>OZ024740.1:430337390-430617390 GCA_964016885.1 Eledone cirrhosa
TACATGTAGATATGATACATGTGTAGTGTGTATATTGATATTATACGCAGGTATATATACATGTAGATATGATACATGTGTAGTGTGTATATTGATATTATACGCAGGTATATATACATGTAGATATGATACATGTGTAGTGTGTATATTGATATTATACGCAGGTATATATACATGTAGATATGATACATGTGTAGTGTGTATATTGATATTATATGCAAGTATATATACATGTAGATATGGTACATGTGTAGTGTGTATATTGATATTATACGCAGGCATATATACATGTAGATATGATACATCAAATAACATCGTAATTGACAATATACACAGAAATTGAAGGAAGACTGTGTTACACTGTCTTATGTAATCAGTAACATAATCTATGATACATTAAAAAAAGACGATATTATATGTAAACTGCTTTAGGAGAAAATTAGTGACGGAAATATATGAATGTTTATTTAAGCGATCGCTAACCGGAAGTGTTGACATTTGAACATTTTAAAGAAGTGAATCTTAAAATAAGCAACAAAATTATTTATATTTAACCAAGAATAACGAAATTTAGTAGATAAATTATGTAATATTCATTCATTATTTATTCAAAGTAATCCAACTTATTTTACAAACGGGATAAAAAAATATATTCTGGACACAGTCCCGCACTCCTTACTTTATAGTTTAGATATATCTCATTCTATTATTCTTTATCTTTTTGTTTACTTAAGTTGAAATATGTTATGTAAGGTTAGTTAATATAACAGTTACCAGTACATACACACATATATGTACACAGTCATATATACACTCATATACATACATATATATACACAGGCATATATACTCATACATACACATATATGTACACAGGCATATACACTCATACATACACATATATATATATATACACAGGCATATACACTCATATACATACATATATGTACACAGTCATATATACACTCATATACATACATATATATACACAGGCATATACACTCATACATATACATATACAGGCATATACACTCATACATACACACATATATATACAGGCATATACACTCATACATACACATATATATACACATGCATATACACTCATACATACACATATATGTACACAGGCATATACACTCATACATACATATATATACACATGCATATACACTCATACATATACATATATATACACAGGCATATACACTCATACATATACATATATACACAGACATATACACTCATACATATACATATATATACACTCATACATACACATATATATACACAGTCATATACACTCATACATACACACATATGTACACAGGCATATATACGCTCATACATACACATATATATACACAGGCTTATACACTCATACATACACATATATGTACAAATGTATATATACTCATACACACATACAGAACTACACACAAACAGAGCCACACACACATACACACTCATACACACTCATACACACACATACAGAACTACACATGCATACACACACATACACACTAATACAGAACCACACACACATGCATACAAATACACACCTACACAACCACACACATACATACTGATACACACATACATATCCATACACACCTACAGAACCACACACATACACACACACATACATACTGATATACACCTACACAACCACACACTTACATACTAAAACACATATAGATACTCATACACACCTACAGAACCACACAGCTACACACACATACATACTGATACACACCTACAGAACCACACACATACATACTCATACACACATACATTCCCATACACACCTACAGAACCACACACATACACACATACACACATACACACCCATACACACATACCCCCCCCCCCCCCCCCATTCTATCCAGTCTTCTTCTTCCTCTTTTGTTTATGTTCAGGCTTAGGAGACTATAAATAATATGCAATAATTAACAGCATTATTTTTCTTGACACAAAACAAATAAAGTTGATGTGAAAGTCAGTATAAAATTACACTGAAACATGGAAGAAACGTTTGAAGAAACCTGTTGACTTTGTCAAGTAGAAAACCTTGGAAGAAAGCAACTGTTTAAAACAATAGAAGTGAGGTAGAAGAGAGACAGGCTTAGCACTGGTAGGTTGTTAAAGGAATAAAATGAGGCTGGTTAATCATCATCATCATCACCGTTTTATGTCCATTCTTCCGCACTAGCATGGGTTAGACGGGTTGTCCTGTTGTGGGCAGTAGCCGGTCGGCTGACCTTGTCTTGTTCATACAGGAACTGATTCTGGCTTGATTTCTACAGCTGGATGCCCTTCCTAACACCAACCCCATTTACAGTGAGTGCTGGGTGCTTTTTTTCCGTGGCACCTACACATCCACTTTACAGTGTGGGTTGGGTGCTTTTTTGCCATGGCGCCTCCACGACCACTTTCCAGTGGGAGGGGATGGGGGCATATTGTCTATATGCTTCAGCTTCGGCTTGTTCCTGTGAGAAGTCGAGTCTTCTGTATTACTGCGTGACACTAGAGGTCACGGTCATGTGTCATCGCCCTTGAGAGATGCAATTGGGCAAGGTCCGCTTTTATCACCTCATCCCAGGTCTTCTTGGGTCTCCCCACTCCACGGCTTCCATCAACTTTTTATGCAGCTGTCATCCTTCATACGCGTCACATGTCTATGCGAACATATCCTCCTCTCCTGCACACAGCATTTGATTCCTCTTATGCTCAGCCTCTCTCTCAGTTTGTTTATGCTTTGCCGTTCGTGTATATTACTATTACACATCCATCGGAGCATGCAGGCTTTGTTTCTTTCTAAATATATATGAGTACGGTTGCCAATAGGCCCCTTCAGTCATGGATGACTATGGTTTTATACCTAGAAAGTCCCCCTCCTATCCCTGTGGCACAAGCCTGAACAAGGTGTGTTTGTGGAAGACCACCCGTCACCCATGCAATCCAGTCTCCCCTTCACACCACCGATGTTGTCCAAAGGAAAGGCAATGGCCAATACAGCTTACCACCAGTAACATTGTAACTCATATATATACTACATATATACATTATATATACACTATACATATACATTACATATACACTCTATATATTATATATTATACACTATATAAGATGTTGTCTAAGGGGAAAGCAATGACTGATACAACTTGGCACCAGTGACATGGCAACACATTTCTACAGCTGAGTAAACTGGAGCAACATGAAATAAAGTGTCTTGCTCAAGAACACTACACACAGCCCGATTCAGTGGTGGTGGTGGTGGTGATGGCGACGGAAATTGGTAAAAAATCATTATATAATGGAGTTGTAAATCAAAACTATACTATAAAGCACATTTAAAATGTTTTATATACCAAAATATTGGTTTCTTATATAGGCACAAGGCCAGCAATTTTGGGGGAGGGGAAAGTCGATTAAAACGACCCCAGTGTGTGACTGGTACTTTATTTTATCAACCCCATAAGGATGAAAGGCAAAGTTAACCTTGGCAGGATTTGAACTCAGATCATAAAGGGCCATAACTCTATGCTGCAAAGCATGGCATCCAACCCTCTACCAATACTGCCAATCCACCGCTCTTTTCATCATCATCATCATCATCGTTTAACTTCTATCTTCCACACTAGCATGGGTTAGATGGGAGTTGTCCTACTTGAGGCAGGATTGGTTGGGTGACAGTGTCTCGCTCGTATAGGACTGTCTGGCAGGTTTTCCACGGCTGGATGCCCTTCCTAACACCAACCACATTTATAGCGTGGCAAAATATTTTATATACCAAAATATTGAAACCTTATAAATATATTTTTCACTCCTAAGAATTACAAAACTGTGCCATCTAAAGAATGTGTTGATTAGCTGCCTCAGCTTATAAAAATGGTTTGAATTTTTGCCCCATTTCTCAAACATAAAATAAAGGGGTCAGCTTATATTCAAGTATATATGGTAAGTAGGTTATCAACAATATTTCCCTAGTAATGGAGAATCTAAGATACTATGTAGATATAACTATGGTGTATTGTACATAAATATTTATTATCTGATGATAAAGTAGGAGCTCATAAATCTAATGTGAAATCTAAATCATCAACTCATTGTGACCCCTTACTAATCCAGCTTGACAGGATCATATAATAGTTTCAGATTTTGGCACAAGGCCAACAATTTTAGGGAGAGGGGAAAGTTAATTAATTTAGCCTTTTGGCTAAGATCAAAGTGTATTGACAGGATAATATAAAGTATTATGATAGTCAAATGAACATGAGAAATGTTGAAATGATTACAGTCATGGTAAATGTTTCCATAACCACACAATGGTCTTATAAAGCCAGTGGTTAACAGACTCATCATCATCATCATCATTTTACGTCCGCTTTTCCCTGCTTGCAAGGGTTGGACGGGTCCTATTCAGCACAGCATCTCTCCACTTGTCACGGTCCTTCGTCATCTCCTCCATGAGTTTCAGCGATCTGAGGTCTGTTCTCACCACCTCCGCCCATGTTTTTTGTGGTCTAGTATAAAATATATACTAGATAAACTTCCCCTGGATAGTAAACTACTGATACATTTTTATGTGTGAAAGCACATGGCATAGTTGTTAAGGTGTTAAGGTCATAGATTCAATTCTTGGACTAGGCAAAACACTGTGTCCTTGAGCAAGGCACTTACTTTCACATTGCTAGGTACAGAGCGATGGCTTATCTTCAACACTGTATAGTCTTCTGTTATTTACCTATAATGGACCCCATTGGTCATGAATGACCATGGTTTTGCTCCTAGAAAGTTTGCTTCCGAGGCACAAGTCTGGGCTAGGTTGTTTGTGAAAGACCATCAGTCACCCATACATACCAGTCTCCCATCTCCATGCCACCGATGTTGTCCAAAGGAAAGGCAATGGCTGATACAGCCTGGCTCCAGTGACATTGCAACTCATTTCTGCAGCTGAGTAAACTGGAGCAACGTGAAATAAAGTGTCTTGCTCAAGAACACAACACATCACCCGGTCCGAGAATTGAACTCACAACCTCACAATTGCCAGTCCAATGTTCTCTCCCTATAGTATAGTATGATCTATCTTCTTATAGAGATCATAGTTTACAATGACAGTCTCCTAACCTTTACCTATAGTATGGTACACTCACACTTCCCCAGCATACCCACAATCCAATGACAAACCAGTAAAAGGAAATAGGAAGTATGTAAAAGCTGTTACTCCACATCCATCTAAACTCCAACAAGATGTCAATGACAGATTATTTCAAAGGATACAGATTAATTTCTTAAATTAGTGAAAGAAATTAAGAATCTATCAATCAAGCAGTGAGTTGAACTGTCTTTAGCTCTGTGTGTGAGTTAAACTGTCTTTAGCTCTGTGTGTGAGTTAAACTGTCTTTATCTGTGTATGTGAGTTAAACTGTCTTTAACTGTCTGTGAGTTAAACTGTCTTTAGCTCTGTATGTGAGTTAAACTGTCTTTAGCTCTGTATGTGAGTTAAACTGTCTTTAGCTCTGTATGTGAGTTAATCTGTCTTTAGCTCTATGTGTGAGTTAAACTATTTTTAGCTCTGTATGAGAGTTAAACTATCTTTAAACTGTCTTTATCTTTGTGTGTGAATTAAACTGTCTTTAGCTTCTTATGCATGGCCTCGAAACTCCTGAGGAAGTCATAGGGGTGCCATATTGATATATGGCGTTTTTAGGGCATAATTAAACCTGGTAGAGCCCATCTCATCACCAGGCTGAGTACAGTAGATTTCTTCCAGGGAAAGATAGAAAGTGGGAGAGAATGGAGGTGAGAAAGAGATATAGAGGAAGAATTGACATCGGTACAAGACTGGTACTTTTTCTAGTGACCTTGAATGGATTAAAAGCAAAGTTGACCTCAGGACTTTTCTTACTAAATATTTGGAAGTTTATTCAATGAATGAATTCAATATTTTTTTAATACCCTCTAAACATATTACCTAAATAATTTACTAACAAGTAAAAATGATAAACTTGTGTGAAATGACACTAAATAGCAGCAGGTTTTATGAACGTCAAATTTGAAGTGTTTTTGTTTAGTTTTGTTATAGCAAGCTACAACAAGTATATTATAAGATAGGGGGCTGGGGATACATTCCATAATTGCTTAGCAACTATAAAGAACAGATTAGAATTATTAATAGTGATCTCTTGCTGTGATAGTTGTTAAAATTAAATATAGTAAACAGGCTTTACTAGAAAATATATAGCTGAGATCAGGACCTGATCATTTATAACTGGACACTCTATGTAGATCTTACATAACTTTAGAATTTGTATAGAAGATTTATATGTCTGTGTTGGAGATTAATTGTTGAGTAGGGATAGCTTCCTGGCTAATCACCTCTATAAACTGGGATTTGTTATTACTGCTTAAATAAGGGCGGTGTGTTGGCAGTATCGGTAGAGGGTCAGACACCATGCTTTGACGCATAGAGTTACGGCCCTTGCCATTCTGAGTTCAAATCCCGCCGAGGTTAACTTTGCCTTTCATCCTTACGGGGTCGATAAAATAAAGTACCAGTAATGCACTGAGTAATTGCTGGCCTTGTGCCAAAAGTAGAAACAATTATTACTGCTTAAATAGGTGGTGGATTGGCAGTATCGGTAGAGCATCGGATAACATGCTTAGCAGCATAGAGTTACGTCCCTTTACATTCTGAGTTCGAATCCTGGTGAGGTTAGTTTTGCCTTTCATCATTACAGAGTGATAAAATAAAGTACCAGTAATGTACTGGGGTTGATTTAAATTAATTTCTATGTAATGAATGACATCATATACCAGAGTTGACTCAAGTTAAAAGTTCAGATTTTAGCTTCTCACCTCAACCTGTAATTCACCTCATGCAGATACAGTGTCATCATCATCATTGTCATTATCATTTTAACATCTGGTTTCCCTGCTAGCAAGGGTTGGACAGGTCCATATAGACCAAGTCAGTACTGAAGCAGAACCACTGATCTCCCAGGCAGGCCAGGGACCTATGTACTTATGTAGTGTCTCACATTCCATTAAGTGCTCAGGAGAGGTTGTCATGCATTTGACACAACTGAGGGTCCTCCCAACCCTTTGTTTGGCAAGATTTCTATGACTGGATGCCCTTCCTATCACCAACCACTTTACACTGTGTACCAGTTTATTCATAAATAACTGTAACCCATAGATAAAGAAGCAATGGTTACTAAACTATTTATTTAACAGTTTGGAATGGGGTCCACGTGGTTGTGGCTGTGTGGTATTACAATATTTAAACTTAGTGACACATTTACTCACAAGACTATGGCCAACTCAAAGATATGATTCTGTACAGTTGAGACAAACCTGAAACCATATAGGGTAAAGTGAGTCTCTAAGCTTAGAAGCCATGGCTTATGGTTTCAAAACCTACTAGAGCCTCAGAAAATGTTTCAATTTTTATGTTACCTTCTGGTGTAATTTTTTTAACAAGAGGCCTCTATGTTATAAGATGATAGACTTGATTTGGAGCCTGGTTTAACAGTTGGTGTTACCTGTAAAATCTATTCAGATTTTACAGGTAAATTATCCCTTTAGCATTTAAATCGGCCATATCCAGCCAAAATTCTCTCACCTATTTCTGCTGGAGTAACCAGCCACTCATACTGATGTTAAGGTAAAGGTCGGATGCTATGCTTTGCAGCATAGAGTTACGCCCCTTTACAATCTGAGTTCAAATCCCGCCAAGGTCAACTTTGCCTTTCATCCTTATGGGGTCGATAAAATAAAGTACCAGTAATGCACTGGGTAATTTCTGGCCTTGTGCCAAAAGTAGAAACAATTATTCTCAAAATAAATAATTTCAAAATCTTCAAAAAATTATGTAATGTAAAGTCTTTACCTTGAAAATACAATAGATATATAGAGTAATGCAAATGTTAAAGGGTTATTACTAAATTATTATGTTGCTATTTTGTGGAATTTCCTAAGTCTTTACTTACTTCTCTTCTTTTATTTTTATGTTAAAAAAACAGGCTGTGAAAGATGCTAAACTTGTTAGTGGGTTCTCCATGAAAATTGAAGTAGAATGCAGAAATCTTGAGGACGCTATAGAAGCAGCTAATGCCGGTTGTGATGTTGTTCTCTTTGAAAACCAAACAGCAGAGGTTTGTATAATGTTCAACTATTTTATATACCATAGGCTTCATTCCTTTCTTCTTTGAGTCCTCAATTCTTGATAGAGTCATAGGGGCAGAGATATGACATCTTGAACCTGTTAAAGTCCATCTCTCTTCAGGACTGACCACAACCAATTTCTTCCAAAGAAAAGGCCAGAGAGAAGGTAGAGTTGTCTTCAACAGGGTTTCAACTCTAGAATGTAGGGAGCTCAAGTGAATATTACAAGAAACTGTAAAGCATCAAATATAAAAGTCTCTAGTGATTTTCATAACATAAAGGGTTATAGAAACTCTGCCAGGCCTTGCAGAGGATTTAGCTGTTATTTCTAGCAAGTCCATCAACTGCATAGAAGCTCCTCCTTCACACACCTGTCACAGTGTCTGTGGGAAGGTAGCCCTTCCTTGGTACACCTGTCACAGTGTCTGCAGGAAGGTAACCCCGCCCCTCCTTGGTACACCTGTCACATCGATTGAACCCGGGATAAACTTATATATATATCATCATCATCATCATCACCATTTTACGTCCGTTCTTCCACGCTAGCATGGGTTAGACGGGTTGTCCTGTTGTGGGCAGTGTCTGGTCGGCTGACCATGCCTTGCTCATACAGGAACTGATCTGGCTTGATTTCTACAGCTGGATGCCCTTCCTAACACCAACCTCATTTACAGTGAGTGCTGGGTGCTTTTTCCGTGGCGCCTACACGTCCACTTTACAGTGTGGGCTGGGTGCTTTTCCGTGGCGCCTACACGTCCACTTTACAGTGTGGGCTGGGTGCTTTTCCGTGGCGCCTACACGTCCACTTTACAGTGTGGGCTGGGTGCTTTTTTGCCGTGGCACCTCCACGACCACCTTGCAGTGGGAGGGTGTGGGGGCATATTGTCTATATGCTTCAGCGTGTACCCATGGGAGGTCGGGTACTCTGTATTACTGTGTGACGCCCGAGGTCACGGTCGTGTGTCATCGCCTTTGAGAGGTGTAATTGGGTACGGTCAGCTTTTATCACCTCATCCCAGGTCTTCTTGGGTCTCCCCACTCCGCGGTTTCCATTGACTTCTAGTGCTCTGCACCTTTTTATGCAGCTGTCATCCTTCATACGCATCACATGTCCATACCAACACAACCACCTCTCCTGCACACAGCATTTGATTCCCCTTATGCTCAGTCTCTCTCTCAATTCATTAATGCTTTGTCGTTCGCGTATATTACTATTACACATCCATTGGAGCATGCAGGCTTCGTTTCTTTCTAATCTACGTAAGTCTTCCACCTTCAGTGCCCCGGTCTCACTACCATGTAACATTGCTGTTCGGATACACGCATCATACAGTCTGCCTTTCATTTTGAGGGAGAAGCCTTTTGCAGCTAGCAGTGGCAGTAGTTCCCTGAACTTCTTCCATCCCGTTCTTACCCTAGTTATTGTACTTTCTGAACACCCACCTCCACTGCTAATTCGGTCACCTAGGTAGCAGAAGCTGTCTACTGTTTCTACAGAGCCCTCCCAGAGATTGATGGTACTTGTTTCCTATGGCTGTTTGCTGCTTGCTGTCCCAGCACAGCTGCTGCATGTGAAGCCTACATTCTTAATTAAGCTTCCTGAGATCCCGCTACATCTCTTGTGTACCCATTGTTTGCATTTGGGGCAGAGAATGGAGTTCCTACCTACACCTTTCCTACATACTGAGCAAGGCCATTTCCCTGAGGGGATCTGGGTTCTGTTTTCTCGTCTACTTACAAGGACCTTAGTCTTTGTCATGTTGACTTTGAGACCCTTTCTTTCTAGTCCCTGCTTCCAGGTTTGGAATTTATTCTCTAGTTCTACCATAGATTCAGCTATAAGTGCGAGGTCATCAGCATACAGGAGTTCCCATGGGCATCCGGTCTTAAACTCCTCTGTTATTGCCTGCAGGACTATGATGAACAGGAGAGGGCTAAGAACAGAGCCCTGGTGGACACCAACCTGTACGCTAAATTCCTCGCTATACTCATTGCTAATCCTAACTTTGCTGATTGCTCCCCTGTACATGGCTTGAACAGCTTTCACAAGCCATTCATCTACTCCTAGTTTTCTAAGAGCCCACCAGATTACAGCACGTGGAACTCTGTCAAAGGCTTTCTCGAGATCGACGAATGCCAGGTAGAGTGGCTTACTTTTAGCTAGGTACTTTTCCTGTAACTGCCTCACAAGGAAGAGGGCATCAGTGGTGCCTCTTCCTGGTACAAACCCAAATTGCATCTCATCTAGTTTCACCCAGTCCCTAATCAACTGTGCTATAACTATTTCTGTTACTTTCATGACCTGGTCCATCAGCTTTATACCTCTATAGTTTCCTCTATCTAGTGCATCACCTTTACCTTTGTAGCAGTTGACAATGATGCTACTGCACCAATCTTTTGGTATGGCACCTTCTAGTATTACCTGGTTAACGATACGTATGGTTATAGTGTGACCTACAGACCCAGATCCCTTCAGCATCTCGGCAGCTATACCCGATGGACGGTTGCCTTCCCCATCTTCATATCTTTGATTGCCTTACTTACTACGCTGCTGCTGACTTGTACTGCTGGCCCCTCTATAGGGTCTACTTGGGGTAGGGTGTCTTCTCCCCATGCATTCTCCTCATTAAGTAATCTATCATAATGGCTCTTCCATGCATCTTTCTTCTCAGCACTTGTGAGGGCAAGCTCACCTTTATCCTTCCAGATACACTTCTCTCCAATGACATCACAATTCTCTCTGACACACTGCCTTGCAATCTTGAACACCTCCTGTTTCTGGTCCTCACGTTGCAAAACATGCTTGAATTTTCTATCCTCTGCTTCCCTCCTAGCTAAGTATACTTGTCGCCTAGCTTCCCTCTTGGTCTCTATGTAATGTACCCTGCTCCCCCCGTTCTTCCATTCTTTCCATGCCTGTCTCTTGGCCTTAACTGCCTCATCTACCTTATTGTTCCACCACCAAGTCACTCTCCTCCTGCTTGTGGTCTTACTCCAGCCACAGATCTCATCCGTCGCCTCTAGTAAGTTATTTTTTAGTAACTCCCAGTGCTCTTCTACATTGAATGTCTCTAACTGTTCTTCTTTACTGTCATAGGCGTCGAGTAAAATATCTTTAAATCTGTTACTGGCTGAGGGGATCTTTCTTCTCTAGGTTGGCCTCTGTTTCCAGGTTCATCTAGTTCTGATCGTGAGGTTGCTGACAACTAAGTTATGTTGGGAGGTACATTCCTCACTAGGGTAGGCTTTTGTGTTTACGACCGTCCATCTGTCACGTCCTCTGATGAGGATAAAATCTATCTGACTAGAGTGCTCTCCTGATCTATAGGTGATCAGGTGGTTGTCGGGTTTTTTGAAGTTTGTGTTACATATCGACATGTCATTGGCGTTGCAGAATTCTAGAAGTCTGAATCCTTCTTCATTTCTTGTGCCAACCCCGTGGCCTCCATGGCTCTATTGAAGCCATCACAGTGTTTACCTACATGTCCGTTAAAATCTCCTGCGATGATTAGGAAGTCATTGTCGTTTGTTAGAGCAGTAGTGTGCATTAGGGACTCGTAAAACCTATCCTTAAGTTCGTCTGGCAACCCCGATTGGGGTGCATAAGCTGATATTATTGTGGTAATTGTTTTATTCAGGACTAGTCTGAGTTTAATGATTCTTGCATTTACCCTGTACACTGAGATTACTTTATCTACCCACTTGTCAGCTAGTAGTATACCTACACCACCCATCCCATTGTTTATTGTTAGTTCTTATCCAGAAACTGTGTAATATGACAGTTGTAGCTTGAAGCTGTCTGTCTCCCCAGATTGATATTTAGAGCGAGTTGGTGGCTGGGTTTATAGAGTCAGGAAATATAGAAGTCTGGGGTAGGAATTATGGAGGATGTCTTGGATCTAGTATTGACTGTTTCTGGTTTGGTTTCTGCAGCTGCATGCCCTTTCTAATGCCAACCACACTTACAGTGTAGACTGGCTTCTTTTTGTTGTGGCACCTACATCACATGGGGTGAGGGATATACATGGGGATTGGAGAGGTGGGGCACTTATCTGGTGAAGGGTGGGGGGTGTAGGGACGTAGGGGTGGCTGGTCTGTTAGGACACAGTGAGGGGATCGTAGTGCATACAAGATGTATGCTGTCATCCTTCATACACATCACATGTCCATACCAATTCAATCTTCTCTCCTGTACGCAATATCTGACCCCTTCATACCCAATTCCTCTCTCAATTCATTTATATTTTGATACTTTTAATTACTTACTCTTTTACCTGTTCCAGCCATCCGACTGAGGCCATGCTGAGGCACTGCTCTTAATTTATGTTTTGTTTGTTTGTTTTTTCCAGGCTGCTAAAAAGTATTCTGAGAGTTTAAAACATCATTTTCCTGATATAATGATTGAAGTTAGTGGAGAGATTCCAGAAGAATTGTTGGTGGATTATTGCAGTGATTATATCGATGTCATTTCTTTAAATCAACTAACAATGGGATATTCACCAGTAAACTTTACCATGAAGATGACTAAATCAACAAAACTATCTATCAAACAAAATTTTCTTTAAGTGTGGCTTTGAGTGTGGCCTTGAGTGTAGTTTGGGGTGTTGTTTTGAATGTGGCTCTGAGTGTAGTTTTGAGTGGGGTTCGAGTAGGGATTTGTGTGTGGTTTTGAAAGTTGTTTTGAGAGTGACTTTGAGTGTAGTTTTGAGTGTGACTGAGTGTGATTTCGAGTGTGGCTTTGAGTGTAGTTTTTGAGTGTGTCAGAAATGAAACACCAAAAGCCAAGTTGTAGAAGATGAGTTAACAAGAAAGAAACATAATAAAACATTTTCATTATTTATTAGAGAAGGTTTGAGTTCAAATCCTGCAAGGTTAACTTTGCCTTTCATCCTTACGGGGTCGATAAAATAAAGTACCAGTAATGCACTGGGATAATTGCTGGCCTTGTGCCAAAAGTAGAAACAATTATTTATTAGTGAAGCAAATTCTAAAGAAACTGCATTAAACGCTGAAGGTACCATGATATCACTTTAAAAGAAAGATTGTAAATAGATTTTTAAAATATTAGTTTAACATCTTATATCTAAAACACAATTATATGACTTTTTTATTTTTCATTTTTTTCAGTATCCTATGGGACCATAGTAATTCTGGTTTGAATATATATATGTATGTGTGAGTGTGTGCGTATATTGGCAGAATCGGTTGAGCGAGGAACAAAATGCTTTGTGGCATAGAATTATGACCCTTTATGCTATGGGTTAAAATCCAACTGAGATTAGCTTTGCTTTTCATCCATACGGGGTCAATATAATAAAGTACTAGTAATGAAAGTTGATTTAATCAAGTTTCCCCTTTCCTGTATGTCACTATGACACCTCTAAGACTACACCAGGAGTTAGAGGTCAATAGACAGACTGTATGTCACTAGGACACCTCTAAGACTACACCAGGAGTTAGAGGTCAATAGACAGACTGTATGTCACTATGACACCTCTAAGACTACACCAGGAGTTAGAGGTCAATAGACAGACTGTATGTCACTAGGACACCTCTAAGACTACACCAGGAGTTAGAGGTCAATAGACAGATATGACAACTGTAAGACTACACCAGGAGTTAGAGGTCAATAGACAGATTGTATGTCACTAGGACACCTCTAAGACTACACCAGGAGTTAGAGGTCAATAGACAGATTGTATGTCACTATGACACTTCTAAGACTACACCAGGAGTTAGAGGTCAATAGACAAACTGTATGTCACTAGGACACCTCTAAGACTACACCAGGAGTTAGAGGTCAATAGACAGACTGTATGTCACTATGACACCTCTAAGACTATACCGGGAGTTAGAGGTCAATAGACAGACTGTATGTCACTATGACACCTCTAAGACTACACTGGGAGTTAGAGGTCAATAGACAGACTGTATGTCACTATGACACCTCTAAGACTATACCAGGAGTTAGAGGTCAATAGACAGACTGTATGTCACTATGACACCTCTAAGACTATACCGGGAGTTAGAGGTCAATAGACAGACTGTATGTCACTATGACACCTCTAAGACTACACTGGGAGTTAGAGGTCAATAGACAGACTGTATGTCACTATGACACCTCTAAGACTACATCAGGAGTTAGAGGTCAATAGACTGACTGTATGTCACTAGGACACCTCTAAGACTACACCAGGAGTTAGAGGTCAATAGACAGACTGTATGTCACTATGACACCTCTAAGACTACACTGGGAGTTAGAGGTCAATAGACAGATTGTATGTCACTAGGACACCTCTAAGACTACACCGGGAGTTAGAGGTCAATAGACAGACTGTATGTCACTATGACACCTCTAAGACTACATCAGGAGTTAGAGGTCAATAGACAGACTGTATGTCACTAGGACACCTCTAAGACTACATCAGGAGTTAGAGGTCAATAGACAGACTGTATGTCACTATGACACCTCTAAGACTACATCAGGAGTTAGAGGTCAATAGACTGACTGTATGTCACTAGGACACCTCTAAGACTACATCAGGAGTTAGAGGTCAATAGACTGACTGCATGTCACTATGACACCTCTAAGACTACACCAGGAGTTAGAGGTCAATAGACAGATTGTATGTCACTAGGACACCTCTAAGACTACACCGGGAGTTAGAGGTCAATAGACAGACTGTATGTCACTATGACACCTCTAAGACTATACCAGGAGTTAGAGGTCAATAGACAGACTGTATGTCACTATGACACCTCTAAGACTACACCAGGAGTTAGAGGTCAATAGACAGACTGTATGTCACTATGACACCTCTAAGACTACACCAGGAGTTAGAGGTCAATAGACAGACTGTATGTCACTATGACACCTCTAAGACTACACCAGGAGTTAGAGGTCAATAGACAGACTGTATGTCACTATGACACCTCTAAGACTATACCAGGAGTTAGAGGTCAATAGACAGATTGTATGTCACTATGACACCTCTAAGACTACACCAGGAGTTAGAGGTCAATAGACAGATTGTATGTCACTATGACACCTCTAAGACTACACCAGGAGTTAGAGGTCAATAGACAGATTGTATGTCACTATGACACCTCTAAGACTATACCAGGAGTTAGAGGTCAATAGACAGATTCTATGTCACTATGACACCTCTAAGACTACACCAGGAGTTAGAGGTCAATAGACAGATTCTATGTCACTATGACACCTCTAAGACTACATCAGGAGTTAGAGGTCAATAGACAGACTGTATGTCACTATGACACCTCTAAGACTACATCAGGAGTTAGAGGTCAATAGACAGATTCTATGTCACTATGACACCTCTAAGACTACATCAGGAGTTAGAGGTCAATAGACAGACTGTATGTCACTATGACACCTCTAAGACTACACCAGGAGTTAGAGGTCAATAGACAGATTGTATGTCACTATGACACCTCTAAGACTACACCAGGAGTTAGAGGTCAATAGACAGACTGTATGTCACTATGACACCTCTAAGACTACACCAGAAGTTAGAGGTCAATAGACAGATTGTATGTCACTATGACACCTCTAAGACTACACCAGGAGTTAGAGGTCAATAGACAGATTGTATGTCACTATGACACCTCTAAGACTACACCAGAAGTTAGAGGTCAATAGACAGATTGTATGTCACTATGACACCTCTAAGACTACACCAGGAGTTAGAGGTCAATAGACAGATTGTATGTCACTATGACACCTCTAAGACTACACCAGGAGTTAGAGGTCAATAGACAGACTGTATGTCACTATGACACCTCTAAGACTATACCGGGAGTTAGAGGTCAATAGACAGATTGTATGTCACTATGACACCTCTAAGACTATACCAGGAGTTAGAGGTCAATAGACAGATTCTATGTCACTATGACACCTCTAAGACTACATCAGGAGTTAGAGGTCAATAGACAAACTATGTCACTATGACACCCCTAAGACTACATCAGGAGTTAGAGGTCAATAGACAGGTTGTATGTCACTATGACACATCTAAGACTACACCAGAAGTTAGAGGTCAATAGACAGATATGACAACTGTAAGACTACACCAGGAGTTAGAGGTCAATAGACAGATTGTATGTCACTATGACACATCTAAGACTACACCAGAAGTTAGAGGTCAATAGACAGATTGTATGTCACTATGACACCTCTAAGACTACACCAGGAGTTAGAGGTCAATAGACAGACTGTATGTCACTATGACACCTCTAAGACTACACTGGGAGTTAGAGGTCAATAGACAGACTGTATGTCACTATGACACCTCTAAGACTACACCAGGAGTTAGAGGTCAATAGACAGACTGTATGTAACTATGACACCTCTAAGACTACACCAGGAGTTAGAGGTCAATAGACAGACTGTATGTCACTAGGACACCTCTAAGACTACACCAGGAGTTAGAGGTCAATAGACAGACTGTATGTCACTATGACACCTCTAAGACTATACCAGGAGTTAGAGGTCAATAGACAGATTCTATGTCACTATGACACCTCTAAGACTACACCAGGAGTTAGAGGTCAATAGACAGACTGTATGTCACTATGACACCTCTAAGACTACACCTGTAGTTAGAGGTCAATAGACTGACTGCATGTTACTAGGACACCTCTAAGACTACACCAGGAGTTAGAGGTCAATAGACAGAGTGTATGTCACTATGACACCTCTAAGACTACACCAGGAGTTAGAGGTCAATAGACAGACTGTATGTCACTATGACACCTCTAAGACTACACCAGGAGTTAGAGGTCAATAGACAGACTGTATGTCACTATGACACCTCTAAGACTATACCAGGAGTTAGAGGTCAATAGACAGATTGTATGTCACTATGACACCTCTAAGACTACACCAGGAGTTAGAGGTCAATAGACAGATTGTATGTCACTATGACACCTCTAAGACTACACCAGGAGTTAGAGGTCAATAGACAGATTGTATGTCACTATGACACCTCTAAGACTACACCAGGAGTTAGAGGTCAATAGACAGACTGTATGTCACTATGACACCTCTAAGACTACACCAGGAGTTAGAGGTCAATAGACAGACTGTATGTCACAATGACACCTCTAAGGCTACACCAGGAGTTAGAGGTCAATAGACAGACTGTATGTCACTATGACACCTCTAAGACTATACCGGGAGTTAGAGGTCAATAGACAGATTGTATGTCACTATGACACCTCTAAGACTATACCAGGAGTTAGAGGTCAATAGACAGATTCTATATCACTATGACACCTCTAAGACTACACCAGGAGTTAGAGGTAAATAGACAGACTGTATGCCACTATGACACCTCTAAGACTACACTGGGAGTTAGAGGTCAATAGACAGACTGTATGTCACTATGACACCTCTAAGACTACACCTGTAGTTAGAGGTCAATAGACAGACTGTATGTCCACTATGACACCTCTAAGACTACACCGGGAGTTAGAGGTCAATAGACAGACTGTATGTCACTATGACACCTCTAAGACTACACCAGGAGTTAGAGGTCAATAGACAGACTGTATGTCACTATGACACCTCTAAGACTACACCAGGAGTTAGAGGTCAATAGACAGATTGTATGTCACTATGACACATCTAAGACTACACCAGAAGTTAGAGGTCAATAGACAGATTGTATGTCACTTTGACACCTCTAAGACTATACCAGGAGTTAGAGGTCAATAGACAGATTGTATGTCACTATGACACCTCTAAGACTACACCAGGAGTTAGAGGTAAATAGACAGACTGTATGTCACTATGACACCTCTAAGACTACACTGGGAGTTAGAGGTCAATAGACAGACTGTATGTCACTATGACACCTCTAAGACTACACCTGTAGTTAGAGGTCAATAGACAGACTGTATGTCCACTATGACACCTCTAAGACTACACCGGGAGTTAGAGGTCAATAGACAGACTGTATGTCACTATGACACCTCTAAGACTACACCAGGAGTTAGAGGTCAATAGACAGACTGTATGTCACTATGACACCTCTAAGACTACACCAGAAGTTAGAGGTCAATAGACAGATATGACAACTGTAAGACTACACCAGGAGTTAGAGGTCAATAGACAGATTGTATGTCACTATGACACATCTAAGACTACACCAGAAGTTAGAGGTCAATAGACAGACTGTATGTCACTATGACACCTCTAAGACTACACCAGGAGTTAGAGGTCAATAGACAGACTGTATGTCACTAGGACACCTCTAAGACTACACCATGAGTTAGAGGTCAATAGACAGACTGTATGTCACTATGACACCTCTAAGACTATACCAGGAGTTAGCGGTCAATAGACAGATTCTATGTCACTATGACACCTCTAAGACTACACCAGGAGTTAGAGGTCAATAGACAGACTGTATGTCACTATGACACCTCTAAGACTACACCTGTAGTTAGAGGTCAATAGACTGACTGTATGTCACTATGACACCTCTAAGACTATACCGGGAGTTAGAGGTCAATAGACAGACTGTATGTCACTATGACACCTCTAAGACTACACTGGGAGTTAGAGGTCAATAGACAGACTGTATGTCACTATGACACCTCTAAGACTATACCAGGAGTTAGAGGTCAATAGACAGACTGTATGTCACTATGACACCTCTAAGACTATACCGGGAGTTAGAGGTCAATAGACAGACTGTATGTCACTATGACACCTCTAAGACTACACTGGGAGTTAGAGGTCAATAGACAGACTGTATGTCACTATGACACCTCTAAGACTACATCAGGAGTTAGAGGTCAATAGACTGACTGTATGTCACTAGGACACCTCTAAGACTACACCAGGAGTTAGAGGTCAATAGACAGACTGTATGTCACTATGACACCTCTAAGACTACACTGGGAGTTAGAGGTCAATAGACAGATTGTATGTCACTAGGACACCTCTAAGACTACACCGGGAGTTAGAGGTCAATAGACAGACTGTATGTCACTATGACACCTCTAAGACTACATCAGGAGTTAGAGGTCAATAGACAGACTGTATGTCACTAGGACACCTCTAAGACTACATCAGGAGTTAGAGGTCAATAGACAGACTGTATGTCACTATGACACCTCTAAGACTACATCAGGAGTTAGAGGTCAATAGACTGACTGTATGTCACTAGGACACCTCTAAGACTACATCAGGAGTTAGAGGTCAATAGACTGACTGCATGTCACTATGACACCTCTAAGACTACACCAGGAGTTAGAGGTCAATAGACAGATTGTATGTCACTAGGACACCTCTAAGACTACACCGGGAGTTAGAGGTCAATAGACAGACTGTATGTCACTATGACACCTCTAAGACTATACCAGGAGTTAGAGGTCAATAGACAGACTGTATGTCACTATGACACCTCTAAGACTACACCAGGAGTTAGAGGTCAATAGACAGACTGTATGTCACTATGACACCTCTAAGACTACACCAGGAGTTAGAGGTCAATAGACAGACTGTATGTCACTATGACACCTCTAAGACTACACCAGGAGTTAGAGGTCAATAGACAGACTGTATGTCACTATGACCCCTCTAAGACTATACCAGGAGTTAGAGGTCAATAGACAGATTGTATGTCACTATGACACCTCTAAGACTACACCAGGAGTTAGAGGTCAATAGACAGATTGTATGTCACTATGACACCTCTAAGACTACACCAGGAGTTAGAGGTCAATAGACAGATTGTATGTCACTATGACACCTCTAAGACTATACCAGGAGTTAGAGGTCAATAGACAGATTCTATGTCACTATGACACCTCTAAGACTACACCAGGAGTTAGAGGTCAATAGACAGATTCTATGTCACTATGACACCTCTAAGACTACATCAGGAGTTAGAGGTCAATAGACAGACTGTATGTCACTATGACACCTCTAAGACTACATCAGGAGTTAGAGGTCAATAGACAGATTCTATGTCACTATGACACCTCTAAGACTACATCAGGAGTTAGAGGTCAATAGACAGACTGTATGTCACTATGACACCTCTAAGACTACACCAGGAGTTAGAGGTCAATAGACAGATTGTATGTCACTATGACACCTCTAAGACTACACCAGGAGTTAGAGGTCAATAGACAGACTGTATGTCACTATGACACCTCTAAGACTACACCAGAAGTTAGAGGTCAATAGACAGATTGTATGTCACTATGACACCTCTAAGACTACACCAGGAGTTAGAGGTCAATAGACAGATTGTATGTCACTATGACACCTCTAAGACTACACCAGAAGTTAGAGGTCAATAGACAGATTGTATGTCACTATGACACCTCTAAGACTACACCAGGAGTTAGAGGTCAATAGACAGATTGTATGTCACTATGACACCTCTAAGACTACACCAGGAGTTAGAGGTCAATAGACAGACTGTATGTCACTATGACACCTCTAAGACTATACCGGGAGTTAGAGGTCAATAGACAGATTGTATGTCACTATGACACCTCTAAGACTATACCAGGAGTTAGAGGTCAATAGACAGATTCTATGTCACTATGACACCTCTAAGACTACATCAGGAGTTAGAGGTCAATAGACAAACTATGTCACTATGACACCCCTAAGACTACATCAGGAGTTAGAGGTCAATAGACAGGTTGTATGTCACTATGACACATCTAAGACTACACCAGAAGTTAGAGGTCAATAGACAGATATGACAACTGTAAGACTACACCAGGAGTTAGAGGTCAATAGACAGATTGTATGTCACTATGACACATCTAAGACTACACCAGAAGTTAGAGGTCAATAGACAGATTGTATGTCACTATGACACCTCTAAGACTACACCAGGAGTTAGAGGTCAATAGACAGACTGTATGTCACTATGACACCTCTAAGACTACACTGGGAGTTAGAGGTCAATAGACAGACTGTATGTCACTATGACACCTCTAAGACTACACCAGGAGTTAGAGGTCAATAGACAGACTGTATGTAACTATGACACCTCTAAGACTACACCAGGAGTTAGAGGTCAATAGACAGACTGTATGTCACTAGGACACCTCTAAGACTACACCAGGAGTTAGAGGTCAATAGACAGACTGTATGTCACTATGACACCTCTAAGACTATACCAGGAGTTAGAGGTCAATAGACAGATTCTATGTCACTATGACACCTCTAAGACTACACCAGGAGTTAGAGGTCAATAGACAGACTGTATGTCACTATGACACCTCTAAGACTACACCTGTAGTTAGAGGTCAATAGACTGACTGCATGTTACTAGGACACCTCTAAGACTACACCAGGAGTTAGAGGTCAATAGACAGACTGTATGTCACTATGACACCTCTAAGACTACACCAGGAGTTAGAGGTCAATAGACAGACTGTATGTCACTATGACACCTCTAAGACTACACCAGGAGTTAGAGGTCAATAGACAGACTGTATGTCACTATGACACCTCTAAGACTATACCAGGAGTTAGAGGTCAATAGACAGATTGTATGTCACTATGACACCTCTAAGACTACACCAGGAGTTAGAGGTCAATAGACAGATTGTATGTCACTATGACACCTCTAAGACTACACCAGGAGTTAGAGGTCAATAGACAGATTGTATGTCACTATGACACCTCTAAGACTACACCAGGAGTTAGAGGTCAATAGACAGACTGTATGTCACTATGACACCTCTAAGACTACACCAGGAGTTAGAGGTCAATAGACAGACTGTATGTCACAATGACACCTCTAAGGCTACACCAGGAGTTAGAGGTCAATAGACAGACTGTATGTCACTATGACACCTCTAAGACTATACCGGGAGTTAGAGGTCAATAGACAGATTGTATGTCACTATGACACCTCTAAGACTATACCAGGAGTTAGAGGTCAATAGACAGATTCTATATCACTATGACACCTCTAAGACTACACCAGGAGTTAGAGGTAAATAGACAGACTGTATGCCACTATGACACCTCTAAGACTACACTGGGAGTTAGAGGTCAATAGACAGACTGTATGTCACTATGACACCTCTAAGACTACACCTGTAGTTAGAGGTCAATAGACAGACTGTATGTCCACTATGACACCTCTAAGACTACACCGGGAGTTAGAGGTCAATAGACAGACTGTATGTCACTATGACACCTCTAAGACTACACCAGGAGTTAGAGGTCAATAGACAGACTGTATGTCACTATGACACCTCTAAGACTACACCAGGAGTTAGAGGTCAATAGACAGATTGTATGTCACTATGACACATCTAAGACTACACCAGAAGTTAGAGGTCAATAGACAGATTGTATGTCACTTTGACACCTCTAAGACTATACCAGGAGTTAGAGGTCAATAGACAGATTGTATGTCACTATGACACCTCTAAGACTACACCAGGAGTTAGAGGTAAATAGACAGACTGTATGTCACTATGACACCTCTAAGACTACACTGGGAGTTAGAGGTCAATAGACAGACTGTATGTCACTATGACACCTCTAAGACTACACCTGTAGTTAGAGGTCAATAGACAGACTGTATGTCCACTATGACACCTCTAAGACTACACCGGGAGTTAGAGGTCAATAGACAGACTGTATGTCACTATGACACCTCTAAGACTACACCAGGAGTTAGAGGTCAATAGACAGACTGTATGTCACTATGACACCTCTAAGACTACACCAGAAGTTAGAGGTCAATAGACAGATATGACAACTGTAAGACTACACCAGGAGTTAGAGGTCAATAGACAGATTGTATGTCACTATGACACATCTAAGACTACACCAGAAGTTAGAGGTCAATAGACAGACTGTATGTCACTATGACACCTCTAAGACTACACCAGGAGTTAGAGGTCAATAGACAGACTGTATGTCACTAGGACACCTCTAAGACTACACCATGAGTTAGAGGTCAATAGACAGACTGTATGTCACTATGACACCTCTAAGACTATACCAGGAGTTAGCGGTCAATAGACAGATTCTATGTCACTATGACACCTCTAAGACTACACCAGGAGTTAGAGGTCAATAGACAGACTGTATGTCACTATGACACCTCTAAGACTACACCTGTAGTTAGAGGTCAATAGACTGACTGCATGTTACTAGGACACCTCTAAGACTACACCAGGAGTTAGAGGTCAATAGACAGACTGTATGTCACTATGACACCTCTAAGACTACACCAGGAGTTACAGGTCAATAGACAGACTGTATGTCACTATGACACCTCTAAGACTACACCAGGAGTTAGAGGTCAATAGACAGATTGTATGTCACTATGACACCTCTAAGACTATACCAGGAGTTAGAGGTCAATAGACAGATTGTATGTCACTATGACACCTCTAAGACTACACCAGGAGTAAGAGGTCAATAGACAGATTGTATGTCACTATGACACCTCTAAGACTACACCAGGAGTTAGAGGTCAATAGACAGATTGTATGTCACTATGACACCTCTAAGACTACACCAGGAGTTAGAGGTCAATAGACAGACTGTATGTCACTATGACACCTCTAAGACTACACTGGGAGTTAGAGGTCAATAGACAGACTGTATGTCACTATGACACCTCTAAGACTACACCAGGAGTTAGAGTTCAATAGACAGACTGTATGTCACAATGACACCTCTAAGACTACACCAGGAGTTAGAGGTCAATAGACAGACTGTATGTCACTATGACACCTCTAAGACTATACCGGGAGTTAGAGGTCAATAGACAGATTGTATGTCACTATGACACCTCTAAGACTATACCAGGAGTTAGAGGTCAATAGACAGATTCTATGTCACTATGACACCTCTAAGACTACACCAGGAGTTAGAGGTAAATAGACAGACTGTATGTCACTATGACACCTCTAAGACTACACTGGGAGTTAGAGGTCAATAGACAGACTGTATGTCACTATGACACCTCTAAGACTACACCTGTAGTTAGAGGTCAATAGACAGACTGTATGTCCACTATGACACCTCTAAGACTACACCGGGAGTTAGAGGTCAATAGACAGACTGTATGTCACTATGACACCTCTAAGACTACACCAGGAGTTAGAGGTCAATAGACAGACTGTATGTCACTATGACACCTCTAAGACTACACCAGAAGTTAGAGGTCAATAGACAGATATGACAACTGTAAGACTACACCAGGAGTTAGAGGTCAATAGACAGATTGTATGTCACTATGACACATCTAAGACTACACCAGAAGTTAGAGGTCAATAGACAGATTGTATGTCACTTTGACACCTCTAAGACTATACCAGGAGTTAGAGGTCAATAGACAGATTCTATGTCACTATGACACCTCTAAGACTACACCAGGAGTTAGAGGTGAATAGACAGACTGTATGTCACTATGACACCTCTAAGACTACACTGGGAGTTAGAGGTCAATAGACAGACTGTATGTCACTATGACACCTCTAAGACTACACCTGTAGTTAGAGGTCAATAGACAGACTGTATGTCCACTATGACACCTCTAAGACTACACCGGGAGTTAGAGGTCAATAGACAGACTGTATGTCACTATGACACCTCTAAGACTACACCAGAAGTTAGAGGTCAATAGACAGATATGACAACTGTAAGACTACACCAGGAGTTAGAGGTCAATAGACAGATTGTATGTCACTATGACACATCTAAGACTACACCAGAAGTTAGAGGTCAATAGACAGATTGTATGTCACTATGACACCTCTAAGACTACACCGGGAGTTAGAGGTCAATAGACAGACTGTATGTCACTATGACACCTCTAAGACTACACCAAGAGTTAGAGGTCAATAGACAGACTGTATGTCACTATGACAACTCTAAGACTACACCAGGAGTTAGAGGTCAATAGACAGATTGTATGTCACTATGACACCTCTAAGACTACACCAGGAGTTAGAGGTCAATAGACAGATTGTATGTCACTATGACACCTCTAAGACTACACCAGGAGTTAGAGGTCAATAGACAGACTGTATGTCACTATGACACCTCTAAGACTACACCAGGAGTTAGAGGTCAATAGACAGACTGTATGTCACTATGACACCTCTAAGACTACACCACCAAGAGTTAGAGGTCAATAGACAGACTGTATGTCACTATGACACCTCTAAGACTACATCAGGAGTTAGAGGTCAATAGACAGACTGTATGTCACTATGACACCTCTAAGACTACACCAGGAGTTAGAGGTCAATAGACAGATTGTATGTCACTATGACAACTCTAAGACTACACCAGGAGTTAGGTCAATAGACAAACTATGTCACTATGACACCTCTAAGACTACATCAGGAGTTAGAGGTCAATAGACAGATTTTATGTCACTATGACACCTCTAAGACTACACCAGGAGTTAGAGGTCAATAGACAAACTATGTCACTATGACACCTCTAAGACTACATCAGGAGTTAGAGGTCAATAGACAGATTTTATGTCACTATGACACCTCTAAGACTACACCAGGAGTTAGAGGTCAATAGACAAACTATGTCACTATGACACCTCTAAGACTACATCAGGAGTTAGAGGTCAATAGACAGATTTTATGTCACTATGACACCTCTAAGACTACACCAGGAGTTAGAGGTCAATAGACAAACTATGTCACTATGACACCTCTAAGACTACACCAGGAGTTAGAGGTCAATAGACAGATTTTATGTCACTATGACACCTCTAAGACTACACCAGGAGTTAGAGGTCAATAGACAAACTATGTCACTATGACACCTCTAAGACTACACCAGGAGTTAGAGGTCAATAGACAGATTGTATGTCACTATGACACCTCTAAGACTACACCAGGAGTTAGAGGTCAATAGACAGATTGTATGTCACTATGACACCTCTAAGACTACACCAGGAGTTAGAGGTCAATAGACAGACTGTATGTCACTATGACACCTCTAAGACTACACCAGGAGTTAGAGGTCAATAGACAGACTGTATGTCACTATGACACCTCTAAGACTACACTGGGAGTTAGAGGTCAATAGACAGACTGTATGTCACTATGACACCTCTAAGACTACACCAGGAGTTAGAGGTCAATAGACAGACTGTATGTCACAATGACACCTCTAAGACTACACCAGGAGTTAGAGGTCAATAGACAGACTGTATGTCACTATGACACCTCTAAGACTATACCGGGAGTTAGAGGTCAATAGACAGATTGTATGTCACTATGACACCTCTAAGACTATACCAGGAGTTAGAGGTCAATAGACAGATTCTATGTCACTATGACACCTCTAAGACTACACCAGGAGTTAGAGGTAAATAGACAGACTGTATGTCACTATGACACCTCTAAGACTACACTGGGAGTTAGAGGTCAATAGACAGACTGTATGTCACTATGACACCTCTAAGACTACACCTGTAGTTAGAGGTCAATAGACAGACCGTATGTCCACTATGACACCTCTAAGACTACACTGGGAGTTAGAGGTCAATAGACAGACTGTATGTCACTATGACACCTCTAAGACTACACCAGGAGTTAGAGGTCAATAGACAGACTGTATGTCACTATGACACCTCTAAGACTACACCAGGAGTTAGAGGTCAATAGACAGACTGTATGTCACTAGGACACCTCTAAGACTACACCAGGAGTTAGAGGTCAATAGACAGACTGTATGTCACTAGGACACCTCTAAGACTACATCAGGAGTTAGAGGTCAATAGACTGACTGTATGTCACTATGACACCTCTAAGACTACACCTGTAGTTAGAGGTCAATAGACAGACCGTATGTCCACTATGACACCTCTAAGACTACACTGGGAGTTAGAGGTCAATAGACAGACTGTATGTCACTATGACACCTCTAAGACTACACCAGGAGTTAGAGGTCAATAGACAGACTGTATGTCACTATGACACCTCTAAGACTACACCAGGAGTTAGAGGTCAATAGACAGACTGTATGTCACTAGGACACCTCTAAGACTACACCAGGAGTTAGAGGTCAATAGACAGACTGTATGTCACTATGACACCTCTAAGACTACACCGGGAGTTAGAGGTCAATAGACAGATTGTATGTCACTATGACACCTCTAAGACTATACCAGGAGTTAGAGGTCAATAGACAGACTGTATGTCACTAGGACACCTCTAAGACTACATCAGGAGTTAGAGGTCAATAGACAGACTGTATGTCACTATGACACCTCTAAGACTACATCAGGAGTTAGAGGTCAATAGACTGACTGTATGTCACTAGGACACCTCTAAGACTACATCAGGAGTTAGAGGTCAATAGACAGATTGTATGTCACTATGACACCTCTAAGACTACATCAGGAGTTAGAGGTCAATAGACAGATTGTATGTCACTAGGACACCTCTAAGACTACATCAGGAGTTAGAGGTCAATAGACAGATTGTATGTCACTATGACACCTCTAAGACTACACCAGAAGTTAGAGGTCAATAGACAGACTGTATGTCACTATGACACCTCTAAGACTATACCAGGAGTTAGAGGTCAATAGACAGACTGTATGTCACTAGGACACCTCTAAGACTACATCAGGAGTTAGAGGTCAATAGACAGATTGTATGTCACTATGACACCTCTAAGACTATACCAGGAGTTAGAGGTCAATAGACAGACTGTATGTCACTATGACACCTCTAAGACTACATCAGGAGTTAGAGGTCAATAGACAGACTGTATGTCACTATGACACCTCTAAGACTACATCAGGAGTTAGAGGTCAATAGACAGACTGTATGTCACTATGACACCTCTAAGACTACATCAGGAGTTAGAGGTCAATAGACAGATTGTATGTCACTAGGACACCTCTAAGACTACATCAGGAGTTAGAGGTCAATAGACAGATTCTATGTCACTATGACACCTCTAAGACTACACCAGGAGTTAGAGGTCAATAGACAGACTGTATGTCACTAGGACAACTCTAAGACTACATCAGGAGTTAGGGGTCAATAGACAGATTGTATGTCACTATGACACCTCTAAGACTACATCAGGAGTTAGAGGTCAATAGACAAACTATGTCACTATGACACCTCTAAGACTACACCAGGAGTTAGAGGTCAATAGACAGACTGTATGTCACTAGGACAACTCTAAGACTACATCAGGAGTTAGAGGTCAATAGACAGATTGTATGTCACTAGGACACCTCTAAGACTACATCAGGAGTTAGAGGTCAATAGACAGATTGTATGTCACTATGACACCTCTAAGACTACACCAGGAGTTAGAGGTCAATAGACAAACTATGTCACTATGACACCTCTAAGACTACACCAGGAGTTAGAGGTCAATAGACTGACTGTATGTCACTAGGACAACTCTAAGACTACATCAGGAGTTAGGGGTCAATCTAAACAGACACACTGTATTTTTAGTGTGTCTCAATATACACTGCATGTCACTGAGACACTCCTGTAACTACATCAGGAGTTACAGGTCCAGACATGCTGTATGTCACTACAGCTATATATATATATATATATATATATATATATATATACTGTATATCACTACAGGTCTCTCTCTCTCTCTATATATATATATACACTGTATATCACAGCTATATTTAGACATACAGACTGTAAATCTGTCTCCATGTTTTAATTTTATGGTTTGGCATTTTATTTTATCTTTCATCAAACAGGTTAATTATTTTTTTGGTGTCTTATGTTGTACAATATTATATAAACATTATTTCACTGGCCTCAGTCACTCCACTGTGGCCATGCTGGAGCAATGCCTTCTAAAGTATAATTGATTATATCAGTTGTCGTAGCATATTTTCTTGTGTATTATACCATAAATTTGAACAAAAATGAAGGGCAAACATGTAGAGTCATTTAATACATGAGTACAGATTTTCAGAAATATATTTTTATTGAGCTTAAAAATATTAATTTCATATGTTATAAGTCTTTAAATATTGAAGGG
Organism: Eledone cirrhosa; assembly: GCA_964016885.1. Taxonomy (NCBI): domain Eukaryota; kingdom Metazoa; phylum Mollusca; class Cephalopoda; order Octopoda; family Eledonidae; genus Eledone; species Eledone cirrhosa. The sequence continues at coordinate 430,366,606 of OZ024740.1, forward strand.
TGAGATCGAGATTTTGATGAATAACATGATACATAGCTGTACTCTGGGGTCATATTATACACAAGAATGTATTCCATTTCTGTTTTTAGATTCAGAAATAGAGGTTGTGTTATACTCAAAGAAATAAAGTATTTATTTAGATATTCTATCAATCTCAAAATATAAAGGGACAAAACAAATATTCCATGTGTCCAACACCCGTGGACATGCTTACACAATAAGAAAACAGTACAACTCCCATGACTTTTGGAAACATTTTTTCACTCAGAGTTGCTGAAGCATGGAACAAACTACTTGCTTCAGTTGTTATCTGTTGGGACACTGCATCCTTCAAAACTGCCATGCTTCCTGAAATTCGCCAACACTACACCTGATATTCCCTCTCCATACACATGCACACATGTATCTGTGTGTATATCATGACTCATACACTGTTCACTTTCCTGGCATTTGTACATTATTCTATATACTATACATGCACCTTTGATGAGTTGTAGTGCACCTGAGCACTGTACACAATTATTAACACTTTCTCCAGCCACAACCTGGTGCAGTCTGCGACTAACTCAGGTTTTGCTGCACGTCAGGCTGAGGCCAAACTCTCCAAATACCGGTCCCTGTCCAACAGGTTTGCAGTTGTACCCTTGGCAATGGAGACTTCTGGTGTCCTCGACCCTAGGGCTACCTCTCTACTCATCACCATAGGCGCTGAGCTGGCCAACCGCAGGTGTGAGTCTCGCAAGTTGGAATGGCTTTTCCAGTGTGTCTCCCTTGCCATCCTCCGAGGAAGCACCTTCTCCATTCTGTCCACCGAGGCTGTGGGGAGGCCATCAATATGATTGACTGACTTGTCATTTTATCATCTACTTTTTATATAATTATTAACATTATATTATAAACCGAGTGAATGTAAAAAGCTATCAGTCGGTCTATCTGCCCCATTATTAGACTGTATTATGTAGTCAACATTACAGTAGAGCTTCTCTTTCTATTTCAATAATTGTTTCTGAATTTGACACAAGACCAATAATTTGGGGGGAGAGGAAAGTCAATGGAATCGACCCCAGTGTATTACTGGTACTTTATTTTATCGACCCCGTAAGGATGAAAGGCAAAGTTAACCTTGGCTAATAATAATAATAATGTTTCTTTTGGCACAAGGCCAGTAATTGTCCCAGTACATTACTGGTACTTTATTTTATCGGCCCTGTAAGGATGAAAGGCAAAACTAACCTCAGCGTGATTTGAACTAAGAATATAAAGGGCCCCAACTCTATGCCACAAAGCATGTTGTCTGATGCTCTAGCGATACAGCCAATCCACCACCCTAAAATAGTGAAAGATTTCTATTTCAATAATAATAGTACTAAATATATTCATATATTTATTGGTTTCAGTCATTAAACTGTAGGAATGCTCGAGCACCACCTTGATTGATTTAGTCAATCATATCGACCTCACTACTTATTTGTATCAAACCTGCTACTTATTTTATTCATCTCTGTTTGTTGAACCACTAAGTCATGGGACATAAACAAACACTAAATGTATGCACGCCGACATAGTGACATATATATATATATATATATATATATCATCATCATCATCATTTAACGTCCATCTTCCACGCTAGCATGGGTCTGGACGGGGGTTTTCCCACTTGAGGCAAGATTGGCTGTCTTGCTCAGGACTGTCTGGCGGGTTTTCTACAGTTGGATGCCCTTCCTAACACCAACCACATTTACAGTGTGGCCTGGGAGGTTTTTAGCGTGTTACCTACACGGCCACATTACAGCGTGGACTGTGTGTTTTTTTGTCGTGACACCTACACGACCTCATTTATTTAGGACTGGATGTTGTGGTACCAACATAACTTTACATCGAAAGGGGTGGTGTAGATGGCGGTGGGGGTAGGGTTAGTGGGACGGGGGTGTATTTTGGTTAAGAGGTGCCTACTGACTGTAGGTTTCGCTTTGTACTTAAGCAAGGCGGATCTTCTGTATTACTGTGTAGCGTCAAAGATCTCGGTCCAGTGACATTGTCTTGGAGAGGTATAAGTGTGTGAGGTTGGAATTTATCAAGTCGTCCCAGGTTTTTCTGGGTCTGCCTACTCCGTAGCTACCGTCTAGTTTGATCACCCTGCACTTTTTTATACAGCTGTCATCTTTCATGCGCATCACGTGACCATACCAATGTAGTCTTCTCTCGAGTAAACAACATCTGATCCCTCTTGTTCCTAATTTCTCCCTTAGTTCGTTTATGCTTTGCCGTTCACGTATATTACTATTACACATCCAACGGAGTATGCAAGCTTCGTTCCTCTCTAGTCTGCGTATATCCTCTGCACACAATGCCCAGGTCTCACTGCCATGCAACATCGCTGTTCGTATGCAGGCATCGTACAGCCTGCCTTTTATTTTTAGAGAGAAACCTTTAGCGGCCAATAGTGGTATAAGCTCTCTGAACTTTTTCCATCTCGTTCGGAAGGTGTCCACTATTTCTATAGAACCATCTGTGCAATGGAATGAGCTAGTATTCTGTGGGCATTTGCTGCTACTTATTGCACCAGAGCACCGACCACATATAAAATCTATATTCTTAGTTAGCTTACCTGTGATCCCACTACATCTTTTATGCACCCATACTTTGCATTTGGGACATAAAATGGAGTTTCTGCCTACTCCTTTCCTACACACTGAGCATGGCCATTTCCCAGATGGGACCAGTGCCCTATTCTCCTTCCTACATATTAGGACTTTAGTCTTAGACAGGTTAATTTTAAGGCCTTTTGATTCTAGGCCATGCTTCCATGTTTGGAATTTCTTCTCTAGTTCAGCCATTGATTCGGCTATGAGCGTTAGATCATCTGTGTATAGGAGTTCCCATGGGCAGCCGGTCTTGAACACCTCCGTTATATCTTGGAGGGCGATAATAAATAGGAGGGGGCTAAGGACGGAGCCCTGATGAACACCAACTTTTACGCTAAACTCTTCACTATATTCGTTGTTAATTCTAACCTTGCTGACTGTTTCTTTATACATGGCTTGTATAGCTCTCACAAACCATTCATCTACACCTAGTTTTCTAAGAGCCCACCAGATAATGGAGCGGGGGTCTCTATCAAAGGCTTTATCCAGGTCTACAAAAGCTAAGTACAGGGGTTTACTTTCAGCTAGGTACTTCTCCTGTAGTTGCCGTACAATGAAAAGAGCGTCTGTGGTACTTTTACCTGACACAAATCCGAACTGCATTTCATCTAGATCAATTCGCTCTCTGATTAGTTGCGCTATTACTTTTTCTGTGACCTTCATGAGCTGGTCAATTAATTTAATGCCTCTATAGTTTCCCCTATCTAGGGCATCTCCTTTACCCTTGTAGCAGTTAATGATGCTGCTGCTACGCCAGTCCTTCGGAACGACCCCATTCTGTATAACTTGGTTTACTATCCGGGTGACCATAGTGTGTCCCACCATTCCAGATGCTTTCAGCATTTCAGCAACTATTTCCGAAGGCCCAGCCGCCTTGCCCGTCTTCATATCTTTGATTGCCTTACTTATTATACTACCTTCAACTTGCATTGCTGGTCCCTCTATTGGATCCATGTGGGGGAGACTGTCTTTCTCCCATTTCTTCTCATTTAGTAGCCTTTAGTAGTGACACTTCCAGGCTATCTTCTTATCAGCGTCAGTGATGGCAAGTACACCATCATCATTAAGGACACACTTCTCCCCGGCAATATCACAGTTCTCCTTAACACATTGTCTAGCAATCCTGAACACCTCACGTTGTAGAACATGCTTGAACTTTCTTTCCTCTGCTTCCCTTCTTGCGAAGTACACTTGTCTCCTAGCTTCCCTCCTGGCCACTTGATAGTCTTCTCTACTTCCCCCATCCCACCATACTTTCCAAGCCTGCTTTTTATATATATATATGTGTGTGTATGTATATATATATATGTGTGTGTGTGTTTATGTATGTGTGTATATATATACACACACATACATTTCATCTTTTATTTTTCCTGCCTTCTGATAAAGGACTAGTGTCAAAAACATCAACACTATATTCCCATTATTGCAAGCATTAAACTTATTTCTTCATCTGTTGTTTGCTGTTATTTCGGTTTACTTTTTACACACACACATATATGTGCGTATGTGTGTGTGTGTATCATCATCATCATCATCGTTTAACGTCTATCTTCCACGCTAGCATGGGTTAGACGGGAATTGTCCCACTTGAAGCAAGGTTGGTCGGGTGACCGTGTCTTGCTCATATAGGACTATCTGGCAGGTTTTCTACGACTGGATGCCCTTCCTAACACGAACCATATTTACAGTGTGGACTGGGAGCCTTTTTACCGTGTTACCTACAGGGCTACATTACAGCATGGACTGTGTTTTTTTTTGTCATGACACCTACACAACCGCATTTATTTAGGACTGGATGTTGTGGTACCAACTTTACAGAGAAAGGGGTGGTGTTGGTGGGAGGATGGAGTAGGGGTAGTGGATTGGGGGGTATATTTGTACATAGGCAAGGCGGGTCTTCTGTATTAGTGTGGCGCCAAAGATCTCGGTCCAGTGACATTGTCTTAGATAGGTGAAAGTGTGTAAGGTCGGAATTTATCAAATCGTCCCAGGTTTTTCTGGGTCTACCTATGTATATATATACACCATCTTTAACAGTCTTTCTTTGTCTTCTACCTCTACTTCTCTCCCCATTTATTTCCACCAGTTCCTTGCACCAACTTCCATCTTTCCTCACCACACCTCATCATAAGATTAATAAATGAAACTAGAGACTAAAATATAGAAACCTTTTTTATTGTTTTAATTTTGTTTTTTAATTTTAAACACAAAGTGCACCAAAATATATTTATTTGCTTTAAATGGCACTGTGAGTAATAAGATTCTTCAAAGGACTGTATTAAATGGTAACATAACAGCCTTAATAGCTTCTTCTATAACTTACTTTTAGATTTACCAAAGACTTCCCTTGCTCTGTAAACAATTTTGTGAGCGTCATCAAAATGTGGGGACAAATCTTTCTTCACTCGTTGCATCCAGGAATTCACATTTTGGTTTCTTTCATAACAAGCCTCTTCATGGACAGCATTAAGTTGCATCAATTCACAAGCCCCAAGAATATCACAGATTGATATCTTTTTCTGACCAGCTAAATAAGGTCCATCTTGGAGAAAAGTCTTGTCTAAGTGTTCAACTGTTGTTGACAATTCATTTTTAAAAAAACCCACTTTTTTCCAAGAAATTGGTTTCCCTGTCATCTGAGGTTCCAGCAACTGCAACACAAGGAAATTGAAATTATTTTAGGATAAATTCAAAAGTAGCACTTCTGTGTGTGTGTTTGTGTGTGTGAGTTTGAATGTATGTGTGAGTTTCAGTGTGTGTGTGTGAATATGCGTGTGTATGTGTGTGTGTGTGAGTGCGCATATGAGTGTCTGTGTTTTTTTAATGTGTGTGCATAGTACCAACCCAGTACTAGGGTCGATTCTTCCTCTCGTTCTCTGAAAGAAATCAGCTGTGTTCCAGCCAGGAGAGGGATAGGCTCCACCAGGTTTTATAGAGTTGATAAAATAAAGTACCATACCTAATATACAGTTTTTTTTAGTTTTTTAATTATTATTCGAGGCACATGGAGGCACATGGCTTAGAGGTTAGAGCATTGGCCTTGCAATCGAAAGGTTGTGAGTTCAATTCTCAGACCGGGTGATGTGTTGTTTCCTTGAGCAAGACACTTTATTTCACATTGCTCCAGTTTACTCAGCTGTAGAAATGAGATGATAGGGACTGGGGTCCATATCATTCCACTGTAAAGTGGTCGTGGAGGTGCCACAGCAAAAAAGCACCCAGCACTCACTGTAAATGAGGTTGGTGTTAGGAAGGGCATCCAGCTGTAGAAATCAAGCCAGAATCAGTTCCCGTCCCACCCTTGCAAGCAGGGAAAAAGCGGATGTAAAATGAAATGATGATGATGATGATGATGATTCGAATCAATCAACAAGTTCCCTGACCTTACTCACTTGCTGAGTGGGCTGGAATTTGTCAGATTGAACCAAGGAAACAATGTTCCCATTGGTCTTTCCATTTCTGATATACTATCTACCAGTCACAACTCCAGGCAGAACATATACATATATATATATTACATTCAAGGTTATAGATGTCATGTTTGAGATAATCTTGAATAAGCGTCTTGTCTCCCAAAATAAGCTCAAAGAAAACTTCAAAGAATAAATCCGAGCATTTAATCATTATAAATTTTATCAGGTATCTATATTTTAATATGATACTGTAATGAACCATGTGTTCTTATATTCTATACAGATTGTCTCGTGTTCAAGTTTCATATGTTGTATTATACATTTATATCATTTGATATATATGCATGTATATATGTCTATTTTGTAATGATATATATATATACCATGGGTGCAAGCCGAAGCTGAAGCATATAGACAATATGCCCCCACACCGTCCCACTGCAAAGTGGTCGTGGAGGTGCCACGGCAAAAAAGCACCCAGCCCACACTGTAAAGTGGACGTGTAGGCGCCACGGAAATAAGCACCCAGCACTCACTGTAAATGAGGTTGGTGTTAAGAAGGGCATCCAGCTGTAGAAATCAAGCCAGGCAAGACAAGGTCAGGCGACTGGACACTGCCCACAACAGGAAACTCGTCTAACCCATGCCAGCGTGGAAGAACGGACGTAAAATGGTGATGATGATGATGTTAATATATATATATATTCTTTCTTTTAACAATTGACAAATTCCCAGACCTCATTCTCTAACTGAGTGAGGTGGAACTCATCAAAATTAAACTAAGGAAATAATGTTTCCATTAGTCTTTCCATTGTTGATACTATCTACCAGTCACAACTCCTGACAGAGGTGTACTAATATCAAAATGTAACATTTGAAAAAAGATTTTTTTAAATGTTATATTTTAAATAAAGTAAAATATCATACCATACTGCGAAAGATCATAGCAGCGTTGAGACGTGTATTAAAATGTTGCCAGTTAAGATATTCATCAACACGGATCTGAGACAAGAAGTCTTTGGGATACCAGTGGTCAGCTAAGTTATTTTTGATAGAAAGGTATTTTAAAATGGCCACACTACAAAAGAAATTGTTAAAATTATTCAAAAACAATTATTTTCAATGTTTTATAATCAATATTAAGCTTTTATAGAAAGGTGTGGATTTTAGGTTTAATATCACAGTGTGAGACAATAGGATAGGATTTCTATCCTGGCCTTGAGATGACTAATCCTTTGAATGAAATTTAGTAGATGGAAACTGCAGAAGCATGTTGTATATATATGTACATATGAATGAGTGTATATGTATACATGTCTCTCTCTATATATATATAGGTACACAAGAGATGTAGTGGGATCTCTGGAAGTTTAGCTAAGAATGTAGGCTTTACATGTAGCGGTGGCACCGGGACAGTAAACAGCAAATGAGCACAGGAAACAAGCACTATCAAATGTATATTATCATCATCATTAAACATCTGCTTTTCCTGCTAGTAAAGTTTGGGCTATATATATATATTATAAAGAGTCAGAATCGTACAGCTGAGCTCTTGTCGTTTCAACAGCTAGTTCCAGACTAGATTTATATAGAGCTCAGGCCATCATAACTGATAGTCCTCAGTGAAATATGTATAACAGAGTTTTAAATAAACCTGAATCAACTGATTAAGGCCTCCAATCTTTTAATCTTTCTCTAGCAACAATAACTTAACTCTTCATCCTAGCTATACTTTACAAAGCAATAATCTCTACTGTGGTCAACTCACTTAGATACAACATAATACAAGAATATTAAGTCATTCGTAGTTTTGGAAAAATAATCTTTTTTGCAACATGCTAAAAAACGTTAGTCCTTCTCAAGTGTAGCCCAGTTAAGTGAGAATACAAGACATTAACTCATTGCAAGGATAAACAGCTGCTACCACTGCTGGTAACCATTTCTGCTAACCATGGAGCAACATGAAATGAAGTGCCTTGCTTAAAGGCATAATGTGTTGCCTGATGTAAGGATTGAACCTACAACCTCATGAGAGTCAGACTAACGACCTAACCCTTGGTTGTGTGACTTACCTAACAATATGACAGATTAACGACCTAACCCTTGGTTGTGTGACTTACCTAACAATATGACAGACTAACGACCTAACCCTTGGTTGTGTGACTTCCCTAACAATATGACAGACTAACGACCTAACCCTTGGTTGTGTGACTTCCCTAACAATATGTCAGACTAACGACCTAACCCTTGGTTGTGTGACTTCCCTAACAATATGACAGATTAACGACCTAACCTTTGGTTGTGTGACTTCCCTAACAATGACAATCAGACTAACGACCTAACCCGTGGTTGTGTGACTTCCCTAACAATATGACAGACTAACGACCTAACCCTTGGTTGTGTGACTTCCCTAACAATATGACAGACTAACGACCTAACCCTTGGTTGTGTGACTTCCCTAACAATATGACAGACTAACGACCTAACCCTTGGTTGTGTGACTTCCCTAACAATATGACAGACTAACGACCTAACCCTTGGTTGTGTGACTTCCCTAACAATATGACAGTTAGACTAATGACCTAACCCATAGTTGTGTGATTTCTCTAACAACATGACAGACTTATGACCTAACCCTTGGTTGTGTGACTTCCCTAACAATATGTCAGACTAATGACCTAACCCTTGGTTGTGTGACTTCCCTAACAATATGACAGATTAACGACCTAACCTTTGGTTGTGTGACTTCCCTAACAATGACAATCAGACTAACGACCTAACCCGTGGTTGTGTGACTTCCCTAACAATATGACAGACTAACGACCTAACCCTTGGTTGTGTGACTTCCCTAATATGACAGACTAACGACCTAACCCTTGGTTGTGTGACTTCCCTAACAATATGACAGACTAACGACCTAGCCCTTGGTTGTGTGACTTCCCTAACAATATGACAGTTAGACTAATGTCCTAACCCATGGTTGTGTGACTTCTCTAACAACATGACAGACTTATGACCTAACCCTTGGTTGTGTGACTTCCCTAACAATATGTCAGACTAACGACCTAACCCTTGGTTGTGTGACTTCCCTAACAATATGACAGATTAACGACCTAACCTTTGGTTGTGTGACTTCCCTAACAATGACAATCAGACTAACGACCTAACCCGTGGTTGTGTGACTTCCCTAACAATGACAATCAGACTAACGACCTAACCCTTGGTTGTGTGACTTCCCTAACAATATGACAGACTAACGACCTAACCCTTGGTTGTGTGACTTCCCTAACAATATGACAGACTAACGACCTAACCCTTGGTTGTGTGACTTCCCTAACAATATGACAGACTAACGACCTAGCCCTTGGTTGTGTGACTTCCCTAACAATATGACAGTTAGACTAATGTCCTAACCCATGGTTGTCTGACTTCTCTAACATGACAGACTTATGACCTAACCCTTGGTTGTGTGACTTCCCTAACAATATGACAGTTAGACTAATGTCCTAACCCATGGTTGTGTGACTTCTCTAACAACATGACAGACTTATGACCTAACCCTTGGTTGTGTGACTTCCCTAACAATATGTCAGACTAACGACCTAACCCTTGGTTGTGTGACTTCCCTAACAATATGACAGATTAACGACCTAACTTTTGGTTGTGTGACTTCCCTAACAACATGACAGATTAATGACCTAACCCTTGGTTGTGTGACTTCCCTAACAATATGGCAATCAGACTAACGACCTAACCCTTGGTTGTGTGACTTCCCTAACAAAATGACAGACTAACGACCTAACCCTTGGTTGTGTGACTTCCCTAACAATATGACAGACTAACGACCTAGCCCTTGGTTGTGTGACTTCCCTAACAATATGACAGTTAGACTAATTACCTAACCCTTGGTTGTGTGACTTCTCTAACATGACAGACTTATGACCTAACCTTTGGTTGTGTGACTTCCCTAACAATATGACAGTCTAACGACCTAACCCTTGGTTGTGTGACTTCCCTAACAATATGAGTGTTAAACAAAAATCAATAATGCATAGACACCTTTCTCGGAGAACAAACCCATCATCATCAATTACGGGAACTTTCTGGAAACAATTCACTTTGGTAAATTCTTCAGTTTTATGTTCAACTAGAATTAATGAAATACATAGATTGACATTATCAACTATTGAACAAATATTTATAATTTCTACAATTTAAAAAAAAAAAAAAAAAACTTTTTTTTAAAAGATATTTTCTCTAAAATTTAAATTATATTCTCATCAAAATTTAAATTCATAATAAATCTAGAGAAAACATTTGCAGAAATACATCCTCAGGTAGCATGGGAACAGTAGAGTTTATTAATTCTTTAAGTCTGTAACACCTGATGGAATCGTGGAGATAGTGTTGTGTGAAACATGTGTTGGACATTTAGAGCTGGTAGAAGCCATCCTCTGTAGATTTGGCCTCAGTTAATTTCTTCTATGTAAAAAGGAGGAAGAAGGAATCAACTTCAATACTGGACTGATGGTTTATTTATCAACAAGGAGGGAAGAAAGAATTGACTTTAACAGAGACAGAACTAACACCACAAGGTATTCTATCTGATACCTTGACAAACATGAGCAGAGTATTTCCAGAGGGTTAGTAAATGGGATATGTGAATTAGTACAGAATGGAGGGGGACAAATGTTCCTTGATTTCATTTTTACTTGTGGTAAATTCCTTGGAGGGGGATTTTCACTCTTAATAAATTTCAGTTTTTTTTCTTTTGTTTTGTTTTTAATTTCATGGGTAAACTTCAAGAATATGGAAGGGAGAGGGACAAATTAAAAAGTTTTAGGAAAATATTAGTCATGAAAATTGTTCTACCATGGGTTGTAGTAGTAGTAGTTTGTGGGCCACATGAAGCCTATGGGCTACATGTGGCCCATGGGTCATGTGTTTGAAATGCCTGAGAGGTTGCAGCCAAACTAGAATAATTTATCATTAAGGGATTAAAATGTACCTCAACTTGTCACTTAACTGGCTAGAAATAATAGTCATATCCCTCCTACCATTTTAAAAATAGGGAAAACACATTGGAAAATGAATCATTGGTACCCTTAAAAAGACAGAATGGTTATCATCATCATCGTTTAACGTCCATCCTCCACGCTAGCATGGGTTTGGACGGGATATTTCCCACTTGAGGCAAGAATGGTTGTCTTGCTCATATAGGACTGTCTGGCGGGTTTTCTACGGCTGGATGCCCTTCCTAACACCAACCACGTTTACAGTGTGGACTGGGAGGTTTTTACCGTGTTACCTACACGGCCAAATTACAGCGTGGACTGTGTTTTTTTTGTCGTGACACCTATACGACCTCATTTGTTTCGGACTGGATGTTATGGTACCAACATAACTTTACATAACTTTATAGCTGGAATATCTTTGATTATAGCTGGTAATAGGCCCAGACCTGTGGTGTATCTAGTGGGAGGACAAGGGCTGCTCCCTCTAACAAGTTTTTCAAAATCTGCCTTTTCAACAGGTTTTTAAATCACTTGGGCATTAAAAGACAAATCTCATCATTTTTTATATATTTTTTTTTTAACACAGCCCTAAGGTTGCTGAAGATGATACATTAGTAGAACAACATTTATTACTAAATGATCCAAATACAACATATCTCAGGCCTGACATACAAACGACCTGATACAGGTGTTATCAGTCAAGGTTTTATCAAAGATAACAGCTGAAATCAGGTTAACTAAATAGTTTGCAATCACTGTTCACTACTTTGGACATCAGCAAAATTAATCAATGTTCTTTATTGTTGCAATATTTAACAGTATACGGTGATGTAGTGGACTGATTTATACAATTCAGGGGATTACCTGGAGTAAGGGCTAAAGATGTCTTCTAGTGATCAAACACTTAGAGTTGTCATTAACTGTTTTTAGGAGGGGTTTTATGAGTCAAATACAATTTTATTTTACAAAGCTTTTTAGACAAAAACAAAATACACTATTAAAGGAAATGAAAAGAAGAAAAGGTAAAAGGAATTAAGCAACAAAAGAAAAGAAGGGGGGCGGGGGGCAGACACTACACCCCAGTCTGTGTGGTGCCTCAGTTACACCTCCCCAGACAGACACTACACCCCAGTCTGAATGGTGCCTCAGTCATACCTCCCCAGACAGACACTACACCTCAGTCTGAGTGGTGCCTCAGCCCTGCCCCTCAGACAATCTTATGATGGAGCATCATTTCAAGTGAGATATTTGGTCTCCAAACTTTAAATGTTTACATTCTTTACACATTGTAGTGCAGATAATATAAACATGGTGCACTAAACTTCACTAATCAAACCAAGTTGTGTTGCAGTTGCAGTTGCTCCCTACGTACTAAAGGAAGGCTGTATGGCGCCTGTGTGTGGTGCATGATGCTGCATGGTAGTGAAACATGGGCTGTGATTGCGGAGGACATGAGTAGACTGGAGAGAAATCTCGTTAGATGTAAATGTAAGAGAAATGGGCACTACAACGGAATTGGCTGTCAGAAGTGAAAGTAGAAGGATCTGACGTCATTGCGACGTCACTCGTCAACCTTCTCTTTCGTCAACCTTCGTTTATTTCCGTATCACCACGTGTTTTTAATATGTTTATTTACGTTTAGCATTAACGCTTCGAATATTTCAATTGCCTGTTATTTCTAGCAACTGTAATTTTATTTTTTAAAGTAGAAGAATGTAATTTTCGAGAGTTATGATACAATTAAAACAAAACGATAATATACAATCTTATTTAACACACTAGCTGTTACGATTTTAATTACCCAAGGAAATAACAATAAAGCATTTCGATGTGAGTAGGCGGCCCTTAAAAGGGCCGGTGTTGTGAAATTTTTATTATCTTCATATACATTCTTAGTTTCTTTCTTTAGAAACTTTATATAGATTCTTTATATAAATTCAACATCCGTAGTTTAATAATTGTGGGTATGGTGTGGCGTGCGGTGGCCGGGGGAGGGGGGGGGGGAGTGCTCGACCGGAAGGGGTCTTTGACCGGAAGGGCCAGGAGAGGGCCTCTCTCTAGTGGTGACCAGCATACGGTGAGGACGCGTTTTGGGCAGCTCCCGGTTTTAAGCAGTCGGACGCACGTGGAAGAGGAGTACCTGCAGTGGAATTTAGCGGCGCCTGTGAAAAGCGGTAAGTGAGATAGCTTTTTCTAACCACAAGCTATTTCGGCGACTGAAAAAAAAAAAAAAAAAGAAAACACTTGCCACAAAACAAATCAGAAGATGGCGACAAGACTACGGATGAACGAAGCTATCAGGCCATTCACCGGGGAAGGTGATGTTGTCGCTTGGCTGCGGAAGGTTCGGCTGGTCGCGGGCTTGCAGAAGATAGAAGACGTGGCCGGTCTCATTGCATTGTACCTCGAGGGCGACGCGTTGGTACTCTTCCTTGAGTTGGACGAGCACAGCCAAAGAGATGTGCAGAAGATTGAGAGGCGTCTGATGGATGCATTCGCCGAGGGACCGTTGGCGGCTTTTGCTAAGCTGGCGAGAATCAGGTGGAATGGTGAGCGCTTCGACATTTTCGCAGCGGAAATAAGGCGGTTGGCTATGTTGGCGGGCTACCAGGCAGAATGCGAACGCACGGTGCTGTTGGCATTCATCAATGGATTTCCGGACGACATAGCGGTGAAACTGCAGCAAGTCCCGGGGTACAAGGAGATGGAAATGCGTTCACTGGTGGAACAAGCCCGGATCATAGCAGAAGATGCCAAAAAGAGTGTCGCGGCGATAGCGACTACGGAGGCTCAGGACACCTGGCAGCGAAATGGTCAAAGGGAGGCAACCTCGGCACGCGGCCGTTCGCGAGAGTTTAAGGGCCGCTGTTTTAGGTGTCAGGGCCCTCATATGGCTAGAGACTGTAGAGAGTCGAAGCCGGATATAATCTGCTACCGGTGTAAGCGACCAGGGAAACGGTCCAAGGGGAACTACTGCGCCGGTAGTTGCCCCTTATGAGTAGCGGCGCTGCCGGTGGTGGAAGTCTTCGTGAGGGGGAAGCCACAGCGAGCCCTCGTGGATACGGGCTGTACGACGACACTGGTGACCGCGGGGGTGGCGCAGAGGTGGGGAGGGAAGAGCAGCGTAAGGGCAGTCGACGGCAGGAAAATTGAATGCCGAGGTCGTAGCGAGATGGAAATAGCGGTACGGGGAAGGACGATAAGGCTTTCCGCCATCGTGATGGATGGGATCGGCGTGGTTATGGGCATGGACGCGATTGGCCGTCTAGGGGGCGTCACGGTGAACAATGTCGGTGTGTCGTTTGGCGCCGCTGCATCGGTATGCGCTGTGAGTGCACGTCATGAGAACCAGAAGGCCCACGAGGGGCAATACCCCGCTTACACTGTACAGGACAAGGACTCCAAGGCCGTGTTTGATGGGCAGCGATGGGTTGTTGAGTGGTACTGGAAGGGAGAACCACCAACACTGAAGACCAAAGTGGGCTGCTATCAACACACATTGAAGAGAAACGCTAGGGGCGAGTTCGAGCGAGAAGTAGAGAGATGGATCGAAGAGGGCATACTGCTTCCCTGGAAGGAGGAGGTGAAGTGCGGAGTATTTCCGTTGATGGCGGTGGTGCAACCCACGAAGAGCAAGGTGAGGCTGGTGCTGGACTATCGAGAGCTGAACGAGCACGTGTCATGCCACACGGGTGGCGAGGTCACGGATGTCTGTGGGGAAACCCTGCGTGAGTGGAGACGCATGACGGGGGGTTCAGCGATCGTGGATCTAAAGTCTGCTTACTTGCAGTTGCATATAGATGAGAAGCTCTGGCGGTATCAGCTGGTCAGGTATAAGGGCCGGACATATTGCCTGACCAGGCTCGGTTTCGGGCTGAGCTCTGCACCGAAGATCATGGCGGCGGTCCTCAAGACTGCTCTGGGGAGGGCCGAAAAGATAAAGAGGGCTACTAACTCCTACATTGACGACATCCTAGTGGACGAGTCGGTGGTGTCGACGGCGGAGGTCACGAGCCATTTGCGGAGGTATGGACTGACTGCGAAGCCATCAGAAGCATTGGAGGGAGGAGCCGCGCTGGGACTTAGGCTACGGCGAGATAAGACGGGCGTTTTGGTGTTCCAGAGGGGAAACGAAGTTCCGGAACTGGGCCCAAGTATGAATAGGCGGGAGCTTTTCTCGGTGTGTGGAAAGCTGGTGGGTCACTACCCGATCGCTGGGTGGCTCCGGACGGCATGCAGCTGTGTCAAGAGACGAGCGGGAGGGGTGACTTGGAGTGACAGAGTGGGAGAGAGAACGGTGGCCATGATGCAGGAGATCGTGGGGAGGGTGAAGGCCGACGACCCAGTGCGGGGACGCTGGTATGTTCCCAAATCACGGAGCGGGACCGTATGGTGCGATGCCAGCAGCATAGCGCTGGTTGTCACGTTGGAGATAGGAGGTGTTGAGGTCGAGGATGCAGCCTGGCTTAGAAAGAAGGACGACTGCAGCCACATCAATGTGGTCGAGCTGGACGCGGTGTTGAGAGGGGTGAACCTCGCCCTGCGCACCATCGAGATACGCACCGACTCGGCTACCGTACTCGGATGGGTAAGATCAGTGCTCACCAGTGAGAAGAGAGTGCGAACGAGAGGCGCGGCGGAGATGCTGATAAAGCGCCGCCTGGGAACGTTAGGAGAGCTGGCCACCGAGTTCGACCTGAAGCTGAGCGTAGTGTTCGTGCCTTCAGAGAAAAATAGGGCGGACATCTTAACTAGAGTGAAGAAAGCCTGGATGGAAGCGCCGGAGGAGGTAGAGGATGAGATAGCTGCCGTGTGTCGGCTGACCGAGTTAGACCTGAAGGGGTTGCATGACATGCACCACATGGGGGTGGATAGGAGCCTGTTCCTAGCCAGGAGAATCGACTCGGACGTTAGCAGACAGTGTTCGGGGGTCGTTAGAAGCTGCGTCCGATGTCAGTCCATTGATCCCGCCCCGGGTGTACACGAAACGGGAAGCCTCCCGGTGGATCGCGACTGGAAGCGATTAGCGGTGGATGTGACGCACTACCGGCAGGGAACGTACCTCTCGATGGTCGACTGTGGACCAGGTCGAATGGCGATATGGAGGGAGATGAAGACTGGAACGGCCGAGGAAATCGTGCAGACGTTGAGAGAGGTGTTCTTGGAGCGGGGCCCTGTGGATGAACTGCTAATGGACAACAGCACAGCGTTCCGCTCGGAGGCACTGAGGGGGATGCTCGAGGAATGGAAGGTGGACCGTTTCTTCAGAGCGGCGCACAGGCCGAGCGGGAATGGAATCGTGGAGCGACACCACCGGACGATCAAAGCAATGGCGGAGCGGGGCCATATCTCACCAATGGAGGCAGTGTTCTGGTACAATATGTCCCCTCGGGTTGGACAGGTCGAGGAATCGGTGCCACACAGAGCAGTATTCAAATACGAGTGGCGGCACCCGTGCACGCCACCACAACGGCCAGTGGGGAGAGACAGTGCATTCGTGCAGGTGGGCGAAGAAGTCTGGGTTAAGCCCCCAGATGCACGGTGCACATCTCAATGGGGAAGGGGAACGGTGACGGCCGTAAATTCAAAGAACAATGTGTCCGTGGACGGGGTACCACGTCATGTCCTGGATGTAAGAAGAATCACTGTATCGACGGACTCCGAGGAAGAGGAAACCCAAGATGAGGTGGAAACCCAGAGCCCTGCCCCAATACTACGAAGATCGCAACGGAGTCGTAGACCACCGACCTGGACGGCAGACTTTCATATGCAGAGGGACGAGGGGGAAATTGATCCTTGAGATCAGGGGGGGGGGGGGGGGGCTCGACCGGAAGGGGTCTTTGACCGGAAGGGCCTCTCTCTAGTGGTGACCAGCATACGGTGAGGACGCGTTTTGGGCAGCTCCCGGTTTTAAGCAGTCGGACGCACGTGGAAGAGGAGTACCTGCAGTGGAATTTAGCGGCGCCTGTGAAAAGCGGTAAGTGAGATAGCTTTTTCTAACCACAATAATTATAACAGCTTCTCGTATGTCCAATGGGTACCAAATAACCACGTACTTTTCCAGAGTTATGGTACAATTAAAACAAAACGATAATATACAATCTTATTTAACATGTGCATTAAAAATTAGACTAGTTGTTACAATTGTAATTAACGTGTAAGCAAAAGCTTAGATATTAACTTACCGATGGAAATATCGCGATAATTAAATCCATTTACGCTGGGGAAAAATGTAGAATTCATATTTTTCAAGTTGCAAATACGTGTATTATCCCAAAGTGAAAAACCAAGTTTTGCATCAACGTGGTGATTTCAAAGTTTATTTATTTACACGTGGTGGTAGTGGGGATTGTGTGAGAGTCTGCATTGGTGGTGTTAGCGTAATCGATTTGTTTTCAAATGTACTCACTTTACTATATCCATGCTATTGAAACATTATTGAAATATATAAATATATTTTCATTTGAAAACAAACCGATTACGCTAACACCACCAATGCAGATTTTCTAATTTGATATACAGAGCGAAATAAATATATTTTCATCGATTACTACGCTACATAAATAAACGCGTGGTGATACGGAAATAAACGAAGGTTGACGAATGACGTCAAATTCTTCTACTTTCACTTCTGACAGTCAATTCCGTTGTAGTGCCGAGAAATGTGAGAGAAGGGCAGAGCTTGGATGAATTAAAGGAGAAGCTGGGTTTAAGAGGAATCCGAGGTGGTGTGGAGGAGAGAAGACTGCGTTGGTATGGAGATGTGATTTGCATGGACAATGACCGATGGGTGAAGAAATGCCAGGAAATCCCAGTGGAAGAAAGCCGCAGTAGAGAACGACTAAGAAAAACCTGGGCAGAGGTTGTGAGAGTGGACCTCAAATCGCTAAGACTGGCAGAGGAGATGATGACGAAGGAACACGACAAGTGGAGAGATGCCGTGCTGAGAAGGAACTGTCCAATCCATGCAAGAAGGAAAAGCAGGCAAAAAAAATGATGATGATGATGATGTTGCGTTTTTAATTCTAGAAAGTGTCTCTACTTTTTATACTGGTAGTTTACTTGTTATTTTATTACGAAAGAACAACAACAATATTTAAATATAAAATTTCTGTCACTTTTGCGGGTGAGTCACTATATGGCTGCTCGACGCGCTAGAAATAGCAGTAAAATTTCCCTAGAACCTTAAATGAGATAGGACACATTTGATAAAGTAATCCTTGTGTTAGATCCTTCATCGGTTTCGACGATGAACATCCAATGATTCGATTAACTAAATTCTTACAAATTGAATGCAGCTAAATATTCCACAAACAATCGTTCTCTTTACGAGATTCTCAGGCTGAATCAGTGTGACAAGATTTGACCTTTGAACTACGTGCGTGCGTGTGTGAGAGAGGGAATGTGTGAAGATATTGGTCTGGTACTTTATTTGTATCGACCTCAAAAGTATGAAAGGCAAATTGATCTAAGCGTGGTTTGACATCGAAATGAAGCGAACTGAAAGAAATTAGAGCAATCTATTTGACTCTAAAATGACTGCAAATTCGCTGCCTTAATGTTGCCCTAGATACGTCTGATAAAATAAGACGAGATGATCACGACTAGAATGACTTTCATCATAGGCAGGTTCTTTTAGAACTGACCTATGGTTAAACAACAAATAATCATAAATCGACCTGTTAGAAATAACAGCCAAACTCCTCTCAAATGCCGCACTCGTCGACAGCGTATTCTCTGTTATATAAAAGGACAGAACTGGCGTTAGAAGACCTTTAGCCATAGGCCTATCTGGTCAGAAAAAAAATATTTCTGAGAAAGCGGCGTTAAAATATTTCTGGGCATAGTATAGTGGAATGGTTAAGTTAATTCCTCAATCAAAAGTATTTAATAGTATAACATCGGGTAGATGGAAACTATTTAGAAGCCCGTAAATAGACGGTACCTCTAATTTAAAGGACCGGTCATGTCATACCCAGTATCACGGTGAATTTTTTTGTGAATTATGATAATGGTACACGTGCCTATAAATACTCTTTATAGATTAATTTAATGAGTATGTAACAGAACAACTGTTGAAACCGACACAGGTCCATTTATCATGTTTTTCTTTTCTTGTTTTTTACTTGATCAGAGCTGACCTGAGTATATACAACAACAATTAATTATAGATTTCACTTACGTTTACGTAAAGCCACTGCTTTGTCAACAAAAGGTAAGTTATTAGTTTTCAGAAATATGTAAACAGCTCTGGAAGGTTGAGAGAGAAGATCGTAGTAAACCTTCAAGTTAGCCATGTTGTAAATATTGTGAGAGTGACCTCCCTTCGTTGTTGTAAATACGCCTCTTGCATCTCATTGGTTGATTATGACTGTGACATTTCACCGGTAAGTTTGATAATGAAATTGCACCCCTGCCCATGCAGCAAGCTTTATATTAATTGTTTCTACTTTTGGCACAAGGCCAGCAATTATCTCAGTGTATTACTGGTACTTTATTTTATCGACCCCGTAATGATGAAAGGCAAAGTTAACCTCGGCGGGATTTGAACTCAGACCATAAAGGACCGTAACTCTTTGCTGCAAAGCATGGCGTCCGACCCTCTACCGATACTGCCAATCCACCGCCCTTGCTTTATATTAATAACATATAATAATAATAATAATAATGATTTCTTTATTAACCACAAGGGTTTACATAAAGTAGACATTAAGGACAGTGCAGGACAATACAAATGGGTATTTCTGCGTGTAAAAAACAAAAACAGAGGATGTAACAAAAAATAACAATGAAAAATTCCCCAATAGGGGGGAGACTTCGGAGGGATATTTGTGGAGAAAGCCCAGTAAAAGGCCACAATGACCCTGACCACCAAGGCAAGTGCCCTCTCCCAGTTTTCCACCTTTAATTTACAGATATATACTTAGAGTAGGCCCATTCACTCGGGCCATTCTTGCTTCTCTCACCCATCTTTCAACAAAATGCTGGGAAGGGAGCACTTCCCTCTCTACTCTGATTTTCCTTTGCAAATGAAATTTGAAAAAGTCAATCAGAGCATCACCGAAGAGGTAAGTGCTCGTCTTAAGCCCTTTCAAACGTGTCCACCATACTATCTCTTTCGCTATGGCCACCAGACAGATAAAAACTGCCTGCCCTTCCCGGCTAAAGGAGGAGGGCGGGGCAATCCTCACGATGGACTCAGATGATAGCCGGATCCGTCCTAAACGCGACAGCAGGTGTTCGACATAAACCCACAAGTCAGCAATTTTCGGACACTGGACGAGTGCGTGCAGGACGGTTTCGTCGCCCTGCGCGCATCTCGGACATGCCCGACTGACGGCACCTCCATGCCTGTAGAGTTTATCCCGAACTGGCAAGGCTCCTCGGTAGCACTGCCAGGCCAGAGATTTCTGGAAGTTGTCCATAGGCCCTGGCCCGAAAGTTCTTCCGAAGAGATTGGCTAGTTGATTTTCGTCGACGCCTAGAGTTTCCCCAAGTACGCCGTCGCTCTCCCCTCCACTAATCCTCTATAGAACGCCGAGGTGGAGTTTCCACCGATCACATTGCCCGATTGGTCGAGGGCTGTGAGCGCCTGAAGACATTCCAGTCTCCAGGCGCTCCCTCTCGGTCTTCGCTTGACCCAGGATTGCAGCTCCGTCAAGGAAACGAGCTAGGGAAATGTGTGTCTAGCAAACGGCGACCACACCTGATCACCGTCGAGGAAGAGGTGGAGATGTCGTAGCCTGAGCGCGTGCCTGCGCATCATCAGCCACGGCATGCCCAGCCCTCCACGTAGCGGGTGTTGACAACAGATGGATCGCCTGACCATCGGAGCGCGTCCTTTCCACAAAAAGCGAAAGAGCAAACGCTCCAGCGCAGTCAGGCGAGGCTTAGGACAAGGTACGACGGTCAGGCGGTAGCAGATGACAGACGCGATGTACGCGTTAGCCACCTCCGCTCGACCTTTCAGGGATAGCTTCCTCTCCGCCCATTTCTGGGTGAGAGAAGCCACCCTGCTCGTCACCTTGTCCCAGTTTTTGTCCGTCTGGAGGTCCGGACCGAACTAGACCCCTAGCAATTTAACCGGTCCGTCCAGCGTCCGACGACGCTGTTGGACGGCATGGACCTGCCTCTCCAGGTGCCGAGCTGCAGGCCCACTGACTTTTCCTAGTTGATCATTGCTCCTGTCACCGCTTCGTATTCTCTTAGTGTAGTGCCGATCGCCTCGATGTGTTTGGCGTTCGACACCACTACGGTGACATCGTCCGAATATGCTGACACGGATCTTCCGCATCCTAGTTCGCGCGGGACGCCCCTCAACGTCTCCAGTTTGTGCAGTAATGGCTCGAGAGTCAATACGTACAAGAGGGACGAGAGGGGACATCCTTGGCGGACCGAGCGCATGATGTTGAACGGTTCCGACAGGTGACCGTTCATTCTCACCACAGAGCAGATGTCGCTGTGCATGGCAGCGATCCAGCCTCTGAAGACGGGCCAAAAGCCTGCCGCTGGGTAACGATGGTCGACCCTATCGAAAGCTTTCGACTGATCTAAATTGATCAAGGAAGGACCCACCCGTGCCAGGTTCCCTAGCTACCCTCTCTACGATGTATCGCATGAGGTGGAGGTTATCGTGGATGGATCTGTCGGGAATGGCGCATGTCTGCGCCTCTCCCACCAGACCACCAACGACAAGCGCCAACCTCTTTGCTAGCACCTTGGCCAAAATCTTGAACTCTGTGTTTAGCAGAGTTATGGGCCGGAAATTATCTATGTTATCCCCCTTGTTCGTATCCTTTCTCAGCAGTGCCATCGCTCCTCGGCTCACAGAACTGGGAATTCTCCCGTTCTGTTGCCAGTTGCAGTAGACGTCCGCCAAGAGGCCTCCGAACAAGTCTGGCATCTGTACGTAAAGTTCATAGGGCAGACCATCCAAACCAGGCGATTTACCCCTTGTGCAGCCAGTCATTGCCTCCCTTACTTCAGCGGCTGTTATCGGCTTTTCGCAACACTTCGCTTCAGTGGCCGAGAGCCGCGGCAGTCCGTCGAGGTAGACACTAAGGTCCATCCCTCGACCCGGCCCACCGCTGCCCCCGAACAGCTGAGCGAAGTGTCGCTGAAAAGCTTCACATATTTGCCCGGGATCGAGTAGCATGCGCCCGTCGTGGTCCACCAAAGACCGGATCGTGGCTTTGTTGCCACGACACGCCTCCACCACTCGGGCCCATTGAACGGCTTTCGTCCCCTCGTGTCTGAGAGCACGCACCCTTGCTCTGACAACGCAGCCTTCGTGCTTTGCATCGAAGAATTGGTCAAGGGCCAATTTCGCCGCAAGCACGTCGGTCGCAATGCCTTTGCTAAGCGCCTCATCTAATTTTCTAACTAGTTCTCCCTCTGCTCTATTTTTCTCTATTGCTAAAGCCTTACTAAACCTAATCGATTCTATTCTAATCACTCTTTTCAGAGCAAACCACCCCTTGTTGTTGACGATGGCCCCCGTCAACGCCCGCTTAACTAGTTCGCTAATCCGGTCTCTGTAGGCCTTGCGCGCTGGTAAGGACGCGTTTAGCTTCCAGTAGCCAGGTCCTCGTCTATGAAGCCTATCTAAGTCAAGCACACAGATCACGAATTTGTGGTCCGTGTAGCTGACTATCTTGAATTGTGGACAGCCTATGCTAGACCTATCTATTTCCCTACAAAATACTCTATCTAGATATGATCTGGATGACCCTATACGATTTGTCCAAGTCCACATTGGCACATTCGGGAAATCCAATCGGTACCTGTCAGACAGTTCAAAACGCCTGAGCAGGTTGGTGAGGCTCTTGCACCCTCCACCCCTATCCGCTAATCCCACACAGTCCCAGCGTGCATCTAAGATCCCGTTCCAGTCGCCCACTAACACTAAAGAGTGGGACGTTCCAAGAAAGGTCTCCAGACGCCGGAAGAAATCAGGCCGCCCTGCTCCTGTCGGGGCATAGACGGCCACTAGCCTGAAAGCTTGCCCGTCTCCGCTGGTTACGTCCAGCACCACCAACTTACCCTCTGGGTCCAGGAAGATCCAAACCTCTCCGAAAAAGCACAGCAACTCCTCCCCCTGATCCAGGACGCCTGGGAGATGCGTACACATCGTAGCCGCCAAAGATCGGTGCGAAGGCCCGTGCTTCGGAGATTCTGGTCTCGCTGATGGCCACTACATCTATGTTTAGTGACCTGAGGTCGTTGAGCAGGTGACCCTGCTTCCATGACGACCCCAAGCCATGCGCATTTATGCTGCCTATTCTGAGTGAGGTCATGTTTAAAATAGAGTGGGAAAGACCACTTACCGTACTTTTCGTAGAGGAGGGATGGTTTTTACATCCCTTTTCACTTGATCGTCTGGTGAAGGGACCGTTGAATCGTCCCTTCGGCTGGTCATCGGCTCTTCTATAAGTATGTCCGAATATACTCTTCGGTTGATAGTTCCTCCTAGGTCCCTGAAATCGCCAACTGCGTTGGGGAATTTCGTTTTAATGTTTGTGCATTGTTTCTGTGCTATTTTTAGCAGTCTTATGTTAGTTGGCGTTTTGATTGGTGCTGGTATTATGTAGTCGTGTTGTGAAATGTCTGTGTGTTCAATTATGTAAGTCATTAGTTTCTTGTTGTGTGTATTTATTGCCGTGCATTTGTTTTTCTGAGGGTGGGGTGTGGTTCTGCTATTTTCTTGTCGTTTTTGCTGGGTGTGTGTGTTTTGTTGTTGTGTTTGCGATATTGGTGCTTGTGGTGGTGGTGTTGAAGGTGTTGTTGGCGGCGGGGTTGTCGCCGGTGGTGATGGTGGTGCTAGTGTGGGTGGTGATGGTGTTGGTGGTGTTGCTGCTGTGAGTCTCTTTGCAGTAGACTTTACCCTTTTTTCATTTCTTTCCTCCCTTTTCAAAGGCGACGATGCGCTGCTTCTGTGTTTGTGCCTTCTTACGACCTTTTGCCATCCCTCTCCCACCTCACACTCCATGTCTGATTCTGTGAGGTCGGGGAGGGGTACCAGCTCCACTCTTTCACTTGTTGTTGGTGATGTTTGCACTGGAGTCTCTGTTGCAGCTGCATTTGGTATTGCTGTTGTTGTTGTTGTTAATACTTCCACTGCAGCTGCTGTTTTTGATTTCCGTGGTGTGGGTATGGGTGCCACGGACCTATCGTTCCTGGTTGCCGCTTGTCCTGTTGCTGGTAGCCATGGAGCCGGTTTCGGAAGGAGGGAGGTTTTCTCATTTCTCAGGGTCTTCTCGTTGCAGAAGGCCCTGAGGTGAGTCTTCGATCCACATGGAAAGCATTTCGGGTGTTTGCCCTCAACACGTATGGGCAGTTGAGTGCCGTTATCGAAGTCTATCACATCCGGGATAGCTTCGATGCACTCCTGGTTGGTTTGGATTAGCATCTCAATGGAGGTGCCGACCCAATCTTCTCTTACTTTTTTTCTGTACTTGCAGTACAGTTGTTTTGTCCTCGATTCCGACGAGGACAGACGCGGCCAGCCAAGAAGGGGCCATCCCGGGGGGGACGTGGGTCAGTTTGACCCTCACAATTTTTTGCCCGCAGTAGGAGGGCACCAACACCATTTCCTCGCTCCTTAGGGTCACTACGGATTGAGCCTTTGCCTCCTGGGGTGTGGCAAAAAGTACGTCTACGGTGGCATATTTCTTGCCTCGGGTGATGTGCGTTTTCCGCTGCCACACAGACCCCAAGGCTTTTTGTATTTGAGCCTCTGTGGCTCTTTCCACCCCACGGGATTTTGTACTTACTGTACGGTACGTGACCGTACAGTGCTCTTGGGTTTCGAAAAATTTTTCCGCTGCCTTGCAGATTGCTCGGTGTCCAGTCTTTGTCACCATCTTCTTCGCTTCCTCTAATTCCTCATTTGTTATGAAGATTGTTTCCAGGTTCTTCGCGATACCTGCAAATGAGATTGGTTTTTCTTTGCTGCTGTTGTTGTTGTTGTTGTCGTCAGAGCTGCTGTTACTTTTGTTGTTGCTGCAGGTACTACGACTACTGCCGCCGCCGCTGTTGCTGTGGTTGTTGTTGTTGTTGCTGCTGCTAATGCTGTTGTTGTTTATGCTGCTGCTGATGCTGTTGCGGCTGCTACTGTTGTTTTCATTGTCACTGTTGCTGTTGTTATTACGGCTGCTACTGCTATTATTCCTGACGTCAGACGAATGAAATGGGTTTTCGTATTTCCCGCACACCCGTTTCGTCGTTGTCGTCGTCGTCGTGGAGAAATCTTGCACGCTTTGCACGAGACTTTTCTTTTCTGTCGTCGCTTGCGAAAGAGAAGGGAGGGAGAGAGACACATTTAAAGAAGGGAGGGAGAGAGACAATCTTCTCTCTGCTGTAGTGACGATTGAGGAAGAAGAAGCCGGAATGAGTGGGAGTGACCTATGAAAATTCTTTTTCGTAGCCATGTTGTTTTTTTTTGTTTAAAATAAATATTGGGCACAAAACCCCAATAAGCAGTTATTTAACCCCGAAGGGCCAAATAACGGGCAAAAAGACCCCTCTCACGAGGAGGAGGGTGTTTTTGTCTACAAGTCGGTTAAAGTTTTAAACAATTTACAATTGTTATAGTGTTCAAAATTTACAATACCTTACAGAGCCGAGCCTCCGTCAACCATAGCATTCAATAATAATAATAATAATAATGAAATTATTGTGTACAGTGCTCAGGTGCACTACAACTCATCAAAGGTGCATGTATATTACATAGAATAATGTTCAAATGTCAGGAAAATGAACAGTGTATGAGTCATGAAATACTTGTGTGCGTGTGTATAGAGGGGGGGGGGGGCATCAGGTGCAGTGTTAGCTAATCTCAGGAAGCATATGTTTTTATTATACAAAGCATATAAATAAATTTACAGTAGAATAACATAACAAATATGTTTTAGATATATACATAAATAACATTACAAATGCTTAGATAACATTATAAATTGCTCGCGATTCTTTCGGAAGGATATATTCCTTTAATGTTGCAATATTAAAGAAAATGTAAAGGAAGGGGTGAACAACGGAGCCAACACCAGAGCAAAAGACAGCAGCGTCGCGAGGAGTACCGAGCAACCTCTCTAATGATTTTTGAGGCAAGTTTAATAATGGTTTCTGATTTAGACACAAGGCCAGCAATTGTGGGTGAGAGGAAAAGTCGATTAAATTGACCTTAGTACTGGTACTTTATTTTATCGACCTTGTAAGGATGAAAGTCAAAGTTAACCTCGATGGGATTTCAACTCAGAATGTAAATGACCGTAACTATATGTCACAAAGCATGTTGTTCGACACTCTAACAGCCCTACCGTAACGAAATCTCTCACAACCCATATGAATAGACCAATTTTGTACTTTAATATTGAAGTCACTATTTACCTATGAATTTATAAGATTAAAGTATCGTTATTTTTCTCGGCACAGATACAAATCTACACGTAATTATGAAATAATTGTTTCTACTTTTGGCACAAGGTCAGCAATTATCCCAGTGTATTACTGGTACTTTATTTTATCGACCCCGTAAGGATGAAAGGCAAAGTTAACCTCAGCGGGACGTAACTATGCTGGAAAGCTTGGCGTCCGACTCTCAACCGATACTGCCAATCCACCGCCCTTAGAATAATGTACAAAAGTCAGGAAAGTGAACAGTGAAAGAATCATGATACACACGCCACCACCACCATGGACACACACATGCATGCGTGTGTTTGAAGGGGGAATATCAGGTGTAGTGTTGGCGAATTTCGGGAATCATGGAAGTTTTGAAGGATGCAGTTGTTAGCTGTCGAGACACTGCATCCTTCAAAACCTCCATACCTCTACTAGATAAATAAGTTTTCCACCACTTCCGTGGTACATGTCCACGCACACATTTTGCACCTAGCGCAGTACAAACATTTAGTTACTTTTTTTTTACTGGTTTCTGTCATGAGACGGCGGCCATGCTAGAGAATCGCAGATCTGTCAACTCTCCCTGTCCGATGGGAGATCTCCCACACACCTTAGGGTGGGTGAGAGATGTCTTTTGTGAAAATGAGTATAGCTTTCTTTATGTAAAATCTCCCCCTTTTGCCTCATTTCTTCCCTTTTGGGGGCACTTTTTTCATGGTAGTCCCCGTTTGAGGTTTTAGAGATTGGCAGGTATGGAACCGTATTGAAAGGTTTTCATTGAATATATCCACCCTAATACTTATTTTTTCATTCAATTTCATTTCTTTTCTTTTTTGTTTTTTTGTCTGGGTTTCATGTTACTTGAATTCACTTTAATATCTGTCATTTTATATATCATACTTACAATGAAATGCTCCACCTCCTAAACAAATATATAACAAACTTATTTTTTCATCCAAATAGAAACTTTGGTGTCTTTGTTTCTTCAGACAAACAGTTTAGTTTCCTTAATTTTTGTACCATATTTTTTCAGACGGTTTCCATTCCCTATATATTGAGTTTTAAAGTTGTTAACAATATAGCAAAACATTTCTGTATTTACCTAGGAATAACAGTAAACATCCAAAAAAGATAACCTTTATCACATTCAAAGTGGGGTACATTATTAGTCTGGGATGATACTGTTGTGACACAATCTCCCATTAGAACCAGGGATAACCTTTATCTCATTCAAAGTGGGATACATTATTAGTCTGGGATGATACTGTTGTGACACAATCTCCCATTAGAACCAGGGATAACCTTTATCTCATTCAAAGTGGGGTACATTATTAGTCTGAGATGATACTGTTGTGACACAATCTCCCATTAGAACCAGGGATAACCTTTATCTCATTCAAAGTGGGATACATTATTAGTCTGGGATGATACTGTTGTGACACAATCTCCCATTAGAACCAGGGATAACCTTTATCTCATTCAAAGTGGGGTACATTATTAGTCTGAGATGATACTGTTGTGACACAATCTCCCATTAGAACCAGGGATAACCTTTATCTCATTCAAAGTGGGGTACATTATTAGTCTGGGATGATACTGTTGTGACACAATCTCCCATTAGAACCAGGGATAACCTTTATCTCATTCAAAGTGGGGTACATTATTAGTCTGGGATGATACTGTTGTGACACAATCTCCCATTAGAACCAGGGATAACCTTTATCTCATTCAAAGTGGGGTACATTATTAGTCTGAGATGATACTGTTGTGACACAATCTCCCATTAGAACCAGGGATAACCTTTATCTCATTCAAAGTGGGATACATTATTAGTCTGAGATGATACTGTTGTGACACAATCTCCCATTAGAACCAGGGATAACCTTTATCTCATTCAAAGTGGGGTACATTATTAGTCTGGGATGATACTGTTGTGACACAATCTCCCATTAGAACCAGGGATAACCTTTATCTCATTCAAAGTGGGGTACATTATTAGTCTGGGATGATACTGTTGTGACACAATCTCCCATTAGAACCAGGGATAACCTTTATCTCATTCAAAGTGGGGTACATTATTAGTCTGGGATGATACTGTTGTGACACAATCTCCCATTAGAACCAGGGATAACCTTTATCTCATTCAAAGTGGGGTACATTATTAGTCTGGGATGATACTGTTGTGACACAATCTCCCATTAGAACCAGGGATAACCTTTATCTCATTCAAAGTGGGGTACATTATTAGTCTGGGATGATACTGTTGTGACACAATCTCCCATTAGAACCAGGGATAACCTTTATCTCATTCAAAGTGGGGTACATTATTAGTCTGAGATGATACTGTTGTGACACAATCTCCCATTAGAACCAGGGATAACCTTTATCTCATTCAAAGTGGGATACATTATTAGTCTGGGATGATAATGTTCTACACCAGTACACTAAGGTACTACACCAGTATACTAAGGTATAACTACACCAGTATACTAAGGTACTACACCAGTGTACTAAGGTATAACTACACCAGTATACTAAGGTATAACTACACAAGTGTACTGAGGTACCACTACAGTGTATTAAGGTATAACTACACCAGTATACTAAGGTACTACACCAGTATACTAAGGTATAACTACACAAGTGTACTGAGGTACCACTACAGTGTATTAAGGTATAACTACACCAGTATACTAAGGTACTACACCAGTATACTAAGGTATAACTACACAAGTGTACTGAGGTACCACTACAGTGTATTAAGGTATAACTACACCAGTATACTAAGGTACTACACCAGTATACTAAGGTATAACTACACAAGTGTACTGAGGTACCACTACAGTGTATTAAGGTATAACTACACCAGTGTACTAAGTACTACACCAGTGTACTAAGGTATAACTACACCAGTATACTAAGGTACTACACCAGTGTAATAAGGTACTACACCAGTGTACTAAGGTATAACTACACAAGTGTACTGAGGTACCACTACAGTGTATTAAGGTATAACTACACCAGTGTACTAAGTACTACACCAGTGTACTAAGGTATAACTACACCAGTATACTAAGGTACTACACCAGTGTAATAAGGTACTACACCAGTGTACTAAGGTATAACTACACCAGTGTACTAAGGTACTACAACAGTATACTAAGGTACTACACCAGGATACTAAGGTACTACACCAGTGTACTAAGTTACTACACCAGTGTACTAAGGTACTACACCATTATACTAAGGTATGACTACCTCAGTGTACTAAGGTATAAATCCATCAGTATACTAATGTACTACACCAGTGCACTAAGGTACTACACCAGTATACTAAGGTATAAGTACACCAGTGTACAAAGGTACTACACCAGTGTATTAAAGTACTACACCAGTGTACTAAGGTACTACACCAGTGTACTAAGGTATAGCTACACCAGTGTACTAAGGTATGACTACATCAGTGTACTAAGGTATAACTACATCAGTATACTAATGTACTTCACCAGTGCACTAAGGTACTACACCAGTATTACTAAGGTATAACTACAGCATTATACTAAGGTATTACTACACCAGTATACTAAAATACTACACAAGTACACTAAGATGCTTCACCAGTATACTAAGGTACTACTCCAGTGTACTAAGGTATAACCACACCGGTATACTAAGGTATAACTACACCAGTATACTAAGGTACTATACCACTATACTGAGGTATAACTACACCAGTGTACTAAGGTATAACTCCACCAGTGTACTAAGCTATAACCACACCACTATACTAAGGTACTATACCAGTATACTAAGGTATAACCACACCACTATACTAAGGTACTACACCAGTATACTAAGGTAGTACACCAGTGTACTAAGGTACTATACCAGTGTACTAAGGTATAACCACACCGGTATACTAAGGTATAACTACACCAGTATACTAAGGTACTATACCACTATACTGAGGTATAACTACACCAGTGTACTAAGGTACTACACCAGTGTACTAAGGTATAACTCCACCAGTGTACTAAGCTATAACCACACCACTATACTAAGGTACTATACCAGTATACTAAGGTATAACCACACCACTATACTAAGGTACTACACCAGTATACTAAGGTAGTACACCAGTGTACTAAGGTACTATACCAGTGTACTAAGGTATAACTACACCAGTGTACTAAGGTATAACTACACCAGTATACTAGGGTGCTACACTAGTGTACTAAGGTACTACACCAGTGTACTAAGGTATAACTCCTCCAGTGTACTAAGGTATGACTACACCAGTGTACTAAGGTCATACTACACCAGTATAGTAAGGTACTACACCAGTGTACTAAGGTATAACTAAACCAGTGTACTAAGGTATAACTACACCAGTATACTAAGGTACTACACCAGTTTACTAGAGTACTACATCAGTGTACTAAGTACTACACCAGTATACTAAGGTATAACTACACCGGTGTACTAAGATTCTACACCAGTATACTAAGGTACTACACTAGTGAACTAAGGTACTACACCAGTATACTAAGGTACTACACCTTTGTACTAAGGTATAACTACATCAGTATACTAAGGTACTACACCAGTGTACTAAGGTACTACACCAGTATACTAAGGTACCACACCAGTGTACTAAGGTACTGCACCAGTATACTAAGGTACTACACCAGTATACTAAGGTATAACTACACCAGTATACTAAGATACTACACCAGTGTACTAAGGTATAACTACTCCAGTGTACTAAGGTATAACTACACCAGTGTACTAAGGTATAACTACACCAGTGTACTAAGGTACTACACCAGTATTCTAAGGTACTACTCCAGTATGCTAAGGTACTACACCAGTGTACTAAGGTATAACTACACCAGTTCACTAATTTACTACACCAGTGTACTAAGGTATAACTACACCAGTACATTAAAGTACTACACCAGTCTACTAAGGTACTACACCAGTATACTAAAGTACTACACCAATGTACTAAGGTATAACTACATCAGTACACTAAAGTACTACACCAGCGTACTAAGCTATGACTACATCAGTATACTAAGCTATCACTACATCAGTGTACTAAGGTATAACTAAGTCATCACGTGGTGGGGGGTACACGTTGTTACATACACATTCAGTGTTGCGTTATACAGTGCTGTGTTACACAGTGTGTGAGTGATACATAAACATATACAGTGCTGTGTTACATAGTGTGTGAGTGATACATACACATACACAGTGCTGTGTTACACAGTGTGTGAGTGATACATACACATATACAGTGCTGTGTTACACAGTGTGTGAGTGATACATTCACATACACAGTGCTGTGTTACACAGTGTGTGAGTGATACATTCACATACACAGTGCTGTGTTACACAGTGTGTGAGTGATACATACACATACACAGTGCTGTGTTACACAGTGTGTGAGTGATACATACACATATACAGTGCTGTGTTACACAGTGTGTGAGTGATACATACACATACAGTGCTGTGTTACACAGTGTGTGAGTGATACATACACATATACAGTGCTGTGTTACACAGTGTGTGAGCGATACATACACATACACAGTGTGTGAGTGAAACATACACACATACACAGTGCTGTGTTAGTGTGTGTGTGATACATACACATATACAGTGCTGTGTTACACAGTGTGTGAGTGATACATACACATACACAGTGCTGTGTTACACAGTGTGTGAGTGATACATACACATACACTGTGTGAGTGAAACATACACATACACAGTGTGTGAGTGAAACATACACATACACAGTGTGTTAGTGATACATACACATACATAGTGTAGTAAACTGCATGTGTGTGGTTGACTGTGCAAGAATAATTGTTTCTACTTTAGGCACAAGGCCAGCAAATACCCAGTACATTACTGGTACTTTATTTTATCGACCCCGTAAGGATGAAAGGCAAGGTTAACATCGGTGGGATTTGAACTCAGTCCGTAAAGGGGTGTAACTCTTTGCTACAAAGCATGGCGTCCGACTCTCTACTGATACTGCCATGTGCAAGAATAATATTACGCCATTTGTGTTGTCAATCAAACCCTTTACAATTAAACTCTACTGAATTATATACCTTGGATCTTAATTTCATAATGGTCATGTGAGTGCTCTCCCTTGGAAGCTTTCTACTAATACAGTCAAATGATAATTATTTCTACTTTTGGCACAAGGCCAGCAAATCACCAGTACATTACTGGTACTTTATTTTATCGACCCGGTAAGGATGAAAGACAAAGTTAACCTCGGCGGGATTTGAACTCATCATAAAGGTCCGTAACTCTATGCTGCGAAGCATGGCGTCTGACCCTCTACCGATACTGCCAATCTACTGCCCCTTATGATAATGATGACAATTATCTCTATATGAACACCAAATCACATTTCACTCTCTCTAAGTCCGTCCCTCCACTTGCTAACAGTTTTCTACAATCTTTGCGTATATCTCATGGGTTGAATCATTACGTTGTTTAACCTCAGATTATTCCTGATTAAACATACAAGTAATTATAATTTAAAAATTTCAAGTCATGACCTGGCATGTTTCTGGAATAGTTTATCTAGGTCTACAACAGTCAATGTTCAAGATTTGGTTGCTATTTCTAGTAGGTCAAGTGACCATATAGACGTTCTATAAATGTCGTAATTTACACAAGTAATGAGCATATACCAGACAGTATAGCCACATCATGCCTAAACATTTCCATCCCAGAGTAATTTGTGATAATACACAATCACTATTCTAATATTTCATAATCCAGGGCAACAAATGCCTCTGATAGGACCTTTTGGAAGGAGTGTCTGAGGAATCTGTGCCCTTCCCAGGAATAAGTGAGCAAAGAAGAGTATTTAATAATTCTGGTGAAGCATTGTTAGCGACTTGGTTGCAAGTGTGTAAAGGGAAATGACGACACAAAGGAATAAATTATGTAAAATGAATATAACAACTGTTAGTGTCTTTCTTTGAATGGTTAAAGTGACTTTTCCATGATCCATGATCCTACTTTACTTTCAACACAAACTCTCAGATAACTTACCAATTCCATGATCCAACTTTACTTTCCTATTCCATGATCCTACTTTACTTTCAACACAAACTCTCAGATAACTTACCAATTCCATGATCCAACTTTACTTTCAACACAAACTCTCAGATAACTTACCAATTCCATGATCCTACTTTACTTTCAACACAAACTCTCAGATAACTTACCAATTCCATGATCCTACTTTACTTTCAACACAAACTCTCAGATCAAATCCCTTACCAATTCCAATCCAAATTTTTCATGTAAAATATAAATCTTTATTCTTGTTCTAACATTTCATACAAAACAATACTTAGTGTATACCTGACTTGATAAAATAAATATAAAATAACTCTAGAGACATTTCAAAATGTTAAAGTTTCTTTAAATATCAATAGCAATTGGGTTTGGTTTACGAATATGTCTCATATTAGAACCCAATTCTGTTGGTTTAAATGGTGCATGTTTACCATAAGGTTTTGGAAGAGGAAGATTATTATCGTCATCTGGTATATAGGCATTTGGTCTCTGTTCTGAAGTTGTGATAAGACTTCCTGGTTCTATTGTCTGTTCTTTCTCCAACTGAAATAAAATGTTTTTCAGACTAAATCATATGTTAACCCTTTCATTACGATATTTCTAATGAAAGACACTGCTAACAATTTTCAATTAATTTTGAAAATAATGAAGAATTTTGAGAGTTTTAGCGAAACAACTTTTACATTATTAAGTTTGGGTTTGAAACAACTTATAAAATTATGATGAAAGGTTTAAAATTAAATATGGACGCTTTAAAATGATTTTGTATCGTAGAAGCAAGGGTGGTTTCAGGGAGTTCAGTATCAGAAAGGTTAAATTTTCTGCTTACCTTAACACTAATATATTGTTCTATAAAAATTAAACTGTTCACAATACTATTCAGTTAAAAGAGAAACTAGTAAAGTCAGTTGTGTTTCAGAGTAAACATGGAGTATTGACATCTATAGATGTGTTGTAACAACAATATGTAAATATCTACTCAGGGCATCATCATTCATCATCATCATCATTTCATTTTACGTCCACTTTTCCCTGCTTGCAAGGGTGGGACTGGAACTGATTCTGGCTTGATTTCTACAGCTCGATGCCCTTCCTAACACCAATCTCATTTACAGTGAGTGCTGGGTGCTTTTTTGCCGTGGCACCTCCACGACCACTTTACAGTGGAATGATAGGGATCCCAGTCCCTATCATCTCATTTCTACAGCTGAGTAAACTGGAGCAATGTGAAATAAAGTGTCTTGCTCAAGGAAACAACACATCACCCGGTCTAAGAATTGAACTCACAACCTTTCAATTGCAAGGCCAATGCTCTAACCACTAAGCTATGTGCCTGCATCAACATATAAAATACCAAGTAGAGGCGTAACTAGGGCATAGCAAGCACGGAACATGAAATGGGTGCCACATGAAAGGGGGCACCACTTGGACTAGGAGCAGGTGATATGGGTGCCACTTGGACTAGGAGTACGTACCATGGGTGCCACATGAACGGGGGCACCACTTGGACTAGGAGCACGTGCTATGGGTGCCACACGAATGGGGCACTACTTAGCCTCATCAGAGAGTGAAAAAAGAAACTCCTTCAGATGTATGATCTGTCTCTATCATGGGTGAGAACACTATGGTGGCTGGATCATTAAACCATTTATATAAATTATAGACCTCCGTAGGTAAAGATAAAGATACATTGCTGGGCAGGGGCACAATTTCACTGCTTGCCATAGGGACTATTTTCCCTAGTTCTGCCTCTGAGCAGGGGTCACAATTTCACTGCTTGCCATAGGGACTATTTTCCCTAGTTCTGCCTCTGAGCAGGGGTCACAATTTCACTGCTTGCCATAGGGGCTATTTTCCCTAGTTCTGCCTCTGGGCAGGGGTCACAATTTCACTGCTTGCCATAGGGGCTATTTTCCCTAGTTCTGCCTCTGGGCAGGGGTCACAATTTCACTGCTTGCCATAGAGGCTATTTTCCCTAGTTCTGCCTCTGGGCAGGGATCACAATTTCACTGCTTGCCATAGGGACTATTTTCCCTAGTTCTGCCTCTGAGCAGGGGTCACAATTTCACTGCTTGCCATAGGGGCTATTTTCCCTAGTTCTGCCTCTGGGCAGGGGTCACAATTTCACTGCTTGCCATAGGGGCTATTTTCCCTAGTTCTGCCTCTGGGCAGGGGTCACAATTTCACTGCTTGCCATAGGGGCTATTTTTCCTAGTTCTGCCTCTGGGCAGGGGTCACAATTTCACTGCTTGCCATAGGGGCTATTTTCCCTAGTTCTGCCTCTGATACCCAGGAATATCTTTTGCATGTAAAACCAAATAGTAAAGTGTGTACATATTTAATGTAGCAAGATTTTAGTAATATCCATTTTTTATTAATAAAAATGGATATTCAGGTAAAATTATTGAACAGTTTATATATTTCAGTCTGATATCATAAAAAGGGGACAAAGGTATGGGTATGGCTGTGAAATTAAAAGGTTTCCTTCACAATTACAAGGCCCTAGGTTTGATCCTACTGTACTGCACCTTGGGCAAATGTCTTTTACTATAGCCTTACGTCTATCAATACCTTCCAAGTGGAACATGGTAGACAGAAATTGTGTGGAAGCCCATCATATTTCTAATCAATATATTACCTCCTTCAGTCCAGATCCAAACTATAAAACTACAACTCACCCATTGCTTTTCCATTAACATAACCATTTTCCTTTGCTCATCATTCTTCATCTTCAGCCATTCCTGTTCTATCTCCTGTGATGGAGCCTCTCCTTGTTCCATTCGAGCATAACACTTCTCCACTAACTCTTCCTGTTGTTTCAGTTCATGTTGCGACATTATTGCATTGGCCTGGTTCATGGACAGTTCCGCAGTCAGAGACATTATTTTGCGAGTCGTTTCTTTAATTTTATGTTGTATATCATTAATCTAAAACATAAAAAAAACCTTCATCACTTACACTGGCACAAATACTTCAATATGTGGAGGGCTGGTGAGGAGGGGAAGGAGGAGGAGGAAGAGGGGGGGGGGGGGAAGAAGAAGAAGAAGAAGAATACGTTTTTAGCAAGCTTCAGTGTGTCTTCTTTTCCTGTCTGAATTTTGTGTTTTAGTCTGTCAAGAAGGTGAGTGATTTGCTTTGACAGAAGTTCTTTCTCCATTTGCTGTTTCTCAACACCAGCCAGTCGGATTTCCAACTAGACAAATAAAACAGATATAAATGGAGTGAAATACAAAATTGTTAGAGTGATAAAACAGTTATAAATGGTATGAAATACAAAACCGTTAATATGATAAAACAGATATAAATGGTGTGAAATACAAAACTGTTAAAGTGATAAAACAGATATAAATGGTATGAAATACAAAACCGTTAATATGATAAAACAGATATAAATGGTGTGAAATACAAAACTGTTAAAGTGATAAAACAGATATAAATGGTGTGAAATACAAAACTGTTAAAGTGATAAAACAGATATAAATGGTATGAAATACAAAACCGTTAATATGATAAAACAGATATAAATGGTGTGAAATACAAAACTGTTAAAGTGATAAAACAGATATAAATGGTGTGAAATACAAAACTGTTAAAGTGATAAAACAGATATAAATGGTATGAAATACAAAACCGTTAATATGATAAAACAGATATAAATGGTGTGAAATACAAAACTGTTAAAGTGATAAAACAGATATAAATGGTGTGAAATACAAAACTGTTAAAGTGATAAAACAGATATAAATGGTATGAAATACAAAACCGTTAATATGATAAAACAGATATAAATGGTGTGAAATACAAAACTGTTAAAGTGATAAAACAGATATAAATGGTGTGAAATACAAAACTGTTAAAGTGATAAAACAGATATAAATGGGGTAAAATACAAAACTGTTAGACTGATAAAACATATAAATGGTATGAAATACAAAACTGTTAAAGTGATATCATCATCATCATCATCATCTTCGTTTAACGTCCATATTCCACGCTTTCATGGGTTTGGACGGGACTTTTCCCACTCGAGGCAAGAGTGGTTGTCTTGCTCGCATAGGACTGTCTGGCGGGATTTCTACGGCTGGATGCCCTTCCTAATACCAACCACGTTTACAGTGTTATCAACCACGTTTACCGTGTTGCCTACACGGCCACATTACAGCGTGGAATGTGTGTTTTTTTGTTGTGACACCTACACGACCTCATTTGTTTCGGGCTGGATGTTGTGATACCAACATAACTTTACATTGAAAGGGGTGGTGTGGATGGGGTGGGGGTAGTGGGACGGGAGTGTATTTTGTTAGAGGTGCCTACTGACTGTAGTAGGTTTCACTTTGTACTTAGGTAAGGCGGGTCTTCTCTATTACTGTGTAGCGCCAAAGATCTCGGTCCAGTGACATTGTCTTGGAGAGGTGTAAGTGTGTGAGGTCGGAATTAAATGGTGTGAAATACAAAACTATTAAAGCGATAAAACAGATATAAATGGAGTGAAATACAAAACTGCTAGACTGATAAAACAGATATAAATAAAGTGAAATACAAAGCAATTTTATTTGTAACAGAAATTAAATAAGGTTTACTGAAACTAGATATAACTTCATGAAGAAGAATTCTGGGGCATTTACAGCTAGTATACTTTTCAACCTGGGAAAATATATGTGTGTTTGTGATGGATGTGTTTGTGTGTATTTATGTGTATGTATGTTTGTGTGTGTGTTTATATATATATATAGAGAGAGAGAGTGTCTGTGGTACTCAAAACATGGGGGATGTAGAGTGGATATAGAGACAAGTAAAATCCCAACTGCGGCACCAAGCAGTTTCGGGATTTTACATATCTATATACATATGTATATATGTATATATATATATATATATCAATAATATTAATAAATGGAAACTATCTTTATAAAACCATATTTATTTTATTATATATATTTCAAGGGTACCAACATTTTTGGTATGCTCTCATCAGATAAAATATAAAAGTTGTTTTACAGATAGTAACATATTCAAAACAAGAACTTATCGTTTTAAGTTCTGTTTGAATAGTTTCCATTTATTAATATTATTGATATTTTACTCCCAAAGAAAAATCTGTAGAGTGCTTTGAATTTGTTATAAACTAAATTTGTTGAATAACCAACAAATTAAATAACTCATTGCTTATATATATATATATATATATATATATATATATATATTATTACTCCAAGATTAACCTGCATAGAAATTCCTGAACTCATAAACTCTCCACCTAGGGAAACCTCCTGTTGAGTCAAACAACGCCGTACGCTAAAACTATCCACAATATGGAGCATTCACAACCTCTAACTGGATTACCTATAACGATAATTTGTTATCCCATATATATATATAAAATATATGTAAATATTCTATAGCTGTTGATCGCGAATAGATGGCTGTCGTTTATTTATCTATTATTTCTTCATAGGTGCCTTTTAATCTTA
Source organism: Eledone cirrhosa (assembly GCA_964016885.1). NCBI lineage: Eukaryota > Metazoa > Mollusca > Cephalopoda > Octopoda > Eledonidae > Eledone > Eledone cirrhosa. Next base: position 430,405,683 of record OZ024740.1, read on the forward strand.
TAGCCTAGTTTAATTGGTTTTTTATGTGGTTGATTATGCTAATTGGGAGAGGAAATGGTGGATATATCTTATCAAATGATTCTCTGGACATACTTTATAGTATATATATATATATATATATATAAATGTAATCTGAGTTTTTCAAATATTAATAATAACATTTGATTCATTTGAAATTTTGCAAACAAACCTCAATTTTATAGCCATGTCAGTAGAATGAACACTTCATTCTTGCTCTTGTGTTGGCATGAGAATTAGCTCTGACAGTTTTGCAGGTGAACAGTGAGCTGTACTGATGAAGGGTGATACCCAGAAACATTAGTGTCTGCAGTTCTGTTCGCATGCCAACACAAGAACAAGAATGAAGTGTTCATTCTACTGACATGGCTATAAAATTGAGGCTTGTTTGCAAAATTGCAAACGAATCGAATGTTATTATTAATATTCGAAAAACTCAGATTACATTTATTGTATTCAGCCATGTAGAGCGAAATTTTCTTTTTTATATATATATAAAGTGTTTCTGTAGGAAAGGTAAAGGAAACGAGAGTGCTCTATGTAGGCTACAGAGCTATTTAGTTATGTAATAAACAACATAAGACAATTATTCCATTTACCAAAGGTTTCATTTTGGTAAATGGAATAATTGTCTTATGTTGTTTATTACATAACTATATATATATGTGTGTATGTGTGTATGTGTGCATGTGTATGTGTATGTATATGTGTGTGGGTGTATGTATGGATGGATGTATTTGTATGTGTTTCTGTGTGTGAGAGTAAAAGAAAAAGTTTTTTTTTTAATCTTTCTAAATTCAAAACCCTTTATCAACCCACCTGCTCTATTTTCTGTGCCTGTTCCGGAGGAGAAGGATCATCTCCCTCGAGAAACCGAGTAAATTTGTTGTCATCTCTCTCCACCACACTCTTTGACATTTTCTTACATCTCGTTTCCCACTCTTCAAACTAATAATAATAATGATTTCATTTATTAGCCACAAGGGCCGACATGTAGGGGACAATACAAAGACAGGGACAGTGGGGGTTACAATAGGGTCGAGTAAAAATACACAATGGCAAGACTAATTTAACAATGAAAATATAAAAATATAAAATAAACAATGCATAAATATAACAAAATAAATTCCCCGATAGGGGGTGGACGACCCTGGGGTGACTCGAGTACCCCACCAATCCTGAACCACCCTGCGCTTCTAGGGCACCCAGGGAGAGCACCCCTCTCCTCAAGTTAGCTAGCCTATAGGCGCATGGTCAGAGTAGGCCCATTCACCCACCTTTTAGCAAATGTACTGGGGGGGGGGCAGCACTTCTCTCTCCACCCTCACCTTCCTTTCCAAGTGAAACTTGAAGAAGTTGATGAGGGATTGGCCGAAGAGAAAAGTCTTCAGTCCTTTTAACCTGGTCCACCATATAACCTCTTTCACAACTGTCACCAGACAGAGGAAAATTGCCTGCTCTTCCTGACCTAAGGAAGGCGGTGGATCGATCTTCACTATGGACTCGGCCGAGAGCCGGATTCGTTCCACACGCGACAGTAGCTGTTCGACATAACTCCACAAGTCAGTAATGCACAGACATTGGACAAGTGCGTGCAGAACAGTTTCGTCGTTCTGTGCGCATCTTGGGCAGGTCCATCTGACAGCACTTCCGTGCCTGTAGAGTTTATCCCGAACCGGCAGTGCCCCCCCCCCCCCCCCCCGGTAGCACTGCCAAGCGTGGGATTTCTGGAAATGGTCCATCGTCCCCGGCTCAAAAGTCCTCCAGTACAGACTGGTCAGTTCGACTTCGTCGAGGCCCAAAGCTTCTCCGAGTGCGTCATCGCACTTGCCCACCACTAATCCTCTATAGAACTCGAGAGTGGAAGTTCCACTGATCGCATTGCCCGCTTGGTAGAGGGGAGTGAGTTCCTGGCAACATTCCAGGTGCCAGTCACCCAGTCTCAGTCTCTTCTTGACCTAGGAATGCAGCTCAGTCAAAGAAATGAGCTGCGGAAAGGCCCGTCTGATAAACGGCGACCACACCTGTTCACCATTGAGGCAGAATATCTGGAGATGTCGCAGCCTCAACGCATGTCTGCGCATCATTAGCCACGGCATGCCCAGCCCTCCGCGTAGAGGGTGCTGGCAGCAGATGGACCGCTTCACCAACGGAACTTGTCCCCTCCACAAGAATTTGAAGAGGAGCCGTTCCAACTTGATAAGGTGCGGACGGGGGCACCACGATGGTCAGGCAGTAGTAGATGACGGACGCAATGTACGCATTCACCACCTCCGCACGACCTTTCAGTGATAGCTTCCTCCCACCCCATTTTTGGGTGAGACTGGCTACTCTGCTCGTTACCTCGTCCCAATACTTTTCCACCTGGAGGTCTGGTCCGAACCAAACCCCGAGCAACTTTACCGGTCCGTCTGTCCAGTGCCCCACAACGCTGTTGGACGGCATGGGCTTGCCTCTCCAGGTTCCGAGCTGCAAGCCCACCGACTTTTCCGGGTTAAGTTTGGCTCCTGTCAACCTTTCATATTCCTTCAATAAGGTGCCGACCACCTCGATTTCTGAGGTGTTCGACACCATCACGGTGATGTCGTCCGCATAAGCCGACACCGCCTTTCCACGTCCCGGTTCGAGTGGGATGCCCTGCAACAGCTCCAGCTTCCGCAGTAAGGGCTCGAGAGTCAATACGTACAGAAAGGAAGAGAGAGGGCACCCTTGACGGACAGATCGGGAGAGCCGAAATGGTTCCGAGAGGTGGCCATTAACCTTGACCACCAAGTGTGTGCCACTGTGCATTGCAGCGATCCAGCTTCTGAAGTTAGGGCCGAAGCCAGCTGCTTTGAGGACAAACTCCAGATACCGATGGTCGACCCTATCGAATGCTTTCAATTGATCTAAATTGATCAGTGCCCCACCAAAGCCAGGTTTACACCCAACCCTCTCTATGATGTATCGCACGAAGTGGAGATTGTCGCGTATGGACCTGGCTGGGATTGTGCAAGTTTGCGCCTCCCCAACCAAATCCTCGACAACAAGCGCCAATCTCTTTGCTAACACCTTGGCCAAAATCTTAAACTCTGTGTTGAGCAGAGTTATGGGCCTGAAGTTGTCTAATGAATCCCTCTTGTTCTCGTCTTTCCTTATCAGCATCACCACTCCCCGGCTCACAGAACTGGGAATACTCCCATTCTGCTGCCAATTGCAGTAGAGTGCTTCGAGGAGATCGGAGAACAAGTCTGGCATATTTATGTAAAGCTTGTAGGGCAGGCCATCCAAACCTGGTGACTTGCACCTCATGCAGCCGACAAGGGCATCCTGAATTTCGGCTGAAGTAATCGGCCTTTCGCAGCACTCAGCATCGACTGTCGAGATGCGCAGCAAGCCGTCAAGGTAGGGACTGAAATACACTACTCTCTCTGACTCGCCACTCTCCCCGAACAACCGAGCAAAGTGTGGTGAAAGGCCTCACACATCCGCTTGGAATCGCTTAACTCGTGTCCGTCTCGGTCCGCCAAAGACCGAATTGTGGTTTTATTACCACGCTGCGCCTCCACCACGTGGGCCCATCGAACAGCTTTGGCTCCCTCGTTTCTTAGCGCACGCGCCTTAGCTCTGACAATGCAATCTTCGTGTTTCGCATTGAAGAAATGGTCTAATGCCATTCTCGCCGCTAGCACGTCAGTTGCGATGCCACTACAAATAGCCTCGTCTAACTTATCTACCAGCTCCCCCTCCTTTCTATTTTTCTCTAACGCTAGTTCTTTGCTGAACTCTATCGAAGTTACTCTAATCTCTCTTTTGAGAGCCCCCCATCATCTGTTGTTGATGATCCCCCCTGTCAACTTTTGCTTAACTAAATTGTTGACTCGGTCCCTGTAAGCCTTACGTGCCGGAAATGACATGTTCAGCTTCCAGTAACCCGGTCCTAACCTACGCGTTTTATCTAGGTCGACCGTACAGATCACAAATTTGTGATCTGAATAGGCGACCGTTTTAAAAAGTGGGCAGCCCACACTATTTCTATCTATTTTCATAATGAAGATCCTGTCTTTATACGATCTAGATGACCCCGTTCGGTTGGTCCATGTCCATACTGGCACATTGGGGAAATCTAGTCGATACCTGTCAGACAGTTGGAACTGGCTGAGTAGGTGCTCGAGGCTTTTGCACCCCCCGCTCCTATCAGCTACTCCCACACAATCCCAGCGTGCGTTTAAGATGCCATTCCAGTCCCCAGCTAACAGTAAAGGGCGAGACGTACCCAGAAAGGTCGCCAGGCGCCTAAAGAAGTCCGGTCGTCCGGCCCCTGTAGGGGCGTAGACAGCCAGCAGTCTAAAGGCACCACCTTCGCTACTGCTCACATCCAAGACCACCAACTTACCATCCGGGTCCCGGAAGATCGACCTTACCTCGAGATCCAGTCCTTTCCTAAACAGCACTGCCACCCCACCCCCCATTCCCGGCCTGCTAACAGATGCGAAGATCTGATAGTCGTCGAAAATGGGGGCTAGTGCGCGCATGTCGGAAATTCTGGTCTCGCTGATGGCAATCACATCCATTTCCAGCGACCTGAGGTCATTGAGCAGGCGACCCTGCTTCCAGGGTGACCCCAGGCCGCGAACATTTAAACTTCCTACTCTTAATATGGCCATGTTGGTAAGCTAAGAGAGAGAGGGAAGGTTTACTTACCTCCCGGGGTCTTGTGAAGGTCGGGTGGTTCGACCTCCATGGTTGGTGGGGTTTCTTTTGGGAACCCCTTTAAAAGTCTCAAATAATAATAATAATAACAATAATAATAACATTAATGATTTCTACTATAGGCACATATGAAGGCACATGGCTTAGTGGTTAGAGCATTGGGCTTGCAATCGAAAGGTTGTGAGTTCAATTCTCAGACCGGGTGATGTGTTGTTTCCTTGAGCAAGACACTTTATTTCACGTTGCTCCAGTTTACTCAGCTGTAGAAATGAGATGATAGGGAGTGGGGTCCCTATCATTAAATTACCCAAGACACCTCCAACGAGATATACCTTGGAGGAGGCCAGCTAAACCTGCAGAGGTGTGAGCTGCCACACACTCACACTATAGGCACAAGGCCAACAATTTTTGGGGGAGGAGAAAGTCGATTAAACTGACCCCAGTGCATTACTGGTACTTTATTTTATCAACCTCGTAAGGATTAAAGGCAAAGTTAACCTCGACAGGATTTGAACTCAGAACGTAAAGGGACGTAAAATTCTATTTTCAAATTGTTTAAATAATAGACAATGTGTTTCATTAGAAATATATCATCATCATCATCAACATCACTGTCATTACCATCATCATCACTGTCATTATCATCATCATCACTATCATCACCATCATCATCATTGTTTATGTATCTACTTTTCCATGTTAGCATGGGTTGGACAGGACATTTTGAGGCAGATGTTGCTTTTACAGCCAGATGTACCTCTGATGCCAACCCCTTTATCCACCCCTTACAACCAGAGGGAAACAGTGTACTTATTGTAAAATCTGGGATATACACAGTATATTAACAAATATATCTAACCCATGTTAGTGGATGCTAAATGGTGATGATGATATCAAGAATAATTAATACAGTAAACAAAGAAGCAGAGTCTACACTGTAACATGGTTGTGCTGGTGACTACAAAAAGGTACCCAGTCCTCACTGTAACATGGTTGTGCTGGTGACTACAAAAAGATACCCAGTCCTCACTGTAACATGGTTGTGCTGGTGACTACAAAAAGATACCCAGTCCTCACTGTAACATGGTTGTGCTGGTGACTACAAAAAGATACCCAGTCCTCACTGTAAGGTGGTTAGTGTTAGAAAGAGTATCCAGCTGTAGAAACCAAGCCCAAATACAGATCTGTATGAGCAAGACATGGTCTCCTGGCCTAAATTATCTCATAATGTGGAAACCCATCTTACCCATGCAAACATGGGAAATGGAAATGAAACAATGATGAAGGTGGTGATGATGATGCTTCATGTGGAACTAGGGAGCCAAAAGTGCAGGGGCAGTCTTGCTAGAAGCAAGGAGCCAGTGGCATCATATTAGAACTGCGGACCATGTGTCTCTCTTTTGGTCTTTGAGCAGCAATAGAGTGTGGCCTCTTGTAATGACTGGTGTGAGCTTTGCTATGTTCTCTGACACGAAACAGGTGAACATCACTCAAGGAGATTCAGTCCGGACATGAGTGGAGATGCAAAGGTAGGTCTCTTCACTTCTTACAACATATCAAATTAAATTTCTATGACTAATATAACAAAAGCAAAACTTTCATTTATAATTAAGAAATATGTTTACATCAAGTTTAACAATTCTGAGTTGTTCCTTGAGAGGGTTCCTCTCTGGAAGTTGCCTGTTTAAAACATTGATCTCTCGCAGCAATGAAGTCTTTTCAAGATTCAAGATTTTAAATTCCTGATCAAAGTTTTCAATTTCTGTATTTCCTTTTGTAATCATTTCATCTGAAATGAAATTTAAAACATTAATATTTAGAAAATATAATTATTCAATATTAAAACACTGAAATGATTGTTTCTACTTTTAGCACAAGGCCAGCAATAACTCAGTGCATTACTGATACTTTATTTTATCAACCCCGTAATGATGAAAAGCAAAGTTAACTCGGCAAGATTAGAACTCAGACCGTAAAGGGTCATAACTCTATGCTGCAAAGCATGGTGTCTGACACTCTAGCGATACTGCCAATCCACCACCAATAAAACACTAAAATAATAAACAAACAACTGTGAGTTAGTCAAATTCTATATTCTCTTATTTATATTTAAAAAATTTCAGATATATGAAAAGAAATATCTACAGTTTGTTTAAAACAAATAGGTTTCCAAGACCATAATTAAATCAATATTTCTACAACTATAATATAATCAATATTTCTAAAACTTTGAGGTTATTTAAGAAGCCTGGTTGCTTTTTTGAGTGCTGGGTGCTTTTTTGCCGTGGCACCTCCACGACCACTTTGCAGTGGAATGATAGGGACCCCAGTCCCTATCATCTCATTTCTACAGCTGAGGAAACTGGAGCAATGTGAAATAAAGTGTCTTGCTCAAGGAAACACCACATCACCCGGTCTGAGAATTGAACTCATAACCTTTTGATTGTAAGGCCAATGCTCTAACCACTAAGCCATGTACCTCCATATATATATATATATAATATGTATGTGTATATATGGTCCAGTAACTCCTGATAGAGTCGTAGGGGCGCTGTATTGACATACAGTGTTTCTTGGGTATATTAAGCCTGGCGTCACCCCTCTCATGGCCTAAGTACAGCAGGCTTCTTCCAGAGAAAGATAGAAAGTGAGAGAGCAAATGAGAAAGAGATATAGAGGAAGAATCGACCCCAGTACTTGACTGGTACTTTTTTTAACAACATCGAAAGGATGAAAGGTAAAGTTGACCTCAGTGTGACTTGAACTTGAGCCATAAAGCATTCTATCTGACGTTCTAATGACTCTGCCAACTCGCCACCTTATATATATACATACATATATATAGACAGCTGTAGACAGCTTCTGCTACCTAGGTGACCGAATTAGCAGCGGGGGTGGGTGTTCAGAAAGTACAATAACTAGGGTAAGAACGGGATGGAAGAAGTTCAGGGAACTACTGCCACTGCTAGCTGCAAAAGGCTTCTCCCTCAAAATGAAAGGCAGACTGTATGATGCGTGTATCCGAACAGCAATGTTACATGGTAGTGAGACCGGGGCACTGAAGGTGGAAGACTTACGTAGATTAGAGAGAAACAAAGCTTGCATGCTCCGATGGACGTGTAACAGTAATATACGCGAACGGCAAAGCATAAATGAATTGAGAGAGAGACTGAGCATAAGAGGAATCAAATGCTGTGTGCAGGAGAGGCGGTTGCGTTGGTATGGACATGTGATGCGTATGAAGGATGACAGCTGTACAAAAAGGTGCAGAGCACTAGAAATCAATGGAAACCGCAGAGTGGGGAGACCCAAGAAGACCTGGGATGAGGTGATAAAAGTCGACCTTACCAAATTACACCTCTCAAAGGCGATGACACACGACCGTGACCTCTGGCGTCACGCAGTAATACAGAGTATCCGACCTCCCATAGGTACAAGCTGAAGCATATAGACAATATGCCCCCACACCCTCCCAATGCAAAGTGGTCGTGGAGGTGCCACGGCAAAAAAGCACCCAGCCCACACTGTAAAGTGGACGTGTAGGTGCCACGGAAAAAAAGCACCCAGCACTCACTGTAAATGAGGTTGGTGTTAGGAAGGGCAACCAGCTGTAGAAATCAAGCCAAAATCAGTTCCTGTATGAGCAAGGCATGGTCAGCCGACCAGACACTGCCCACAACAGGACAACCCGTCTAACCCATGCTAGCGTGGAAGAACGGACGTAAAACGGTGATGATGATGATGATATATTTTGTATTAGAATTGGTGCTCTGAAATAGTGATCTATACATGAATGTATGTATAGTATATTTGGCAATATACCGTATGTTTAATTAAAAAGATTTAGAAGACCATACGCTATCAGTTTTAAAGTAGTGACTATGTCACTTACTTCTTTTCGGCAAAAGAAGGGAGAGAAGCTGACAGTCTGTTTCTCGCTGGTTGGCGATCATAAGAGCCACGCACCCCCTGCTTCTGCCGAAAATTAAAGAAGCTGGATTCTTATAGAATTCCAGTAATAATCAGGAGCTGATTATACAGAGCAATTGCCTGTCCAGCAAAAACTAGGAATTAGGATTGGTGCTCTGAAATAGCGATATATAATATAATATAATATGTATGTATAGTATATTTGGCAATATACCGTATATTGTCAAATATACTATACATACATATTATATTATATTATATATACCATGATACGTGGAGGCACATGGCTTAGTGGTTAGAGCATTGGCCTTGCAATCAAAAGGTTGTGAGTTCAATTCTCAGACCGGGTGATGTGTTGTTTCCTTGAGCAAGACACTTTATTTCACATTGCTCCAGTTTACTCAGCTGTAGAAATGAGATGATAGGGACTGGGGTCCATATCATTCCACTGCAAAGTGGTCGTGGAGGTGCCACGGCAAAAAAGCACCCAGTACTCACTGTAAATGAGGTTGGTGTTAGGAAGGGCATCCAGCTGTAGAAATCAAGCCAAAATCAGTTCCCGTCCTACCCTTGCAAGCAGGGTAAAGCGGACGTAAAATGAAATGATGATGATGATATACCATATATGAACTACCATTTCTTGTGAGTAAATGCTAAAAGTTAATAAAAAATATTCTTACTTACTTTGAACATTGAATTTTTCATAAAATAAACAAACTTCTGAGTTTATTTTGATTAACCATTCTCCCCTGGAATGAAGAAGACATTTTATAATAATAATTGTTTCTATTTTTGGCACAAGGCCAGCAATTACCCAGTGTATTACTGGTACTTTATTTTATCGACCCAGTAAGGATGAAAGACAAAGTTAACCTCGGCGGGATTTGAACTCAGAATGGCAAGGGCCGTAACTCTATGGGTCAAAGCATGGTGTCCAACCCTCTACCGATTCTACCAATCCGCCGCCATTTTATAATAATAATAATAATAATATTCCCCATCTTCATTATTTATTTTATTTTATTTCTGTAAATCAAAAGAACAACAAAATAAGATTATATCAACATTTCTAGAGTTACCTGTTGTATAACATTACAGGAGCTGATCTGAATATATATTACTAGCAGATGTACCCGGCGCTGCTCGGGAAATGAATGACAGCCTGTTTGTCCGTATAAAGAGAGCCAAAGGTTGAGCAAAGAATTGAAATGTAATTGTAAAACAAAGTTTAACAAAATGGGTGTACAGTGACATGATTGAGTGGAATAAACGGCAACATAAAAACAATTCATGGGGTAGCTTGAGTTAATTGACGTGAATGATTTCAGGTCCGGCCTTGCTGTAGTAGGTATGAGTAAGGGGATAAAGATGGAATAGACGCACCGTATGTCCTTCAGTAGACTAAACTCTATGCGTAAGATGGCGCTGCCACTACCACGTTGACCATCAACTGGACATAGAAATATCATTCCTTGAAGCAAATCTGCCTAGTACTTCAAAAGTTAAAAGGAGCCTAGTATTTGTACACAGACAGACACACACACAGACCGACTTGCTTTTATATATATAGATTGTCAGTCCAACTACTAAGTCATGTGACTTCACAACAACCACAACAATAACTACAATAACAGCAACAACAACAACAACAGCAATGATAATAATAACAACAATAACAACAACCACAACAACAACAAGAACCACAACAACCTACTTTTTGTTACGTTCCTGAATGGCATTTTCATATCTCTTCCTCAGTTTTATCATATGATCCTCTGCCTGGTTTATCATGTAGTTAAACTTCTTTATTTCAATTTTCTGCTGTTCACATTCTCCTTCCAACTCAATTACCTTGCGGTGATGTTTGTCTATGTCCTCTCGAAGTGCATCCCGCAGTAACACGTTCTGCATATGTTTCAGGCGTTCTTTATGAAGTTGTCTACAAGAGAAAATGAAAGTTAAAATACAACTTGATGTCTTAAGACCCAGCTACAGCAATGGTTTACCTTACAGACCTCACAACTTAATGTTTTAAGGCCCAGCTACAGCAATAGTTTACCTTACAGATCCCACAACTTGATGTCTTAAGACCCAGCTACAGCAATGGTTTACCTTACAGACCTCACAACTTAATGTTTTAAGGCCCAGCTACAGCAATAGTTTACCTTACAGATCCCACAACTTGATGTCTTAAGACCCAGCTATAGCAATGGTTTACCTTACAGACCTCACAACTTAATGTTTTAAGGCCCAGCTACAGCAATAGTTTACCTTACAGATCCCACAACTTGATGTCTTAAGACCCAGCTATAGCAATAGTTTACCTTACAGACCCCACAACTTAATGTTTTAAGACCCAGCTTACAGCATTGTCTTACCTTACAGACCTCATAACAAGCTTCTTCTATAGTTTCCCCTATCCTTTGTATCCCACCCCCACCTCATCAACTTCGTGGCTATCATTTCCTCCCTCATCTTTTTAGACTTATCTCTCTTGGTTTCTTCTTTCTTCTCTTTCCTTCTACATTTCATTTCCACCCAGTCACATTCATCCTTCCTCAACACATGACCCAACCATCTCATTCCATTTCTCTTCACAACATTCACCACTGGCTCTATTCCCATCATTCTCTGCAATTCAATGTTTATCTTCCTCTCTCACAGCAATATTTAGCTCATCCACCATGTCCTGTTCCCATAAAATATGCTATTTCTCTCACATATGTGGCATACACCTTTCCCTTCAGTATATATCATATCTGTGTCATAAGAGACAAATAAAAGATTTGCCACCATGAAGGGCATCTGATTATAAAACTTTACCTTAAAAATCTATCCATGTTGACTGCAATAACAAAGTTGAAATTTTGTGGGTATAATGTCTGCCGCTCCCTTTCAGGGGAATAAAACCCTAAACCCTATAGTTATGAAACAAACTTTTCAACTTCCCACTAACACCTGTGTTTATATTCATAGCAAAGTGAAATGTAATACAGGTCTGCAGAGTCGGTAGAGGGTCGGACACCATCTTTGACGCAAAGAGTTACGGCCCTTGCCATTCTGAGTTCAAATCCCAGTGAGGTTAACTTTGCTTTTCAACCTTACGGGGGGGGGGGGGGAGATATAAAATAAAGTACCAGTAATGCACTGGGGTAATTGCTGGCCTTGTGCCAAAAGAATAAACAATTATTATTATTGTTATATGGTGGTAGTTTGGCAGTATCAGTGGGGGATTGGACGCCATACTTGGCAGCACAGAGTTATGGCCCTTTACGGCCTGAGTTCAAATCCCGCCGAGGTTAACTTTGCCTTTCATCCTTACGGGGGTCAATAAAATAAAGTACCAGTAATACACTGGGTATTTGCTGGCCTTGTGCCTAAAGTAGAAACAATTATAAAATACCATATCAACATCATCGTTTAACGTCCATCTTCCACGCTAGCATGGCTGGCACAGGCTGTCCCCTTGTGAGGGGTCAGGATGGGGAGCGGGAATTCCTACCTCTTACCTTCCTCCTACTTCCCTACCTTCCGACCCTCCTCCTACCTCCCAACCTATCTCCCTCCTACCTTATCTCCTACCTTCCCTCCCTCCTACCAGTTTTCGAGGTCCTCAAAACAGTCGTAGACATTGACCTGCTTTCCTCACTAAACCAAATATCAAATGTTCTGGTCACACTTCCTACTCACTTATCTTTCAGTACGACTGCTGTTCGCAAGATCTCCATTTCATTTTGTATGATTTTAATCTTTTGCCTCAGTTCGCTGGTCTTCTGGGTACTGCTCTGGATCAGGGTTACGTATTTGTTGCGGTCAGTTTTGATTTCTTCATATTTCTCAGCAAATGTCTTTAGTCTATATCAGACAGAAGAGGAAGAAAAATATGAAATATAAATGGTGGGGAAAAGCTAAAGACTAGGGAGAGAGTAGTGAAGATAGAGAGAGAAGTGTATTATTATTAACAAAAGGGCGGTGGATTGGCAGTATCGGTAGAGATTCGGACGCCATGCTTTGCAGCATAGAGTTATGGCTCTTTACATTCTGAGTTCAAATCCCGCCGAGGTTAACTTTGCCTTTCATCTTTACGGGGTCGATAAAATAAAGTACCAGTAATGCACTGGGATAATTGCTTTCTTCATATTTCTCAGCAAATGTCTTTAGTCTATATCAGACAGAAGAGGAAGAAAAATATGAAATATAAATGGTGGGGAAAGGCTAAAAATTAGGGAGAGAGTAGTGAAGATAGAGAGAGAAATATATATAATTGTTTCTACTTTTGGCACAAGGCCAGCAATTATCCCAGTGTATTACTGGTACTTTATTTTATCGACCCCGTAAGGATGAAAGGCAAAGTTATCCTCGACGGGATTTGAACTCAGACCATAAAGGGCCGTGACTCTATGCTGCAAAGCATGGCGTCCGACCCTCTACCGATGCTGCCAATCCACTTTGTGTGTTTCTGTGTAGGCAGTAAATTGGAAAAGTTGTTAGAACATTGGATTAAATGTATCAATATTAGTTCTGGTTCTCTTCTCTCTGAGTTCAAATCCTGCAGAGATCAACTTTGCCATTCATGCTTTTATGGTTGATAAATAAAGTACCATGCAACCAACAGATTGTATCAGCAATGGAGGGACTACAGGAAACATAGTTTAGTGGGGTCTCATCTCACAATGGAGGGACTACAGGAAACATAGTTTAGTGGGATCTCATTTCACAATAGAGGGACTACAGGAAACATAGTTTAGTGGGATCTCATTTCACAATGGAGGGACTACAGGAAACATAGTTTAGTGGGATCTCATTTCACAATAGAGGGACTACAGGAAACATAGTTTAGTGGGATCTCATTTCACAATGGAGGGACTACAGGAAACATAGTTTAGTGGGATCTCATTTCACAATAGAGGGACTACAGGAAACATAGTTTAGTGGGATCTCATTTCACAATGGAGGGACTACAGGAAACATAGTTTAGTGGGATCTCATTTCACAATGGAGGGACTACAGGAAACATAGTTTAGTGGGATCTCATTTTCACAATAGAAGGACTTCAGGAAACATAGGGTGTGGTGGTGTTAAATTAAACTTTAAGTACAATATAGGAACAATTTTAAACACTTCTGTGGATAAAACAAATGAAAACCTTTTCTTCTTTTGTTTTAACTTCTTCCTATGTTCCACAATGATACTGTACTTTGATTTTAATTCCTCCTTTATACATCTGTATCTGTTCTCAGCACGATTCTTGTCTCGAGCTTTTTTGTCTCGTTCAGTAGTCTTGAAAATATTGACAGATAATGTTGAAAATATGGACATTTTGAAGAAATTATTCAAATATATATATATACAAACAATATATATATATATATATATACAAATATATATAGAGAAACAATTACTTGTTTATGAAGTATCAGGTAAAGTAGGAAATTTGAAACTATGTTAGCTTTTTTAAAGCTACCAGAAGACAGGTTTGAATACAGGGTGGGTGAAAAGAAACTCCCTATTTAAAATTGATAATAAATTTATTAATTATTCGTCGATTCTCATAAACCATGTTTTATTTTGAACAGTATAATAGTAGAAGTACAGTACAGTGTTAACATTCTACATAGGGAAGTATTGTCCACCAGTGTTTGTAATTATCTGGGTATATTCTTGACTGGGTTCCTCAGGAACTCTGGTGGTATGTTAGTCAGTACATGACGAATGTGTTTTGGTTTTGAGCTATAAACTTCTTTCTTTGCTCACCCCAACAGAAAACACTCACATGGTGTTATGTCAGGGCTTCTTATTGACCATTCATATGGACCTCAATGACCCTGTCAACATCCTGGAAATTGGACATCAAGCCATTCATGGACAGTGCATGCAAAACGAGGGGCCCCATCTTGCATGAATATGAGGTCACTGATGTTGGCCCAAGTGGTCAAAGTAGGCCAAAAGTTATAATTTTTAATAGGGAGTTTATTTCCACCCACCCTGTATAAAATATCTGAATAAGTTGGACACGATTGGTGGAGTGGTGAGGGGAGACTGGTATGTATGGACAACTGTTTGTCTTTCACAAAAACAACTTGACCTGGCTTGTGTCTCAGAGGGAAACTTTCTAGGTACAAATCCTATGGTTATTCATGACCGAACATGGTCTTTACCTTTATAGAAAAAAATGGACGTAAAACGGTGATGATGATCATGATGATACGTAGATTCCTGAGTTGTGTTGGTGGTGGTGGGCTCATCATCATCATCATCATCATGATCCCGTAACTTTTTTCAGCGTCGTTGAAGCACCACAGTGTTGAATGCTGCACAACTGCCTCCATCTTTGGCGGTCATGGACGAGTTCTTGGGTTGTGGCAAAGTTCTTTCCCATCCACTCAGCTATGTTGTCTGTCACTGCTTCCTCTATCTGCCCCGTCTTCTCTTTCCCCCAACACTGTTCCTTGGAGAGTGTATAGGCATCTTTATATATATAGAAAGATTCTACAAGACTAGAACTGTTTCATTTGTATGAAATCATCAAGAAAGTCTTGATATATATATTTGACTTTCATTTTCCTTACTCTGTCAGAATATGACAAAAGACATTATAAAAGCCAAATGCCAAATATATGATTGAATAATGAAGAACTATTATAAATGTAAGATTCTTTTGTTACCTTCAAAGCTGCAAATCGATAAAGTTCTTGTAATTCTAAGTCCACTTCAAAATATTCCTGTAGTAACATTTGCTCCACTTCAATACTCTCGTCAAATTTGGTATTTTGTGTTGCCATATTCCTGTTCTTGAGAAAGAAAAACAATACCAAGTCCATAATATAACACTTGTCTTGTATTTCTTAGACAATAACTTATTCAAACAATATAATATATTAGAACATAAATTTAGTGTTGACATATATTTATAAGTTTATAAACCAAATTTTGAAACTGAAAATGAACAAATGTAAAACATTCTGTTATTTTCTTTGAACACAGAGAAACATAAGAGATATCCTATACATGTTTCACACCTAATTAGCTGTTCATCAGAAGATAAGTGTCTTTATCATTCTGTCCATGAAACGAGAGCTATAGTAAAACACTATATCAAAGCCAACTGAAATGGCCAGTCTAATTTACATAATTGTTTCTACTTTAGGCACAAGGCCAGCAATTACCCAGTACATTACTGGTACTTTATTTTATTGACCCCGTAAGGATGAAAGGCAAAGTTAACCTCGGCGGGATTTGAACTCAGATCATAAAGGGACGTAACTCTATGCTAGAAAGCATGGCGTCCAACCCTCTACCGATACCGCCAACCCACCACCCAGTCTAATTTACATAATGTACATTTGTCAGTAACATAAATATCATCATCATCTTCAAACATCCATCTTCCACGCTAAATATATACATGTACGACACATCATATATTAGCAAAGTGAACTGTCTAACCACACAGCCATGAGTGTGTTCGTGTGTGCATTATCAAAACTCAGTTATATTTTAGGCTTACTCAGAATCATCATCATCATCATCATCGATTAACATTCATCTTCCACACAAGCATGGGTTAAACGGGTTCTATTTTGAGGCAAGTTATGTCGGGTGACCGTGTCTCACTCATATATAGGTGTTTCTGGCTGCTTTTCTATGGCTGGATGCCATAGTATTGCTGGGGGGTGGGGGCTCTGCCATCATAATCAAGAAGAATTTGGAGGAATTGAGTAAAAATAGCTTAGCTTCCTTGTTATTAGTTGATCTTCTTCTTCTTCTTCTCTGAAGAAGAAGATCAGCTTAAGCTGATTCTAACATAAAATTATGATGGAAGGTTTTAGTTTAAATAAAAACACTTTGAAACTATTTTGTATAAAAATAGAAATAAAAATAAAAAAACAACATGGATGGTTTCAGGTGGGTTACCATCGAAAGGATTAATAAATTCCATGGCTGATGAATGTATATTATGTGCCGAGGTTAACTTTGCCTTTCATCCTTACGGGGTCGATAAAATAAAGTACCAGTAATACACTGGGTAATTGCTGGCCTTGTGCCAAAAGTAGAAACAATTATGTAAATTAGACTGTTTGGGGATCCAGCCAGATCAGTTGGTGACAGTTGCTTGCTGGATTTTCACATCATATTTTCATAGAAAAACATGCAACTTATACATGAGTATATACTATAGTGATGTGTTTTGAAAATAAAATAGAATTGATGAAGAAACTTGTTCAAGGAAATAATTACCTGTACACCTAAGTGGTAAGCTTTTACTTCATTTTCTTGTTTCAAATCTTCTATCTTTTTTGTTCTATTTTCATTGTCAGCTGGTGTTACTTTTTTCTAGAATAAATTTAATCTTTGATAAAACAATATTGTCTCTGATCGAGATGAAGCGAGACTGTATTTGGGTTTTTGAATATTTTTTTAGTGAAAAGTTATAGAAAGAAGTACTAAAAATAATACATATTGTCATATTTCACATTTGTAAAATAAATAATTGCTCTGAAAGCATAGTAACTAGAATAAGAATAGTGTGGGAAACATTCAGGGAGCTACTTCCTCTGTTGGCAACAAAAGGATTCCTTCTCTGGGTGAAAGATGGATTGTATGGTGCCTGCATGCCAGCAAGTGTGATCATCATTATCATCATCATCATTTTATGTCCGCTTTCCCTGCTTGCAAGGGTGGGACAGGTCCTATTCAGCACAGCATCTCTTCACTTGTCACAGTCCTTTGTCATCTCCTCCGTGAGCTTCAGCAATCTGAGGTCTGCTCTCACCACCTCTGCCTACGTTTTCTGTGGTCTTCCTCTACTGGCATTTTTTGGCACTTCTTTACCCAGTGGTCATCCTCCGTGCACATCACATGTCCATACCATCTCAGTCTTCTCTCCCGCACACTACAACTTATCCCTCTTAAACACAGTTTCTCTCTCAACACATCCATGCTTGGTCGCTCATGCACATTGACATTGCACATCCAACATGATGTTACATGGTAATTAGACATTGGCATTGAATGTAGAGGATTTGAGAAAGTTAGAAAGAAATGAATTGAGCATGCTCAACTGGATATGTAATGTTTATTATACATGAAAAAAGAAAAGATTGCGCTAGTACAGACATGTAATGTGCATGGATGACAATCATTAGTTGAAGCAGTGTAGGATTTCAGAGTAGAAGAGTAGAAGAAAGCCACAGAAGAGGAAGATCAGGAAAGACCTGGGCAGAAGTGATGAAAGCTGATCACAAATTGCTGAACCTCACAGAGGAGATGATTGGAGAGATGCTGGACTAGAACAAAACTCATGCAAACATGGAAAATCAGACATAAAAACAATGGTGATAATGATTCTGTGTGAAGGACTCACCCAGGATTATCACTATAATCACTAAAATATCAACAAATTTCCTGTCTTTAAAGTGAGAACTATAAATTCCAAGATCATTGAACATCATGGCATTATAGCTAAGCTTCTAATAATAATAATGAAATTATTGTGTACAGTGCTCAGGTGCACTACAACTCATCAAAGGTGCATGTATAGTACATAGAATAATGTACAAATGTCAGGAAAATAAACAGTGTATGAGTCATGATATAATAACAATAACAATAATGAAATATTGTGCACAGTGCCCAGGTGCACCACAACCCATCAAAAAAGTGCATGTACAGTACATAGGGCAATGCACAAACATCAGTAAAATGAACAGTGCACACATGTGTGCATGTGTATGGAAGGGGCACATCAGGTGTAGTTTTGGCGTATTTCGGGAAGCATGAGTGTCTTAAAGGATGCAGTGTCTCGGCAGCTAACAATTGACGCAGGCAGTTTGTTCCATGTTTCAGCAACTCTGAGCGTGAAAAAATGTCTGCGAAAGTCATGGGAGCTGTGCTGTTTTCTTATCTTGTAGGCATGTCCACGTGTGTTAGACACATGGAGATCAAAGAGGCGCTCAGGGTTGCAGTTGGCGAGATGGTTAAAAACTTTGTGGGTATTCACCAAGTCCACTGCCAGACGTCGGAGCTTCAATGAATCCATGCCCAGGGAAGCAAGGCGTTCAGAGTATGGTAGGTGTCTGATGGAGGGTATGCGCTTGGTTGCACGTCTCTGAACAGTTTCCAGGAGGTCAATGTTCCGAGCAAGATAGGGGTTCCAGACTGATGATGCGAATTCCAAGTGTGGTCGCACCATAGCTGTATACAGTTTTAAATAGATGGCTGGAGAGCGGCTAACAAAGGTCTTGCTGAGTGATGCCAAGACACCCTCGGCCTTCTTGACAATCTTAGAGACATGCTTTGTCCAACGCAAATCGTTGCTGACAGTAATGCCTAGGTCACGTTCACAAGAGGACTTTTTGATGTCAGTGTTGTGGAGGGAGTATGTGGACGCTGGATTTTTCCTTCCAAAATGCATGGTGGTACACTTGTCCACAGCCAGCTTCAGTTGCCAGTCTGTGATCCATTGCTGCATTGTGTCCAGGTCTGATTGTAGGAAAGAGTTGTAAATTTCAGGATCAGTCCTTTTGATTTCAAGGTACAGCTTGATGTCATCTGCATATTTTAGTACCGTGGCATTCTGTAAGTTGGCATCTATGTCATTAATATATGCCACAAACAAAAGAGGACCAAGAACAGATCCCTGTGGTACACCAGATGACATCTCATATGGTGAAGAATGCTGTCCTAGAACCGTGACTACTTCCCTTCGGCTGAGAATGAAGGATTTCAGCCAGTCGAAAAGATCATCCCTCACACCCATTGCAGAGAGTTTTGCCATAAGTCTTTTGTGTGGCACAGAATTAAAAGCCTTAGCAAAGTCAAGGTAAACAACATCCACCCATGAGCCGCTGTCAGTGATCCGGGTGATGTCCTCAAGGAACTCGATAAGCTGATCACAGCAGCTGGAGTTAGGGATAAATCCAAACTGTGAGGGCCGGATGAGGCTGTGAGAGCTCCAGAAGTTCCAAAGTGTTTCTCTGACACAGGATTCCATCAGTTTGGCCATACAGCTAGTAAGACTGACTGGACGATAGTTGACAGGTGACATGCGGTTGCCCTTTTTGAACAGGGGAATGACACTGGCAGTTTTCCACTGCTCCGGAGTAGCACCATTGCTGAGACAGTATTGAAAGAAAAAAGAAAGCTGGCGCAAAAGGAAATCCCCGCCACGTTTGAGAAGCAGGTATGTCACACCATCAAGACCAGGGGAGGCATAGTTGCGCTTATTCTTAAGGTGACGTCGCAACATTGCAGGTGTAAATTCCATAGTTGTTATGGAATTTGATGTTAGAGATGGTGGAGATGGTACATTCTGGTTTTCAACAGTAAAAATACTTGCATAGCACTCAGCAATGAGTTCTGCGCATTCCTTGGGATCGTCAGTGATCTGGCTTGTGTGGGGATTGCGAAGAGGACCAACTGGAGAGTGAGGTCTCTGCTTTGAATGAACATATTTCCAGAACACCTTACTGTCAGGATTGGTTGCGATGCACTGTTCAAATTCAAGCACTGCCTTCTTTGTCACTTGCTTGAGATGGTTAGAAGATTTATTCCGCTTTTTTCTGTTGGCATCTGATCTATGCAGTTTATATTCCCGTTCAGCGTTCCGACGTTCTTTCCTGGCAAGTCGGACTGCTGAAGTTTCCCAGATTGCACTTTTGGGGTGGTTATTTTTCCGCTTCCGTGGCACTGATGCTGCACACGCTATCCATATTGAGTCCAGGATGCTCTGGAGTATAGAGTTCACATCTCCAGAGTTATACATCTCATGCCAGTTTGGGCGCTGTAGCTCAGTGCAGTACAAGTTCCAATCCGCCCTCTTCCAATCAAAGCAAGCAGATTGGAGATGGCTCTGGTTTTTGTTGCTGCCCTCAAGTGCCAGATTGGCAATGATCATAGCATGATCAGAGTCGCCTAGAGGTTCCTCAGTAGTACAACTGATAACCACTTCAGGGGTAGTGGTGAAGATCAGGTCCAAAGTGTTGTCACCTCTTGTTGGAGAGGTGACTACTTGTGACCAGTTTGAGTCCAGCACTAGTTCAAGGAAATCGTTTGCACCCTGTGGCCAACGAAAGGTTTCCCAATCGATCTCAGGATGATTGAAGTCACCTGCAATAAACACATAAGTGGCTGTTTTCTTGGCAGCAACTCTGAGGATATCGCAAAGCTGTGTGTCCTGATGGTAGTTTGGGGGGCGATAAACAACACCAAGCAGAAGTGTTGACATGGTCATACGTATGTCACAGAAAAAAACTTCTTCCTGTGATTCGTTCAAATCAACGCAAAGAATTACCCAAAAGTGGTTTCCAAGGAACTCCAGTATAGCTCTATAGCTGAGCTTCTTAACCCTTTAGCATTTACATTATTCTATACTTACTACTGTATTTTTGTGGTAAAGGCTTTATTTTACATAATCATCTATGTAATAGCAAATCTACGAGATTTTGATGTCATTAATTTTGAGAACAATACCTTAATATATGTATGAGCAGCCAGTTATGGCCAGTTTGAACAGAAAGAGGTGAGAGAATTCTGGTCGGATATGGCCAGTTTAAATGCTAAAGGGTTAAAGTGGTTTCCAAAAAATTCCAGTATGGCTCTATAGCTGAGTTCCTTAAAGTGACTTCCAAGAAACTCCATAGTTTCATGAAAACATTCTAGGTTTCCACTAGAACAAAATTTAATAAATATTTATTGTTTACTTTTTCCACTTTTTTTATGAATGAATTATTTTTCTAAAACAATTTTGTTTTATTTAATGTTGAATTATAATTAAGTTGGTGGGGATTATCCATAAAATCTGAGAATAAGTTCTGCAACAAAATAGTTAGGGCAGCATATCTCTACAGTAAAGAAAGGACCGCCATGTTGGAAAGATGGGAACAAGGATTTATTCTGTTCCAGAAAAACCAACTTTGTCACTTCAATGTTGATAAAAATGTACCAGTCCAGTACTGAAGTCGATTTTTCCCTCCCCCATCTGTCCCCTCTCTCTTTCTCTGTAAAAAATCAGCTATGACCAGACCTAGAGAGAGACATGAGCTCCACCAGGTTTTAAATGCCCAACACAGCAAAATGTTACAACAGTACGGCTCAATCAGCAGTTATGTGCCCATGCAGACCTGTATTCATGCATGGGTACATAACTCTTGAGAAAATTGTAGTGCCGCTGTATTGAACATACAGCGTGTCTAGAGCATTTTTTAAACCTGGCAGAGCCTAATCCTCTCCAGGTCTGAATACAGCAAATTTCTTCCAAAGGAGGATATAAAGTGAAAGAGGGGAAGTGAGAAAGAGATATAGAGGAAGAATTAACTCCAGTACTTAACTGGTACTTTTTTATCATCCTTGAATGGAAGTCAATTCGCCACCTCCATGCAGGCATCCACCACACAAAATTAAAAAACAGAAATACGAAATTACAACTAAAACTATAATGTAATACTTTGGGCTAGAGTCATGCTACCAATAAAAATACATGCACCAGTTAAGTTCCACTTCAATTTATTATTATTGGTTAAGTAACTAATTTTTCTGTTGGTTAGTTGTTTTTTAATGGCAGCCTGACCTTCCTAAAATAAAACATAAACAGAAAGAAAAGATGGCACACACAAACTAAAATGTTTTCTCTATTTTCCAAGGTTTTTGACTTCTGATGAGGAGATTTTATTTAGAAAATTAAGGTTTTATTTGAATATAGAACAGGTAAAACAGTGCAGACTTTCTTTTATCTTAAATCATACCACACCTTTTGTCGCAGCCTTCAAACTACATACCTTTTTATAACAATATTTCTTTCAACACAAGTTTTCACATAATAAATCTTGCAAAACAAATACCAAAACAAAATATAATGTAATATTTACCTGAGAAATTTTATTCAGAATATGCTCCAAATGATTTAAGTTGTCTTTTGCTATCTTAGCCTGTAACTCTGATTTCTTTAAATCTCGCTGTTCTTTATCAATATTACGGGAGATGATGGTGATATATTCCTGACGGCGCTGTTTCTCATTTAGCGTATGATGGATGGAAATTTCTAACTCATCTCTACAAAAGTGAAAGTTACACAACATAAACAACCAGGACATACATACACACAAACACATACACATATACATACATATACACATACACACACAAATACATGTAAACAAGACACAAACAACTATATATACACACACATACACACACACGCACATGTAAACAGGGCATAGACAAGCAGCAACATAAATAAACCCTAAACCTTAAACCCAAACCCTAAACCCTAAACCTACACTCTAAATCCTAACACTAAACCCTAAACCTTAACCCTAACTGTAAATCCTAACCCTAACCCTAAACCCAGCCCTAAACCCTAACTCTAACTGTAAACCCTAACCTTAACCCTAAACCCTAACCCTAGCCCTAAGCCCTAACTCTAGCCCCTAAACCCAAACCTTAATATCTGTATATCTACATACTGTAGTGGATATATAGATACACACACACACATATTAAATATTTATTATTCATTAAATGACACTAGCATGTGTAGTGTCATCATCATCATCATCATCATCAGGTTTAGCGTCCGTGTTCCACGCTTGCATGGGTTTGGACGGGGGTTTTCCCACTTGAGGCAAGAGTGGTTGTCTTGCTCGCATAGGACTGTCTGGCGGGTTTTCTACAGTTGGATGCCCTTCCTAACACCAACCACATTTACAGTGTGGGGCTGGGAGGTTTTTACTGTGTTGCCTACACGGCCACATTACAGCGTGGACTGTCTGGCGGGTTTTCTACAGCTGGATGCCCTTCCTAACACCAACCACATTTACAGTGTGGGGCTGGGAGGTTTTTACCGTGTTGCCTACACGGCCACATTTACAGCGTGGACTGTGTGTTTTTTGTCGTGACACCTACACGATCTCATTTGTTTGTATATTGATATTATACACAAATATATACACATGTAGATATGATACATCAAATGAAAATTAAACTGACAATATGCCCAGAAATTGAAGAGAGACTGTGTTACACTCTCTTCTGTAATCAGTAAAGTAATCCATGATACATTTAAAAAAGACGATATTATATATAAACTACATTACAGTGAAATGTAATGAAAACAGAAAAGAAGAAAATGAGATTAGCAATGGAAATATAAACGTTATGATATAATGATGGAAATATATGAATGTTTATATAAGTGATATGATATAGCATATGGCGAAATGTTATGATATAATGGACGTTAACGTTCACTCTCTCTCTCTCTTTATATATATGTATATATGGAGGAAGTTATAGTTCACTTGAAGCATTGTGTAATGAGGTATAAACGTTTGTATATGTATAATAAAGCCAAAACAATGCAGGTATGGACATAGAATAAAGAATGCAAATGCAAAAGATATTGTTGACAATTAGTCTTTTACCTTAGATTTATTTAAATGTCCTTAATTTTCGAGACAATATCTCTTCTTCGGAGGGAAGTAAAGCGATTAATCAGTGTTCTAAATAGCTTGCCAAGTCAAGCTGACAGGAAATGGTATAGAGTATCTGTTCTATCTCTAATGTCAAAGAGTTAGGTTAGGTGGATAAAGAGTAGTCTCCCTTTAAAAGGGTTTTAAAAAAAATTTTTTTTTTAGGATAGAAACTAAGGAAAGAAACCTCGGCAATCTTAGAATTAAGGAAGCACTAATTATAGACAAAACACAACCACCTATCAATAATAGACTAGAACTCAACACCCAATTTATAACTTGATAGAGCATCTAGCCCCATATTTACACACACACACACACGCTTACACCTCCACTTATTCTCTCACACACACACACACATAAAGACCAGTTCTAACACGAGATAACATCTATCCCCCACATTTACGTATAGAGATATCTTCTCACACTCACACACACACACTCACATACTTACACCTTCATGCATTCTCCCACACACTTAAACAGGCATGTACAAAAAAAAAAACCCTTTTAAAGGGAGACTACTCTTTATCCACCTAACCTAACTCTTTGACATTAGAGATAGAACAGATACTCTATACCATTTCCTGTCAGCTTGACTTGGCAAGCTATTTAGAACACTGATTAATCGCTTTACTTCCCTCCGAAGAAGAGATATTATCTCGAAAATTAAGGACATTTAAATAAATCTAAGGTAAAAGACTAATTGTCAACAATATCTTTTGCATTTGCATTCTTTATTCTATGTCCATACCTGCATTGTTTTGGCTTTATTATACATATACAAACGTTTATATATGTATATATATATATATATATGCAGAGGTTATATTTAATTTGTTGGGATTCAACAAGCTTAAACATTTTTATAACTGATATAAAGCACTCAACAATTGAGTGGAGTAAATACACAATATATTAATAAATGGAAACTATATTTATAAAACCATATTTATTTTATTATACATATAGGCACCTCTAACAAAAATACACCCCCGTCCCACTACGCCCACCCCATCCACACCACCCCTTTCAATGTAAAGTTATGTTATGTTGGTACCACAACATCCAGTCCGAAACAAATGAGGTCGTGTAGGTGTCACGACAAAAAAACACACAGTCCACGCTGTAATGTGGCCGTGTAGGTAACACGGTAAAAACCTCCCAGTCCACACTGTAAACATGGTTGGTGTTAGGAAGGGCATCCAGCTGTAGAAAACCCGCCAGACAGTCCACGCTGTAATGTGGCCGTGTAGGTAACACGGTAAAAACCTCCCAGCCCCACACTGTAAACATGGTTGGTGTTAGGAAGGGCATCCAGCTGTAGAAAACCCGCCAGACAGTCCTATGCGAGCAAGACAACCACTCTTGCCTCAAGTGGGAAAACTCCCGTCCAAACCCATGCAAGCATGGAAGATGGACGTTAAACGATGATGATGATTTCAAGGGCAACCAAGGCAAATTATGGTGCGCTTTCATCAGATAAAATACAGATTTGTTTTATAAACAAATATTGACATTGTCTTTTTTCCGGGTATGTCAATATTTATTTATAAAACAAATCTGTATTTTATCTGATGAAAGCGCACCATAATTTGCCTTGGTTGCCCTTGAAATATGTATAATAAAATAAATATGGTTTTATAAATATAGTTTCCATTTATTAATATATTGTATATATATATACATATATATATATATATATATATATATATATATATATATATATCTGTCACATAGTCACTCTATCTATCTATATCTCTCTTCACACACACACAATCTCATTCTTTCTCGCTCTGTCCATATATATGGTAGTTGAAGTGGTGATGGTGGTAGTTGAAGGGTGGTGGTGGTGGTGGTGGTGGTTGTAGTTGGGGGTGATAGTGACATTTGAAAATATTAACAGAAGTGAATTTTGAAATAAGAAATACATTAACATAAAATTATTTATGTTTAATTAAGAGCTACGAAATTTAGTACATAAATTATATAATATTCATACATGATTTATTCAAAGTAATCCAATTTATTTTAGTAACGTGATAAAAAAAATAAACTGGACACAGTCTCGCACTACTCCCTTTATTCTAAAGTCTGAAGTCTGTCCTAAGCCAGAAGGCTCAATTGGCTAGTGTTTATCCCAGTTTCATGACGTGAAGCAACTGAGAGAACAAGACTCCCCCTGGACAGGACGCCAATCCATCACAGGGTTAAATCTCCAGCTATTGCTGGTACTCATTTTCAACTGAGTATACTGGAGCAATGTGAAATGAAGTGTTTTGCTCAAGAACACAACACACAACCCAGGAATCGAACCAACGACATTATGATTGTAAGTCCAACACCCTTACCAGTAGGCCACTTGCCTCCATGTCTCCCTTTATTATATATAGATATATTTGAGTGTGTATGTGTGAGTGTGTGTTTGACAGGAATCATACAGTTTCCAATATTCTATTATTTTAGGCAGTGACATTTTCCCTAAAAAAAATATACTTACTTCTCTGTAAACTTCTGCGCTAGTCTGTCTTTCGTTTGTTCAAGGGTAGACTTCATTGCAGCTAACTTTCTCTCCAATTCTACTTTTATTGCATAAGTCTTATCAATATTTTCCATTAGAATATGCTTTTCTTTGTCCCGTTCCAAACTTATGTTCTCTAGATATGTCACAGTTTCAAAGCATTCATCATACTCCAATTTTAAGACCATTTTCTCCTTTTCAACAACCCTAAAACATGCAAACAGAAAATGAAATGAAAACCAAGAGATTAGTTAGACTGTTAAAATAATATACATCAAAACTAATAATCATGTAATTATGTCAGTGCTAGGTACACCATATCCCTGTGTTAGCACTAGGAAGGGCATCTGTCCATAAAACATTGCCTCAATAAAGAGTCTAGGGTGAGTATGAAATTTGCTATGGAGCTCATTCTAACAGGAAAATGGCTTTAACAGAGCTATTGCTGTTGTATGTTGGTGTTAATATATTAAATGCAGTGAACCAAGAAATTAGAATTAACTAAAGTTATACCTGTAGTGAAGAGGAAAAAAATCCATTTACTTAATAAAAAAATTCTTGTCAAAATAGGTAAGGAAGTCATCTTTGAAATTTAGCATCCCTGTGTAACAACCATATATGTTTGTGTATAAGGTCACTAATGTAAGACATCTTTGAAATTTAGCATCCCTGGGTAACAACCATATATGTTTGTGTATAAGGTCACTAATGTAAGACATCTTTGAAATTTAGCATCCCTATGTAATAACCACATATGTTTGTGTATAAGTTGACTAATGTAAGACAAGTGCAAACATTTTTTCCTAAATACCAATATTTTTCACTTGTTCTCTAATTCCCATCATTTTGTCCATCCTTCTTTTGTCCATGTTTACATGATTTAGTTGCTTCTCAAAACCTCCCATCTCATATCACAGCAACATATACCAACTTATTTTGCATCGGGATTTAATGGCTCAATGCCCTTCCTGTCACCAACCACTTTAAACATCTTATTATACCACTAATAATGATGATGATGATGGTGGTGGTGGTGACAATGATGATGATGATGATGGTGATTACTTAATGTCATTGCAATGTTTTCGAAAACATTTCTGAAATTATAGAATTGTATAAGGAATTAGTGGTATGTAGAGTCAAACTATTGGAAATTCTACACCCTTAACCCTTTTGATACCAAACTGCCTGAAACTCCTGATTTTATGATTAAAAAACTTTTTAAAGTATTTAAATTCAACTAAAAATCTCCCATTATAATTTTATGTAAGAACCGTTGTTAAGTTATACTTAAAACAAGTTTCAAACTAAAAAAGGTATATTAGTGGTTGATAGCTTCCAGTACCTAGGTGATTAGATTAGCATGGGAGGGGAAGGGGGTGTTCCAAGGCCATAGTATCTAGAATAAGGACAGGTTGGAAGAAATTTATGGAGCTGCTTCCTCTGCTGACAAAGAAGGGTTTCTCCCTGTGTACAAAAGGCTGGTTATATGATGCCTGTGTGAGATGCGCGATGCTGCATGGTAGTGAGACATGGGCAGCAACTACAGAAGATATGCGACGGCTGGAGAGAAATGAAGCAAGCATGCTCCGTTGGATGTGCAATGTCAATGTGCGTGAACAACCGAGCATAGATGAGTTGAGAATAAGTTGTGGTGCACAGGAGAGAAGACTGAGATGGTATGGACATGTGATGTGCATGGAAGATGACCGCTGGGTAAAGAAGTGCAAAGAAATCCCAGTATGGATAGCGTGTACAGCATCGGTGCCACGTAAGCAGAAAAAAAAAACACCCTAAAAGTGCAATTTGGGAAACTTCAGCGGTCCGATTTGCCAGGAAAGAACGTCGGAACGCTGAACGGGAATATAAACTGCATAAATCAGATGCCA
Source organism: Eledone cirrhosa (assembly GCA_964016885.1). Classification (NCBI taxonomy): domain Eukaryota; kingdom Metazoa; phylum Mollusca; class Cephalopoda; order Octopoda; family Eledonidae; genus Eledone; species Eledone cirrhosa. The sequence continues at coordinate 430,434,200 of OZ024740.1, forward strand.
ACAGAAAAAAGTGGAATAAATCTTCCAACCATCTCAAGCAAGTGACAAAGAAGGCAGTGCTTGAATTTGAACAGTGCATAGCAACCAATCCTGACAGTAAGGTGTTCTGGAAATATGTTCATTCAAAGCAGAGACCTCACTCTCCAGTTGGTCCTCTTCGCAATCCCCACACAAGCCAGATCACTGACGATCCCAAAGAATGCACAGAACTCATTGCTGAGTGCTATGCAATAATTTTTACTGTTGAAAACCAGAATATACCATCTCCACCATCTCTAACATCAAATTCCATAACAACTATGGAATTTACACCTGCAATGTTGTGACGTTACCTTAAGAATAAGCGCAACTATGCCTCCCCTGGTCTTGATGGTGTGACATACCTGCTTCTCAAACGTGGCGGGTACTTCCTTTTGCACCAGCTTTCTTTCTTCTTTCAATACTGTCTCAACAATGGTGCTACTCCAGAGCAGTGGAAAACTGCCAGTGTCATTCCCCTGTTCAAAAAGGGCAACCGCATGTCACCTGTCAACTATCGTCCAGTCAGTCTCACTAGCTGTATGGCCAAACTGATGGAATCCTGTGTCAGAGAAACACTTTGGAACTTCTGGAGCTCTCACAGCCTCATCCGGCCCTCACAGTTTGGATTTATCCCTAACTCCAGCTGCTGTGATCAGCTTATCGAGTTCCTTGAAGACATTACCCGGATCACTGACAGCGGCTCATGGGTGGATGTTGTTTACCTTGACTTTGCTAAGGCTTTTAATTCTGTGCCACACAAAAGACTTATGGCAAAACTCTCTGCAATGGGTGTGAGGGATGATCTTTTTAACTGGTTGAAATCCTTCATTCTCAGCTGAAAAAAGGTAGTCACGGTTCTAGGACAGCATTCTTCACCATATGAGATGTCATCTGGTGTACCACAGGGATCTGTTCTTGGTCCCCTTTTGTTTGTGGCATATATTAATGACATAGATGCCAACTTAAAGAATGTCACGGTAGTGAAATATGCAGATGACATCAAGCTGTACCTTGAAATCAAAAGGACTGATCCTGAAATCTACAACTCTTTCCTACAATCAGAAAACAGCACAGCTCCCATGACTTTCGTAGACATTTTTTCACGCTCAGAGTTGCTGAAGCATGGAACAAACTGCCTGCGTCAGTTGTTAGCTGCCGAGACACTGCATCCTTTAAAACCCTCATGCTTCCCGAAATATACCAAAACTACACCTGATGTACCCCTTCCATACACATGCACACGTGTATATCATGACTCATGCACTGTTCATTTTCCTGACGTTTGTACATTACCCTATGTACTATACATACACTTTTTGATGAGTTTGTAGCGGTTGTCTCCCTTGTTTTGGTTGGGATCTAGACGGGAAGTAGAACCCTTTCTGCAACTTCCGGTCAGAACCCTATAAAACTAACAACTTTAAGCTAACTCTCTCTCATTGCCCTTCCGGCGCCCTGGCTTTAGCCAGGCGTCCTCTGCCAGCCGCGTTTGCCTGGCAATCAAAACGGTAACTACTAACTTTGTTTCATTCTAACATCTATCTTTGACATGTCAAGTATTCTATCTACCGTTAATTAAATATTATACACACAAACCATGTCTCGTTTTGTTATATTCATACAACCCAGTATCCTCGCTATATTGGTAACCCTAACGTGATACGAACACGCAGCCGTTCATCGCTATAAGTGGTCACCCCCCCAAAAAAAAGAAAAAAATAGCACATCTGGTTTTGTGAGTAACATTACGAATACACAGCAAATTTAGCGACAAACTATGAAAATACTCAAGGACACGCACACACGCACATGTGGAATTCGCACAGACAGACTTTTTCTCTCACGCATTATGTAGCGGTTGTCTCCCTTGTTTTGGTTGGGATCTAGACGGGAAGTAGAACCCTTTCTGCAACTTCCGGTCAGAACCCTATAAGTTGTAGTGCACCTAAGCACTGTACACAATATTTCATTATTATAGAAGGAAGACAGTAGAGGAAGCCACGAAAAACATGGGTGGAGGTGGTGAGAGCAGACCTCAGATCACTGAAGCTCACTGAGGAGATGACAAAGGACCGTAACAAGTGGAGAGATGCTGTGCTGAATAGGACCCGTCCCATCCTTGCAAGCAGGGAAAAGTGGACGTAAAATGATGATGATGATGATGATATTACTAAATCCATTCAAATTCTTGATTATATTTTTAATTTGATGGGGTGTCATGGACAAAGTCACTAATTAAAGTGGTTCATTTGCCAAATATTAACAATATTTATAAAGGTCTCACTGAAATATAGTTATTATTATATTTAGTATATTACAGACCTTTACATTCTGAGTTCAAATCCCGCTGAGGTTAACTTTGCCTTTCATCCTTACAGAGTCAATAAAATAAAGTACCAGTAATGCACATAATCAGTTTAACCACCTTCTCCCCAGAAAATAGTAGGCAGTGTCTTTCATTGAAAGGATTAAATTTTAAATATACTTACTGAATCTTTCTGGAAATTTTATCTCCTTCTTTCGCAATTTGATTTGGTATAGATACTATATGATAAAGTTCCATCTAAGTGATTGAATTAGAAACAAAAAATAATAAGAAAAGATGCGTATTTTAAGAGACTTCCTTTTCTATAAAAAGTTTAGCATCCCTACTTTGGGGTTAACAGCTAACATCAACTAAACCCTCTATAATTTGAGAAGTCTATCTTCTAAATTTATTAGTTTTTAGAATCAAATAGGCAAAAACAGAAGAGAAGATGGCCAGTTTCATAAGAGAATTAAGTACTTTTCAATGGTTCTCTGTTGTCAACTTTGCTGTTTATCCTTTCAGGTGAGATAAAGTACCAGAGATTGGTAAAATAAAAGTAACCAATCAGGACATTAATCAATTTTAGCAGTGGAGACTTCTGGTGTCCTCAGCCCTAAGGCTACCTCTCTACTCACCACCGTAGGCACTGAGCTGGCCAGCCGCAAGTGTGAGCCCTGCGAGTTGGAGTGGCTTTTCCAGTGCATCTCCCTTGCCGTCCTCCGGGAAAACGCCTTCTCCATTCTGTCCGCCGGGGCTGTGGGGAGACAAGCCAATTATATTACGAATTCTGTTGAATAGTCTTAAATACATTTACTTGAGTTCAGTCTGGAACTATAATTTAGTACAACATATACACTGAATATAAAAAAACATAAAAGGACATAATATTAGTAGCTAGAAAAACCTTAAATTTGATAATATCAATGTGTTATCTCTTCTGTCTCTATACAGAGTTGTAATTCCATCTCCTGTCATGTGATGCTTCTGTCAGGAATTGTGACCAAAATGTCTTTCTTGCTCATATGTTCCATTTTGGCATGGTTTCTAAGGCTAGATACCATTCTTGATATAGTTTATAAATTCTCAACAGAAAAAGATTTATTTCTATAAGATATAACACCTTCATTACTCTATACATATTATTTCACCTCAATTGGTCCCACTCTCTTTAACATTACATCAAAACACATTAAAACAGAAACAGATCCCATAAAATTCAAAAAGTCTTTGGACAAATTCCTCCAAGAAATCTTGAATAAACCCCCTACACGAAGATATGTTTCTGTAAACAATAACTCTCTACTTGAGTGTGCCATGGTGTCCAAATCCTGATTTCTCCAGGTGGTTCTATTAAGTTAGACATGGCCTGGGCCAATACTGGCCGAAAGTTATCAAAGTTAAACTTCTCAACTTCTCAACTTAGAAAGACTTCAATCAAATCCCAAGTTTCAAAAATTGAAACTAAAAATTAATAGGAAAAGAAACTGAAATAACCGTTGAATTTTCCATTTTTTCCTTCAGTAGGTCATATCCTTTATTCTCTTGCTTCTGCTTTTGATTGCTCTCGGCTTTCTCTTCTTGAAAATGTTTTACATCTAAACGACTTTGATAAATTTCCTTCTTAGTATCCTCAACATACTTCTGAAGTTCTTTTAACTTTGATCTCATTTCCTAAATCAAAAATGTCAAAAACTTCATTAACCCTTTAGCATTCACATTAATCTATATTTACTATTGTATTTTCATGGTAAACACTTTATTTCACATAATTATCTCACATAATATCGAATCTATTTTGAGAACAATACCTGAACATAAGTATGAGCAGCTGGTTACTGCCAGTTTGAACAGAAAGGTGGATATGGCTGGTTTGAATGCTAAAGGGAAATCATATTTAATCAATTAATTATCAATTAATGGTTTCTCATTTATCAATTGGGCCTTAGTATGAAGCCTGTTATAGGGTCCAAGGCTAATCCCTGCATTAGCAGAGAAAATGGTCTTAAAGTGCTTGTCAAATAGCAATGGAAACTCAACCGATATGGTCACATAAACACAAGATAGAATGATGGTTGTAAACACAAAGTCCCTTACAGGTGAGGAATACACCTCTCAATATAACCTGGTAGTCAGTGACTTACTAATTAGAGCTAGGTGATGGAGAGCAACCCGGAGGAGAAGAATATGGAAATCGAAAGAGCCCTCAGCCTGAAACAAATTTAAGGATATCTTACTTGACACTTTTGACAATAAGGAAGAAGAAATAGCAACATACAATATGGAGGAGTAGAGTGAGTTCCAGAAATATAATCTATTGAGGTGGAGCAGGGGGTCCAGGGAATAGGAGAGTGATTTGGTGGGGGAATAGTAAGGTGGATGAAACAATTAAGGCCAAGAGACAGGCATGAAAGACATGGCAAAATGGAGGTAGCAGAGAGTTTTACCAAGTGCCAAGGAGAGAGGCGACAAATTACCATCAGGACACTCAACTTTGTGATATCCTCAGAGCTGCTGCCAGGAAGACAGCCACTTATATTTTCATTGCAAGAGACTTCAATCACCCTGAGATTGACTGGGAAACCTTTCGTTGGCCGCCAAGTGCAAATGACTTCCTTGAGCTAGTGCTGGACTCGAGTTGGTCCCAAGTGGTCACCTTCCCAACAAGAGGTGACAACATTTTGGACCTACTCTTCACCACTACTCCTGAAACGGTCATCAGTGTTACTGCTGAGGAACCTTTAGGTGACTCTGATCATGCTATGATCATTGCCAATCTATCCCTCATGGGCAGTAACAAGAACCACAACCATCTCCAAACTGCTCACTTTGACTGGAATAAAGTAGACTGGAACTGTTACTGCACCGAGTTGCAACGGCCAAACTGGCTTGAGTTCTACGACTCTGGAGATGTCAACACTGTACTCCAGAACATCCTGAGCTCAATATGGACAGCATGAGCAGCATCGGTGCCACGTAAGCGGAAAAAACATCTCAAAAGTGCAATTTGGGAGTCTGCAGCAGTCCGTCTTGCCAGAAAAGAACGTCGCAATGCTGAACGTGAGTACAAACTGCACAAATCAGACATTAATAGGAAGAGGCGAACTAAATCGTCCAACCACCTCAAACAGGTGACAAAAAAGGCAGTGCTTCAATTTGAGCAGCGCATAGCAACCAGCCCTGACAGTAAGGTGTTCTGGAAGTATGTTCACTCAAAGCAGAGGCCTCACTCTCCAGTTGGTCCTCTTCGCAATCCCCACACAAGCCAGGTTACTGACGACCCCAAGGAATGCGCAGAGCTCATTGCTGAATGCTATGCAGGCATTTTCACTATAGAAGACCAGAGTGTACCATCTCCACCACCTATGACACCGGACTCTATTACAACCATGGAATTTACACCTGCAATGCTGCGACGTCACCTAAAAAATAAACGCAACCATGCTTCTCCTGGTCTTGATGGTGTTACGTACCTGCTTCTTAAACATGGTGGGTACTTCCTTCTGCACCAGTTATCACGCTTCTTCCAATTCTGTCTGAACAACGGTGCTACTCCACAACAGTGGAAAACTGCCAGTGTCATTCCTCTGTTCAAAAAGGGTGACCGCACATCACCTGTGAACTATCATCCAGTCAGTCTTACTAGTTGCATCGCCAAACTGATGGAATCCTGTGTCAGAGAAACACTTTGGAACTTCTGGAGCTCTCAACTCCAGCTGCTGTGATCAACTTATAGAGTTTCTTGAGGACATCACCCGGATCACTGATGGTGACTCATGGGTGAATGTTGTTTACCTTGACTTTGCGAAAGCCTTCAATTCTGTGCCACACAAAAGGCTTATGGCAAAACTCTCTGCAACGGGTGTGAAGGATGATCTTTTTAACTGGTTGAAGTCCTTCATTCTCAGTCGAAGAGAGGTAGTCACGGTTCTGGGACAGCATTCCTCACCATATGAGATGTCATCTGGTGTACCACAGGGATCTGTTCTTGGCCCCCTTTTGTTTGTGGCATATATTAATGACATAGATGCCAACTTAAAGAATGCCACGGTACGAAAGTACGCAGATGACATCAAGCTGTACCTTGAGATAAAAAGGACAGATCCTGAACACTATAGATCTTGCTTGCAATCTGACCTGGACACAATGCAACAATGGATCTCAGATCAGACTGGCAACTCAAGCTAGCTGTGGACAAGTGCACCACCATGCATTTTGGGAGTAAAAACCCAGCGTCCACATACTCCCTCCACAGCCCTAATATCAAGAAGTCTTCTTGTGAACGTGACCTGGGCATTACGGTCAGCAGGGATTTGCGTTGGACGAAGCACGTCTCTAAAATTGTCAAGAGGGCCGAGGGTGTCTTAGCATCACTCAGCAAGACCTTTGTCAGCCGTTCTCCAGATATCTATTGAAGGCTGTACATGGCTATGGTGCGGCCGCACTTAGAATTTACATCACCAGTCTGGAACCCCTATCTTGCTCAGAACATTGACCACCTGGAAACTGTTCAGAGACGTGCAACCAAGCGAATACCCTCCATCAGGCATCTACCATACTCTGAGCGCCTTGCTTCCCTGGGCATGGATACATTGAAGCTCCGACGCCTGGCAACTGACTTGGTAAACACCCACAAAATTGTTAACCATCTTGCCAACAACAACCCTGAGTACCTTTTTGATTTCCATGTGTCTAACACATGTGGACATGCCCACAAAGTCAGAAAACAGCACAGCTCCCATGACTTTCGGAAACATTTTTTCATGCTCAGAGTTGCTGAAGCATGGAACAAACTGCCTGCATCAGTTGTTAGCTGCCGAGACACTGCATCCTTTAAGGCCTCCATGCTTCCCGAGATCCGCCAACACTACAGCTAATGTTCCCCCTCCATACACATACACATATGTATACCATGACTCATACACTATTCACTTCCCTGACATTTGTGTATTATTCTATGTACTATACATACACCTTTGACAAGTTGTAGTGCACCTGAGCACTTTACACAATAATTTCATTATTATTATAAATATACTTTTCAAGGAGGGAAGCGGATAGTAAAAAATGTATGACATTTGATATGATGACCAAAGGTGTAAGGTGTTCAGGATTGCAAGGCAGTATGTCAGGGAAAATAGTGATGTTGTCGGAGAGAAGTATGTTCATGATGATGATGGTGCACATGCACTCACTGAAACTGAAAAGAAGACAGCAGGGAATTGTCATTATGAGAAACTGATGAATGAGGAAAATGTATGGGAGGAAGATAGCCTGCCCCAAGTGAACCTACAGAGAGACCAGTGGTACAAGTTAGTAGCAGTGTAGTAAGGCAATTAAGGACATGAAAACTGGCAAAGCAGTGGGGCCATCGGGAATGTTTGTTGAGCTGCTGAAAGTATCTGGGATTGTAGGGCACATCATAACCACCCATTTTGTTAACCAAGTAATACAAAATGGTGCTATGGCATAGCAGCAGCATCATCAATTGCTACAAGGGTAAATGTGATGCTCTAAACAGAAGGAACTACTAAGGCATCAAACTAATGGACCAGGTCATGAAAGTTACAAAAAGAGTCATAGTACAACTGATTAGGGAACAAATTAACCTAGATGAGATACCGTTCGGATTTGTGCCAGGAAAAGTACCATGGATACCCTCTTCCTTGTGAGGCAACAGTAGAAGAAGAATCTAGCTAAAAGCAAATCCCTCTACTTAGCATTTGTCAACCTAGAGAAAGCTTTTAACAGAGTTCCCTGTTCTGTAATCTGGTGGGCAACTAGGAGTAGAAGATTGGCTAGTGAGGGCAGTACAACCCATGCAAGCATGGAAAAACAGACATTAAAACAATGATGATGATCATGGCGGTATATATTTGTTCTCATTCAATAAATTTTATTAATCAATTATTTTTAAAAGAATAAAAAGAAGCTGTAAAAATATAATTTTAACTTTAAGTTTAACAAAATTTTTCATGTTTTTTTCTATTAAATGAACATAAATTGAAATTAAATATAAATGAAACTCACTCCTGGCTTCGGTTGTTTGGTGAAATCCCTTTCCAACATAGCTTTTTCCTGTGTCAAGCTACAGTAGAAATATTAATGACATAAAAAACAATAGCAATCATATATCAATATTAATGACCAGTAAATAGTATCAGCAATGGAAAGAACAATGGAAACATTGTTTGCTTGGTCCAATTTGACGAGTTCCACCCCACTCGGTAAGCAAATGAGGTCTGAGATTTTGTCGATTGAACTTTGTTTGTCTGTCCATCAGAAACTGTGATGAGCACTGGCCAGATGAAGCACCAGGCATATGACAGACTTTAACCCTGTGATAGACTGGTGTCCTGTCCAGGGGGATGTCATGTACTCTCAGTCACTTCACACCACAGAAGCTGGGATCAGTACTGGCCAGATTTTAGACATTTTTCTCTCTGCTGTCCCATGGTTGTCATCCATGTTCAAATTCCATAAATAACGGCACTTCTAACACATACACCATACACCTCCCCTTCTAACACATACACCATACACCTCCTCTTCTAACACATACACATCCCCTTCTAACACATACACCATACACCTCCCCTAACACATACACCTCCCCTTCTAACACATACACCATACACCTCCCCTTCTAACACATACACCTCCCCTTCTAACACATACACCTCACCTTCTAACACATACACCATACACCTCTTCTAACACATACACCTCCCCTTCTAACACATACACCATACACCTCTTCTAACACATACACCTCCCCTTCTAACACATACACCATACACCTCTTCTAACACATACACCTCACCTTCTAACACATACACCATACACCTCTTCTAACACATACACCTCCCCTTCTAACACATACATCTCCCCTTCTAACACATACACCTCACCTTCTAACACATACACCATACACCTCTTCTAACACATACACCATACACCTCCCCTTCTAACACATACACCTCCCCTTCTAACACATACACCTCACCTTCTAACACATACACCATACACCTCTTCTAACACATACACCTCCCCTTCTAACACATACACCATACACCTCTTCTAACACATACACCTCCCCTTCTAACACATACACCATACACCTCTTCTAACACATACACCTCCCCTTCTAACACATACACCATACACCTCTTCTAACACATACACCTCACCTTCTAACACATACACCATACACCTCTTCTAACACATACACCTCCCCTTCTAACACATACATCTCCCCTTCTAACACATACACCTCACCTTCTAACACATACACCATACACCTCTTCTAACACATACACCTCACCTTCTAACACATACACCATACACCTCTTCTAACACATACACCTCCCCTTCTAACACATACATCTCCCCTTCTAACACATACACCTCACCTTCTAACACATACACCTCCCCTTCTAACACATACACCTCACCTTCTAACACATACACCTCCCCTTCTAACACATACACCTCACCTTCTAACACATACACCTCACCTTCTAACACATACACCTCCCCTTCTAACACATACACCTCACCTTCTAACACATACACCTCACCTTCTAACACATACACCATACACCTCTTCTAACACATACACCTCCCCTTCTAACACATACACCTCCCCTTCTAACACATACACCTCACCTTCTAACACATACACCATACACCTCTTCTAACACATACACCTCCCCTTCTAACACATACACCTCCCCTTCTAACACATACACCTCCCCTTCTAACACATACACCTCCCCTTCTAACACATACACCTCACCTTCTAACACATACACCTCACCTTCTAACACATACACCATACACCTCTTCTAACACATACACCTCCCCTTCTAACACATACACCTCCCCTTCTAACACATACACCTCTTCTAACACATACACCTCCCCTTCTAACACATACACCTCCCCTTCTAACACATACACCATACACCTCCCCTAACACATACATCTCCCCTTCTAACACATACACCATACACCTCCCCTAACACATACACCTCCCCTTCTAACACATACACCTCCCCTTCTAACACATACACCTCCCCTAACACATACACCTCCCCTTCTAACACATACACCATACACCTCCCCTAACACATACACCTCCCCTTCTAACACATACACCATACACCTCCCCTTCTAACACATACACCATACACCTCCCCTTCTAACACATACACCATACACCTCCCCTTCTAACACATACACCATACACCTCCCCTTCTAACACATACATCTCCCCTTCTAACACATACACAATACACCTCTCCTAACACATACACCTCCCCTTCTAACACATACACCTCACCTTCTAACACATACACCATACACCTCCTCTTCTAACACATACACCTCACCTTCTAACACATACACCTCCCCTTCTAACACATACACCATACACCTCCTCTTCTAACACATACACCTCACCTTCTAACACATACTCCATACACCTCCCCTTCTAACACATACACCTCCCCTTCTAACACATACACCTCCCCTTCTAACACATACACCATACACCTCCCCCTCCAGTTTCACATATACTCCCCCTTACCCACAATACCATGCTAAACCAACAACCAATAATACAACTAAAAGACAACAACTTTACCATTCTATTTTAAATTCATAATGAAGAATCCGTTCTCTCACTTCAGCATATTTGTTGTTGGCGTTCAACACTGATTCTCGTAAGTTGGTAGCTTCCATTGTTAAAGGGACATTCGAAGGGTATCTATTGGCTTCTTCGAGCTTTCTCACCAGTTTTTGGTGACTGCTACCATAGTTGGAACATTCGTCCTGTAGTTTGGATATGTTGTTGCTAGATCTACAGAAACAAGAAATATCTTTTGATATGTGGTGTGGTAAATAAATATATATATACCCCAGGTCTCAACACAGAGGAACCAACCTCCCACTGTCACTGCCTCCGTCTCTCCCCATCTCTCATATATCCCAGGTCCCAACACAGAAGAACCAAGAACCAACCTCCCACTGCCTCTGTCTCTCTCCATCTCTCATATACCCCAGGTCCCAACACAGAGGAACCAACCGCCCACTGTCACTGCCTCTGTCTCTCCCCATCTCTCATATACCCCAGGTCCCAACACAGAGGGACCAACCTCCCACTGCCTATGTCTCTCCCCATCTCTCATATACCCCAGGTCCCAACACAGAGGTACCAACCTCCCACTGCTTCTGTCTCTCCCCATCTCTCATATACCCCAGGTCCCAACACAGAGGAACCAACCTCCCACTGCCTCCGTCTCTTCCCATCTCTCATATACCCCAGGTCCCAACACAGAGGAACCAACCTCCCACTGCCTCTGTCTCACCCCATCTCTCATATACCCCAGGTCCCAACACACAGGAACCAACCACCCACTGTCACTGCCTCCTTCTCTCCCCATCTCTCATATACCCCAGGTCCCAACACAGAGGAACCAACCGCCCATTGTCACTGCCTCTGTCTCTCCCCATCTCTCATATACTCCAGGTCCCAATACTGAGGAACCAACCTCCCACTGTCACTGCCTCCATCTCTCCCCATCTCTCATATACCCCAGGTCCCAACACCCCACTGCCTCCATCTCTCCCCATCTCTCATATACCCCAGGACCCAACACAGAGGAACGAACCTCCCACTGCCTCCGTCTCCCCCATCTTTCATATACCCCAGGTCCAAACACAGAAGAACCAACCTCCCACTGCCTCCAAATCTCCCCATCTCTCATAAACCCCAGGTCCCAACACAGAGGAACGAACCTCCCACTGCCTCTGTCTCTCCCCATCTCTCATACACCACAGGTCCCAACAGAGGAACCAACCTCCCACTGTCTCTGTCTCTCCCCATCTCTCATTTACCCCAGGTCCCAACACAGAGGAACCAACCTCCCACTGCCTCTGTCTCTCCCCATCTCTCATATACCCCAGGTCCCAACACAGAGGAACCAAACTCCCACTGTCACTGTTCCATCTCTCCCCATCTGTCATATCCCAGGACCCAACACAGAAGAACGAACCTCACACTGCCTCTGTCTCCCCCCATCTCTCATATACCTCAGGTCCCAACACAGAGGAACCAACCTCCCACTGCCTCCATCTCTCCCCATCTCTCATATACCCCAGGTCCCAACACAGAGGAACCAACCTCTCACTGCCTCCGTCTCTCCCCATCTCTCATATACCCCGGGTCCCAACACAGAGGAACCAACCACCCACTGTCACTGCCTCTGTCTCTCCCCATCTCTCATATACCCCAGGTCCCAACACAGAGGTACCAACCTCCCACTGCCTCTGTCTCTCCCCATCTCTCATATACCCCAGGTCCCAACACAGAGGAACCAACCTCCCACAATCACTACCTCTCCTCATCTCTCATATACCCCAGGTCCCAACACAAAGGAACCAACCTCCCACTGCCTCCATCTCTCCCCATCTCTCATATACACCAGATCCCAACACAGAGGAACCAACCTTCCACTGCCTCTGTCTCTCCCCAACTCTCATATACCCCAGGTCCCAACACAGAGGAACCAACCTCCCACTGACTTCGTCTCTCCCCATCTCTCATATACCCCAGGTCCCAACGCAGAGGAACCAACTGCCCACTCTCACTGCCTCTGTCTCTCCCCATCTCTCATATACCCCAGGCCCAACACAGAGGGGCCAACCTCCCACTGCCTCTGTCTCTCCCCATCTCTCATATACCTCAGGTCCCAACACAGAGGAACCAACCACCCGCTGTCACTGCCTCCGTCTCTCCCCATCTCTCATATACCCCAGGTTCAACACAGAGGAACCAACCTCCCACTGCCTCCGTCTCTCACCATCTCTCATATACCCCAGATCCCAACACAGAAGAACCAACCTCCCACTTCACTGCCTCCGTCTCTCCCCATCTCTCATATACCCCAGGTCCCAACACAGAGGAACCAACTTCCCACTGCCTGTCTCTCCCCATCTCTCATATACCCCAGGTCCCAACACAGAGGAACCAACCTCCCACTGCTTCTGTCTCTCCCCATCTCTCATATACCCCAGGTCCCAACACAGAGGTACCAACCTCCCACTGTCTCTGTCTCTCCCCATCTCTCATATACCCCAGGTCCCAACACAGAGGTACCAACCTCCCACTGTCTCTGTCTCTCCCCATATCTCATATACCCCAGGTCCCAACACAGAGGTACCAACCTCCCACTGTCTCTGTCTCTCCCCATCTCTCATATACCCCAGGTCCCAACCTCCCACTGTCTCTGTCTCTTCCCATCTCTCATATACCCCAGGTCTCAACACAGAAGTACCAACCTCCCACTGTCTGTCTCTTCCCATCTCTCATATACCCCAGGTCTCAACACAGAGGTACCAACCTCCCACTGTCTGTCTCTTCCCATCTCTCATATACCCCAGGTCCCAACACAGAGGTACCAACCTCCCACTGCCTCTGTCTCTCCCCATCTCTCATAACCCCAGGTCCCAACCTCCCACTGTCTCTGTCTCTCCCCATCTCTCATATACCCCATGTCCCAACACAGAGGTACCGACCTCCCACTGCCTCTGTCTCTCCCCATCTCTCATATACCCCAGGTCCCAACACAGAGGTACCAACCTCCCACTGTCTCTGTCTCTCCCCATCTCTCATATACCCCATGTCCCAACACAGAGGTACCAACCTCCCACTGCCTCTGTCTCTCCCCATCTCTCATATACCCCAGGTCCCAACACAGAGGAACCAACCTCCCACAATCACTACCTCTCCTCATCTCTCATATACCCCAGGTCCCAACACAAAGGAACCAACCTCCCACTGCCTCCATCTCTCCCCATCTCTCATATACACCAGATCCCAACACAGAGGAACCAACCTTCCACTGCCTCTGTCTCTCCCCATCTCTCATATACCCCATGTCCCAACACAGAGGTACCAACCTCCCACTGTCTCTGTCCCTCCCCATCTCTCATATACCCCAGGTCCCAACACAGAGGTACCAACCTCCCACTGCCTCTGTCTCTCCCCATCTCTCATATACCCCAGGTCCCAACACAGAGGTACCAACCTCCCACTGTCTCTGTCTCTCCCCATCTCTCATATACCCCAGGTCCCAACACAGAGGTACCAACCTCCCACTGTCTCTGTCTCTCCCCACCTCTCATATACCCCAGGTCCCAACCTCCCACTGTCTCTGTCTCTTCCCATCTCTCATATACCCCAGGTCTCAACACAGAGGTACCAACCTCCCACTGTCTGTCTCTTCCCATCTCTCATATACCTCAGGTCCCAACACAGAGGAACCAACCACCCGCTGTCACTGCCTCCGTCTCTCCCCATCTCTCATATACCCCAGGTTCAACACAGAGGAACCAACCTCCCACTGCCTCCGTCTCTCACCATCTCTCATATACCCCAGGTCCCAACACAGAAGAACCAACCTCCCACTTCACTGCCTCCGTCTCTCCCCATCTCTCATATACCCCAGGTCCCAACACAGAGGAACCAACTTCCCACTGCCTGTCTCTCCCCATCTCTCATATACCCCAGGTCCCAACACAGAGGAACCAACCTCCCACTGCTTCTGTCTCTCCCCATCTCTCATATACCCCAGGTCCCAACACAGAGGTACCAACCTCCCACTGTCTCTGTCTCTCCCCATCTCTCATATACCCCAGGTCCCAACACAGAGGTACCAACCTCCCACTGTCTCTGTCTCTCCCCATATCTCATATACCCCAGGTCCCAACACAGAGGTACCAACCTCCCACTGTCTCTGTCTCTCCCCATCTCTCATATACCCCAGGTCCCAACCTCCCACTGTCTCTGTCTCTTCCCATCTCTCATATACCCCAGGTCTCAACACAGAAGTACCAACCTCCCACTGTCTGTCTCTTCCCATCTCTCATATACCCCAGGTCTCAACACAGAGGTACCAACCTCCCACTGTCTGTCTCTTCCCATCTCTCATATACCCCAGGTCCCAACACAGAGGTACCAACCTCCCACTGCCTCTGTCTCTCCCCATCTCTCATAACCCCAGGTCCCAACCTCCCACTGTCTCTGTCTCTCCCCATCTCTCATATACCCCATGTCCCAACACAGAGGTACCGACCTCCCACTGCCTCTGTCTCTCCCCATCTCTCATATACCCCAGGTCCCAACACAGAGGTACCAACCTCCCACTGTCTCTGTCTCTCCCCATCTCTCATATACCCCATGTCCCAACACAGAGGTACCAACCTCCCACTGCCTCTGTCTCTCCCCATCTCTCATATACCCCAGGTCCCAACACAGAGGAACCAACCTCCCACAATCACTACCTCTCCTCATCTCTCATATACCCCAGGTCCCAACACAAAGGAACCAACCTCCCACTGCCTCCATCTCTCCCCATCTCTCATATACACCAGATCCCAACACAGAGGAACCAACCTTCCACTGCCTCTGTCTCTCCCCATCTCTCATATACCCCAGGACCCAACACAGAGGTACCAACCTCCCACTGTCTCTGTCTCTCTCCATCTCTCATATACCCCAGGTCCCAACACAGAGGTACCAACCTCCCACTGTCTCTGTCTCTCCACATCTCTCATTTACCCCAGGTCCCAACACAGAGGTACCAACCTCCCACTGTCTCTGTCTCTCCCCATCTCTCATTTACCCCAGGTCCCAACACAGAGGTACCAACCTCCCACTGTCTCTGTCTCTCCCCATCTCTCATTTACCCCAGGTCCCAACACAGAGGAACCAACCTCCCACTGTGTCTGTCTCTCCCCATCTCTCATTTACCCCAGGTCCCAACACAGAGGTACCAACCTCCCACTGTCTCTGTCTCTCCCCATCTCTCATATACCCCATGTCCCAACACAGAGGTACCAACCTCCCACTGCCTCTGTCTCTCCCCATCTCTCATATACCCCAAGTCCCAACACAGAGGTACCAACCTCCCACTGTCTCTGTCTCTCCCCATCTCTCATATACCCCATGTCCCAACACAGAGGTACCAACCTCCCACTGTCTCTGTCCCTCCCCATCTCTCATATACCCCAGGTCCCAACACAGAGGTACCAACCTCCCACTGCCTCTGTCTCTCCCCATCTCTCATATACCCCAGGTCCCAACACAGAGGTACCAACCTCCCACTGTCTCTGTCTCTCCCCATCTCTCATATACCCCAGGTCCCAACACAGAGGTACCAACCTCCCACTGTCTCTGTCTCTCCCCACCTCTCATATACCCCAGGTCCCAACCTCCCACTGTCTCTGTCTCTTCCCATCTCTCATATACCCCAGGTCTCAACACAGAGGTACCAACCTCCCACTGTCTGTCTCTTCCCATCTCTCATATACCCCAGGTCTCAACACAGGTACCAACCTCCCACTGTCTGTCTCTTCCCATCTCTCATATACCCCAGGTCCCAACACAGAGGTACCAACCTCCCACTGCCTCTGTCTCTCCCCATCTCTCATATACCCCAGGTCCCAACACAGAGGTACCAACCTCCCACTGTCTCTGTCTCTCCCCATCTCTCATATACCCCAGGTCCCAACACAGAGGTACCAACCTCCCACTGTCTCTGTCTCTCCCCACCTCTCATATACCCCAGGTCCCAACCTCCCACTGTCTCTGTCTCTTCCCATCTCTCATATACCCCAGGTCTCAACACAGAGGTACCAACCTCCCACTGTCTGTCTCTTCCCATCTCTCATATACCCCAGGTCTCAACACAGAGGTACCAACCTCCCACTGTCTGTCTCTTCCCATCTCTCATATACCTCAGGTCCCAACACAGAGGAACCAACCACCCGCTGTCACTGCCTCCGTCTCTCCCCATCTCTCATATACCCCAGGTTCAACACAGAGGAACCAACCTCCCACTGCCTCCGTCTCTCACCATCTCTCATATACCCCAGGTCCCAACACAGAAGAACCAACCTCCCACTTCACTGCCTCCGTCTCTCCCCATCTCTCATATACCCCAGGTCCCAACACAGAGGAACCAACTTCCCACTGCCTGTCTCTCCCCATCTCTCATATACCCCAGGTCCCAACACAGAGGAACCAACCTCCCACTGCTTCTGTCTCTCCCCATCTCTCATATACCCCAGGTCCCAACACAGAGGTACCAACCTCCCACTGTCTCTGTCTCTCCCCATCTCTCATATACCCCAGGTCCCAACACAGAGGTACCAACCTCCCACTGTCTCTGTCTCTCCCCATATCTCATATACCCCAGGTCCCAACACAGAGGTACCAACCTCCCACTGTCTCTGTCTCTCCCCATCTCTCATATACCCCAGGTCCCAACCTCCCACTGTCTCTGTCTCTTCCCATCTCTCATATACCCCAGGTCTCAACACAGAAGTACCAACCTCCCACTGTCTGTCTCTTCCCATCTCTCATATACCCCAGGTCTCAACACAGAGGTACCAACCTCCCACTGTCTGTCTCTTCCCATCTCTCATATACCCCAGGTCCCAACACAGAGGTACCAACCTCCCACTGCCTCTGTCTCTCCCCATCTCTCATAACCCCAGGTCCCAACCTCCCACTGTCTCTGTCTCTCCCCATCTCTCATTTACCCCATGTCCCAACACAGAGGTACCGACCTCCCACTGCCTCTGTCTCTCCCCATCTCTCATATACCCCAGGTCCCAACACAGAGGTACCAACCTCCCACTGTCTCTGTCTCTCCCCATCTCTCATATACCCCATGTCCCAACACAGAGGTACCAACCTCCCACTGCCTCTGTCTCTCCCCATCTCTCATATACCCCAGGTCCCAACACAGAGGAACCAACCTCCCACAATCACTACCTCTCCTCATCTCTCATATACCCCAGGTCCCAACACAAAGGAACCAACCTCCCACTGCCTCCATCTCTCCCCATCTCTCATATACACCAGATCCCAACACAGAGGAACCAACCTTCCACTGCCTCTGTCTCTCCCCATCTCTCATATACCCCAGGACCCAACACAGATGTACCAACCTCCCACTGTCTCTGTCTCTCTCCATCTCTCATATACCCCAGGTCCCAACACAGAGGTACCAACCTCCCACTGTCTCTGTCTCTCCACATCTCTCATTTACCCCAGGTCCCAACACAGAGGTACCAACCTCCCACTGTCTCTGTCTCTCCCCATCTCTCATTTACCCCAGGTCCCAACACAGAGGTACCAACCTCCCACTGTCTCTGTCTCTCCCCATCTCTCATTTACCCCAGGTCCCAACACAGAGGAACCAACCTCCCACTGTGTCTGTCTCTCCCCATCTCTCATTTACCCCAGGTCCCAACACAGAGGTACCAACCTCCCACTGTCTCTGTCTCTCCCCATCTCTCATATACCCCATGTCCCAACACAGAGGTACCAACCTCCCACTGCCTCTGTCTCTCCCCATCTCTCATATACCCCAAGTCCCAACACAGAGGTACCAACCTCCCACTGTCTCTGTCTCTCCCCATCTCTCATATACCCCATGTCCCAACACAGAGGTACCAACCTCCCACTGTCTCTGTCCCTCCCCATCTCTCATATACCCCAGGTCCCAACACAGAGGTACCAACCTCCCACTGCCTCTGTCTCTCCCCATCTCTCATATACCCCAGGTCCCAACACAGAGGTACCAACCTCCCACTGTCTCTGTCTCTCCCCATCTCTCATATACCCCAGGTCCCAACACAGAGGTACCAACCTCCCACTGTCTCTGTCTCTCCCCACCTCTCATATACCCCAGGTCCCAACCTCCCACTGTCTCTGTCTCTTCCCATCTCTCATATACCCCAGGTCTCAACACAGAGGTACCAACCTCCCACTGTCTGTCTCTTCCCATCTCTCATATACCCCAGGTCTCAACACAGAGGTACCAACCTCCCACTGTCTGTCTCTTCCCATCTCTCATATACCCCAGGTCCCAACACAGAGGTACCAACCTCCCACTGCCTCTGTCTCTCCCCATCTCTCACATACCCCAGGTCCCAACACAGAGGTACCAACCTCCCACTGTCTCTGTCTCTCTCCATCTCTCATATACCCCAGGTCCCAACACAGAGGTACCAACCTCCCACTGTCTCTGTCTCTCCCCATCTCTCATTTACCCCAGGTCCCAACACAGAGGTACCAACCTCCCACTGTCTCTGTCTCTCTCCATCTCTCATATACCCCAGGTCCCAACACAGAGGTACCAACCTCCCACTGTCTCTGTCTCTCCCCATCTCTCATTTACCCCAGGTCCCAACACAGAGGTACCAACCTCCCACTGTCTCTGTCTCTCTCCATCTCTCATATACCCCAGGTCCCAACACAGAGGTACCAACCTCCCACTGTCTCTGTCTCTCCCCATCTCTCATTTACCCCAGGTCCCAACACAGAGGTACCAACCTCCCACTGTCTCTGTCTCTCTCCATCTCTCATTTACCCCAGGTCCCAACACAGAGGAACCTAACCCCCCCACTGCCTCCGTCTCCCCTGCTCTCCCCATATCTCACTATTGTGACCAAATAGAGGCTCGTGCGCTGGCCACCGCACGGCCCCAGCAAACAAAATAGAAGCGATGTTTGGCGAGAGGGTGTGAGGGAGACCCGCTGTCACAGCCATTCCAGCTTGCGAGTCTCACACGTGTGGGTAGCCAACTGTATGCCGGTGGTGGGGAAGTGGAGATTATTATTGGCAGTATTGGTAGAGCATCAGACACCATTCTTCTCTAGAGTTATGGCCCTTTGTGTTCTGAGTTCAAATCCCACCAAGGTTAGCTTTGCCTTTCATCCTTACGGGATCAATAAAATAAAACACCAGTAATGCACTGGAGTCAATTTAATCGACTATCCCTTCCCCCAAAATTGCTGGCCTTGTGCCTAAAGTAGAAACAATTATTATTGTTATAAGGGGCGGTGGATTGGCGGTATCGGTAGATGGTCAGACGCCATGCTTTCATGCATAGAGTTACGGCCCTTTCCATTCTGATTTCAAATCCCGCCGAGGTTAACTTTGCCTTTCATCCTTACGGGGTCGATAAAATAAAGTACCAGTAATGTAGTGGGGTAATTGCTGGCCTTGTGCCAAAAGTAGAAACAATTATTATTGTCGTAAGATTGGGCAGCAGCAACTTACTCAGTCAGAATTTTCTTCATCTGTAAATATTTATTTTTTAAATAAGCTGCTTTTGCTGCTGTAATTTCACCCTCACTGTGAAGCTAGAAATACATTTATAGAAATGACATTATTAACACTTTCATTACCATAGTAGTAGTAGTAGTAGTAGTAGTAGTGGTGGTGGCGGCGGCGCTGGTGGTGGTGGTGGTGTTGTTGGTGGTTGTAGTGGTGGTGGTGGTGGTGGTGATGGCGGTGTTGTTGGTGGTGGCGGTGGCGGTGGTGGCGGCGGCGCTGGTGGTGGTGTTGTTGGTGGTTGTAGTGGTGGTGGTGGTGGTGGTGATGGCGGTGTTGTTGGTGGTGGCGGCGGCGCTGGTGGTGGTGGTGGTGTTGTTGGTGGTTGTAGTGGTGGTGGTGGTGGTGATGGCGGTGTTGTTGGTGGTGGTGGTGTTGGCGGTGGCGGTGGTGGCGGCGGCGCTGGTGGTTGTGGTGGTGGTGGTGGTGGTGTTGTTGGTGGTTGTAGTGGTGGTGGTGCTGGGGTTGTGGTGGTGGTGGTGCTGGGGTTGTGGTGGTGGTGGTGTTGGTGGTGGTAGTTGTGGTGGTGGTGGTGTTGGTGGTGGTAGTTGTGGTGGTGGTGGTGGTGGTGGTGGTGGTGATGATGTTGGTAGTGGTGGTGGTGATAGCTGTGGTGGTGGTGGTGGTGGTTGTAGTGGTGGTGGTGGTGCTGTTGGTAGCGGTGATGGTGTTGGCGGCAATTGAGGTGATGGTGGTGGTTGTGGTCATCGTCGTGGTTATGATAATGATGATGATATCCCTGATGTAATAGATACAGAATAAAACAGGAATACTTCTCACATTATCAAGTATGTTTAACGCTGGATTTTCTACAACTTCTACAATTTCAGTTTTCTCTGTATCAGGTTGACGAACATGAGCATAAAGAACTGGATTTTCTTCAGGGTTTGTCACAAATGTACTGCTCTGTTCCTCTGGCAATGGTCCTTTTTTTTTATTATCTTCTTTATCACTGGTATCCGCCATCTTTCAAAATCTAGCTTAGAAAATCAGGTTTTCCAAAAGAATTTCAGGAAAAAGTTCTGCCTGCAATTAGAGAATATTATTAGTTCGGTAGATTGGCAGTAACGGTAGAGGGTTGGACGCCATGCTTTGCAGCACAGTTACGTCCCTTTACGGACTGAGACATTCTCTAACCCCATGTCTGTAATATCAGAGCTGTGATCTCTCAAAATCTGTCTAGCAATTCTTTCCTGAGACATTCTCTAACCCCATGTCTGTAATATCAGAGCTGTGATCCCTCAAATCTGTCCAGCAATTCTTTCCTGATTTCCTGAGACATTCTCTAACTCCATGTCTGTAATATCAGAGCTGTGATCCCTCATATCTGTCCAGCAATTCTTTCCTGAGACATTCTCAAACCCCATGTCTGTAATATCAGAGCTATGATCTCTCAAATCTGTCCAGCAATTCTTTCCTGATTTCCTGAGACATTCTCTAACCCCATGTCTGTAATATCAGAGCTATGATCTCTCAAATCTGTCCAGCAATTCTTTCCTGACACATTCTCTAACTACATGTTCATTTTATCAAAACCATAAATAATGAATGTATCATTTATCATTTTTGAGTCACAAAAAATAATTTTTTCAAAGAATGTGACACAGCAATCAGAGAAATTATGAAAATTCTGCTCTCTGAGTTCAAATCCCAAGATTAACATTGCCGTTCATCCATTTCGAGGTCGATAAAAAAAGTACTAGTCTAGTATTGGGATCGATTCTTCCTCTGCATCTCTTTCCCATTTCCATAATCTCACTTTCTCTATCCTTCTCTGGAAGAAATCTGCTATATTCAGACCTGGAGAGATGGAGTCTGCTAGGTTTAAAATGTCCTATTCCCTTGGGGAATACGAGACCATACATGCACTCTACATTACAAACCAGCTCTAAACTGTAAATTATATATTGTTAGTTCAGTTTGAAATACAGGACAATAATGAAGAAGCGGCAATTTGGCTGCTGTTTCTAGCAGGTCAACACACCACACACAGGCTTACTCCTTAATACCACATTGACTGATTTGATCTGATAATATTCAAATCTCGCTGAGGTTAGTTTTGCCTTTCATCCTCATGAGGTTGATAAAATAAAGTACCAGTCACGCACTAGGTTCAATTTAATTGACTTGCCCTCCCCAAAATTGCTGGCCTTGTGCCTATATCAGAAACCATTATTGATACTTATTTCATTGATCCAACGACAAAATCGATCCAAAAGAGGTACAATCTTCAAATATAGAAGACAAAATTAAAATCTGTAACATTTATTTTGATGTCTAACTTTATACCAATAATTCTTTCTACTTTAGGCACAGGGCCAGCAAATACCCAGTAAATTACTGGTACTTTATTTTATCGACCCCGTTTCTGATGGAGGGGCAAGTCAATTAAATCGACCCCAGTGCATTACTGCTACTTTATTATATCGACCCTGTAAGGAGGAAAAGCAGAGCTAACCTAGGCGGGATTTAAACTCAGAACGTAAAGGGTCGTATCTCTATGCCGTGAAGCATCGTCTCCGAAGCTCTACTGATACTGACAATCCACAATAATAATAATAATAATAATTGTTTCTACTTTAGGCACAAGGCCAGCAATTAACCAGTGCATTACTGGTACTTTATTTTATCGACCCCGTAAGGATGAAAGGCAAAGTCAACCTCGGCGGGATTTGAACACAGGCTGTAAAGGGACGTAACTATATGCTGGAAAGCATGGCGTCCGACCCTCTACCGATACTGCCATAATAGTAGTAGTAGTAGTAGTAGTAGTAGTAGTAGTAGTAGTAGTAGTAGAATAAGCTAACGAGAATCATTGCATGGTCGTCTGACCTGCTAAAAATAACAACCAAAACAACAGCCTCTTTAAAAAAAAGAAGAAGAAAGAAATGCACTAAGGATAATAGTAGCTTTACGTCCGTTTTCCGGGTTAGCATGGGTTTGACATGTCGTTATAGACAAAGTCAATTTTTATTCGGAGTTACTTGCCTTCTTAGAGGGTAAGACGTCTCGAAAGTACTAGAACTCCTCCATTACTGAACCCGAAACCAATAATTGTTTCTACTTTAGGCACAAGGCCAGCAATTACCCAGTGCATTACTGGTACCAATAATACTATTATATCGTGAAAGAACCATCTTAGTCACCTTACAATACACATAAACTATTATATTCCCTTTTCATTTATTTATTTATAGTACAGTCTATTATGAAGTGCTATAAAGTTTCGTCGCACTTCTGCATCTGGAATTGTGTCAGTGATCAGGTCACAGAAGTGCGACGAAACTTTATAGCACTTCATAATAGACTGTACTGTTAAGAAGTAAAGAAAAACTAAATATAATAGTTTGTATGTGTCTTTTTTTAATGGCTAAAATGTCTGTTCAATGTTAGAATTGTTTGTGATAAAGTTACTTGTCAAACAAGTAAAACCCGAAATATATCGATATATCAATAACAATATAGAAATACTGATAACAATATCAATAAGATCGATATATAAATAATAAAGCTATATACATGAGAATCACATTAATAAATACATCAATATATCGATAATGATATTAATCAATAAAAAATAAACAAACCTAATAATTTAGTTATTTATGCACAGGAAAACCGATCCGTACAAATTGATAACCTGACAACAAATAAAACATTTTTATATCAATTATAGAAAGTAACGATACTTATTGTTAAGTTGCATTGTAGCTTTGTCTCTTGAGGAAACTACATCGTCCTACAATTGATTATTATATAAAAGTTAATGACATTACAGCCATAGCAACTGTTGCCATAACAATTTGTTACTAAGAAACTATGTTTGACTGTCGCTAAATTTTTACTAACTATAAAAAAAAAGCAACGAACATTCGTTAAATAAAAGAAAGAAGTTTTAATTTTTTTAATTGATATTACATACAGTATATTATTTTAAAATTTATTCAATGCTCATAAATGTTTTTACATCAAACCGTGTTTTTTTCTTTTTGTGTTAAATATTGATATTGTAACTATATAAAGTAAATGACATTTGGTTTAATATAAATATGTATATCTTCTCACAAACTTGATATTTATTGTTATTCTGTTGTTATTATTAATTTTATTTTTGTATTTAATGATATTTAAATATTTGAAACGAAAAACAAAACAAAACTCTGTCAACGAGTGTTGAACGACATTATCACAACTCGGTTTATGGCAAAACATGGTTTACTACAAAACACGGTTTACGGCAAACGTGGACGCCATTTTCAACAAGGCAGAAGCGACATAACAGAATTAACGTGAAAGTTTTCTCATAAAAGAACATTCCAAGATGAAGATTGAAGAAGTAAAGAGCAATTCAAAGTCCCAACGTATTGCCACACACAGCCACGTGAAAGGATTAGGTTTAGATGAGAATGGTTACGCAATTCAAACAGCGGCTGGTCTTGTTGGTCAGGAGTTAGCCCGCGAGGTAAATGTTTTGATAAGAAAAAACAATGAAACATGCTTTAAAAACAAAAACTGATTTATTCTTTCAGTTTCTTCTGTTTTCTATCATCAGATTTAATTATTTAATTCGTAATGTATATTTTGTAGTATCATTGAGAATGGAGCTTGACACGAAAATATTTTAGTTTTTAACGGATTTATTTCGCATGATGCACTTAACACACACACACACACACATATATATATATATATATATATATATACTATTATTAAGACTAAATCGTGGGTCTTGTTACTCTGGAGTTTCGCCTGAGTAACAACACCTACTATTTAAGCTTAATAAAAGTCGTCAACGACGTACGGATATATATATATACATACACACACAGACACGGGGGACATACCCTAACTTAACACACACACGAGGGACATAACTTAACACACACACGTATTTATATATATATATATACATACATACACACATACGAGGGACAGGCCCCCGAACTCAAGGAAATCCGTTAATCTCAGGAGTTATTTTAGTTTTCTTATTTCCATCTCTGTCAAACATTCTCCAACAAAAACAAGATGTAACATGCATGAAGGAAATAAAACTGTCGTGTTTCCCATATTTTAGATTTCATTCCTAATGTAGATTTTTATTACATAAATATAAAGCTTGTTAAGGAATAACCGTGATATATAATTGTATTTATTTGAACGGAAATTTATGGTTTTTACCCAAATTAAAAAAAGAAATCAATTTCAACCCCTCCCCGGAGAAAACTGGGAAATATGAAAGTTACGATGGGGTGGGTTAGGGGTAAACATTGAAATCAGATTATTCTAGTCTGTTTAAGGACCCTCCCCCAGTTTTACAATATCCAATGTGTCCTTCTTTGTTTAAGATACTAGGATGTGATTCAAGAGAGATTTAGCTGCTATTTCTAACAGGTGAACCACATTAATGTATGTGGTTCTATAGTATATATTTCTAGTAAGTTCTTGTACAGCTTCTATTTGTTTAAGACGCAGAAGATGTATGAAGTATGGAGCTAAACAAAGTATAAAGACTTTTAGATAATTTTTACAATAATCCCATCTGCCTCGTGTTGTAGGTGAAGTTTTTGTTTTTAATGGTTTCGGTGTGTTTAGAATATCAGAAATGATTCGTTTTACAGTTACGAAGGGGGAAGACATCCTTGGAGTTTCATTTAAAACTAAACATGTCTCCCTTTCCATGCTGTCATGGATTGTTACGGACAGTCCAAGTTAATTCAGAATTATAGTGTCCTAGACAGACCAGGGAAACTGTTCTAATTTTGGCACGGTTTCTATGGCTGGATGTCCGTTCCAATTTTACCATTTAACAGTGTACTGGATGTATTTTATCGTGACAGCAACACCATTGCCAGATTTAATAACATATATGTAATAAACAACAATAGTTTTATTTTAACCCTTTCATTACTATATTTGTAATGGAAAATACTGTCTGTGATTTTTCAAAAAACGTTTCATATAATCAAAAATTTGGAGGGATTTAGTAATAACAGTAAATAAGGAAATAGGAGCACCAGACCCCCTAAATCTAAACATAGATATACCTAGAACAAACACCAAGTAATCACTGAATGTCCCTATATGTAAATAATTGTTCCTACTTTTGGCACAACGCCAGCAATTACCCCAGTGCATTACTGGTACTAAGGATGAATGGCAAAGTTAACCTCGGCGGGATTATATGTAAATAATACACTCTGAAAACAAATCCAACAATAAATAAATCACCCAGGGAATAAGACCATTGAATACCAAACTTGTAATTAATACACTCATTAAAACAAAACTAATTACAAACTAAATGTCTATACTAGATCCAAGACATCCTCCATAATTCCTACCACAGACATCATCTATATTTCCTGACTTATACTTCATAAACCCAACCACCAACCTGCTCTAAATACTAGTCTGAGGAAACTATACTAGATCCAAGACATCCTCCATAATTCCTACCTCAGACTTCATCTATGTTTCCTGATTTATACTCAGTAAACCCAACCACCAACCTGCTCTAAATATCAGTCTGGGAGTAACAGACTTTTCCAAGCTGCAACTGTCATATTACATAGTTTCTATATAAGAATAAATATATATTATCTGCAGCAACTACGACCCCAATAAGCTACACCAACCAGACCCATTTATTAAAAAACACTAGACCGTTATCCCACCTAACAAACCAAAATCTCTATAATCACCATTAGTCCACCCCAACCCCTTGATCCCTTTGAAATTGCAAATACTTATTAAAAGCAAAAACTTTTAAAAAAACTTCATATGAAAGTGAAATCCAGAAAAGGTGTGAAAAGCAAGGAAACTGGAATCAACCTCTGTTGGTTTTGACAGTTGTTCAATCAATGGAACAGCCTGCTCCTCATGAAATTAATATATAAGTGCCTGAGTATTCCACAGATACGTGTACCTTAACGTAATTTTGATGGAGAATCAGTATGATACAGTGAATGAGAAGGCTGACCGTTTGAATTACAGGTACAGTCCATCTAGCGGACCTCCAAACGGGTTCCATCTACCCAGTTTCATTCACAAGGCATGGGTTGACCCAAGGCTGTGGTTAATGCAACTGGCCCAAGATGCTACACACAGGATTGAACCCAAGACCTTATGATTGTAGAGTGAACTCTTTAACCATTTGGTTATGCTCCCTCCACCATATATATCTGACTTTCCCATTATTAAGTTGATGTTTGGAACATAACAAAAATTCTTGCATAAAATTATGGTGGATGTAAACATGAATTCCTTTGTATCATAAAACAAGAGTGGTTCGGTGTTAAAAGGACTCAATGTGTCCATAAGAAATGAAAATGGTGACCGTAAGTCTTTAATAAATCCATTTTAGATTATAGAAAACTAGTAATATGTGAGAGAGTACCACAAGACATTGAGTTAGGTGTATGGACCTGATAGATCTGGTCTTAGTAGATGGAGAGAAGATGAATGTGGCTTTATGCAGATTGTTAGAGTGAAGTCCATTAAATACATATGTACTGGTTGAATACATTGAATATGTAGTGGTGTGATGGGGTTATTACATAATGAAGCAGCTAAATTGTGGGGGGAATAGCTACAGATGGAAAGGATGTTGGGAATGGTGTGAAGATGGAAGGTGTGAACACCTTTTCTTGTATAGAAGACATCTTGAATGGAGAAAGTGAATCAAAGTCTGTGACAGTATCTAGAATGAGATGTACATGGAAGAAGTTTGAGGAATTGAGTAGCGAGCTAATGAGAAGAGGGGTATTGCTGAAACTGAGACAAAGAATAACAGTGGATGATGGTAATCAGAGATAAATGTTATGAAGAGAAATAGAATGAGATGGTTGAGTCATGTGTTGAAGAAGGATTAAAGTGACCAGTTGAGAGGATTGATTGAAATTAATGTGGAGGGAAGTAGAGGAAGACCAAGAAAGTCACAGCTAAAGATGATGGAAATGAAAGCCAGGTGGATTGTGAAGGAAGAATGATGACAATAGGGTAATAGAGAATCTTGTCGTGGGGTCCACAAGATTAACCCTTCCTTTAGCAGACTGGCCGTATTTGGTCAGAATTCTCTCACCTCTTTCTGTTCAAACTGACCATAACCAGCTGCTCATACTTTTAAAGTATTGCTCTCAAAATAAATAACATCAAAATCTCGTAGATTCGATATTATGTGAGATAAAGTATTTACTGTGAAAATACAATAGTAAATATAGAGTAATGTAAATACTAAAGGGTTGAAATGCTTGTTATTGTTGTACGATAGCTAAACCATGGAAAGATCCTTTGGACAGTCTCTTATTGGTGGTTACATACTCTATAAATTTTTTTTTTTTTTCATCATTTTACGTCCGCTTTTCCCTGCTTGCAAGGGTGGGACGGGAACTGATTCTGGCTTGATTTTCTACAGCTGGTTGCCGTTCCTAACACCAACCTCATTTACAGTGAGTGCTGGGTGCTTTTTTGCCGTGGCACCTCCACGACCACTTTGGAGTGGAATGATATGGACCTCAGTCCCCATCATCTCATTTCTACAGCTGAGTAAACTGGAGCAACGTGAAATAAAGTGTATTGCTCAAGGAAACAACACATCACCCGGTCTGAGAATTGAACTCACAACCTTTTGATTGCAAGGCCAATGCTCTAACCACTAAGCCATGTGGCTCCATTAATAAATAAATTCTGAATAATGTTTATGTAAGTTAAAATAGCATCATTAAATTAAACAATGTAAGTTTTTAACATTGTGATGGCTTTATTTTTGTAGGCTGCTGGGATTGTTGTAGAAATGATCCGATCAAAGAAGATGGCAGGAAGAGCTGTGCTATTTGCAGGACCTCCTGGAACAGGAAAGGTATGAAATCAACACCTATTTTCCACACTAGCATGGGTTAGACAGGCTGTCGCATTATAAGGCAAATCAGGTCAGGTGACCATGTCTTGCTCATACAGAAATGTTTCTGGCTTGGTACCTACAGCAGGAAGCCCTTCCTAACACCAACTACATTTACAGAGTGGAATCGGGTGCTTTTTATCATAGCACCAAAATGACCATCTAACTATCCAGACTGGGTGCTTTTTCATTGTGGTACCAACATGCATTTTTGTCATGTCACCAGCACAACCACCATTTCAGAGTGGACTAGGTACTCTTTGTCATGTCATCAGCACAACTACCATTTCGGGGTAGGCTGGTTGCTTTTTGTCGTGTCACCAGCACGACCTTACAGAGTGGGCTGAGTGCTTTTTGTCATGTCACCGGCAGAACCACCTTACTGGATTGTCTAAGTGCTTTTTGTTGTGGCTGTACAACTGTGGGAGAACAGAAAATATACATGTGACCATATCCAAAATTATATAGTGTTGGCATCATGAAGGGCATCAGGCTATAAAATTCTGCCAGTATATGGCTCAACCTACATGAAAAGCAAGCAGAAAACTGATGATGTATATATATATATATAGTAAAAATCAAAAAACTGTATCAGAGAAACAGCACAGACAGAAAGGGTATATTAGTATAATATACAGTTAGAAAAGTGTCTTAACGTTTCAGACACTAGTCCTTCATTAAAAGATAGTTTCAGGGAAAAGATAGGATATTTTAGAGAGAGATAAGAGAAAGTAATAAAATGAACATGTGTAGTGTCGGCCATCTTTACATATATATATGATCACATTCTCCCCTCAACTTGTTATTACTTGTCAGCCATCTTTACATATATATATATGATCACATCTCCCCTCAACTTGTAATTACTTGTCAGCCATCTTTATATACATATATGATCACATCTCCCCTCAACTTGTAATTACTTGTCAGCCATCTTTATATACATATATGATCACATCTCCCCTCAACTTGTTATTACTTGTCAGCCATCTTTACATATATATATGATCACATCTCCCCTCCACTTGTTATTACTTGTCAGCCATCTTTACATATATATATGATCACATCTCCCCTCAACTTGTTATTACTTGTCAGCTATCTTTACATATATATATATGATCACATCTCCCCTCAACTTGTAATTACTTGTCAGCCATCTTTACATATATATATATATATATGATCACATCTCCCCTCAACTTGTAATTACTTGTCAGCCATCTTTACATATATATATGATCACA
The DNA here is from genome assembly GCA_964016885.1 of Eledone cirrhosa. Lineage (NCBI taxonomy): Eukaryota > Metazoa > Mollusca > Cephalopoda > Octopoda > Eledonidae > Eledone > Eledone cirrhosa. The sequence continues at coordinate 430,464,862 of OZ024740.1, forward strand.
TTCTCCCCTCAACTTGTAATTACTTGTCAGCCATCTTTACATATATATATATGATCACATCTCCCCTCAACTTGTAATTACTTGTCAGCTATCTTTACATGTCCCAAATGCAAAGTATGGGTGCATAAAAGATGTGGGATCACAGGTAAGCTAACTAAGAATATAGATTTTATATGTGCCCGGTGCTCTGGTGCAATAAGTAGCAGCAAGTGCCCACAGAATACTAGCTCATTCCATTGCACAGATGGTACTATGGAAATAGTGGACACCTTCCATTACCTGGGTGACAAAATCAGCAGTGGGGGAGGGTGCTCTGAAAGTACAGTAGCTAGAGTCAGAACTGCATGGAAAAAGTTCAGAGAGTTTATACCACTATTGGCCGCTAAAGGGTTCTCTCTAAAAATGAAAGGCAGGCTGTATGATGCCTGCATACGAATAGCAATGTTGCATGGCAGTGAGACCTGGGCATTGTGTGCAGAGGATATACGCAGACTGGAGAGAAACAAAGTTTGCATGCTCCGCTGGATGTGTAATAGTAATATACGTGAACGGCAAAGCATAAACGAACTAAGGGAGAAATTAAGAATAAGAGGGATCAGATGTTGTTTACTCGAGAGAAGACTACGTTGGTATAGTCACGTGATGCGCATGAAAGACGACAGCTGTATAAAAAAGTGCAGGGCAATAAAAATAGACGGAAGTCACGGAGTAGGCAGACCCAGAAAAACCTGGGACGACTTGATAAATTCCGACCTCACACACTTACACCTCTCCAAGACAATGTCACTGGACCGAGATCTTTGGCGCTACACAGTCATGCAGAAAACCCGCCTTGCCTAAGTACAAAGCGAAACCTACAGTCAGTAGGCACCTCTACCAAAATACACCCGCGTCCCACTATCCCCCCCCCCCCCCCCCCCTAAATGTGAAGTTATGTTGGTACCAAAACATCCAGTCCGAAACAAATGAGGTCGTGTAGGTGTCACGACAAAAAAACACAGTCCACGCTGTAATGTGGCCGTGTAGGTAACGCGGTAAAAACCTCCCAGTCCACACTGTAAACGTGGTTGGTGTTAGGAAGGGCATCTAGCCGTAGAAAACCCGCCAGACAGTCCTATGCGAGCAAGACAACCAATCTCGCCTCAAGTGGGAAACCTCCCGTCCAAACCCATGCAAGCGTGGAAGATGTGGAACTGGGAGGTTTTTACTGTGTTACCTACACGGCCACATTACAGCGTGGGTGTGTTTTTTTGTCGTGACACCTACACGACCTCATTTGTTTCAGGCTGGATGTTGTGGTACCAACATAACTTTACATTGAAAGGGGTGGGGGTGGTGGGACGGGGGTGTATTTTGTTAGAGGTGCCTACTGACTGTAGTAGGTTTCACTTTGTACTTAGGTAAGGCGGGTCTTCTCTATTACTCTGTAGCGCCAAAGGTCTCGGTCCAGTGACATTGTCTTGGAGAGGTGTAAGTGTGTGAGGTCGGAATTTATCAAGTCGTCCCAGGTTTTTCTGGGTCTGCCTACTCCGTGACTTCCGTCTATTTTTATTGCCCTGCACTTTTTTATACAGCTGTCGTCTTTCATGCGCATCACGTGACCATACCAACGTAGTCTTCTCTCGAGTAAACAACATCTGATCCCTCTTATTTCTAATTTTTCCCTTAGTTCGTTTCTGCTTTGCCGTTCACGTATATTACTATTGCACATCCAGTGGAGCATGCAAGCTTCGTTCCTCTCCAGTCTGCATATATCCTCTGCACACAATGCCCAGGTCTCACTGCCATGCAACATTGCTGTTCGTATGCAGGCATCATACAGCCTGCCTTTCATTTTTAGGGAGAACCCTTTAGCGGCTAATAGTGGTATAAGCTCTCTGAACTTTTTCCATCCAGTTCTGACTCTAGCTACTGTACTTTCAGAGCACCCTCCCCCACTGCTGATTTTGTCACCCAGGTAATGGAAGCTGTCCACTATTTCTATAGAACCATCTGTGCAATGGAATGAGCTAGTATTCTGTGGGCACGTGCTGCTACTTATTGCACCAGAGCACCGGCCACATATAAAATCTATGTTCTTAGTTAGCTTACCTGTGATTCCACTACATTTTTTATGCACCCATACTTTGCATTTGGGACATAAAATGGAGTTTCTACCTACTCCATTCCTACACACTGAGCATGGCCATTTCCAGGATGGGACCGGCGCCCTATTTTCTTTCCTACAAACTAGAACTTTAGTCTTAGACAGGTTAATTTTAAGGCCTTTTGATTCTAGGCCATGCTTCCATGTTTGGAATTTCTTCTCTAGTTCGGCCATTGATTCAGCTATGAGCGTTAGATCATCTGCGTATAGGAGTTCCCATGAGCAGCCGGTCTTGAACTCCACTGTTATAGCCTGAAGGACAATAATAAATAGTAGAGGGCTAAGAATGGAGCCCTGATGAACACCAACTTTTACGCTAAACTCTTCACTATATTCGTTGTTAATTCTAACCTTACTGACTGTTTCTCTATACATGGCTTGTATAGCTCTCACAAGCCATTCATCAACACCTAGTTTTCTAAGAGCCCACTAGATAATGGAACGGGGGACTCTGTCGAAGGCTTTCTCCAAGTCGACAAAAGCTAAGTATAGGGGTTTACTTTTAGCTAGGTACTTCTCCTGTAGTTGTCGTACAATGAAAAGAGCCTCTGTGGTACTTTTACCTGACACAAACCCGAACTGCATTTCATCTAGATCAATTCGCTCTCTGATTAGTTGCGCTATTACTTTTTCTGTGACCTTCATGACCTGGTCGATTAATTTAATGCCTCTATAGTTACTCCTATCTAGGGCATCTCCTTTACCCTTGTAGGAGTTAATGATGATGCTGCTACACCAGTCCTTCGGAACAACCCCATTCTGTATGACTTGGTTTACTATCCAGGTGACCATGGTGTGTCCCACTGTTCCAGAAGCTTTCAGCATTTCAGCAACTATTTCCAACGGCCCAGCCGCCTTACCTGTCTTCATATCTTTTATTGCCTTACTTATTATACTACCTTCGACTAACACTGCTGGTCCCTCTATTGGGTCGATGTGGAGGAGACTGTCTTTCTCCCATTTATTCTCCTCATTTAGTAGCCTTTAGTAGTGACACTTCCAAGCTACCTTCTTATCAGCGTCAGTGATAGCAAGTACACCATCATCATTAAGGACACACTTCTCCCCGACAATATCACGGTTTTCCTTGACACATTGCCTAGCAATCCTGAAGACCTCACGTTTTTGGTCCTCGCGTATATATGTAAAGATGGCTGACAAGTAATAACAAGTTGAGGGGGAGATGTGATCATATATATATGTAAAGATGGCTGACAAGTAATAACAAGTTGAGGGGAGATGTGATCATATATATATATGTAAAGATAGCTGACAAGTAATTACAAGTTGAGGGGAGATGTGATCATATATGTATATAAAGATGGCTGAAAAGTAATAACAAGTTGAGGGGAGATGTGATCATATATATATGTAAAGATGGCTGACAAGTAATAACAAGTTGAGGGGAGATGTGATCATATATGTATATAAAGATGGCTGACAAGTAATAACAAGTTGAGGGGAGATGTGATCATATATATATATGTAAAGATGGCTGACAAGTAATAACAAGTTGAGGGGAGATGTGATCATATATATATGTAAAGATGGCTGACAAGTAATTACAAGTTGAGGGGAGATGTGATCATATATGTATATAAAGATGGCTGACAAGTAATAAGTTGAGGGGAGATGTGATCATATATATATATGTAAAGATGGCTGACAAGTAATAACAAGTTGAGGGGAGATGTGATCATATATATATGTAAAGATGGCTGACAAGTAATAACAAGTTGAGGGGAGATGTGATCATATATATATGTAAAGATGGCTGACAAGTAATAACAAGTTGAGGGGAGATGTGATCATATATATATGTAAAGATAGCTGACAAGTAATAACAAGTGGAGGGGAGATGTGATCATATATATATGTAAAGATGGCTGAAAAGTAATAACAAGTTGAGGGGAGATGTGATCATATATATATGTAAAGATGGCTGACAAGTAATTACAAGTTGAGGGGAGATGTGATCATATATATATATGTAAAGATGGCTGACAAGTAATAACAAGTTGAGGGGAGATGTGATCATATATATATGTAAAGATGGCTGACAAGTAATTACAAGTTGAGGGGAGATGTGATCATATATATATATGTAAAGATGGCTGACAAGTAATAACAAGTTGAGGGGAGATGTGATCATATATATATGTAAAGATGGCTGACAAGTAATTACAAGTTGAGGGGAGATGTGATCATATATATATATGTAAAGATGGCTGACAAGTAATAACAAGTTGAGGGGAGATGTGATCATATATATATGTAAAGATGGCTGACAAGTAATTACAAGTTGAAGGGAGATCATATCTCCCCTCAACTTGTAATTACTTGTCAGCCATCTTTACATATATATATGATCACATTTCCTCCTTAGCTAAATTGGTATTTTATATTCTTGTATAGACTGCTATTGCTTTGGCTATTGCTCAAGAGCTTGGTAGCAAAGTTCCATTCTGTCCAATGGTTGGCAGTGAAGTGTACTCCAGTGAAATTAAGAAGACAGAAGTATTAATGGAGAATTTCCGCCGTGCCATTGGTTTACGTATTAAAGAGACAAAAGAAGTATATGAAGGTGAAGTGACAGAAATAACACCAGCAGAAACAGAAAACCCAATGGGAGGTAAATATCAGATTTTTATCATCATCACCGTTTTACATCCGTTCTTTCACACTAGCATGGGTTAGACGGGTCGTCCTGTTGTCGGCAGTGTCCAGTCGGCTGACCTTTTCTTGCTCATACGGGAACTGATTCTGGCTTGATTTCTACAGCTGGGTGCTTTTTTTCCGTGGCACCTACACATCCACTTTACAGTAGAATGATAGGGACCCCAGTCCTATCATCTCATTTCTACAGCTGAGTAAACTGGAGCAATGTGAAATAAAGTGTCTTGCTCAAGGAAACAACATATCACCCAGTCCGAGTATTGAACTCACAACCTTTCGATTGCAAGCCCAATGCTCTAACCACTAAGCCATGTGCCTTCACAATTATGTCAGATTCAATTTGTATATATGTGTAGATGAGAGACAGGAGGTGTTCTGCATTACAAGACAGTGGATCAGGGTGTTGGGGGAAAAGTGTGTTAGAAATGACTCCAGTGCACTTAACATCACTTGTTCTCAAAAGAAAGAGGCTTGGAAATGTTACTATGAGAGATTGATGAATGGGGGGAAGAGAGACTACCGCCAACTTACCAGACAGAAGGACCGACCAACTATTGAAGTTGACAGTCTTAAGGTCAAAGAAGCAATCAAGGATATGAAGAATGGTAAAGCCACAAGAGCATCAGAGATAGTTGCCGAGATGCTAAAAGTGTTGGGAAAAGTAAAACGTGAACTGCATTGTCAATCAAGTAATACAAAATAGAGTCTACCGAATGACTGGCGCAGGAGTACAATAATAAATTACTCTAAGAAGGAGCAACTGAAAACGAATAAAACTACTGGACCAAGTTGTTACTAAACATTTTAGTTCAATATCTCCCCAACCACTTATCCTGCCCATTTCTTCCTATAACCATAGAGTGCCTCACTTAACTTTTAGAATCCTCTAATGATATAGCAGAAAATGTCTAAAAACAGATTAGTTAATTCTAATGTTTATAGTATCTTTACTAATGGACAGAACCTTGTGAAAATTTACAGTAAACTAATAACTTTAATTTACAAGAATGTCTTGCTAATGCTGTTTCAAGTGGTACAGGATATCAAGAGTTAAACACAATTTTACGTGCTCCTATAATTGTATTCCCCTGTGACTCATTCCTTTCCAGTGTTTTCCTAAAGTAGACTGCTAAAGGTACCCAATCACCTAAATTCGTTGGACAAATGCTAAGCAACATTTGTTTCAACTCTTTATATCCTACTGAGGTCAACTTTGCCTATTGTCCTTCTGAGATTGATAAAATGAAGTACCAGTGATGCACTGGGATTGATGTAATCAGCTGTCTCCTCCCCGAAAAATTGCTGGCCTTGTCCCTAAATCAGAAACCATTATAATCCCTTTTAATGTCTGCTTTCCATCTAAATGGGTCAAATGATTTTGTTTTGTTCCAACATTTTCCTATGTGACATAATCTACCGCCACCACCTTAATACAACTCAGTCCAACTCTATCCTATGTAACATCACCTGCCACCCCACCTCAGTCCAACTCTGTGACATCACTTGCCACCCCACCTCAGTCCAACTCTATGTGACATCACCTGCCACCCCACCTCAGTCCAACTCTACCAATATAAAATGAGGGATTAGTGTTTGTTGTATTTGTAAATGTTAACTATTAGTCTTAATCTATGACACTTCATTAACTATTAGTCTTAATCTATGACACTTCATTAACTATTAGTCTTAATCTATGACACTTCATTAACTAGTAGTCTTAATCTATGACACTTCATTAACTATTAGTCTTAATCTATGACACTTCATTAACTATTAGTCTTAATCTATGACACTTCATTAACTAGTAGTCTTAATCTATGACACTTCATTAACTATTAGTCTTAATCTATGACACTTCATTAACTAGTAGTCTTAATCTATGACATTTCATTAACTATTAGTCTTAATCTATGACACTTCATTAACTATTAGTCTTAATCTATGACACTTCATTAACTATTAGTCTTAATCTATGACACTTCATTAACTATTAGTCTTAATCTATGACACTTCATTAACTAGTAGTCTTAATCTATGACACTTCATTAACTAAGTCTTAATCTATGACACTTCATTAACTATTCGTCTTAATCTATGACACTTCATTAACTATTCGTCTTAATCTATGACACTTCATTAACTATTAGTCTTAATCTATGACACTTCATTAACTATTAGTCTTAATCTATGACACTTCATTAACTATTAGTCTTAATCTATGACACTTCATTAACTATTAGTCTTAATCTATGACACTTCATTAACTATTAGTCTTAATCTATGACACTTCATTAACTATTAGTCTTAATCTATGACACTTCATTAACTAGTAGTCTTAATCTATGACACTTCATTAACTATTAGTCTTAATCTATGACACTTCATAAACTAGTAGTCTTAATCTATGACACTTCATTAACTAGTAGTCTTAATCTATGACACTTCATTAACTATTAGTCTTAATCTATGACACTTCATTAACTAGTAGTCTTAATCTATGACATTTCATTAACTAGTAGTCTTAATCTATGACACTTCATTAACTGGTAGTCTTAATCTATGACACTTCATTAACTAGTAGTCTTAATCTATGACACTTCATTAACTATTCGTCTTAATCTATGACACTTCATTAACTATTAGTCTTAATCTATGACACTTCATTAACTATTCGTCTTAATCTATGACACTTCATTAACTATTAGTCTTAATCTATGACACTTCATTAACTATTAGTCTTAATCTATGACACTTCATTAACTATTAGTCTTAATCTATGACACTTCATTAACTATTAGTCTTAATCTATGACACTTCATTAACTATTAGTCTTAATCTATGACACTTCATTAACTATTAGTCTTAATCTATGACACTTCATTAACTAGTAGTCTTAATCTATGACACTTCATTAACTATTAGTCTTAATCTATGACACTTCATTAACTATTAGTCTTAATCTATGACACTTCATTAACTATTAGTCTTAATCTATGACACTTCATTAACTAGTAGTCTTAATCTATGACACTTCATTAACTATTAGTCTTAATCTATGACACTTCATAAACTAGTAGTCTTAATCTATGACACTTCATTAACTAGTAGTCTTAATCTATGACACATCATTAACTATTAGTCTTAATCTATGACACTTCATTAACTAGTAGTCTTAATCTATGACATTTCATTAACTAGTAGTCTTAATCTGACACTTCATTAACTAGTAGTCTTAATCTATGACACTTCATTAACTAGTAGTCTTAATCTATGACACTTCATTAACTATTCGTCTTAATCTATGACACTTCATTAACTATTAGTCTTAATCTATGACACTTCATTAACTATTAGTCTTAATCTATGACACTTCATTAACTAGTAGTCTTAATCTATGACACTTCATTAACTATTAGTCTTAATCTATGACACTTCATTAACTATTAGTCTTAATCTATGACACTTCATTAACTATTAGTCTTAATCTATGACACTTCATTAACTAGTAGTCTTAATCTATGACACTTCATTAACTATTAGTCTTAATCTATGACACTTCATTAAATAGTAGTCTTAATCTATGACACTTCATTAACTATTAGTCTTAATCTATGACACTTCATTAACTATTAGTCTTAATCTATGACACTTCATTAACTAGTAGTCTTAATCTATGACACTTCATTAACTATTCGTCTTAATCTATGACACTTCATTAACTATTAGTCTTAATCTATGACACTTCATTAACTATTAGTCTTAATCTATGACACTTCATTAACTATTAGTCTTAATCTATGACACTTTATTAACTAGTAGTCTTAATCTATGACACTTCATTGACTATTAGTCTTAATCTATGACACTTCATTAACTATTAGTCTTAATCTGACACTTCATTAACTATTAGTCTTAATCTATGACACTTCATTAACTAGTAGTCTTAATCTATGACACTTCATTAACTAGTAGTCTTAATCTATGACATTTCATTAACTATTAGTCTTAATCTATGACACTTCATTAACTAGTAGTTTTAATCTATGACACTTCATTAACTATTAGTCTTAATCTATGACACTTCATTAACTATTAGTCTTAATCTATGACACTTCATTAACTATTAGTCTTAATCTATGACACTTCATTAACTAGTAGTCTTAATCTATGACACTTCATTAACTATTAGTCTTAATCTATGACACTTCATTAACTATTAGTCTTAATCTATGACACTTCATTAACTAGTAGTCTTAATCTATGACATTTCATTAACTATTAGTCTTAATCTATGACACTTCATTAACTAGTAGTTTTAATCTATGACACTTCATTAACTATTAGTCTTAATCTATGACACTTCATTAACTATTAGTCTTAATCTATGACACTTCATTAACTAGTAGTCTTAATCTATGACATTTCATTAACTAGTAGTCTTAATCTATGACACTTCATTAACTATTAGTCTTAATCTATGACACTTCATTAACTATTAGTCTTAATCTATGACACTTCATTAACTAGTAGTCTTAATCTATGACATTTCATTAACTATTAGTCTTAATCTATGACACTTCATTAACTATTAGTCTTAATCTATGACACTTCATTAACTATTAGTCTTAATCTATGACACTTCATTAACTAGTAGTCTTAATCTATGACATTTCATTAACTATTAGTCTTAATCTATGACACTTCATTAACTAGTAGTTTTAATCTATGACACTTCATTAACTATTAGTCTTAATCTATGACACTTCATTAACTATTAGTCTTAATCTATGACACTTCATTAACTAGTAGTCTTAATCTATGACATTTCATTAACTAGTAGTCTTAATCTATGACACTTCATTAACTATTAGTCTTAATCTATGACACTTCATTAACTAGTAGTCTTAATCTATGACACTTCATTAACTATTAGTCTTAATCTATGACACTTCATTAACTAGTAGTCTTAATCTATGACACTTCATTAACTATTAGTCTTAATCTATGACACTTCATAAACTAGTAGTCTTAATCTATGACACTTCATTAACTAGTAGTCTTAATCTATGACACATCATTAACTATTAGTCTTAATCTATGACACTTCATTAACTAGTAGTCTTAATCTATGACATTTCATTAACTAGTAGTCTTAATCTGACACTTCATTAACTAGTAGTCTTAATCTATGACACTTCATTAACTAGTAGTCTTAATCTATGACACTTCATTAACTATTCGTCTTAATCTATGACACTTCATTAACTATTAGTCTTAATCTATGACACTTCATTAACTATTAGTCTTAATCTATGACACTTCATTAACTAGTAGTCTTAATCTATGACACTTCATTAACTATTAGTCTTAATCTATGACACTTCATTAACTATTAGTCTTAATCTATGACACTTCATTAACTATTAGTCTTAATCTATGACACTTCATTAACTAGTAGTCTTAATCTATGACACTTCATTAACTATTAGTCTTAATCTATGACACTTCATTAAATAGTAGTCTTAATCTATGACACTTCATTAACTATTAGTCTTAATCTATGACACTTCATTAACTATTAGTCTTAATCTATGACACTTCATTAACTAGTAGTCTTAATCTATGACACTTCATTAACTATTCGTCTCAATCTATGACACTTCATTAACTATTAGTCTTAATCTATGACACTTCATTAACTATTAGTCTTAATCTATGACACTTCATTAACTATTAGTCTTAATCTATGACACTTTATTAACTAGTAGTCTTAATCTATGACACTTCATTGACTATTAGTCTTAATCTATGACACTTCATTAACTATTAGTCTTAATCTGACACTTCATTAACTATTAGTCTTAATCTATGACACTTCATTAACTAGTAGTCTTAATCTATGACACTTCATTAACTAGTAGTCTTAATCTATGACATTTCATTAACTATTAGTCTTAATCTATGACACTTCATTAACTAGTAGTTTTAATCTATGACACTTCATTAACTATTAGTCTTAATCTATGACACTTCATTAACTATTAGTCTTAATCTATGACACTTCATTAACTATTAGTCTTAATCTATGACACTTCATTAACTAGTAGTCTTAATCTATGACACTTCATTAACTATTAGTCTTAATCTATGACACTTCATTAACTATTAGTCTTAATCTATGACACTTCATTAACTAGTAGTCTTAATCTATGACATTTCATTAACTATTAGTCTTAATCTATGACACTTCATTAACTAGTAGTTTTAATCTATGACACTTCATTAACTATTAGTCTTAATCTATGACACTTCATTAACTATTAGTCTTAATCTATGACACTTCATTAACTAGTAGTCTTAATCTATGACATTTCATTAACTAGTAGTCTTAATCTATGACACTTCATTAACTATTAGTCTTAATCTATGACACTTCATTAACTATTAGTCTTAATCTATGACACTTCATTAACTAGTAGTCTTAATCTATGACATTTCATTAACTATTAGTCTTAATCTATGACACTTCATTAACTATTAGTCTTAATCTATGACACTTCATTAACTATTAGTCTTAATCTATGACACTTCATTAACTAGTAGTCTTAATCTATGACATTTCATTAACTATTAGTCTTAATCTATGACACTTCATTAACTAGTAGTTTTAATCTATGACACTTCATTAACTATTAGTCTTAATCTATGACACTTCATTAACTATTAGTCTTAATCTATGACACTTCATTAACTAGTAGTCTTAATCTATGACATTTCATTAACTAGTAGTCTTAATCTATGACACTTCATTAACTATTAGTCTTAATCTATGACACTTCATTAACTAGTAGTCTTAATCTATGACACTTCATTAACTAGTAGTCTTAATCTATGACACTTCATTAACTAGTAGTCTTAATCTATGACACTTCATTAACTAGTAGTCTTAATCTATGACATTTCATTAACTATTAGTCTTAATCTATGACACTTCATTAACTAGTAGTCTTAATCTATGACACTTCATTAACTAGTAGTCTTAATCTATGACACTTCATTAACTATTAGTCGTAATCTATGACACTTCATTAACTAGTAGTCTTAATCTATGACACTTCATTAACTATTAGTCTTAATCTATGACACTTCATTAACTAGTAGTTTTAATCTATGACACTTCATTAACTATTAGTCTTAATCTATGACACTTCATTAACTATTAGTCTTAATCTATGACACTTCATTAACTAGTAGTCTTAATCTATGACATTTCATTAACTAGTAGTCTTAATCTATGACACTTCATTAACTATTAGTCTTAATCTATGACACTTCATTAACTAGTAGTCTTAATCTATGACACTTCATTAACTAGTAGTCTTAATCTGACACTTCATTAACTAGTAGTCTTAATCTATGACATTTCATTAACTATTAGTCTTAATCTATGACACTTCATTAACTAGTAGTCTTAATCTATGACACTTCATAAACTAGTAGTCTTAATCTATGACATTTCATTAACTATTAGTCTTAATCTATGACACTTCATTAACTATTAGTCTTAATCTATGACACTTCATAAACTAGTAGTCTTAATCTATGACATTTCATTAACTATTAGTCTTAATCTATGACACTTCATTAACTAGTAGTCTTAATCTATGACACTTCATTAACTAGTAGTCTTAATCTATGACATTTCATTAACTATTAGTCTTAATCTATGACACTTCATTAACTAGTAGTCTTAATCTATGACACTTCATAAACTAGTAGTCTTAATCTATGACATTTCATTAACTATTAGTCTTAATCTATGACACTTCATTAACTATTAGTCTTAATCTATGACACTTCATTAACTAGTAGTCTTAATCTATGACACTTCATTAACTAGTAGTCTTAATCTATGACACTTCATTAACTATTAGTCTTAATCTATGACACTTCATTAACTATTAGTCTTAATCTATGACACTTCATTAACTAGTAGTCTTAATCTATGACATTTCATTAACTATTAGTCTTAATCTATGACACTTCATTAACTAGTAGTTTTAATCTATGACACTTCATTAACTATTAGTCTTAATCTATGACACTTCATTAACTATTAATCTTAATCTATGACACTTCATTAACTAGTAGTCTTAATCTATCACATTTCATTAACTAGTAGTCTTAATCTATGACACTTCATTAACTATTAGTCTTAATCTATGACACTTCATTAACTATTAGTCTTAATCTATGACACTTCATTAACTAGTAGTCTTAATCTATGACATTTCATTAACTATTAGTCTTAATCTATGACACTTCATTAACTATTAGTCTTAATCTATGACACTTCATTAACTAGTAGTCTTAATCTATGACACTTCATTAACTATTAGTCTTAATCTATGACACTTCATTAACTATTAGTCTTAATCTATGACACTTCATTAACTATTAGTCTTAATCTATGACACTTCATTAACTAGTAGTCTTAATCTATGACATTTCATTAACTATTAGTCTTAATCTATGACACTTCATTAACTAGTAGTTTTAATCTATGACACTTCATTAACTATTAGTCTTAATCTATGACACTTCATTAACTATTAGTCTTAATCTATGACACTTCATTAACTAGTAGTCTTAATCTATGACATTTCATTAACTAGTAGTCTTAATCTATGACACTTCATTAACTATTAGTCTTAATCTATGACACTTCATTAACTAGTAGTCTTAATCTATGACACTTCATTAACTAGTAGTCTTAATCTATGACACTTCATTAACTAGTAGTCTTAATCTATGACACTTCATTAACTAGTAGTCTTAATCTATGACATTTCATTAACTATTAGTCTTAATCTATGACACTTCATTAACTAGTAGTCTTAATCTATGACACTTCATTAACTAGTAGTCTTAATCTATGACACTTCATTAACTATTAGTCTTAATCTATGACACTTCATTAACTATTAGTCTTAATCTATGACACTTCATTAACTAGTAGTCTTAATCTATGACATTTCATTAACTATTAGTCTTAATCTATGACACTTCATTAACTAGTAGTTTTAATCTATGACACTTCATTAACTATTAGTCTTAATCTATGACACTTCATTAACTAGTAGTCTTAATCTATGACACTTCATAAACTAGTAGTCTTAATCTATGACATTTCATTAACTATTAGTCTTAATCTATGACACTTCATTAACTATTAGTCTTAATCTATGACACTTCATAAACTAGTAGTCTTAATCTATGACATTTCATTAACTATTAGTCTTAATCTATGACACTTCATTAACTAGTAGTCTTAATCTATGACACTTCATTACAGGTTATGGCAAGACAGTGAGTCATGTGATAATTGGTCTAAAAACTGCAAAAGGAACAAAACAACTAAAATTAGATCCATCCATCTTTGAGAGTTTACAAAAAGAAAAGGTTGAAGTCGGTGATGTGATCTACATTGAATCAAACAGTGGCGCTGTAAAAGTAAGCTGAATTTAACCCTTTAGCATTCACATTGAATTGTCAAATGTCATGTTCATCTATTTGCATTATTTTCACTTAATTATACTCAAGAGGGTTATCAATTTTATTTGTTTGTAATTACTTTAATTTTCTATGTGCACACTTGAAATTTTGTCAGTAGATGTTTAAATAACTATAATTTACAATTATATATTTTTACCTGATTTTTTTTGTTAAATTTGACTTTTATGGGCAAGTGAAATTAATTAACAGGTGTAAAAGTAATAACTTTATGGATAAACACAAAAATTTAAACTTTATCTGCCTTACCTGTTAGATTTGTTGCAAAAAAATCCAATAATGACCTAGATGCTGATTTCCATCAATTCTAGCAGTTTTCTGAACAGGTGAATTAATTAAAAATGCAGGTGTAATCAGTACACGGTTTTAGTCTTTCTCTACATTCCAGGCAAATATTTTCATTGAAAAAAATGTATAAAACCTTTTCACCGGTCAAAATAATATTGGCAATGTACTCTGTAAAATTACGTAATAGAAAGTTCCCAATATATAAGTTTATACACACTTTTAAATTTTTCTGACAATATTTTAATTAATGGTCGTACTTTGTACAGTGGGTCGTAATTTGATTCATTTCTACCAGGGGCATTTGAAGTATCAACCAGATGCAAATACTGGTTTAATTTAATGAATCTCGTTTTTGCCATAATACTAGATATATAAGGGTCACCAAACCTTATATCAGTACTCCAATAATTCCACAGTCGTGGAAATTGTTTAATACCAAACATAATATTTATGGTAAAAAACGCTTTCATTTCGGCAGAATCTGTCGGACAACATAACAGATCGGGTTTTCCGATATTAGAAATTTGTTGTTGTGCATAGCGATTTGCCACAACTTCGAAGAAAGATTGTGGTAAAAATAAAAAATAATAATCCAGTGCTTTAGCATCGGGTGGTAATGTGTGTTGTGGTCCAATATTTTCAGTAAAATCCGAAACATGTATCGATGTTGTTTCTTTCAACCACGTTGCTATTTTTTCAATGGTGTCAGTCAAATCTTCTCTTTCACTTTCAAAGTAACTATCATCATTATCAGATATATCAGAAATAAATATATCTGATTCGTTTGAAGATAAATCACTGATATTATCTTCTGTTTCCTTTTGATCTCGAATGTCGTCGGACGTAAAACCTTCAAATTCGTTGTCGCTACTTTCGGAAGCCATGTTACACTTTCAACGTTAAAAACACGTGTTATCGCAAGTTCTTTAACTATACTAAGAGTTAATTTTCGCGCGTAAGGGCTTTATCTCGCAGTAATCTCGAATTGACGAGATTTCGATGATGTCAATGTTTATTTTTAGAAGGAAATCTCCGTGTGGTATTAAATGTCGGTTTTTGTCGGTTTGAATAAATGAAAGGGGACATAATTTTGTCGGTTTTTGTCGCTTTGAACGCTAAAGGGTTAATATCAAATATGTGTTTATGTGTGTACTGGTGTAAACCTTCTATTGAGGTGTAGCCCTTAATGTTGTGTGTGTGTGTGTGTACTGGTGTAAGGCTTCCATTGAGGTGTAGCTCTTAATGTGTGTGTGTGAGTACTGGTGTAAACCTTCTATTGAGGTGTAGCCCTTAATGTGTGTGTGTACTAGTGTAAGGCTTCCATTGAGGTGTAGCCCTTAATCTCACATGGGTTGGCATCTGGCTGAAGAAAAACATGTTTCAAAAAGTCTTGACCAATTCATGCCAATTTTAAAAAACAATGATGATGCAAATTTACTAATTTCCTTATTGTATTTTCTGATGTTACGATAAAAAAAGATAAACAACCTAATTTCACTTTTTTATTGAAAAGCTAAAATTAAAAATACAAAAATAAAGAATATTTAACAAGTAATGAAAAATCACTTCAGAAAAAAAATAAAAATTCAAATATTTAACTGTTTTGATACCAACACATCTGAAACAATTTATTTTAAAGTATTTATATTTAAATTTAAACCTTCTTATATAATTTGATTCACAATCTTGAAGTTGAGAGTTCGATTCCTGGACCGGGCGATGCGTTATGTCCTTGAGCAAGACACTTTATTTCATGTTGCTCCTTCTACCTGGAGTTGTGACCGATAGATCGTATTAGTAATTGGAAAGACCAATGGAAACATTGTTTCCTCAGTCTAATTTGACAAAAGTCGATCGATCCTTTTTATATAATTTTTTGTTACAACCTTTCCTCAAGTTATATTCTAAACACATAACAATGGAAATGTTATATTATTAAGTTGTTGCAATAAAGTTAGTTTCTTCGTAGTGCAATGTAAGTTGTTTTAGTGCAGTTTACATGTCTATCATTTTATGGTTTTGTATTCTACAACCAATTCTTTCCCACTCTTTGTTTGGTAAACCTTCACATCTTGTGTCAGATGTTAAATATAATGGGAAAAGTGTTTGATGGCCAGGGTTTCACTCTTAAACAGCACTGAAATGTCCCCACACTGCCTGACTCTTTCAATGTGCTTTATGTCAGACATTATGACTTTCAGAATTTGTTAAATCCCTCTAGTTTTTATTTTATTTTAAAAATTAATAGAAAATCTTAGGCATTGTATTAAATTAACCTTTTTACTACTATATTTCTAATGAAAGATCTCATCATCATCATCATTTAGTGTCTATCTTCCATGTCTAAGGTTTTTAGATATTTTTGAAAACGATCAAGAATTTTGAGGGATTTAGTGAAAACTTTTGTATTATTAAGCTGGTGTTTGACTTAACATAACTTAAAAAAGGTTCTTAGATAAATATATACACATTAGAATAAGGTTTTGTATTATAAAACCAGGGGTGGTTCAGGTGTTTTCCTGGTTTTATAATACAAAACCTTATTTTGTGTATATATTTATCTAAGAACCTTTTTAACCCCAAAAGGGTTAAAACTATGGCAATAAAAGACTTAATGGACTATTTCTTTCTAAATTTCTTGTTGTAGAGACAAGGAAGATCTGATAGTTATGCAACAGAGTTTGATCTTGAAGCTGAAGAATATGTCCCTTTACCTAAAGGAGATGTACACAAGAAGAAAGAGGTGATTCAGGATGTAACACTGCATGATTTAGACACAGCTAATGCACGGCCACAGGTAAGTCTTTCAATTATTCAGATATATTTATAGTGTTTAGAAAACATTTTAGATTACTGTAAAATCAGTGATGACGACAATGTATATATGTCACATCTTTTGCATGAAAACCCAGCAAACTTTCAATTCAAAATATATGTTATATTGTATATGAAATGGAATTATGACTTCTATACAGGTATGTACAAGGGTGGGCTGAGATGTTCATAGGTTGACTAGGAAGGAGTGATGCTAGAGCTGTGAAATCTTATATGCAGTAATTTCAACTCTTTTTATTAATAACTGCATTGTTTCTTTCTTGGGACTATGTTGACAAATAAACCTCATTTGGTAATTCCATGAGAGTGTCTTGGTCAGCCTATGAAGTTTTCAGCTAACCCTCGTATGGTAGTTGAACTTTATGGTTGCGTAGTTAGTGTTTGAAAAATAAGCTAGCTTCTAAAACACAAAAATTATCAAAATGTCTCTTGAAAAAAAACAAAAATATCTTATCGTAGTTTTTTTGAAAAATAATTATCAGAAAGAAATTTTTAAAAAATATGTTTTTAAAATTGCTCCATAAATATTATTTAATGTCACTTATAAATACTGTATACATTTATTTATGTCACATTCTTACCAAATTTTTAACAATTGATATCTTTTCCTAATGATACTCTTCTTAAGCTATTTTTTAGATTTATATATATTTTTTTTAGATTGATACTTTTTAATTGATATTCTGAAAGATATCCTCTTTACGATAGTTCTTCTAAATGCACTCTTGACTTATCTAATAATACATTTTTCCTCTCTTTAATCTTCAAACTTTTCACACATCTTTCGACGTAGATAATATATAATTGAAATTCTCATCCTTGAAAACATGTAATATAATACATTATAATCTCATTATAATATATAACTTTCCCTGCTGTATTAGCGATAAATTTTCGAGGGTTTCTCTTAGTAGTTTTTTTCATGACGTTATTATTGTTAATTTTACTGATGTAGTATTAACTTATTAACTTGGATATTTACCATGCGGTATTCTAATCCTATTGTATCTCTCTCAGTTATTTACCATGCGACCCTCAGTTCCTACCCCCCCCCCCTCTCTATGCACTTCTTTAAGGCTTACTACCCTGTCTTTAACCTAATTCATTCAATCTGAAAATATTGAAGAGATAAGATACTTTCCCATTCTTCTCTGCTAAAATGTATCACTAGAGCTGATTCCAATTATTCCAGCCATCCATCTAATCTACGAAGGTATTTTAGCCTACATATTGTCGTTAATATTATGATGTTCCCTGCTGTATTAGCGTTAAATTTTCCCTGCTGTATTAGCGATAAATTTTCGAGGGTTTCTCTTAGTAGTTTTTTCATGACGTTATTATTGTTAATTTTACTGATGTAGTATTAACTTGGATATTTACCATGCGACCCTCTTAGTAGTTTTTTCATGACGTTATTATTGTTAATTTTACTGATGTAGTATTAACTTGGATATTTACCATGCGACCCTCTTAGTAGTTTTTTCATGACGTTATTATTGTTAATTTTACTGATGTAGTATTAACTTGGATATTTACCATGCGACCCTCAGTTCCTACCTCACAGTTTCCCTCCCCCCCCCACCCCCACACACCACCATAGTCTATTCGACCAATCAAACCTAGCATGCCATTTCCACTGCTGCTGCTACTACCTGCCTAACTAACTCTCTCCTCCTCTGGCGCATCCCAACACACCCTGCCATTACCCCACCACCACTGTTCTTCTAGCCCTCAATTTTCCCACCGTTATGGATGGATGAGCTGGGAATACACGAGCAACTCTGAATCAATAGATGAAATATGAATCTGCGAGCTACCAAGCACCCACGTGAAGCGCCAACCCAGAGACCCTCCCCTACGAGTGTCGACAAATGCCCAAAACTCCGAGTTGGTACCATCAATGTAGGCTCAATGAAAGGAAGAGCAGGAGAAATCGTAGAAATGCTAGAGCGAAAGGAAGTTGATGTATGCTGTGTGCAAGAGACTAGATGGAGAGGAGGGTCTGCTAGAGTCCTTGTAGGAAAAAGCCAGTGCTACAAATTTTTCTGGGTGGGAAAAGACGATGGGATGGGTGGTGTAGGTATACTATTAGCTGACAAGTGGGTAGATAAAGTAATCTCAGTGTACAGGGTAAATGCAAGAATCATTAAACTCAGACTAGTCCTGAATAAGACAATTACCACAATAATATCAGCTTACGCACCCCAATCGGGGCTGCCAGACGAACTTAAGGATAGGTTTTACGAGTCCCTAATACACACTACTGCTCTAACAGACGACAAGGACTTCCTAATCATTGCAGGAGATTTTAACGGACACGTAGGTAAACACTGCGACGGCTTCAATAGAGTACATGGAGGCCATGGAGTTGGCACAAGGAATGAGGAAGGATTCAGACTTCTAGAATTCTGCGACGCCAATGACATGTCGATATGTAACACAAACTTTAAAAAACCCGACAACCACCTGATCACCTATAGATCAGGGGAGCACTCTAGTCAGTTAGATTTTATCCTCATCAGAGGACGTGACAGATGGACGGTCGTAAACACAAAAGCCTTCCCTAGTGAGGAATGTACATCCCAACATAGCTTAGTTGTCAGCGACCTCACAGTCAGAACTAGACGAGCCCTGAAACAGAGGCCAACCTGGAGAAGAAAGATCTGGAAGCTGAAAGTCCCCTCAACCAGTAACAGATTTAAAGATATTTTACTCAACGCCTACGACAGTAAAGAAGAACAGATAGAGACATTTAACGTAGAAGAGAACTGGGAGTTCCTAAAAAATAACTTACTAGAGGCGACGGATGAGGTTTGTGGCTGGAGTAAGACCTCAAGCAGGAGGAGAGTGACTTGGTGGTGGAACAATAAGGTAGATGAAGCAGTCAAGGCCAAGAGACAGGCATGGAAAGAATGGAAGAACGGGGGGAGCAGGGTACATTACATAGAGACCAAGAGGGAAGCTAGGCGACGAGTATACTTAGCTAGGAGGGAAGCAGAGGATAGAAAATTCAAGCATGTTTTACAACGTGAGGACCAGAAACAGGAGGTATTCAAGATTGCGAGGCAGTGTGTCAGAGATAGTTGTGATGTCATTGGAGAGAAGTGTATCCGGAATGATAAAGGTGAGCTTGCCCTCACAAGTGCTGAGAAGAAAGATGCATGGAAGAGTCATTATGATAGATTACTAAATGAGGAGAATGCATGGGAAGAAGAGACCCTACCCCACTTAGACCCTATAGAGGGACCAGCAGTACAAGTCAGCGGCAGCGTAGTAAGTAAGGCAATCAGAGATATGAAGATAGGGAAGGCAACCGGTCCATCGGGTATAGCTGCCGAGATGCTGAAGGCATCTGGGTCTGTAGGTCACACTATAACCACACGTATCGTTAACCAGGTAATACTAGAGGGGGCCATACCAAAAGATTGGTGCAGTAGCATCATTGTCAACTGCTACAAAGGTAAAGGCGATGCACTAGATAGAGGAAACTATAGAGGTATAAAGTTGATGGACCAGGTCATGAAAGTAACAGAAAGAGTTATAGCACAGCTGATTAGGGACCGGGTGAATATAGACGAGATGCAATTTGGGTTTGTACCAGGGAAAGGCACCACTGATGCCCTCTTCCTTGTGAGGCAATTACAGGAAAAGTACCTAGCTAAAAGTAAGCCACTCTACTTGGCATTTGTCGACCTTGAGAAAGCCTTTGACAGAGTTCCACGTGCAGTAATCTGGTGGGCTCTTAGAAAACTAGGAGTAGATGAATGGCTTGTGAAAGCGGTACAAGCCATGTATAGGGGAGCAGTCAGCAAAGTTAGGATTGGCAATGAGTATAGCGAGGAATTTAGCGTACAGGTTGGGGTCCACCAGGTCTCTGTTCTTAGCCCTCTCCTGTTCATCATAGTCCTGCAGGCAATAACGGAGGAGTTTAAGACCGGATGCCCATGGGAACTCCTGTATGCTGATGACCTCGCACTCATAGCTGAATCTATGGTAGAACTAGAGAATAAATTCCAAACCTGGAAGCAGGGACTAGAGAGAAAGGGCCTCAAAGTCAACATGACAAAGACTAAGGTCCTTGTAAGTAGACGAGAAAACAGAACCCAGATCCCCTCAGGGAAATGGCCTTGCTCAGTATGTAGGAAAGGTGTAGGTAGGAACTCCATTCTCTGCCCCAAATGCAAACAATGGGTACACAAGAGATGTAGCGGGATCTCAGGAAGCTTAATTAAGAATGTAGGATTCACATGCAGCAGCTGTGCTGAAACAGCAAGCAAACAGCCACAGGAAACAAGTACCACCAATCTCTGGGAG
The DNA here is from genome assembly GCA_964016885.1 of Eledone cirrhosa. Lineage (NCBI taxonomy): Eukaryota > Metazoa > Mollusca > Cephalopoda > Octopoda > Eledonidae > Eledone > Eledone cirrhosa. The sequence goes on from OZ024740.1 coordinate 430,486,694, forward strand.
GGCCCTGTAGAAACAGTAGACAGCTTCTGCTACCTAGGTGACCGAATTAGCAACGGAGGTGGGTGCTCAGAAAGTACAATAACTAGGGTAAGAACGGGATGGAAGAAGTTTAGGGAACTACTACCACTGCTAGCTGCAAAAGGCTTCTCCCTCAGAATGAAAGGCAGACTGTATGATGCGTGTATCCGAACAGCGATGTTGCATGGTAGTGAGACCTGGGCGCTGAAGGTGGAAGACTTACGTAGATTAGAGAGAAACGAAGCCTGCATGCTCCGATGGATGTGTAACAGTAATATACGTGAACGACAAAGCATAAAGGAATTGAGAGAGAGACTGAGCATAAGAGGAATCAAATGCTGCGTGCAGGAGAGGCGGTTACGCTGGTATGGACATGTGATGCGTATGAAGGATGACAGCTGCATAAAAAGGTGCAGAGCACGAGAAGTTGATGGAAACCGCGGAGTGGGGAGACCCAAGATGACTTGGGATGAGGTGATAAAAGCCGACCTTACCCAACTACACCTCTCAAAGTCAATGACACACGACCGTGACTTCTGGCGTCACACAGTAATACAGGGTACCCGACCTCCCATGGGTACATGCTGAAGCATATAAACAATATGCCCCCCCCCCCCCACCCCACCGCAAGGTGGCCGTGGAGGTGCCACGGCAAAAAAGCACCCAGCCCACACTGTAAAGTGGACGTGTAGGCGCCACGAAAAAGCACCCAGCACTCACTGTAAATGTGGTTGGTGTTAGGAAGGGCATCCAGCTGTAGAAATCAAGCCAGATCAGTTCCTGTATGAGCAAGGCATGGTCAGCCGACCAGACACTGCCCACAACAGGACAACCCGTCTAACCCATGCTAGCGTGGAAGAACGGACGTAAAACGGTGATGATGATGATGATGATGATGAACTTTCTCTACATACTTTCCGCATTTTCTAAGAAAATTATTCATCAAATCTAATTTTAATAGTTTATCAAATAATATTGGAGTTATCTTTTCCTTTACAATTGAGCAAACATAGACATAACTTGTATGATAAATTATGTAATTTCGCTAAATTAACAATGTTCTGTAAATATTTTCAATGTTGGATGAAAATATTTGAATCTACAAATTGTTCTTCTCTTACAATTTGAACTACGTCTTTTTCTTAAATATTTATGTAAAATGAACATCCTTCATAACTCATATTAGAAATGTTAACAAATTATTACGTGTGTTTTATATCTATATAATCACCAATAATACTTATATTTATACACTTATTAATCTATATAGATATTTATATACTTACAACCTGTTGCAATATAATAAGATAAAATGTACTTACAACCATAATTCTTCATATAATCTTATTGATTATATATATATATATAATACTAGGCGTTGCACAGGATAAGCTATTTTGGAACGCGGGCCGCCAACAGACCTAATCGTGGAAAAACTCCATGCCTGGACAATATATAAAGAAAATAAACCCAATACTCTGATGGCTGGATAATCTTTAAGATTTTTCCTCGATGAAGCAGGAAAAATGCAGGTTTTCACCTAATGCAGGCCCTAGGGGATCAAGAAAATGATTTTTTTTTCATGTGCATAATATGCCTTGAAATTTCAGGAAAATTGGCTAGACGTAACGCCTCAAAAAAGCCCTAAAAAGCTGAAAAAATGGAGTTTTTCACCTAATGCGGACCCTAGGCCATAAAAAAGTTGGATTTGCTCACGGTATGAAGAAGAGACTAACTAATACATAGTTACAATTTCAAGGAAATCGGTCTGACGTAACGCCTCAAAAAACCCCTAAAAAGGCTGAAAAGAACGGTTTTTCACCTAATGCGGGCCTTAGGGGATCAAAAAGTTAAATTTTTTATGTGCATAACACTCCTTGAAACATAAGTAATACACATGTAAAGTTTGAAAAAAATCGGTTGGGTACTTCTCGAGCTTTAGGGATTCAAACTCATAGACACACACACACACACACACACACACACACACATCCTCAGTTTTATATATATAGATTATAACTCATAATTTAATTAAATATATTTTAAATTCTGGAATCATATTCCACCACTCCAACAAACTGTTAATTCTTAACGTTTCAATCTTTTTAAATTCACGTAAATACAAGCTTTTCTTTCTTTCTTCTTCCTATACATACATATATATATATATCCTAATAATTATTTAAATCTACCTAGTGTCTAAAAATGTTTTTTTCAGCCCTATGCCTCAACCTCATTTGCATATTCATCTTAATAATTTGAAATATTTGTTTTTTCCTTTTACTATCCAGGTAAAACTTGAACCGTTAAGGTCTCATTCCTGGATATGTCAATATTTATAAAACAAGCTCTGTATTTTATCTGATGAGAGCGTACCAAAGTTTTGGTACCCTTGAGATATATATAATAGAATAAATATGGGTTTTATAAATATAGTTTCCATTTATTAATATCTTTGATATATATATATATATTTCCTTATTTGTCAGTTTAGTTATTTTCTAAGATGTTATTTCATTTTCTATTAATATTGTTACCTAAATTATTTAGGGTGGACAAGATATAATGTCAATGATGAGTACTTTAATGAAACCAAAGAAAACTGAAATCACTGGTAAGATATTGTTATATCCCTCTCTTTATATGTTATATCATAATCATCATCATCACCGTTTTACGTCCGTTCTTCCACGCTGGCATGGGTTAGACGGGTTCTCCTGTTGTGGGCAGTGTCCAGTCGGCTGACCATGCTTTGCTCATACAGGAACTGATTCTGGCTTGATTTCTACAGCTGGATGCCCATCCTAACATCAACCTCATTTACAGTGTGGGCTTGGTGCTTTTTTGCTGTGGCAACTCCACGACCACTTTGCAGTGGCAGGGTGCAGGGAGCATATTGGCTATATGCTTCGGCTTTGGCTTGTACCCGTGGGAAGTTGGGTCTTCTGTATTACGGTGTGACGCCAGAGGTCACGGTCGTGTATATATATATAAAGAGTTGGGACCCAGACAGCCGAGATCTTCCCGTTTCAACAGTTCTGGATTGAGATATTGTTATATATCTCTTTTATGGGGTTGGTGATAGGAAGGGCATCCAGCTGTAATATACCCAACCAAATTTACAATCCTTGCCGGAACAAGGTGCAACATTGCTAGACGTGCCACCTGGCATGGACAACCTGTCTAACCCATGCAAACATGGAAGAATTGATGCTAAATGGAAATGATGATGATATGTTGTTACATATATCTTTTACTTGTTGCAGACTCAAAGCTGGGGCACATTCTTTTTTTTTTCTAATTGGTATCGCATTTAGTTGTGGAGTTATTATGGATGTAGAGTATTGTAAAGTTATACTAGATGTAGACTATTGTAAAGTTATTATAGATGTAGAGTATTGTAAAGTTATAATAGATGTAGAGTATTGTAAAGTTATATTAGATGTAGACTATTGTAAAGTTATACTAGATGTAGACTATTGTAAAGTTATTCTAGATGTAGAGTATTGTAAAGTTATTCTAGATGTAGAGTATTGTAAAGTTATATTAGATGTAGACTATTGTAAAGTTATACTAGATGTAGACTATTGTAAAGTTATTCTAGATGTAGAGTATTGTAAAGTTATTCTAGATGTAGAGTATTGTAAAGTTATTCTAGATGTAGAGTATTGTCAAGTTATTATAGATGTAGAGTATTGTAAAGTTATTCTAGATGTAGAGTATTGTCAAGTTATTATAGATGTAGAGTATTGTAAAGTTATTCTAGATGTAGAGTATTGTCAAGTTATTATAGATGTAGAGTATTGTAAAGTTATTATAGATGTAGAGTATTGTAAAGTTATTATAGATGTAGAGTATTGTAAAGTTATTATAGATGTAGAGTATTGTAAAGTTATTCTAGATGTAGAGTATTGTAAAGTTATTCTAGATGTAGAGTATTGTAAAGTTATTCTAGATGTAGAGTATTGTAAAGTTATTCTAGATGTAGAGTATTGTCAAGTTATCATAGATGTAGAGTATTGTAAAGTTATACTAGATGTAGAGTATTGTAAAGTTATTCTAGATGTAGAGTATTGTCAAGTTATTATAGATGTAGAGTATTGTAAAGTTATTCTAGATGTAGAGTATTGTCAAGTTATTATAGATGTAGAGTATTGTAGAGTTATTCTAGATGTAGAGTATTGTAAAGTTATACTAGATGTAGAGTATTGTAAAGTTATTCTAGATGTAGAGTATTGTAAAGTTATTCTAGATGTAGAGTATTGTAAAGTTATTCTAGATGTAGAATATTGTAAAGTTATTATAGATGTAGAGTATTGTAAAGTTATTATAGATGTAGAGTAGTGTAAAGTTATTCTAGATGTAGAGTATTGTAAAGTTATTCTAGATGTAGAGTATTGTAAAGTTATTCTAGATGTAGAGTATTGTAAAGTTATACTAGATGTAGAGTATTGTAGTTATTCTAGATGTAGAGTATTGTAAAGTTATTATAGATGTAGACTATTGTAGTTATACTAGATGTAGAGTATTGTAAAGTTATACTAGATGTAGAGTATTGTAGTTATTCTAGATGTAGAGTATTGTAGTTATTCTAGATGTAGAGTATTGTAAAGTTATACTCGATGTAGAGTATTGTAAAGTTATTATAGATGTAGAGTATTGTAAAGTTATTCTAGATGTAGAGTATTGTAAAGTTATTCTAGATGTAGAGTATTGTCAAGTTATCATAGATGTAGAGTATTGTAAAGTTATACTAGATGTAGAGTATTGTAAAGTTATTCTAGATGTAGAGTATTGTAAAGTTATTATAGATGTAGAGTATTGTAAAGTTATACTAGATGTAGAGTATTGTAAAGTTATTCTAGATGTAGAGTATTGTCAAGTTATTATAGATGTAGAGTATTGTAAAGTTATTCTAGATGTAGAGTATTGTCAAGTTATTATAGATGTAGAGTATTGTCAAGTTATTCTAGATGTAGAGTATTGTAAAGTTATACTAGATGTAGAGTATTGTAAAGTTATTCTAGATGTAGAATATTGTAAAGTTATTCTAGATGTAGAATATTGTAAAGTTATTATAGATGTAGAGTATTGTAAAGTTATTATAGATGTAGAGTATTGTAAAGTTATTCTAGATGTAGAGTATTGTAAAGTTATACTAGATGTAGAGTATTGTAAAGTTATTCTAGATGTAGAGTATTGTAAAGTTATTCTAGATGTAGAGTATTGTAAAGTTATTCTAGATATAGAGTATTGTAAAGTTATTATAGATGTAGACTATTGTAGTTATACTAGATGTAGAGTATTGTAAAGTTATACTAGATGTAGAGTATTGTAGTTATTCTAGATGTAGAGTATTGTAAAGTTATTATAGATGTAGACTATTGTAGTTATACTAGATGTAGAGTATTGTAAAGTTATACTAGATGTAGAGTATTGTAGTTATTCTAGATGTAGAGTATTGTAAAGTTATTATAGATGTAGACTATTGTAGTTATACTAGATGTAGAGTATTGTAGTTATTCTAGATGTAGAGTATTGTAAAGTTATACTAGATGTAGAGTATTGTAGTTATTCTAGATGTAGAGTATTGTAGTTATTCTAGATGTAGAGTATTGTAAAGTTATTCTAGATGTAGAGTATTGTAAAGTTATACTCGATGTAGAGTATTGTAAAGTTATTATAGATGTAGAGTATTGTAAAGTTATTCTAGATGTAGAGTATTGTAAAGTTATTCTAGATGTAGAGTATTGTCAAGTTATCATAGATGTAGAGTATTGTAAAGTTATACTAGATGTAGAGTATTGTAAAGTTATTCTAGATGTAGAGTATTGTCAAGTTATTATAGATGTAGAGTATTGTCAAGTTATTCTAGATGTAGAGTATTGTCAAGTTATTCTAGATGTAGAGTATTGTCAAGTTATTCTAGATGTAGAGTATTGTAAAGTTATTCTAGATGTAGAATATTGTAAAGTTATACTAGATGTAGAGTATTGTAAAGTTATTATAGATGTAGACTATTGTAGTTATACTAGATGTAGAGTATTGTAAAGTTATACTAGATGTAGAGTATTGTAGTTATTCTAGATGTAGAGTATTGTAAAGTTATTATAGATGTAGACTATTGTAGTTATACTAGATGTAGAGTATTGTAAAGTTATACTAGATGTAGAGTATTGTAGTTATTCTAGATGTAGAGTATTGTAGTTATTCTAGATGTAGAGTATTGTAAAGTTATTCTAGATGTAGAGTATTGTAAAGTTATACTAGATGTAGAGTATTGTAAAGTTATTATAGATGTAGAGTATTGTAAAGTTATTCTAGATGTAGAGTATTGTAAAGTTATAATAGATGTAGAGTATTGTAAAGTTATATTAGATGTAGACTATTGTAAAGTTATACTAGATGTAGAGTATTGTAAAGTTATTCTAGATGTAGAGTATTGTAAAGTTATTCTAGATGTAGAGTATTGTCAAGTTATTATAGATGTAGAGTATTGTAAAGTTATTCTAGATGTAGAGTATTGTAGTTATACTAGATGTAGAGTATTGTAGTTATACTAGATGTAGAGTATTGTAGTTATTCTAGATGTAGAGTATTGTAAAGTTATTCTAGATGTAGACTAGTGTAAAGTTATACTAGATGTAGAGTATTGTCAAGTTATACTAGATGAAGAGTATTGTAAAGTTATTCTAGATGTAGACTAGTGTAAAGTTATTCTAGATGTAGACTAGTGTAAAGTTATTCTAGATGTAGACTAGTGTAAAGTTATTCTAGATGTAGAGTATTGTAAAGTTATTCTAGATGTAGACTATTGTAGTTATACTAGATGTAGAGTATTGTAAAGTTATTCTAGATGTAGAGTAGTGTAAAGTTATTCTAGATGTAGAGTATTGTAAAGTTATTATAGATGTAGACTAGTGTAAAGTTATTCTAGATGTAGAGTATTGTAAAGTTATTCTAGATGTAGAGTATTGTAAAGTTATTCTAGATGCAGAGTATTGTAAAGTTATTATAGATGTAGACTATTGTAGTTATACTAGATGTAGAGTATTGTAAATTTATTATAGATGTAGACTATTGTAGTTATTCTAGATGTAGAGTATTGTAGTTATTCTAGATGTAGAGTATTGTAAAGTTATTATAGATATAGACTATTGTAGTTATACTAGATGTAGAGTATTGTAAAGTTATACTAGATGTAGAGTATTGTAGTTATTCTAGATGTAGAGTATTGTAGTTATTCTAGATGTAGAGTATTGTAAAGTTATTCTAGATGTAGAGTATTGTAAAGTTATTCTAGATGTAGAGTATTGTAAAGTTATTCTAGATGTAGAGTATTGTCAAGTTATTATAGATGTAGAGTATTGTAAAGTTATTCTAGATGTAGAGTATTGTCAAGTTATTCTAGATGTAGAGTATTGTAAAGTTATTCTAGATGTAGAGTATTGTAAAGTTATTCTAGATGTAGAGTATTGTAAAGTTATTCTAGATGTAGAGTATTGTAAAGTTATTCTAGATGTAGAGTATTGTCAAGTTATCATAGATGTAGAGTATTGTAAAGTTATTCTAGATGTAGAGTATTGTAAAGTTATTCTAGATGTAGAGTATTGTCAAGTTATTATAGATGTAGAGTATTGTCAAGTTATTATAGATGTAGAGTATTGTCAAGTTATTATAGATGTAGAGTATTGTAAAGTTATTCTAGATGTAGAGTATTGTAAAGTTATTCTAGATGTAGAGTATTGTAAAGTTATACTAGATGTAGAGTATTGTAAAGTTATTATAGATGTAGAGTATTGTAAAGTTATACTAGATGTAGAGTATTGTAAAGTTATTATAGATGTAGAGTATTGTAAAGTTGTACTAGATGTAGAGTATTGTAAAGTTATTCTAGATGTAGAATATTGTAAAGTTATACTAGATGTAGAGTATTGTAAAGTTATTCTAGATGTAGAGTATTGTAAAGTTATTCTAGATGTAGAGTAGTGTAAAGTTATTCTAGATGTAGAGTATTGTAAAGTTATTATAGGTGTAGACTAGTGTAAAGTTATTCTAGATGTAGAGTATTGTAAAGTTATACTAGATGTAGAGTATTGTAAAGTTATTCTAGATGTAGAGTATTGTAAAGTTATTCTAGATGTAGAGTATTGTAAAGTTATTCTAGATGTAGAGTATTGTAAAGTTATTCTAGATGTAGAGTATTGTAAAGTTATACTAGATGTAGAGTATTGTAAAGTTATTCTAGATGTAGAGTATTGTAAAGTTATTCTAGATGTAGAGTATTGTAAAGTTATTCTAGATGTAGAGTATTGTAAAGTTATTCTAGATGTAGAGTATTATAAAGTTATTATAGATGTAGACTATTGTAGTTATACTAGATGTAGAGTATTGTAAAGTTAGACTAGATGTAGAGTATTGTAGTTATTCTAGATGTAGAGTATTGTAAAGTTATTATAGATGTAGACTATTGTAGTTATACTAGATGTAGAGTATTGTAGTTATTCTAGATGTAGAGTATTGTAAAGTTATTATAGATATAGACTATTGTAGTTATACTAGATGTAGAGTATTGTAAAGTTATACTAGATGTAGAGTATTGTAGTTATTCTAGATGTAGAGTATTGTAGTTATTCTAGATGTAGAGTATTGTAGTTATTCTAGATGTAGAGTATTGTAAAGTTATTCTAGATGTAGAGTATTGTAAAGTTATACTAGATGTAGAGTATTGTCAAGTTATCATAGATGTAGAGTATTGTCAAGTTATCATAGATGTAGAGTATTGTAAAGTTATACTAGATGTAGAGTATTATAAAGTTATTCTAGATGTAGAGTATTGTCAAGTTATTATAGATGTAGAGTATTGTCAAGTTATTATAGATGTAGAGTATTGTAACGTTATTATAGATGTAGAGTATTGTAAAGTTATTCTAGATGTAGAGTATTGTAAAGTTATTATAGATGTAGAGTATTGTAAAGTTATTCTAGATGTAGAGTATTGTAAAGTTATTCTAGATGTAGAGTATTGTCAAGTTATCATAGATGTAGAGTATTGTCAAGTTATCATAGATGTAGAGTATTGTAAAGTTACACTAGATGTAGAGTACTATAAAGTTATTCTAGATGTAGAGTATTGTCAAGTTATTATAGATGTAGAGTATTGTCAAGTTATTATAGATGTAGAGTATTGTAAAGTTATTCTAGATGTAGAGTATTGTAAAGTTATACTAGATGTAGAGTATTGTAAAGTTATTCTAGATGTAGAATATTGTAAAGTTATACTAGATGTAGAGTATTGTAAAGTTATTATAGATGTAGAGTATTGTAAAGTTATACTAGATGTAGAGTATTGTAAAGTTATTCTAGATGTAGAATATTGTAAAGTTATACTAGACGTAGAGTATTGTAAAGTTATTCTAGATGTAGAGTATTGTAAAGTTATTCTAGATGTAGAGTATTGTAAAGTTATTACAGATGTAGACTATTGTAGTTATACTAGATGTAGAGTATTGTAAAGTTATTATAGATGTAGAGTATTGTAGTTATTCTAGATGTAGAGTATTGTAAAGTTATTATAGATGTAGACTATTGTAAAGTTATACTAGATGTAGAGTATTGTAAAGTTATTATAGATGTAGAGTATTGTAAAGTTATTCTAGATGTAGAGTATTGTAAAGTTATTCTAGATGTAGAGTATTGTAAAGTTATTCTAGATGTAGAGTATTGTAAAGTTATAATAGATGTAGAGTATTGTAAAGTTATATTAGATGTAGACTATTGTAAAGTTATACTAGATGTAGAGTATTGTAAAGTTATTCTAGATGTAGAGTATTGTAAAGTTATTCTAGATGTAGAGTATTGTCAAGTTATCGATGTAGAGTATTGTAAAGTTATACTAGATGTAGAGTATTGTAAAGTTATTCTAGATGTAGAGTATTGTAAAGTTATTCTAGATGTAGAGTATTGTAAAGTTTTTCTAGATGTAGAGTATTGTAAAGTTATTCTAGATGTAGAGTATTGTAAAGTTATTCTAGATGTAGAGTATTGTAAAGTTATTCTAGATGTAGATTATTGTAAAGTTATTCTAGATGTAGAGTATTGTAGTTTTATTAGATGTAGAGTATTGTAAAGTTATTCTAGATGTAGAGTATTGTAAAGTTATTATAGATGTAGACTATTGTAGTTTTATTAGATGTAGAGTATTGTAAAGTTATTCTAGATGTAGAGTATTGTAAAGTTATTCTAGATGTAGAGTATTGTAAAGTTATTATAGATGTAGAGTAGTGTAAAGTTATTCTAGATGTAGAGTATTGTAAAGTTATTCTAGATGTAGAGTATTGTAAAGTTATTCTAGATGTAGATTATTGTAAAGTTATTCTAGATGTAGAGTATTGTAGTTTTATTAGATGTAGAGTATTGTAAAGTTATTCTAGATGTAGAGTATTGTAAAGTTATTATAGATGTAGACTATTGTAGTTTTATTAGATGTAGAGTATTGTAAAGTTATTCTAGATGTAGAGTATTGTAAAGTTATTCTAGATGTAGAGTATTGTAAAGTTATTCTAGATGTAGAGTATTGTAAAGTTATTATAGATGTAGAGTAGTGTAAAGTTATTCTAGATGTAGAGTATTGTAAAGTTATTCTAGATGTAGAGTATTGTAAAGTTATTCTAGATGTAGACTATTGTAGTTTTATTAGATGTAGACTATTGTAAAGTTATACTAGATGTAGAGTATTGTAAAGTTATTCTAGATGTAGAGTATTGTAAAGTTATTCTAGATGTAGAGTATTGTAAAGTTATTATAGATGTAGAGTATTGTAAAGTTATTCTAGATGTAGACTATTGTAGTTTTATTAGATGTAGAGTATTGTAAAGTTATACTAGATGTAGAGTATTGTAAAGTTATTCTAGATGTAGAGTATTGTAGTTATACTAGACGTAGAGTAGTGTAAAGTTATACTAGATGTAGAGTATTGTAGTTATACTAGATGTAGAGTATTGTAAAGTTATTCTAGATGTAGAGTATTGTAAAGTTATTCTAGATGTAGAGTATTGTAAAGTTATTCTAGATGTAGAGTATTGTAAAGTTATTATAGATGTAGAGTATTGTAAAGTTATACTAGATGTAGACTATTGTAAAGTTATTCTAGATGTAGAGTATTGTAAAGTTATACTAGATGTAGAGTATTGTAAAGTTATACTAGATGTAGAGTATTGTAAAGTTATACTATATGTAGAGTATTGTAAAGTTATTCTAGATGTAGAGTATTGTAAAGTTATACTATATGTAGAGTATTGTAAAGTTATTCTAGATGTAGAGTATTGTAAAGTTATTCTAGACGTAGACTATTGTAAAGTTATACTAGATGTAGAGTATTGTAAAGTTATACTATATGTAGAGTATTGTAAAGTTATACTAGATGTAGAGTATTGTAAAGTTATTCTAGATGTAGAGTATTGTAAAGTTATACTATATGTAGAGTATTGTAAAGTTATACTAGATGTAGAGTATTGTAAAGTTATTCTAGATGTAGAGTATTGTAAAGTTATTCTAGATGTAGAGTATTGTAAAGTTATTCTAGACGTAGACTATTGTAAAGTTATACTATATGTAGAGTATTGTAAAGTTATTCTAGATGTAGAGTATTGTAAAGTTATACTAGATGTAGAGTATTGTAAAGTTATTCTAGATGTAGAGCATTGTAAAGTTATTCTAGATGTAGAGTATTGTAAAGTTATACTATATGTAGAGTATTGTAAAGTTATACTAGATGTAGAGTATTGTAAAGTTATTCTAGATGTAGAGTATTGTAAAGTTATTCTAGATGTAGAGTATTGTAAAGTTATACTAGATGTAGAGTATTGTAAAGTTATACTAGATGTAGAGTATTGTAAAGTTATACTAGATGTAGAGTATTCTAAATTTATTCTAGATGTAGAGTATTGTAAAGTTATTCTAGATGTAGAGTATTGTAAAGTTATTATAGATGTAGAGTATCGTAAAGTTATACTAGATGTAGACTATCGTAAAGTTATTCTAGATGTAGAGTATTGTAAAGTTATACTATATGTAGAGTATTGTAAAGTTATACTAGATGTAGAGTATTGTAAAGTTATACTATATGTAGAGTATTGTAAAGTTATTCTAGATGTAGAGTATTGTAAAGTTATACTAGATGTAGAGTATTGTAAAGTTATACTAGATGTAGAGTATTGTAAAGTTATACTATATGTAGAGTATTGTAAAGTTATACTAGATGTAGAGTATTGTAAAGTTATTCTAGATGTAGACTATTGTAAAGTTATTCTAGATGTAGAGTATTGTAAAGTTATACTAGATGTAGAGTATTGTAAAGTTATTATAGATGTAGAGCAAAGGTTCTCAACGGAGGGCGTTTGGGAGCAAGGTCCCGTTCGGGGAGTGCTTGAAGGCTCTTTACTTTGGTAAGTAAAGTTATACTAGGTGTAGAGTATTGTAAAGTTATTCTAGATGTAGAGTATTGTAAAGTTATTATAGACGTAGACTATTGTAAAGTTATACTAGATGTAGAGTATTGTAAAGTTATACTAGATGTAGAGTATTGTAAAGTTATTCTAGATGTAGAGTATTGTAAAGTTATTATAAATGTAGAAAAAAGGTTCCCAACGGGGGGCGTTTGGGAGCAAGGTCCCGTAAGAGGGGTGCTTGAAGGCTCTTTACTTTGGTAAGTTTTATATGCCATATTTGTATGTCTTTGAGACAGCCAGTGTGAATGCATTTCAATGAGCTTGCAGACAGCATAACTATAGTCTGACCGCAGGTGTGCAGGCGTGTCCGGTAATTGATACATTAACCAGTTATTGAGATCCTAAAAATGGAAAATCCCACAGTCAACTGGGTCAAGGATACGTTGAGTGCAGTCAGTTAGAATCTTATCTTTCCTTCACCGATAATGTATTTCATGTCTGATATTATTGACTCGACCGTAATGAGTTAACATTATGTAGATCTAAAGGGTTCTCCCTAAAAATGAAAGGCAGGTTGTATGATGCCTGCATACGAACAGCAATGTTGCATGGCAGTGAGACCTGGGCATTGTGCGCAGAGGATATACGCAGACTAGAGAGGAACGAAGCTTGCATGCTCCGCTGGATGTGTAATAGTAATATACGTGAACGGCAAAGCATAAACGAACTAAGGAAAAAATTAGAAATAAGAGGGATCAGATGTTGTTTACTCGAGAGAAGGCTACGTTGGTACGGACACGTGATGCGCATGAAAGTCGATAGCTGTATAACAAAGTGCAGGGCAATAAAGATAGACGGTAGCCATGGAATAGGCAGACCTAGAAAATCCTGGGACGAGCTGATAAATTCCGACCTCACACACTTACACCTCTCCAAGACAATGTCACTGGACCGAGACCTTTGGCGGTACTCAGTAATAGAGAAGACCCGCCTTACCTAAATACATAGTAAAACCTACTACAGCCAGTAGGCATCTCTAACAAAATACACCCCCGTCCCACCACCCACACCCCCATCCACACCACCCCCTCCTATGTAAAGTTATGTTGGTGCCACAACATCCAGGCCGAAACAAATGAGATCGTGTAGGTGTCACGACAAAAAAACACACAGTCCACGCTGTAAATGTGGCCGTGTAGGCAACACGGTAAAAACCTCCCAGTCCCACACTGTAAATGTGGTTGGTGTTAGGAAGGGCATCCAACTGTAGAAAACCTGCCAGACAGTCCTATGCGAGCAAGACAATCACTCTTGCCTCAAGTGGGAATGCCCCCGTCCAAACCCATGCAAGCGTGGAACACGGACGTTAAACGTTGATGATGATGATTTCATTCCCTATTGTATAAATAATATTTCAAATAAAAAAAAAGAAAAGAAAAACAGAAGTGGGTAGCACACACATCTAGGACCACATACATCATATAAGCAGGTAATACATACATCTAGGATCACATACAACACATAAGCAGGTAATATACACATCTAGGATCACATACAACACATAATCAGGTAATACACACATCTAGGACCACATACAACACATAAGCACGTAATACATGCAACACATAATGAGGTAATACAAACATCTAGGACCATATACAACACATAATCAGGTAATACAAACATCTAGGCCCACATACAACACATAAGCAGGTATTACACACATCTAGGACCACATACAATACACATTGTATCATGTGCTACAGACGATGCAAGAGCAATGGTCAGCCAATACAAGGCCTTCGTCACTCTTCTGAAGAGAGAAAATCTATCTGTATTTGCTGTTCATTGTGTCATTCATCGACAACACTTGGCTGCGAATAAACTCGGGAAGCCGCTAAGCAAGTCCTTGCAGGTGGCAATTGATGTCATCAATTTTATCAAACGGCATTCCCTCAATGTACAAATTTTCCGGCAACTGTGCCAAGATAATGACGAAGAATTCGTCAAGTTGCTCCTTCATACTAAGGTGGCTTTCAAAGGGCAAGTGCTTTACTCACTTCTTTGAACTCTTCGGCTGTATCATTGAGTTTCTGCGAGGATGCAACACAGAACTGTACAAGAAAACCCTCGATGTGAGGCAAGATTGCGCCGACCTCACCAACATCTTCGACAAATGCAACAGCGTCATTTTGGCTTTGCAGGGGAAGAAGATCACCTTGCTTAACCCTTTAGCATTCAAACCGATAAAAACCGACAAGATTATGTCCCCTTTCATTTATTCAAACCGACATTTAATACCACACGGAGATCTCCTTCTAAAAATAAACATTGACATCATCGAAATCTCGTCAATTCGAGATTACTGCGAGATAAAGCCCTTACGCGCGAAAATTAACTCTTAGTATAGTTAAAGAACTTGCGATAACACGTGTTTTTAACGTTGAAAGTGTAACATGGCTTCCGAAAGTAGCGACAACGAATTTGAAGGTTTTACGTCCGACGACATTCGAGATCAAAAGGAAACAGAAGATAATATCAGTGATTTATCTTCAAACGAATCAGATATATTTATTTCTGATATATCTGATAGTCACTTTGAAAGTGAAAGAGAAGATTTGACTGACACCATTGAAAAAACACCAACGTGGTTGAAAGAAACAACATCGATACATGTTTCGGATTTTACTGAAAATATTGGACCACAACACACATTACCACCCGATGCTAAAGCACTGGATTATTATTTTTTTATTTTTACCACAAACTTTCTTCGAAGTTGTGGCAAATCGCTATGCACAACAACAAATTTCTAATATTGGAAAACCCGATCTGTTATGGCGTCCGACAGATTCTGCCGAAATGAAAGCGTTTTTTACCATAAATATTATGTTTGGTATTAAACAATATCCACGACTGGAATTATTGGAGTACTGATATAAGGTTTGTTGACCCTTATATATCTAGTATTATGGCAAAAACGAGATTCATTAAATTAAACCAGTATTTGCATCTGGTTGATACTTCAAATGCCCCTGGTAGAAATGAATCGAATTACGACCCACTGTACAAAGTACGACCATTAATTGAAATATTGTCAGAAAAATTTAAAAGTGTGTATAAACTTATATATTGGCAACATTCTGTTACGTAAATTTACACCGTACATTTACAGAGTACATTGCCAATATTATTTTGACTGGTGAAAAGGTTTTATACATTTTTTTCAATGAAAATATTTGCCTGGAATGTAGAGAAAGACTAAAACCTTGTACTGATTACACCTGCATTTTTAATTAATTCACCTGTTCGGAAAACTGCTAGAATTGATGGAAATCAGCATCTAGGTCATTATTGGATTTTTTTTGCAACAAATCTAACAGATAAGGCAGATAAAGTTTAAATTTTTGTGTTTATCCATAAAGTTATTACTTTTACACCTGTTAATTAATTTCACCTGCCCATAAAAGTCAAATTTAACAAAAAAAAAATCAGGTAAAAATATATAATTGTAAATTATAGTTATTTAACCCTTTAGCATTCACATTGAATTGTCAAATGTCATGTTCATCTATTTGCATTATTTTCACTTAATTATACTCAAGAGGGTTATCGATTTTATTTGTTTGTAATTACTTTAATTTTCTATGTGCAGACTTGAAATTTTGTCAGTAGATGTTTAAAGAACTATAATTTACAATTATATATTTTTACCTGATTTTTTTTGTTAAATTTGACTTTTATGGGCAGGTGAAATTAATTAACAGGTGTAAAAGTAATAACTTTATGGATAAACACAAAAATTTAAACTTTATCTGCCTTACCTGTTAGATTTGTTGCAAAAAAATCCAATAATGATCTAGATGCTGATTTCCATCAATTCTAGCAGTTTTCCGAACAGGTGAATTAATTAAAAATGCAGGTGTAATCAGTACAAGGTTTTAGTCTTTCTCTACATTTCAGGCAAATATTTTCATTGAAAAAAATGTATAAAACCTTTTCACCAGTCAAAATAATATTGGCAATGTACTCTTACACAATGTACGGTGTAAAATTACGTAACAGAATGTTCCCAATATATAAGTTCATTAACAGGTGTGATGCAGGTGTGTCACAGGTGAATGCAGGTGTTTTTGTATATGTGTGCTAATATATTTTTAAAATATTGTTTTCAATATTGTCAGACAATATTTCTATCGTGATACTGCCCAAAGCACCCTTTACATAATGGCACTTTGCAAAAGGAACACATAAATAGGGTTTGGATTGCGTAACCTTTAACAGTTTTTCTCTTTTGCAAAGAGCACAATCGGCAAACCTTCCTCCTACCATCAATTCTCTCCACTTTATGAAAATCAATATTTTCTTTGTGGACCACTGCTAATTTTGATTTTTTCCCAGCTTTGTGTTTGCGAGAAGTATATCCCCCACGTAGCTGGGATGCAATGTCCACGCGAAATTTCATGTGGCAGTAGTCCTTTGGTGGTGGCGGATCCTTGTGGCTTTTAGTAAATACAATAAAAG
Organism: Eledone cirrhosa; assembly: GCA_964016885.1. NCBI lineage: Eukaryota > Metazoa > Mollusca > Cephalopoda > Octopoda > Eledonidae > Eledone > Eledone cirrhosa. The sequence continues at coordinate 430,503,685 of OZ024740.1, forward strand.
AATTCACAATGGTTAAATTCACTAAAAACCACAAGATGTATCTCCACCATTTCTTTCCAGGGCGTCCAACTGGGTAATACGCGCAATATTGGTCGGATTTGTCAACCCCACCCATATATTTATTGTAGGAGAGGTTAACTAAAGGTCTACCCTCAGCCCCAACACCTGGTTGTTGGTTAGAACTCAGGAACAAAATTTGCCGTTTGTCTTTGAACACTGTGGCTAACATGTTCTCTTTTTGCATTTGGAGAATGTCTCCTCTGTTTTTTAGTTTCGTAACTTTTATTTCTTGGGGTAGCCCTTTCCGATTGCTCATTATTGTGCCGCAGGTGTATGTATTTACAAGGGCAAGATCCTCTGCTAAAAGCACCGAAGAAAAAAAACGGTCAAAATAAATATGTCTGTGTTGAGAGTGGAAGGGTTGAGTCAGCGACCACACAACATCGTAACCCAACCCGTGCTTTCTCTCTCCGTTAAGTTTTTTTCCTGTGTAAACATCAAAGTTTACACAGTATCCCGTGTCCGATTCACACAGTTCCCACACTTTGATGCCCCATTTGGTGGGTTTAGCTGGCATATACTGTCTGAAATGAACCCTACCCTTATACCCAATCATAGCTTCATCAACACTAAGATTTTTTCCAGGTATATACATACTTTTAAATTTTTCTGTCAACATTTCAATTAATGGTCGTACTTTGTACAGTGGGTCGTAATTCGATTCATTTCTACCAGGGGCATTTGTGGTATCAACCAGATGCAAATACTGGTTTAATTTTATAAATCTCGTTTTTGCCATAATACTAGATATATAAGGGTCACCAAACCTTATATCAGTACTCCAATAATTCCACAGTCGTGGATATTGTTTAATACCAAACATAATGTTTATGGTAAAAAACGCTTTCATTTCGGCAGAATCTGTCGGACGCCATAACAGATCAGGTTTTCCTCGGTTAGAAATTTGTTGCTGTGCATAGCGATTTGTCTCTTCTGCCACAACTTCGAAGAAAGTTGGGGGTAAAAATAAAAAAAAATAATCCAGTGCTTTAGCATCGGGTGGTAATGTGTGTTGTGGTCCAGTATTTTCATTAAAATCCGAAACATGTATCAGTGTTGTTTCTTTCAACCACGTTGGTGTTTTTTCAATGGTGTCAGATATATCTTCGCTTTCACTTTCAAAGTGACTATCATCATCATCAGATATATCAGAAATAAATATATCTGATTCGTTTGAAGATAAATCACTGATATTATCTTCTGTTTCCTTTTGATCTCGAATGTCGTCGGACGTAAAACCTTCAAATTCGTTGTCGCTACTTTCGGAAGCCATGTTACAATTTCAAAGTTAAAAACACGTGTTATCGCAAGGTCTTTAACTATACTAAGAGTTCATTTTCGTGCGTAAGGGCTTTATCTCGCTGTAATCTCGAATTGAGATTTCGATGATGTCAATGTTTATTTTTAGAAGGAGATCTACGTGTGGTCTGAAATGTCGGTTTTTGTCGGTTTGAATAAATGAAAGGGGACATAATCTTGTCGGATTTTGTCGCTTTGAACGCTAAAGGGTTAAACATCTACTGACAAAATTTCAAGTCTGCACATAGAAAATTAAAGTAATTACAAACAAATAAAATTGATAACCCTCTTGAGTATAATTAAGTGAAAATAATGCGAATAGATGAACATGACATTTGACAATTCAATGTGAATGCTAAAGGGTTAAAGCAAGGAATGCTGTGAAAACATTCCTGGCCAAATTGAATGTCAACGAAAGGAATCTTTGTTGACGGGAATTCTATAATTTTCCTAGTGTCGCCAATGTTCAAAACATTGTAAGCGATGACCAACTCCAAATTTATACCGCTCACCTCCGTGCACTACAAGACAACATGAGAGAACGGTTTGTCAACCTTTTGCCGATGGACATCCCAATGTGGATAGCAGATCCCTTCATAGCTAACGTCGACGATTTGGACGTTAAATTTCAAGAAGAATTCATTGAACTCAAGCAGATGACATGATCAAAATTAGATTTCCCAAAATGGGTGAACTCCTTTTTGGGATGCAAGAGGAAATTCAGCGTTAATTTCCACACCTACATGCAGAGGCTAAGAGATTTGCTCTGCCTTTTCCAAGTTCATACTTAGTCGAGAGGAGGTTTGGTGCTGTTTCCAGACTGCACAGTAAGTCTCGCAACCGCTACAATGTAATTACACATGGAGATCTCTGGCTACATCTTAAGAAAATTCAGCCTCACATCAAAGAGTTAGCTAGACTCCATGAAGTTCAAGGGTCCCATTGAAATGAGGTCAGAGTTAAAGTAAGTTAATTTATCCGAAAACTTGGATATGCTATTGTTACAAAGCAAACTAACAATTTTTTTATTTGTAGTTACAGTCTGACTGGACTGGAAACCATCTACTACAATTCACTTACTCATTTGTTGTATATATTTTACCATTTACTAATAAATATAAGTCCTACGTGGTCATGAAAACTCTCTTCCGTGGTCTCTAAGCTCACAAAGCAGAGGGGACATCAAGTTAGATATAAATATTTATTCTGTCCATTTCATTAAAGGGAAAATTGAAAGCCTTGAAATGATATAATTGCCACTTTCTTCCAGATAAGAGCACTCTTGGGATAGACAGAATTGCTCTTGTATAAATGTTCAAAATAGCTGGTATCACCTGGTGGTAATATATCAAATTCAACTGGTCCTTATTCATAAAAAAGAACATTTATGTTCCTTTTTTTTTAAATTTATATATTTCCCTTCAAGGAATGTATTTATACTCGCAGCTGCCTACAATGGTATCTTTTGAATATTGTTAATCAATTTTTTAATAATCTACTGATATCAAAATCAGTAGTATATTGAAAAATGGAAAAATGGGGGGGGGGGGGGCGTTTGGCCTAAATGGGTTGAGAACCTGTGATGTAGAGTATTGTAAAGTTATACTAGATGTAGACTATAGTAAAGTTATATTAGATGTAGAGTATTGTAAAGTTATTCTAGATGTAGACTATTATAAAGTTATACTAGATGTAGACTATTGTAAAGTTATATTAGATGTAGACTATTGTAAAGTTATTCTAGATGTAGACTATTGTAAAGTTATTCTAGATGTAGACTATTGTAAAGTTATATTAGATGTAGACTATTGTAAAGTTATTCTAGATGTAGACTATTGTAAAGTTATATTAGATGTAGACTATTGTAAAGTTATTCTAGATGTAGACTATTGTAAAGTTATTCTAGATGTAGACTATTGTAAAGTTATATTAGATGTAGACTATTGTAAAGTTATTCTAGATGTAGACTATTGTAAAGTTATTCTAGATGTAGACTATTGTAAAGTTATACTAGATGTAGACTATTGTAAAGTTATATTAGATGTAGACTATTGTAAAGTTATTCTAGATGTAGACTATTGTAAAGTTATTCTAGATGTAGACTATTGTAAAGTTATACTAGATGTAGACTATTGTAAAGTTATATTAGATGTAGACTATTGTAAAGTTATTCTAGATGTAGACTATTGTAAAGTTATTCTAGATGTAGACTATTGTAAAGTTATTCTAGATGTAGACTATTGTAAAGTTATTCTAGATGTAGAGTATTGTAAAGTTATATTAGATGTAGAGTATTGTAAAGATGGACATTAAACAATGATGATTGCTATTTCAGACAAACTCCGTAAAGAGATCAACAAAGTGGTAAATGTCTACATTGACCAAGGAATTGCAGAATTGGTTCCTGGTCTTCTGTTTATTGATGAGGTTCATATGTTGGACATTGAGTGTTTCACTTATCTACATCGGGCTCTGGAATCATCCATCTCTCCAATTGTCATCTTTGCAACTAACCGAGGCAAATGTACAATCAGGTAAATTCTTTAATAATATCTAACTTTATCATCACCACCATCACCATCACCACTACTGCTTCCATCACCACCACCATCACTACTACTGCTACCATCATTACCACCATCACCACCACCACTACCATCGCCACTATTACCTTACCACCACCACCATCACTGCTACTGCTATCATCGTCACCTCTACCATCACCATATATCCATGTTTTCATGAGTCAGACAAGTCCTCTTCAACATGGCCTCTTTCCACTTACTGCATTACTTTATCTCCTTTCTGAATGTCAACATTTTGAGTTGTTCTTTCACTTATGTCTGAGTCTTCCTTGGTGTACCTCTATCAGATCTTCATACCACTTCTATCCCCAGCACTCATCATCATCATCATCGTTTAACGTCCATGTTCCACGCTTGCATGGGTTTGGACGGGAGTTTTCCCACTTGAGGCAAGAGTGGTTGTCTTGCTCGCATAGGACTGTCTGGCGGGTTTTCTACAGCTGGATGCCCTTCCTAACACCAACCACATTTACAGTGTGGGGCTAGGAGGTTTTTACTGTGTTGCCCACACGGCCACATTACAGCGTGGACTGCCTGGCGTGTTTTCTACAGCTGGATGCCCTTCCTAACACCAACCACATTTACAGTGTGGGGCTGGGAGGTTTTTACTGTGTTGCCCACACGGCCACATTACAGCGTGGACTGCCTGGCGTGTTTTCTACAGCTGGATGCCCTTCCTAACACCAACCACATTTACAGTGTGGGACTGGGAGGTTTTTACTGTGTTGCCTACACGGCCACATTACAGCGTGGACTGTCTGGCGTGTTTTCTACAGCTGGATGCCCTTCCTAACACCAACCACATTTACAGTGTGGGACTGGGAGGTTTTTACCGTGTTGCCTACACGGCCACATTACAGCGTGGACTGTTTTTTTTTTGTCGTGACACCTACACGAACTCATTTGTTTCGGCCTGGATGTTGTGGCACCAACATAACTTTACATTGAAAGGGGTGGGGGATGGTGGGACGGGGGGGTGTTTTGTTAGAGATGCCTACTGACTGTAGTAGGTTTTACTTTGTATTTCAGGTAAGGCGGGTTTTCTCTATTACTGAGTACCGCCAAAGGTCTCGGTCCAGTGACATTGTCTTGGAGAGGTGTAAGTGTGTGAGGTCGGAATTTATCAGCTCGTCCCAGGTTTTTTCTGGGTCTGCCTACTCCGTGACTACCAACTATCTTTATTGCCCTGCACTTTGCTATACAGCTGTTGTCTTTCATGCGCATCACGTGACCATACCAATGTAGCCTTCTCTCGAGTAAACAACATCTGATCCCTCTTATTTCTAATTTTTTCCTTAGTTCGTTTATGCTTTGCCGTTCACGTATATTACTATTACACATCCAGCGGAGCATGCAAGCTTCGTTCCTCTCTAGTCTGCGTATATCCTCTGCACACAATGCCCAGGTCTCACTGCCATGCAACATTGCTGTTCGTATGCAGGCATCATACAACCTGCCTTTCATTTTTAGGGAGAACCCTTTAGCGGCTAATAGTGGTATAAGCTCTCTGAACTTTTTCCATCCAGTTCTGACTCTAGCTACTGTACTTTCAGAGCACCCTCCCCCACAGCTGATTCTTTTACCCAGGTAACGGAAGCTGACCACTATTTCTATACAACTCTCTGCGCAATTGAAGGAGCTAGTATTTTGTGGGCACTTGCTGCTACTTATTGCACCAGACCACCGGCCACATGTAAAATCTGTGTTCTTAGTTAGCTTACCTGTGATCCCACTACATCTTTTATGCACCCATACTTTCCATTTGGGACATAAAATGGAGTTTCTACCTACGCCTTTCCTACACACTGAGCATGGCCATTTCCCGGAAGGGACCGCCGCCTTATTTTCTTTCCTACAAACTAGAACTTTAGTCTTAGCCAGGTTAATTTTAAGGCCTTTTGATTCTAGGCCGTGCTTCCATGTTTGGTATTTCTTCTCTAGCTCGGCCATTGATTCAGCTATGAGCGTTAGATCATCTGCGTATAGGAGTTCCCATGGGCAGCCGGTCTTGAACTCCTCTGTTATAGCCTGAAGGGCAATAATAAATAGTAGGGGGCTAAGAACAGAGCCCTGATGGACACCAACTTTTACGCTAAGCTCTTCACTATATTCGTTGTTAATTCTAACCTTGCTGACTGTTTCTTTATACATGGCTTGTATAGCTCTCACAAGCCATTCGTCAACACCTAGTTTTCTAAGAGCCCACCAGATAATGGAACGGGGGACTCTGTCGAAGGCTTTCTCCAAGTCGACAAAGGCTAAGTATAGGGGTTTACTTTTAGCTAGGTACTTCTCCTGTAGTTGTCGTACAATGAAAAGAGCGTCTGTGGTACTTTTGCCTGACACAAACCCGAACTGCATTTCATCTAGATCGATTCTCTCTCTGATTAGTTGCACTATTACTTTTTCCGTGACCTTCATGACCTGGTCGATTAATTTAATGCCTCTATAGTTACTCCTATCTAGGGCATCTCCTTTACCCTTGTAACAGTTAATGATGATGCTGCTACGCCAGTCCTTCGGAACAACCCCATTCTGTATGACTTGGTTTACTATCCGGGTGACCATGGTATGTCCCACCGTTCCAGAGGCCCTCAGCATCTCAGCAACTATTTCCGAAGGCCCAGCCGCCTTACCCGTCTTCATATCTTTGATTGCCTTACTTATTATACTACCTTCAACTAACACTGCTGGTTCCTCTATTGGATCGATCTGGGGGAGACTATCCTTCTCCCATTTTTTCTCCTCATTTAGTAGCCTCTCGTAGTGACACTTCCAAGCGACCTTCTTATCAGCGTCAGTGATGGCGAGTACGCCGTCATCATTTAGTACACCATCATCATTTAGTACACACTTCTCCCCGACAATATCACGGTTTTCCTTGACACATTGCCTAGCAATCTTGAACACTTCACGTTTTTGGTCCTCGCGTTGTAGAACATGCTTGAACTTTCTTTCCTCTGCTTCCCTTCTTGCGAAGTACACTTGTCTCCTAGCTTCCCTCCTGGCCACTTGATAGTCTTCTCTACTTCCCCCATCCCGCCATACTTTCCAAGCCTGCTTTTTGGCCTTAATCGACTCCTCCACCTTACTGTTCCACCACCATGTTACTCTCCTCCTGCCTATAGGCCTGCTCCGGCCACAGACTTCGTCTGCTGCCATCAGCAGGTTTGCTTTCAGGAATTCCCACTGTTCCTCTATATTGTACGACTCTAAATGCTCTTCCTTACTGTCGAAAGCATCAAGTAATATGCTTTGAAATTTATTTCTGGCTGTGGGGTCCTTTAGCTTCCATATTTTTCTCCTGAGGATAGTCCTCTTCTGCTGTCGAGTACGTCTCGTCCTGACTATGAGGTCGCTAATTATCAGTCTATGTCATCATCCATATATAATATGTATCCATACCAGTAAAATGTTCTCTCTTAGACACTGCATTTCATTACTCTCTAGTTTTTTTCTCAATTCATTTTTACTTTGTCTTTTAGGCACACTAACATTACACATCCAACAGAGCATGCTCACTTCATTTCTTTCTAACCCTTGTACAACTTCTACATTCAAGGCTTATGTCTCACCACTATACATTACATATTGGAGGCACATGGCTTAGTGGTTAGAGCATTGGCCTTGCAATCGAAAGGTTGTGAGTTCAATTCTCAGACCGGGTGATGTGTTGTTTCCTTGAGCAAGACACTTTATTTCACATTGCTCCAGTTTACTCAGCTGTAGAAATGAGATGATACGGACTGGGGTCCCTATCATTCCACTTCAAAGTGGTCGTGGAAGTGCCACGGCAAAAAAGCACCCAGTACTCTGTAAATGAGGTTGGTGTTAGGAAGGGCATCCAGCTGTAGAAATCAAGCCAGAATCGGTTCCCGTCCTACCCTTGCAAGCAGGGAAAAGTGGACGTAAAATGATGATGATGATGATATTGTATAAAAGTGTCAAACAATCTATCTTTTGATTGGAGAGAGATAGTAGCTCCCTGAACTTCTCTCTGGACTCTTCTTCTATATTTTACTTGGAGAGAGAATCCCTTCATTATCAGCAGAGATAGTAGCTCCCTGAACTTCTCTCTGGACTCTTCTTCTATATTTTACTTGGAGAGAGAATCCCTTCATTATCAGCAGAGATAGTAGCTCCCTGAACTTCTCTCTGGTCTCTTCTTCTATATTTTACTTGGAGAGAGAATCCCTGAACTTCTCTCTGGTCTCTTCTTCTATATTTTACTTGGAGAGAGAATCCCTTCATTATCAGCAGAGATAGTAGCTCCCTGAACTTCTCTCTGGTCTCTTCTTCTATATTTTACTTGGAGAGAGAATCCCTTCATTATCAGCAGCGATAGTAGCTCCCTGAACTTCTCTCTGGTCTCTTCTTCTATATTTTACTTGGAGAGAGAATCCCTTCATTATCAGCAGCGATAGTAGCTCCCTGAACTTCTCTCTGGTCTCTTCTTCTATATTTTACTTGGAGAGAGAATCCCTTCATTGCCAGCAGAGATAGTAGCTCCCTGAACTTCTCTCTGGACTCTTCTTCTATATTTTACTTGGAGAGAGAATCTCTTCATTATCAGCAGAGATAGTAGCTCCCTGAACTTCTTTCTGGACTCTTCTTCTATATTTTACTTGGAGAGAGAATCTCTTCATTATCAGCAGAGATAGTAGCTCCCTGAACTTCTCTCTGGACTCTTCTTCTATATTTTACTTGGAGAGAGAATCCCTTCATTGCCAGCAGAGATAGTAGCTCCCTGAACTTCTCTCTGGACTCTTCTTATTCCTATTTTAAATTGAATTCATAAAAAGAAGAATCTATTATTTCTTTTGGTGTTGAGACTGCACCCTAGTTTCAATTCCTTGTTGCTATTTTTTTCTAAGTATTTTCACTACTACCTTTGAGAAATAGGGCTCCCTCTTTACATGAGATAGAAATAGTGATACCTACAGGTTGTCTGTGGGCATGAGACAGTAACTAATTGTTAAACACAAACCTTATCTTCCAGGCTGCTATGTTGGGTTTAAGAGTCTAACAGTCTTGCATCAGAAAAATATTTGTTACTGCAAAAACATCAACAGAAATGAAAAGAAACCTGGCTGTTTGCTTTAGTGACTGATTGGGATCTTTTGGTTAAAACCCTTCTGTTTTAAGTATGGGAGGCTGTTGGATTCAGTGACTGATGGGGTCTTTTAGTTAAACTTTGCCTGTCATCCATTCAGGATTGATAAAATAAAGTACCAGTCATGTACTAGGGTCAATGTAATCAACTTCGTTCTACCCCCAAATTACTGGCCTTCTACCAATGTTAGAATTATTACAATATAAAATATTTTGAGATTTCTTTCATTTGATTGTTTTTTGTTTTTTTTTTACTAAAAACAATTTTTGTATTTTTTTTTTCAATTTCAGGGGCACTGAAGACATTGTATCCTCTCATGGCATTCCTCTTGATCTTTTAGACCGAGTGATGATCATTAGAACACTACCTTACACACAAGAAGAGATGATGCAGGTAAAGTCGTGGCTAGAATCATCATTTGGTTCATCTTTGCTGACATCAATTCAGACTTTTGAGACTATTCTATTGTTATTGCAATAACTGGGGGGAGAAGAGATAACACATTCGTCACATTAGTATTGATAAACCTAAGACAATGAACAAATAATAATTTTTTAAGGGGAAACAATGAATTATTTTTTAAAAATAAAAATACAAACGGACACAGAACTCCATAGTTCTTGGCCGTTGAAGTGGACTTTAGGGGTCGAGACTGCCAAAGTCTACCTCAACAACTGATGACCCTGGAGTTCTGTGTCCATACGTATTTTTATTTTTTTTAAATAACTTTTTACGATTTCCCCTTAAAAACTTGTTTAGTCCTCTCTTTATTATTCTACAGCTAGATGTCTTTCTTGATGTCAACTCTGGTTCTACTGCAATAAGGGACTAGTTCCATCAAAAATTCCACACAACAAACCACTTTCATCATCATCATCACCGTTTTACGTCCGTTCTTCCATGCTAGCATGGGTTAGACGGGTGTCCTGTTGTGGGCAGTGTCTGGTCGGCTGACCATGCCTTGCTCATACAGGAACTGATCTGGCTTGATTTCTACAGCTGGATGCCCTTCCTAACACCATCTTCATTTACAGTGAGTGCTGGGTGCTTTTTCGTGGCGCCTACACGTCCACTTTACAGTGTGGGCTGGGTGCTTTTTTGCGGTGGGGTGTGTGGGGGCATACTGTTTATATGCTTCAGCTTGTACCCATGGGAGGTCGGGTACTCTGTATTACTGCATGACGCCAGAAGTCACGGTCGTGTGTCATTGTCTTTGAGAGGTGTAATTGGATAAGATCGGCTTTTATCACCTCATCCCAGGTCATCTTGGGTCTCCCCACTCCGCGGTTTCCATCAACTTCTAGTGCTCTGCACCTTTTTATGCAGCTGTCATCCTTCATACGCATCACATGTCCATACCAGCGCAACCGCCTCTCCTGCACACAGCATTTGATTCCTCTTATGCTCAGTCTCTCTCTCAATTCATTTATGCTTTGTCGTTCACGTATATTACTGTTACACATCCATCAGAGCATGCAGGCTTCGTTTCTCTCTAATCTACGTAAGTCTTCCACCTTCAACGCCCAGGTCTCACTACCATGCAACATCGCTGTTCGGATACACGCATCATACAGTCTGCCTTTCATTCTGAGGGAAAAGCCTTTTGCAGCTAGCAGTGGTAGTAGTTCCCTAAACTTCTTCCATCCCGTTCTTACCCTAGTTATTGTACTTTCTGAGCACCCACCTCCGTTGCTAATTCGGTCACCTAGGTAGCAGAAGCTGTCTACTGTTTCTACAGGGCCCTCCCAGAGATTGGTGGTACTTGTTTCCTGTGGCTGTTTGCTGCTTGCTGTTTCAGCACAGCTGCTGCATGTGAATCCTACATTCTTAATTAAGCTTCCTGAGATCCCGCTACATCTCTTGTGTACCCATTGTTTGCATTTGGGGCAGAGAATGGAGTTCCTACCTACACCTTTCCTACATACTGAGCAAGGCCATTTCCCTGAGGGGATCTGGGTTCTGTTTTCTCGTCTACTTACAAGGACCTTAGTCTTTGTCATGTTGACTTTGAGACCCTTTCTTTCTAGTCCCTGCTTCCAGGTTTGGAATTTATTCTCTAGTTCTACCATAGATTCAGCTATGAGTGCGAGGTCATCAGCATACAGGAGTTCCCATGGGCATCCGGTCTTAAACTCCTCCGTTATTGCCTGCAGGACTATGATGAACAGGAGAGGGCTAAGAACAGAGCCCTGGTGGACCCCAACCTGTACGCTAAATTCCTCGCTATACTCATTGCTAATCCTAACTTTGCTAACTGCTCCCCCTATACATGGCTTGTACCGCTTTCACAAACCATTCATCTACTCCTAGTTTTCTAAGAGCCCACCAGATTACAACACGTGGAACTCTGTCAAAGGCTTTCTCAAGGTCGACAAATGCCAAGTAGAGTGGCTTACTTTTAGCTAGGTACTTTTCCTGTAATTGCCTCACAAGGAAGAGGGCATCAGTGGTGCCTCTTCCTGGTACAAACCCAAATTGCATCTCGTCTATTTTCACCCGGTCCCTAATCAGCTGTGCTATAACTCTTTCTGTTACTTTCATGACCTGGTCCATCAACTTTATACCTCTATAGTTTCCTCTATCTAGTGCATCGCCTTTACCTTTGTAGCAGTTGACAATGATGCTACTGCACCAATCTTTTGGTATGGCTCCTTCTAGTATTACCTGGTTAACGATACGTGTGGTTATAGTGTGACCTACAGACCCAGATGCCTTCAGCATCTCGGCAGCTATACCCGATGGACCGGTTGCCTTCCCCATCTTCATATCTTTGATTGCCTTACTTACTACGCTGCTGCTCACTTGTACTGCTGGTCCCTCTATAGGGTCTACTTGGGGTAGGGTCTCTTCTTCCCATGCATTCTCCTCATTTAGTAATCTATCATAATGACTCTTCCATGCATCTTTCTTCTCAGCACTTGTGAGGGCAAGCTCACCTTTATCATTCCGGATACACTTCTCTCCAATGACATCACAACTATCTCTGACACACTGCCTCGCAATCTTGAATACCTCCTGTTTCTGGTCCTCACGTTGTAAAACATGCTTGAATCTTCTATCCTCTGCTTCCCTCCTAGCTAAGTATACTTGTCGCCTAGCTTCCCTCTTGGTCTCTATGTAATGTACCCTGCTCCCGCCGTTCTTCCATTCTTTCCATGCCTGTCTCTTGGCCTTAACTGCTTCATCTACCTTATTGTTCCACCACCAAGTCACTCTCCTCCTGCTTGAGGTCTTACTCCAGCCACAGACCTCATCCGTCGCCTCTAGTAAATTATTTTTTAGGAACTGCCAGTTCTCTTCTACGTTAAATGTCTCTATCTGTTCTTCTTTACTGTCGTAGGCGTTGAGTAAAGTATCTTTAAATCTGTTACTGGTTGAGGGGACTTTCAGCTTCCAGATCTTTCTTCTCCAGGTTGGCCTCTGTTTCCGGGTTCGTCTAGTTCTGACCGTGAGGTCGCTGACAACTAAGCTATGTTGGGATGTACATTCCTCACTAGGGAAGGCTTTTGTGTTTACGACCGTCCATCTGTCACGTCCTCTGATGAGGATAAAATCTAACTGACTAGAGTGCTCCCCTGATCTATAGGTGATCAGGTGGTTGTCGGGTTTTTTAAAGTTTGTGTTACATATCGACATGTCATTGGCGTCGCAGAATTCTAGAAGTCTGAATCCTTCCTCATTCCTTGTGCCAACCCCATGGCCTCCATGTACTCTATTGAAGACGTCGCAGTGTTTACCTACGTGTCCGTTAAAATCTCCTGCGAGGATTAGGAAGTCCTTGTCGTCTGTTAGAGCAGTAGTGTGTATTAGGGACTCGTAAAACCTATCCTTAAGTTCGTCTGGCAGCTTTGTGACACATAATAACTACCTACTACATAAACTGTAACAATGGAATAATAAACACACACACATACATACACACACTCACATACATATAGATACATAAATCAATATATACTTACATGCTGTTGGTTACAATGAAGACTGGTTCAGTTGATTCAAACAACGAAACAGCCAGCTTGTGAAATTAATGTAAAAGTGGCTGAGCATTCCACAAAAGAGTACCCTTAATGTAATTCTCAGGGAGATTCAGTGTGACAGAATGTGACAAGGCTGGCTCTTCAAATTACAGGTACAACCCACTTTTGCCAGCTGAGTAGACTGGAACCATGTGAAATAAAGTGTCTTGCTCAAGAACACAACATGCCGCCAGGAATCGAACTCGTGACCTTACAATCATGAGCCAAATACCTTAACCACTAGGCTACACACATACACATATATATACACATATACATAAGCATGTGGCTTGGTGATTAGGGTGTTAGGCTGACAATTGTATGGTCAGGAGATTGATTCCCAGGGTGGGTGGTGTGTTGTGTCTTTAAGACATTTATTGTCATGTTGCACTAGTTGACTGAACTGAAAACAATGAGTATTAGTCTTTGTCTTTCACACCATTTGGTACCATAGAGAAGTGAGACAGTGTCACTGGTACCATAGAGAAGTGAGACGGTGTCACTGGTACCATAGAGAAGTGAGACAGTGTCACTGGTACCATAGAGAAGTGAGACGGTGTCACTGGTACCATAGAGAAGTGAGACAGTGTCACTGGTACCATAGAGAAGTGAGACGGTGTCACTGGTGCCATAGAGAAATGAGACGGTGTCAGTGGTGCCATAGAGAAGTGAGACGGTGTCAGTGGTGCCATAGAGAAGTGAGACTGTCACTGGTACCATAGAGAAGTGAGACGGTGTCAGTGGTGCCATAGAGAAGTGAGACAGTGTCACTGGTACCATAGAGAAGTGAGACAGTGTCACTGGTACCATAGAGAAGTGAGACAGTGTCACTGGTACCATAGAGAAGTGAGACGGTGTCAGTGGTGCCATAGAGAAGTGAGACAGTGTCACTGGTACCATAGAGAAGTGAGACGGTGTCAGTGGTGCCATAGAGAAGTGAGACAGTGTCAGTGGTGCCATAGAGAAGTGAGACAGTGTCACTGGTGCCATAGAGAAGTGAGACAGTGTCACTGGTACCATAGAGAAGTGAGACAGTGTCACTGGTACCATAGAGAAGTGAGACGGTGTCAGTGGTGCCATAGAGAAGTGAGACAGTGTCACTGGTGCCATAGAGAAGTGAGACAGTGTCACTGGTGCCATAGAGAAGTGAGACAGTGTCACTGGTGCCATAGAGAAGTGAGACAGTGTCACTGGTGCCATAGAGAAGTGAGACAGTGTCACTGGTGCCATAGAGAAGTGAGACAGTGTCACTGGTGCCATAGAGAAGTGAGACAGTGTCATTGGTACCATAGAGAAGTGAAACGGTGTTACTGGTGCCATAGAGAAGTGAGACAGTGTCACTGGTACCATAGAGAAGTGAGACGGTGTCACTGGTGCCATAGAGAAGTGAGACGGTGTCACTGGTGCCATAGAGAAGTGAGACAGTGTCACTGGTACCATAGAGAAGTGAGACGGTGTTAGTGGTGCCATAGAGAAGTGAGACAGTGTCACTGGTACCATAGAGAAGTGAGACGGTGTCACTGGTGCCATAGAGAAGTGAGACAGTGTCACTGGTACCATAGAGAAGTGAGACAGTGTCACTGGTACCATAGAGAAGTGAGACAGTGTCACTGGTACCATAGAGAAGTGAGACGGTGTCAGTGGTGCCATAGAGAAGTGAGACAGTGTCACTGGTACCATAGAGAAGTGAGACGGTGTCAGTGGTGCCATAGAGAAGTGAGACGGTGTCACTGGTGCCATAGAGAAGTGAGACAGTGTCACTGGTACCATAGAGAAGTGAGACGGTGTCAGTGGTGCCATAGAGAAGTGAGACAGTGTCACTGGTACCATAGAGAAGTGAGACTGTCACTGGTGCCATAGAGAAGTGAGACAGTGTCACTGGTACCATAGAGAAGTGAGACGGTGTCACTGGTGCCATAGAGAAGTGAGACGGTGTCACTGGTGCCATAGAGAAGTGAGACGGTGTCACTGGTACCATAGAGATGTGAGACGGTGTCAGTGGTGCCATAGAGAAGTGAGACAGTGTCACTGGTACCATAGAGAAGTGAGACGGTGTCAGTGGTGCCATAGAGAAGTGAGACAGTGTCACTGGTGCCATACCAAAGTGAGACAGTCATACATGGGTGATTACTGGGCTTCTATTCAGTCATGCTGCATCCTTCGCTATCAAAGTTATTAAAACTTCATTTTTATTATCATCAATAGTTTCTTAAAATATTTGAAATGTGCAGTTTTTTTAAAAGAAGTGTTAATAATTTTTGTCTTGACTCTTCTTCTCCTCAACAGATCCTTGGTATTCGGTCGCAGACAGAATCTATTCACATCAGTGATGAATCGCTACAGTTACTCAGTATGACTGGAACCAATACCACACTCAGGTAATATATTAGTAATCTTGTTACATTTTATTAGTACTTCTTCCGAAATACACTCTATTTTAATTAATTAATTGAGAATGTTGAAGGATTCCCTAAAATTATTATTTCATGACTAAGATAGTAACTTAATGTAAGGTTCTTATATAAAATTATGTTGGAAGATTTTAATTTAAATTGGAAACCTTTATAATGGGTGGTTTTATTTCATAGATTCAGAGCTGGATTTGGTTGGATTGGTAACTAAAGGGTTAATCTTCAGCCAGTATTATAAAGCTGGATGTTGTTATTGTTTAACCCTATGTCACTCCTGTTTATTAAATGCCTTCCAGCCATGACCATCCTGTCTCTTTATTTCAAAGATTAAAATGTCCCATTGTTTGCTGTTTACTTTTCTTTTTTAATTTAAGATGGTAGGATATGTTTTGAGGGAAATTTGGTGCTGTTTTTAGCAGGTCAACTAACCATATAGAAGCTCCATTATCAGCTCAGTAATTTTTCTTTTTTTAACTGCTTATTTAAGGAGAAAGGGGCTCAGTATCTAGGGTGTCCTTGACTGGTAAGTGGGAAAAGGGGACGTTATCCTCAAACTGGAGATCAGGAGTGAAAATCTGCTAATGGCACCCAAGGGGCAGGTGGTGGGTTCTCCCTACCACCCATATATTGATGTTCTTGGAGTGAAACTCTGCTAATGGTACCCAAGGGCCAGGTGATGGTGATGGAGTATACCTACCACTCATATAGTAAAGGTATTCTGGGGCTGAAACTCTACTAATGGTGCCCCAGGTTCAGGTGGTGGTAAGTTATGTCTACCACCCATATATTGAAGATATTAACAAATTAACAACAATTTTCCTTTTTAGGTTTGTCGCCAGTAGTCTGAGACATCATCATCATCATTGTTTTAACAGCCCTGTCCCTTCTAGCAAGGGTTGGACAGGTTCACAATGACCAAGTCAGTACTGAAGTAGGGCTACTGATCTCTCAGACAAACTGAGAGATTTGCTTTTCATTCTATTGCGTGTACAGGGGAGGTTGTCTTGTCTCTGACACAACTGAAAAATCCTCCCAACCCTTCGTTTAGCAGGCTTTCTATGGCAGGATGCCCTTCCTATTACCACCATTAGAGAGGCTGTCATGTCCTTAACATGACTATGGGGTCCTACTAACCCTTTGTTTGACAAGTTTACAGCTAGATGCCCTTCCTATCCCCAACCACTTTATAGCATGTACTGAGTGTGTTTATCATGTAGATCACCAACATTAGGGAATGTATGACGGAAATATATGAATGTTTATTTAAACGATCGCTAACCGGAAGTGTTGACATTTGAAAATTTTAAAGAAGTGAATCTTTAAATAAACAAAATATATTTAATCAACAGCTACGAAAATTAGTAGATAAATTATGTAATATTCATTCATTATTTATTCAAAGTAATCCTACTTATTTTACAAACGGGATAAAAAAATATATTCTGAGCGCAGTCCTGCACTCCTTACTTTGTTATAGTTTAGATTAGTCCAAAAAAGACCTATATTTTAATTATACTAAATTAGTCCAAAAAAGACATATTTTAATTATACTAAATTAGTCCAGTAAAGACTTATATTTTAATTATATCAAATTAGTCCAGTGAAGACTTATATTTTCTTCTTATTTCTTAATTCAGATATGCTGTCCAACTTCTTACTCCAGCTAACCTATTAGCTCGGATAAATGGGAAAGATGGTATTGGTAAAGAAGAGATTGAAGAAGTGAAGAAATTATTCTTCGATGCCAAATCTTCAGCAAAACTTCTACAGAAGTTTGATGACAAATATATGAAGTAATAGAAATAAAACCTTATCTCAAGACATCATCATCTCTAAAATAGAACATTTTTTTATTTTGGTTTCCTTTTAATATTGAAATTAATACAATTTATTTGGAAATTTTCCTGAAATGTTGGAATGATAAATGCTTTATAAACATGTTAAAATCACATTTATGATTCCTCCACCTCACATTTCTGCAAAATAAAAGCAATTTCATGTTTACATATTTACATCTCTTGTTGTTTACATTCTTTTATGGGTTTTTGTTGTTTTGTTTTAATTTCAAACTGGTCAGTTATTTGTTTGGTGAGTTTAATTGATGATTAGCTGACAGTTTCTGAACTAAAGCATGTTTGGTTTGTATCTTGTCACCAGTGCTTCACTTAGGGCCATTCAGAGGGTTGGACTCAAGCTACACTAGGCCAATGACTATGATTTGACCCAAGCTGGCCTCTGCAGAGTCCTGTGTTCAAGCTTTGGATGTCATCATTTCTTCAACATCTCTTTGTCAAAAGAGTTTCTATAGATCTTGTTTCACTGCTCTACGAGACATCTGCAATCTTCCTCCACCCATTGTAACTTTATCAGTTGGATTTCAATACCAAGATGGAATTTGAACTCAGTCTACAAAGTGCCATAACAAATACTGCAAGGTATTTCATCCAAACTGAAATGAGTTGAGAGGTCGTCTTTAATACTAGTGTTGATGCACTCGGTAAAGCATTTCATTCAAGGTTTTAACAAGTCCACTAATCAGCCCCCAAAAAATAAAGGACAAAGGTAACCTTGGGCAGGATTTAAACTCAGAACACAGCTGGAACAATTACCATGAAATATTCTGATACTTAAACAGTTGGGCAGTGTTGTCAATAGGGTAACATATCCATGCTGTGGCTGTACCAGAGTCCCTCATGGGATGGCATTAATTTCAAGGTGGGCAGTTGAAAATTTGGATTAGTATGATTTAAATTGGATCTTCAATTGGTGCTAGTGCGTCAGAGAGTTGACTAAAGGAGGTTCAAGCAGGTCTTCCTCTACTGTATCTCCCATGAGTTCCCACAATAGATAAGATATATTATCATCATCATAACCACAGTCAAACATTCCTGACAAAGTCTCTCCATAATTCACAATTTTCCATTTCTCCTTACTGAGGTTTGTATCATCTGAGAGTTGATCAATGAAGGTTTAAACAGGTCTTCCTCTACTGTGTCTCCCATGAGTTGATTCCCACAATAGTAACTTGTGTATAACTTCCTGCTTATTTCTCCAATAATGACCTGCAAATCGTAACCATCTTTGAGCAATTGTAGTTGTTATCTTGGGCAAGTTTCTCTATAAACTTTCATTTGTAATACATTGGTGTCAGTTTATAATGGATAACACTAGTGAAAACAGAAAGTGGATGTCATAAATTTCAGTCGAAACCAAATGAAAATGTTTTCATGCAATTTACTTAAAACAATAATAATCTCTGTCTCATTAAAACAGTTTCATGATATTGACATAGTAACAAGCTACAGAATTTTGTTTTAAAATCATTTGAAAAGACAAAAATGTTTTATAGTCCGAGATGAAATTGAGTGTGCAAGAATTGACTAAACAGTTCTACGACCATCTTGGAATAAGACTGCTCCTAACCCATATTGGCTGTCACATTGTACGACCAGGTCTTTAAATGTATTATAATAAACAAACACAGGTGCTTCAGTAATAAAGGTTTTGATTCTTTCTCATGTTTGGAAGTCCAGACCCAGGGTACGCCACTTTGTAGGAGGATATTAGGTTGGGAAGAAACCTTTGTCAAGGTTGCAAGGTCTGGTGAGCTACCAAACTTACATCTGTCGTATTGCTCACACTTTCTCTAGGTCTACTTTTATTTTATTGTTTTTATTTCCATCATTAGACTACAATCATGCTAGGGCACCGTCTTTAACAGTTTAGTTGATCATATCAGCTACAGTACTTTTTTTTTAATTACTTAGTGTCTATTTGTCAAATTGCTAAGTCATATGGCATAATTGGCTGTTCAGCTGTGTAGGCATAACATATAAGGATAAACACTCATGCACACATGCACTACACACACAAACACACCAATCTACTAATGATGTGTTAGGCAGTTCTGTTGATTGAATCAATTGGAGCACTCATCATCAGAAATGGGCTTCCATGTATCTGTGTATCTATCTATATACATATATATGAAAGTAGAGTAACCAAGGTAAGAACAAGATGGAAGAAGTTCAGTGAGCTATTGCCACTGTTAGCTGCAAAAGGTATTTCCCTCAAAATGAAAAGCAGACCATATGATGCATGCATATGAACAACGTTACATGGTAGTGAGACCTGGGCGTTGTGTGCAGAAGACTTGTGTAATAGTAATATACGCAAACGACAAACCATAGACGAACTGAGAGAGAAACTAGACATAAGAGGAATGAAATACTGTGTGCAGGAGAGGAGATTATGTTGGTATGGACATGATGTGCATGAAGGATGACGACTGCATAAAAAGGTGTAGAGCACTAGAAGTCGATGGAAGCCGTAGAATGGGGAGACCTGGGATGAGGTGATAAAAGCAGACCTTGCCTAATTGCACCTCTCAACAGCAATGACACATGACCGTGACCTCTGGCGTTACGCAGTAATAAAGAAGACCCGATTTCCCACGAAACTGAAGCATATAGGCCGTATTCCCCCACTTCCCTCCCACTGTAAAGTGGTCGTTTGGGTGTCATGACAAAAAGTACCCAGACCTCACTGGTGTTAGGAAGGGCATCCAGCTGTAGGTACCAAGCCAAAATCAGTTCTGTATGAGCAAGACATGGTCACCTGACCTGGCATTGCCCCCAACAGGACAACCCGTCTAACCCATGCTAGTGTAGAAGAATGGATGTAAAACGGTGATGATATATGTATGTAAATGTGTAAATATCTATCTATCTATCTATCTATCTCTCTATATATATATGTATATATAACCCATGCTAACGTGGAACGATGATGATGATGGTATATATATATATATATTTAATGGTGATGATGATGATGATGATACAACATGTGGCTAATTTTGATTGGTTGAAATGTAAGAAGTTACCGACACATCAGCTTAGTTTGAAATGTTCAAACAGGTTGCATCATAATTGAAAATGTAGCAACTTAATCACAGTGAAGAATACAATAGAAAATTCTAGAAAGTATTAAAGCTGTTGCCTATTTATCTATTAGTAGGATATTGGTTTTATTTATATAAGATTTCTAAGTGAATGTATTTTGTTAATGGAAACACTGGAAATGTTTAAAGGAATGATGGGTATTTTTTTATTCTAATAATAATAATGAAATTATTGTGTACAGTGCTCAGGTGCACTACAACTCATCAAAGGTGCATGTATAGTACATAGAATAATGTACAAATGTCAGGAAAATGAACAGTGTACGAGTCATGATATAATAACAATAACAATAATGAAATATTGTGTACAGTGCCCAGGTGTACTACAACTCATCAAAGGTGCATGTATAGTACATAGAATAATGCACAAACATCAGTAAAATGAACAGTGCACGAGTCATGATACACACGTGTGCATGTGTATGGAAGGGGTACATCAGGTGTAGTTTTGGCGTATTTCGGGAAGCATGGTGTCTTAAAGGATGCAGTGTCTCGGCAGCTAACAATTGACGCAGGCAGTTTGTTCCATGCTTCAGCAACTCTGAGCGTGAAAAAATGTCTACGAAAGTCATGGGAGCTGTGCTGTTTTCTGATCTTGTAGGCATGTCCACGTGTGTTAGACACATGGAGATCAAAGAGGCGCTCGGTTGCAATTGGCAAGATGGTTAAAAACTTTGTGGGTATTCACCAAGTCCATTGCCAGACGTCGGAGCTTCAATGAATCCATGCCCAGGGAAGCAAGGCGTTCAGAGTATGGTAGGTGTCTGATGGAGGGTATGCACTTGGTTGCACGTCTCTGAACAGTTTCCAGGAGGTCAATGTTCTGAGCAAGATAGGGGTTCCAGACTGATGATGCGAGTCAGTGAGGGAAGGACAATGTTCCTGAGCCTTTTTAGGGCCTCTGAAACTGGTGGGAGGTATTCTCAACCTAGAGACATGCTCTAAATGCTTGCAACTAAATGAACCCTGCTAAAGGCAAACAAAGGCTATGTGGTAGTGTTAAACTGGACAACAGATTAAGGGTACCAATCAAATAGGCCATGATGGGATTTTAACTTAGAACTCAAAAAACCAGAATTTATCTGGTCTAACATCATAACAATTTAACCAGGCCACCATCTGGACTAATTCTTATTAACCCTGAAAAGATGAAAGACAAAGTTGTCCTTGGCAGATCTTAACCTTGTTAATACCCTTAATTCTGTTTATTTTAAAACATTTATCTTAAAACTTTCTTTCGTAATTTTATGTAAGGATCTTTTTTTAAATTATGTTTCTGACACCAGCTTAATAATGTGGAAGTTGGTTAATTTACTAAATCCCTTCAAAGTATTGATTATTTTCAAAATCATTAGAAATTCATAGGCAAAATTTTTCATTAGAAATATAGTAATGAAAGGTTTAAAAGAAAAAGCAGTGTATTAGACTACACCTTATTCTGCCAGCTCATCAGTAACAGACTGAATGTAGACAGAAAGAAGAGAAGGAAGGACTTAATATGTTGGGGACAGTGTTTAGATATATCACACTACAACACAAGATTGAATATGATCCAGTTGTGGTTTTTTTTTTTTATAAATTACTGTTCCTTGTTCCTACACACATAAGGAAATAAACAATGGCATCACCGTTAAGGTTTGGACCTAAGTGGGAAGGTAATTGAACAAGGATCAGTAATTTATAAATTTCTATTTCAACACAATGAAGCACAATAAACTGTTGAACTGTAGAACTTTTAGAAGTATTTAAATGATATTGACGAGAGTGATAATATTTGTATTTGTGTATTTTGTATCAACAGAAGTCACCAGTGAAGTGAAGCAGTTTATAACATAAGAGGATTATGTATTATGTTATCAGTATAGCAGCATATAATTGTTTCTACGTTTGGCACAAGGCCAGCAATTATCCAGTGCATTACTGGTACTTTATTTTATCGACCCCGTAAGGATGAAAGGCAAAGTTAACCTCAACGGGATTTGAACTGTGCTGAAACAGCAAGCATACAGCCACAGGAAACAAGTACCACCAATCTCTGGGAGGGCCCTGTAGAAACAGTAGACAGCTTCTGCTACCTAGGTGACCGAATTAGCAACGGAGGTGGGTGCTCAGAAAGTACAATAACTAGGGTAAGAAAGGGATGGAAGAAGTTTAGGGAACTACTACCACTGCTAGCTGCAAAAGGCTTCTCCCTCAGAATGAAAGGCAGACTGTATGATGCGTGTATCCGAACAGCGATGTTGCATGGTAGTGAGACCTGGGCGCTGAAGGTGGAAGACTTACGTAGATTAGAGAGAAACGAAGCCTGCATGCTCCGATGGATGTGTAACAGTAATATACGTGAACGACAAAGCATAAAGGAATTGAGAGAGAGACTGAGCATAAGAGGAATCAAATGCTGCGTGCAGGAGAGGCGGTTACGCTGGTATGGACATGTGATGCGTATGAAGGATGACAGCTGCATAAAAAGGTGCAGAGCACTAGAAGTTGATGGAAACCGCGGAGTGGGGAGACCCAAGATGACTTGGGATGAGGTGATAAAAGCCGACCTTACCCAACTACACCTCTCAAAGTCAATGACACACGACCGTGACTTCTGGCGTCATGCAGTAATACAGGGTACCCGACCTCCCATGGGTACATGCTGAAGCATATAAACAATATGCCTCCACTCCCCCCACCGCAAGGTGGTCGTGGAGGTGCCACAGCAAAAAAAGCACCCAGCCCACACTGTAAAGTGGACGTGTAGGCGCCACGAAAAAGCACCCAGCACTCACTGTAAATGTGGTTGGTGTTAGGAAGGGCATCCAGCTGTAGAAATCAAGCCAAATCAGTTCCTGTATGAGCAAGGCATGGTCAGCCGACCAGACACTGCCCACAACAGGACAACCCGTCTAACCCATGCTAGCGTGGAAGAACGGACGTAAAACGGTGATGATGATGATGATGATGATCGTAAAGGGACGTAACTATGCTGAAAAGCATGGTGTCCGACCTTCTACCGATACTGCCAAATCACATATAATAGTAACCAGTTTAGAAGTAAGATAAAATAATGTTGACGATAATTTGTAGTTCGTTGTAACTGAATTTATTAACAATGTTTAAGGTTAGAAGAGCTGTATTAAGCTTGGTTGGCATGCCAAAAGAAATGAACAAACAAATTAAGATCTGTAAGAGAAGACACGGTCCAGTGGCTGAAGTGAGAAGCCAGGCCACGGTAATGTTTCATAGTCACACATTGGAATGATGTTTGCAGAGCAAAAGCAAATGGTTTTTTACCTTAGCAAGGTCAAGCAGCAAGAGAATTAGTTTATTAAAAGAAACGGGAATTTCTCGGTTTGGGCGGAAGTTGACAATACATATCCCTACACAGATAGCGATTGGCTCAACTCAGCCAAACAACATACGGAAAGGGTATCAATGTGCCAAAGGAAAGTAGCTTGCTACAAACTGTAGAACTGTTGAACTGAAGCTAGCCTATAATAAGGGTTTCTTATATAGGCACAAGCCCAGCAACTTTGGGGGAGGGGAAAGTCGATTAAATCAATCCCAATGCATTACTGGTACTTTATTTTATCAACCCCCATAAGGATCAAAGGCAAAGCTAACCTTGGCGGAATTTGAACTCAGAACGCAAAGAGCCATAACTCTATACCATTAGCATGTTGTCTGATGCTCTACCAATACGGCCAATCCACCACCCTCAAGCGAGCATATAATAATAATTGTTTCTACTTTTGGCACAAGGCCAGCAATTATCCCAGTGTATTACTGGTACTTTATTTTATCGACCCCGTAAGGATGAAAGGCAAAGTTAACCTCGGCAGGATTTGAACTCATACCATAAAAGGCCGTAACTCTTTGCTAAAAAGCATGTAGTCCGACGCTCTACCGAGCATATAATAATAATAATACTAAACATGATTCCATAGCGACAGAAAGAATTGTGTACTCCCAAAAACATTAGACTGTATTTTGAACCTTTTGGATAGAAATTTGCAAACTAGAGTTCCTTGTTCAATGACCTCCACAGGTAAGGAAATAAACAAGATATGACAGTTTTGTCATCTATTTGAGGTCAACCAAATAGATACCAGTGACACTGAGGCTCTACTTCATAGAACTACAACACTATAGTAGCTACAGAGATGACAATTCCACTAAAGCAACTAGATGTCAGAAAGTCATTAGCTGTCTAATTAATTATCCAATTTTAAAATCCTACGCTGAAGGAAAGGAAAGTAGATCTGAAAACTAAAACAGTAGAAATTTTAACTAAATACTAATACAAAAGTGAACTCTTTAATTCTGCTAGATATAATATATTACAGCCAGTATATATAATATATTACAGCCAGTATATAATATATTACAGCCAGTATATATAATATATTACAGCCAGTATATATAATATATTACAGCCAGTATATATAATATATTACAGCCAGTATATATAATATATTACAGCCAGTATATATAATATATTACAGCCAGTATATAATATATTACAGCCAGTATATATAATATATTACAGCCAATATATAATATATTACAGCCAGTAAATAATATATTACAGCCAGTATATATAATATATTACAGCCATATATATATTAAAGCCAGTATATATAATATATTAAAGCCAGTATATATAATATATTACAGCCAGTATATAATATATTAAAGCCAGTATATATAATATATTACAGCCAGTATATAATATATTACAGCCAGTATATATAATATATTACAGCCATATATATATTAAAGCCAGTATATATAATATATTAAAGCCAGTATATATAATATATTACAGCCAGTATATAATATATTACAGCCAGTATATATAATATATTACAGCCATATATATAATATATTACAGCCAGTATATATAATATATTACAGCCAGTATATAAAATATTACAGCCAGTATATATAATATATTACAGCCAGTATATATAATATATTACAGCCAGTATATATAATATATTACAGCCAGTATATATAATATATTACAGCCAGTATATATAATATATTACAGCCAGTATATAATATATTACTGCCAGTATATATAATATATTACAGCCAGTATATATAATATATTACAGCCAGTATATATAATATATTACAGCCAGTATATAATATATTACAGCCAGTATATATAATATATTACAGCCAGTATATATAATATATTACAGCCAGTATATATAATATATTACAGCCAGTATATATAATATATACAGCCAGTATATAATATATTCCTGCCAGTATATATAATAAATTACAGCCAGTATATATAATATATTACAGCCAGTATATATAATATATTACAGCCAGTATATAATATATTACAGCCAGTATATATAATATATTACAGCCAGTATATAATATATTACAGCCAGTATATAATATATTACAGCCAGTATATAATATATTACAGCCAGTATATATAATATATTACAGCCAGTATATATAATATATTACAGCCATATATATAATATATTAAAGCCAGTATATATAATATATTAAAGCCAGTATATATAATAGATTACAGACAGTATATATAATATATTACAGCCAGTCTATATAATATATTACAGCCAGTATATAATATATTACAGCCAGTATATAATATATTACTGCCAGTATATATAATAAATTACAGCCAGTATATATAATAAATTACAGCCAGTATATATAATATATTACAGCCAGTATATATAATATATTACAGCCAGTATATAATATATTACAGCCAGTATATATAATATATTACAGCCAGTATATAATATATTACAGCCAGTATATATAATCTATTACAGCCAGTATATATAATATATTACAGCCAGTATATATAATATATTACAGCCAGTATATATAATATATTACAGCCAGTATATATAATATATTACAGCCAGTATATATAATATATTACAGCCAGTATATATAATATATACAGCCAGTATATATAATATATTACAGCCAGTATATAATATATTACAGCCAGTATATATAATATATTACAGCCATATATATAATATATTACAGCCAGTATATATAATAGATTACAGCCAGTATATATAATAGATTACAGACAGTATATATAATATATTACAGCCAGTATATAATATATTACAGCCAGTATATAATATATTACAGCCAGTATATAGAATAAATTACAGCCAGTATATATAATATATTACAGCCAGTATATAAAATATTACAGCCAGTATATAATAATGAAATTATTGTGTACAGTGCTCAGGTGCACTACAACTCATCAAAGGTGCATGTATAGTACATAGAATAATGTACAAATGTCAGGAAAATAAACAGTGTATGAGTCATGATATAATAACAATAACAATAATGAAATATTGTGCACAGTGCCCAGGTGCACCACAACCCATCAAAAAAGTGCATGTACAGTACATAGGGCAATGCACAAACATCAGTAAAATGAACAGTGCACACATGTGTGCATGTGTATGGAAGGGGCACATCAGGTGTAGTTTTGGCGTATTTCAGGAAGCATGAGTGTCTTAAAGGATGCAGTGTCTCGGCAGCTAACAATTGACGCAGGCAGTTTGTTCCATGTTTCAGCAACTCTGAGCGTGAAAAAATGTCTGCGAAAGTCATGGGAGCTGTGCTGTTTTCTTATCTTGTAGGCATGTCCACGTGTGTTAGATACATGGAGATCAAAGAGGCGCTCAGGGTTGCAGTTGGCGAGATGGTTAAAAACTTTGTGGGTATTCACCAAGTCCACTGCCAGACGTCGGAGCTTCAATGAATCCATGCCCAGGGAAGCAAGGCGTTCAGAGTATGGTAGGTGTCTGATGGAGGGTATGCGCTTGGTTGCACGTCTCTGAACAGTTTCCAGGAGGTCAATGTTCCGAGCAAGATAGGGGTTCCAGACTGATGATGCGAATTCCAAGTGTGGTCGCACCATAGCTGTATACAGTTTTAAATAGATGGCTGGAGAGCGGCTAACAAAGGTCTTGCTGAGTGATGCCAAGACACCCTCGGCCTTCTTGACAATCTTAGAGACATGCTTTGTCCAACGCAAATCGTTGCCGACAGTAATGCCCAGGTCACGTTCACAAGAGGACTTTTTGATGTCAGTGTTGTGGAGGGAGTATGTGGACGCTGGATTTTTCCTTCCAAAATGCATGGTGGTACACTTGTCCACAGCCAGCTTCAGTTGCCAGTCTGTGATCCATTGCTGCATTGTGTCCAGGTCTGATTGTAGGAAAGAGTTGTAAATTTCAGGATCAGTCCTTTTGATTTCAAGGTACAGCTTGATGTCATCTGCATATTTTAGTACCGTGGCATTCTGTAAGTTGGCATCTATGTCATTAATATATGCCACAAACAAAAGAGGACCAAGAACAGATCCCTGTGGTACACCAGATGACATCTCATATGGTGAAGAATGCTGTCCTAGAACTGTGACTACTTCCTTTCGGCTGAGAATGAAGGATTTCAGCCAGTCGAAAAGATCATCCCTCACACCCATTGCAGAGAGTTTTGCCATAAGTCTTTTGTGTGGCACAGAATTAAAAGCCTTAGCAAAGTCAAGGTAAACAACATCCACCCATGAGCCGCTGTCAGTGATCCGGGTGATGTCCTCAAGGAACTCGATAAGCTGATCACAGCAGCTGGAGTTAGGGATAAATCCAAACTGTGAGGGCCGGATGAGGCTGTGAGAGCTCCAGAAGTTCCAAAGTGTTTCTCTGACACAGGATTCCATCAGTTTGGCCATACAGCTAGTAAGACTGACTGGACGATAGTTGACAGGTGACATGCGGTTGCCCTTTTTGAACAGGGGAATGACACTGGCAGTTTTCCACTGCTCTGGAGTAGCACCATTGCTGAGACAGTATTGAAAGAAAAAAGAAAGCTGGCGCAAAAGGAAATCCCCGCCACGTTTGAGAAGCAGGTATGTCACACCATCAAGACCAGGGGAGGCATAGTTGCGCTTATTCTTAAGGTGACGTCGCAACATTGCAGGTGTAAATTCCATAGTTGTTATGGAATTTGATGTTAGAGATGGTGGAGATGGTACATTCTGGTTTTCAACAGTAAAAATACTTGCATAGCACTCAGCAATGAGTTCTGCGCATTCCTTGGGATCGTCAGTGATCTGGCTTGTGTGGGGATTGCGAAGAGGACCAACTGGAGAGTGAGGTCTCTGCTTTGAATGAACATATTTCCAGAACACCTTACTGTCGGGATTGGTTGCGATGCACTGTTCAAATTCAAGCACTGCCTTCTTTGTCACTTGCTTGAGATGGTTAGAAGATTTATTCCGCTTTTTTCTGTTGGCATCTGATCTATGCAGTTTATATTCCCGTTCAGCGTTCCGACGTTCTTTCCTGGCAAGTCGGACTGCTGAAGTTTCCCAGATTGCACTTTTGGGGTGGTTATTTTTCCGCTTCCGTGGCACTGATGCTGCACACGCTATCCATATTGAGTCCAGGATGCTCTGGAGTATAGAGTTCACATCTCCAGAGTTATACATCTCATGCCAGTTTGGGCGCTGTAGCTCAGTGCAGTACAAGTTCCAATCTGCCCTCTTCCAATCAAAGCGAGCAGATTGGAGATGGCTCTGGTTTTTGTTGCTGCCCTCAAGTGCCAGATTGGCAATGATCATAGCATGATCAGAGTCGCCTAGAGGTTCCTCAGTAGTACAACTGATAACCACTTCAGGAGTAGTGGTGAAGATCAGGTCCAAAGTGTTGTCACCTCTTGTTGGAGAGGTGACTACTTGTGACCAGTTTGAGTCCAGCACTAGTTCAAGGAAATCGTTTGCACCCTGTGGCCAACGAAAGGTTTCCCAATCGATCTCAGGATGATTGAAGTCACCTGCAATAAACACATAAGTGGCTGTTTTCTTGGCAGCAACTCTGAGGATATCGCAAAGCTGTGTGTCCTGATGGTAGTTTGGGGGGCGATAAACAACACCAAGCAGAAGTGTTGACATGGTCATACGTATGTCACAGAAAAAAACTTCTTCCTGTGATTCGTTCAAATCAACGCAAGGAATTACCGAAAAGTTTGAACGAACGTAGACCATCACACCACCACCACGGCGGTTAATGCGGTCCTTGCGGAAAAGGTTGTACCCAGTAATGGTGAAAACCCCATCACAGAGTAAGGAATGTGCCCATGTTTCCGTGACTGTGATGAAGTCAGGGTCGATGCTTCTGACGTAGGATTCGAACAGATGTATCTTGTTGCATAAACTGCGAGCATTTAAGGACAACAATTTGTACCCTGCTCGCAGTTTATGATGGTGTGTAGAGGGTGGCAGGTTGTTCTGGTTTAGTTTCCCAGAGTTGTAGCAGTGTTTACATTGCCAGTTATTGTGGGTAGATCACACTCAGACCAGCTGGTATCTCTCTTCCACGTTTCACCAGCCTTGACAAACCTCCAGATCTGCCCATCATCACGCAGACTTAAACTTTCATCTTGTGCTGAGTTCCGATTCAAGGAAGCTGCAGCACGTAGTTTTGGACGTACATGGGGTGGTAGGCCTGGGCGTGTTCGGAAGGTAATCCGATTTTCACGCCCAGCTTTAGCAGAGGCCAGATGATATGAGGTTGCCTCTGCGGGGTCCGAGAAAGACAGCCTGATGAGTCTGGGTTTTGGACCAGGTCGACCAAGGCGGAGGGCACCCTTTGGGGGAACACAGCCTAGGTCTTTGGCCGAGCTGGCAGCAAATGCCTGAAGATCGGCCTTGTCCTCTGGTACCCCAATGGCAATCACTTCATGGGTAGCAGATTCCGCAGTCTTTTCAGTCTTTCCAGCAAGAGGTACAGGGAGATTCTTTAGCAAGGCATTCCGATAAGACCCCTCATTGTGGGGTCCTACCCGAATGCTTGCCTCTATTCCTGCAACTTCCCTTCTCAGAGCAGAAATCATTAGTTGCAGTTCCGCAAAATCTGTACTGGTCGGTTGTTGTTGTTGTTGCTGCTGCTGCTGGCGTTGTTGGTGTTCCTCCACGGGAATGGCAGGGGAGGACACAGTCGCAGGTTGTTGCTGTTGTTGTTGTTGTTGGTGATGATGATGTTCCTCCACGGGAATGGCAGGGGAGGACACAGTCGCAGGTTGTTGCTGTTGTTGTTGTTGGTGATGATGATGTTCCTCCACGGGAATGTTAGGGGAAGACACAGTCACCAGTTGTTGGTGTCGAGATGTACTGGGAGTGGAAGACATGGGTTGTTGTTGTTTCTGATGTTCTCCCACAGGAATAACAGTAGAAGCCAGTGTCATAGGTTTTTGCCGTTGTTCAGTAACAATGGTAGAGGAAGACACAGTCATTGGTTTTTGTTGTTGTTGTTGTTTTTCAATAACATTAATAACATTCGTGGAGGCAGGCACACAGGCCAGACACTGAAAGGACCAGGATTTTAGCTGGACCATCTCCCATATTCCATCCATCATAGCATTATGATGTCTCTTTTTTGGGCCTGGGATCCTCCGGAAGCCTGTGGCGCATTGAAGGCAGACAGAGATGCGACAGGTTCCACATTCGACCCAGCGATTACGGAACGAGTTTTCGGGTTCCGCACAGATATGGCAGATGTGATTTTCTGGGCAATGTTCTATCTTGGGACATCGACCGGTTTTGTCGCATATTTCATCGATGGATATCACCATGGCAATTTTGTTATTTCTACCCATCCGTAGAAAAACACAGAATGTAAACAATATAGGTTTAGCGCACTTGATTACGATAGAAATAAAATGTCTGTTTTTTTGTGTATTTTGTTTCCGTTTTCCTAAATGTTGTGTGTGTACAGAAGAGTCTGAATTACTTTACATGTAAACAAATAAATATGCTGCGTAAGTTAAATGAAACGTACTGTAGAAGGCAGTTGATTATTAACAGCGAATAACGTTTTTTTTTTTTTTTTTTTTCCCCCTGATACTGCTTCTTTATATAATATATTACAGCCAGTATATATAATATATTACAGCCAGTATATATAATATATTACAGCCAGTATATATAATATATTACAGCCAGTATATAATATATTACAGCCAGTATATATAATATATTACAGCCAGTACATATAATATATTACAGCCAGTATATAATATATTACAGCCAGTATATATAATATATTACAGCCAGTACATATAATATATTACAGCCAGTACATATAATATATTACAGCCAGTACATATAATATATTACAGCCAGTACATATAATATATTACAGCCAGTACATATAATATATTACAGCCAGTATATATAATATATTACAGCCAGTATATATAATATATTACAGCCAGTACATATAATATATTACAGCCAGTACATATAATATATTACAGCCAGTATATATAATATATTACAGCCAGTATATATAATATATTACAGCCAGTATATAATATATTACAGCCAGTACATATAATATATTACAGCCAGTATATATAATATATTACAGCCAGTATATATAATATATTACAGCCAGTATATATAATATATTACAGCCAGTATATATAATATATTACAGCCAGTACATATAATATATTACAGCCAGTATATATAATATATTACAGCCAGTATATAATATATTACAGCCAGTACATATAATATATTACAGCCAGTATATATAATATATTACAGCCAGTACATATAATATATTACAGCCAGTACATATAATATATTACAGCCAGTATATAATATATTACAGCCAGTATATATAATATATTACAGCCACTATATATAATATATTACAGCCAGTATATATAATATATTACAGCCAGTATATATAATATATTACAGCCAGTATATAATATATTACAGCCAGTACATATAATATATTACAGTCAGTATATATAATATATTACAGCCAGTATATATAATATATTACAGCCAGTATATATAATATATTACAGCCAGTATATATAATATATTACAGCCAGTATATAATATATTACAGCCAGTATATAATATATTTCAGCCAGTATATATAATATATTACAGCCAGTATATAATATATTACAGCCAGTATATAATATATTACAGCCAGTATATATAATATATTACAGTCAGTATATAATATATTACAGCCAGTATATAATATATTACAGCTAGTATATATAATATATTACAGCCAGTATATAATATATTACAGCCAGTATGTAATATATTACAGCCAGTATATATAATATATTACAGCCAGTATATATTATATTACAGCCAGTATATAATATATTACAGCCAGTCTATATAATATATTACAGCCAGTATATAATATATTACAGCCAGTATATAATATATTACAGCCAGTCTATATAATATATTATAGCCAGTATATAATATATTACAGCCAGTATATATAATATATTATAGCCAGTATATATTATATTACAGCCAGTATATAATATATTAAAGCAAGTATATAATATATTAAAGCCAGTATATATAATATATTACAGCCAGTATATATAATATATTATATATACTGGCTGTAATATATTATATATACTGGCTGTAATATATTATATATACTGGCTGTAATATATTATATATACTGACTGTAATATATTATATATACTGGCTGTAATATATTATATATACTGGCTGTAATATATTATATGTACTGGCTGTAATATATTATATACTGGCTGTAACATGATATAATAACAATAACAATAATGTACAAATGTCAGGAAAATGAACAGTGTATGAGTCATGATATAATAACAATAACAATAATGAAATATTGTGTACAGTGCCCAGGTGCACCACAACTCATCAAAAAAGTGCATGTACAGTACATAGGGCAATGCACAAACATCAGTAAATGAACAGTGCACGAGTCATGATACACACATGTGTGCATGTGTATGGAAGGGGTACATCAGGTGTAGTTTTATATATATTACAGTAGTTTTATATATATTACAGCCAGTATATAAAATATTACAGCCAGTATATATAATATATTACACACAGTATATATAATATATTACAGCCAGTATATAATATATTACAGCCAGTATATATAATATATTACAGCCAGTATATAATATATTACAGCCAGTAAAGTAATATATTACAGCTAGTATATATAATATATTACAGCCAGTACAGTACATATAATATATTACAGCCAGTATATATAATATATTACAGCCAGTATATATAATATATTACATCCAGTATATATAATATATTACATCCAGTATATATAATATATTACAGCCAGTATATATAATATATTACAGCCAGTATATGTAATATATTACAGCCAGTATATATAATATATTACAGCCAGTATATATAATATAATACGGCCAGTATATAATATATTACAGCCAGTATATATAATATATTACAGCCAGTACATATAACATATTACAGCCAGTATATATAATATATTACAGCCAGTATATATAATATAATACGGCCAGTATATAATCTATTACAGCCAGTACATATAATATATTTCAGCCAGTATATATAATATATTACAGCCAGTATATATAATATATTACAGCCAGTATATATAATATATTACAGCCAGTATATGTAATATATTACAGCCAGTATATAATATATTACAGCCAGTATATATAATAAATTACAGCCAGTATATATAATATATTACAGCCAGTATATATAATATATTACAGCCAGTATATAATATATTACAGCCTGTATATATAATATATTACAGCCTGTATATATAATATATTACAGCCAGTATATAATATATTACAGCCAGTATATAATATATTACAGCCAATATATATAATATATTACAGCCAGTATATATAATATATGACAGCCAGTATATATAATATATTACAGCCAGTATATAATATATTACAGCCAGTATATATAATATATTACAGCCAGTATATATAATATATTACAGCCAGTATATATAATATATTACAGACAGTATATAAAATATATTACAGCCAGTCAATATATTACAGCCAGTACATATAATATATTACAGCCAGTATATAATATATTACAGCCAGTATATAATATATTACAGCCAGTATATATAATATATTACAGCCAGTACATATAATATATTACAGCCAGTATATATAATATATTACAGCCAGTATATATAATATATTACAGCCAATATATATAATATATTACAGCCAGTATATATAATAAATTACAGCCAGTACATATAATATATTACAGCCAGTATATAATATATTACAGCCAGTATATATAATATATTACAGCCAGTATATATAATATATTACAGCCACTATATATAATATATTACAGCCAGTATATAATATATTACAGCCAGTATATATAATATATTACAGCCAGTATATATAATATATTACAGCCACTATATATAATATATTACAGACAGTATATAAAATATATTACAGCCAGTCAATATATTACAGCCAGTACATATAATATATTACAGCCAGTATATAATATATTACAGCCAGTATATATAATATATTACAGCCAGTATATAATATATTACAGCCAGTATATATAATATATTACAGCCAGTATATAATATATTACAGCCAGTATATAATATATTACAGCCAGTATATATAATATATTACAGCCAGTATATATAATATATTACAGCCAGTATATAATATATTACAGCCAGTATATATAATATATTACAGCCAGTACATATAATATATTACAGCCAGTACATATAATATATTACAGCCAGTATATATAATATATTACAGCCAATATATATAATATATTACAGCCAGTACATAATATATTACAGCCAGTATATATAATATATTACAGCCAGTATATAATATATTACAGTCAGTATATATAATATATTACAGCCACTATATATAATATATTACAGCCAGTATATATAATATATTACAGCCAGTATATATAATATATTACAGCCAGTATATATAATATATTACAGCCAGTATATAATATATTACAGCCAGTATATATAATATATTACAGCCAGTATATATAATATATTACAGCCAATATATATAATATATTACAGCCAGTATATATAATATATTACAGCCAGTATATAATATATTACAGCCACTATATATAATATATTACAGCCAGTATATGTAATATATTACAGCCAGTATATATAATATATTACAGCCAGTATATATAATATATTACAGCCAGTATATATAATATATTACAGCCAGTATATAATATATTACAGCCAGTATATATAATATATTACAGCCAGTATATATAATATATTACAGCCAGTATATAATATATTACAGCCAGTATATAATATATTACAGCCAGTATATATAATATATTACAGCCAGTATATAATATATTACAGCCACTATATATAATATATTACAGCCAGTATATATAATATATTACAGCCAGTATATAATATATTACAGCCAGTATATAATATATTATAGCCAGTGTATATAATATATTACAGCCAGTATATATAATATATTACAGCCAGTATATAATATATTACAGCCACTATATATAATATATTACAGCCAGTATATATAATATATTACAGCCAGTATATATAATATATTACAGCCAGTACATATAATATATTACAGCCAGTATATATAATATATTACAGCCAGTATATATAATATATTACAGCCAGTATATATAATATATTACAGCCAGTATATATAATATATTACAGCCAATATATATAATATATTACAGCCAGTATATATAATATATTACAGCCAGTATATATAATATATTACAGCCAGTACATATAATATATTACAGCCAGTATATAATATATTACAGCCAGTATATAATATATTACAGCCAGTATATATAATATATTACAGCCAGTATATAATATATTACAGTCAGTATATATAATATATTACAGCCAGTATATAATATATTACAGCCAGTATATATAATATATTACAGCCAGTATATAATATATTACAGTCAGTATATATAATATATTACAGCCACTATATATAATATATTACAGCCAGTATATAATATATTACAGCCAGTATATAATATATTACAGACAGTATATATAATATATTACAGCCAGTATATATAATATATTACAGACAGTATATATAATATATTACAGACAGTATATAATATATTACAGCCAGTATATAATATATTAAAGCCAGTATATATAATATATTAAAGCCAGTATATATAATATATTACAGCCAGTACATATAATATATTACAGCCAGTATATAATATATTACAGCCAGTTTATATAATATATTACAGCCAGTATATAATATATTACAGCCAGTATATAATATATTACAGCCAGTATATATAATATATTACAGCCAGTATATAATATATTACAGCCAGTATATATCATATATTACAGCCAGTATATATAATATATTACAGCCAGTATATAATATATTACAGCCAGTATATATAATATATTACAGCCAGTATATATAATATATTACAGCCAGTATATAATATATTAAAGCCAGTATATAATATATTAAAGCCAGTATATATAATATATTACAGACAGTACATATAATATATTACAGCCAGTTTATAATATATTACAGCCAGTTTATAATATATTACAGCCAGTATATAATATATTACAGCCAGTATATATAATATATTACAGCCAGTATATATAATATATTACAGCCTGTATATATAATATATTACAGCCTGTATATATAATATATTACAGCCAGTATATAATATATTACAGCCAGTATATAATATATTACAGCCAATATATATAATATATTACAGCCAGTATATATAATATATTAATGCCAGTATATAATATATTACAGCCAGTATATATAATATATTACAGCCAATATATATAATATATTACAGCCAGTATATATAATATATGACAGCCAGTATATATAATATATTACAGCCAGTATATAATATATTACAGCCAGTATATATAATATATTAGAGCCAGTATATAATATATTACAGCCAGTATATATAATATATTACAGACAGTATATAAAATATATTACAGCCAGGCAATATATTACAGCCAGTACATATAATATATTACAGCCAGTTTATATAATATATTACAGCCAGTATATAATATATTACAGCCAGTATATATAATATATTACAGCCAGTATATAATATATTACAGCCAGTATATATAATATATTACAGCCAGTATATATAATATATTACAGCCAGTATATATAATATATTACAGCCAGTATATAATATATTACGGCCAGTATATATAATATATTACAGCCAGTATATATAATATATTACAGCCAGTATATAATATATTACAGCCAGTATATATAATATATTACAGCCAGTATATAATATATTACAGCCAGTATATATAATATATTACAGCCAGTACATATAATATATTACAGCCAGTATATATAATATATTACAGCCAATATATATAATATATTACAGCCAATATATATAATATATTACAGCCAGTATATATAATATATTACAGCCAGTACATATAATATATTACAGCCAGTATATAATATATTACAGCCAGTATATATAATATATTACAGCCAGTATATAATATATTACAGTCAGTATATATAATATATTACAGCCACTATATAATATATTACAGCCAGTATATATAATATATTACAGCCAGTATATATAATATATTACAGCCGGTATATATAATATATTACAGCCACTATATATAATATATTACAGCCAGTACATATAATATATTACAGCCAGTATATAATATATTACAGCCAGTATATATAATATATTACAGCCAGTATATATAATATATTACAGCCAGTATATATAATATATTACAGCCAGTATATATAATATATTACAGCCAGTATATATAATATATTACAGCCAGTAATATAATATATTACAGCCAGTATATAATATATTACAGCCAGTATATATAATATATTACAGCCAGTATATAATATATTACAGTCAGTATATATAATATATTACAGCCACTATATATAATATATTACAGCCAGTATATATAATATATTACAGCCAGTATATATAATATATTACAGCCAGTATATAATATATTACAGCCAGTATATATAATATATTACAGCCAGTATATATAATATATTACAGCCAGTATATATAATATATTACAGCCAGTATATATAATATATTACAGCCAGTACATATAATATATTACAGCCAGTACATAATATATTACAGCCACTATATATAATATATTACAGCCAGTATATAATATATTACAGCCAGTATATATAATATATTACAGCCAGTATATATAATATATTACAGCCAGTATATATAATATATTACAGCCAGTATATAATATATTACAGCCAGTATATATAATATATTACAGCCAGTATATATAATATATTACAGCCAGTATATAATATATTACAGCCAGTATATAATATATTACAGCCAGTATATATAATATATTACATCCAGTATATAATATATTACAGCCACTATATATAATATATTACAGCCAGTATATATAATATATTACAGCCAGTATATAATATATTACAGCCAGTATATAATATATTACAGCCAGTGTATATAATATATTACAGCCAGTATATATAATATATTACAGCCAGTATATAATATATTACAGCCACTATATATAATATATTACAGCCAGTATATATAATATATTACAGCCAGTATATATAATATATTACAGCCAGTACATATAATATATTACAGCCAGTATATATAATATATTACAGCCAGTATATATAATATATTACAGCCAGTATATATAATATATTACAGCCAATATATATAATATATTACAGCCAGTATATATAATATATTACAGCCAGTACATATAATATATTACAGCCAGTATATAATATATTACAGCCAGTATATATAATATATTACAGCCAGTATATAATATATTACAGCCAGTATATATAATATATTACAGCCAGTACATATAATATATTACAGCCAGTACATATAATATATTACAGCCAGTATATATAATATATTACAGCCAGTATATATAATATATTACAGCCAGTATATAATATATTACAGTCAGTATATATAATATATTACAGCCAGTATATATAATATATTACAGCCAGTATATAATATATTACAGCCAGTATATAATATATTACAGCCAGTATATATAATATATTACAGCCAGTATATAATATATTACAGCCACTATATATAATATATTACAGCCAGTATATATAATATATTACAGCCAGTATATAATATATTACAGCCAGTATATAATATATTACAGCCAGTGTATATAATATATTACAGCCAGTATATATAATATATTACAGCCACTATATATAATATATTACAGCCAGTATATATAATATATTACAGCCAGTATATATAATATATTACAGCCAGTACATATAATATATTACAGCCAGTATATATAATATATTACAGCCAGTATATATAATATATTACAGCCAGTATATATAATATATTACAGCCAATATATATAATATATTACAGCCAGTACATATAATATATTACAGCCAGTATATAATATATTACAGCCAGTATATATAATATATTACAGCCAGTATATAATATATTACAGTCAGTATATATAATATATTACAGCCACTATATATAATATATTACAGCCAGTATATATAATATATTACAGCCAGTATATATAATATATTACAGCCAGTATATAATATATTACAGCCAGTATATATAATATATTACAGCCAGTATATATAATATATTACAGCCAGTATATATAATATATTACAGCCAGTACATATAATATATTACAGCCAGTATATATAATATATTACAGCCAGTATATAATATATTACAGCCACTATATATAATATATTACAGCCAGTATATATAATATATTACAGCCAGTATATATAATATATTACAGCCAGTACATATAATATATTACAGCCAGTATATATAATATATTACAGCCAGTATATATAATATATTACAGCCAGTATATATAATATATTACAGCCAATATATATAATATATTACAGCCAGTATATATAATATATTACAGCCAGTATATATAATATATTACAGCCAGTACATATAATATATTACAGCCAGTATATAATATATTACAGCCAGTATATAATATATTACAGCCAGTATATATAATATATTACAGCCAGTATATAATATATTACAGTCAGTATATATAATATATTACAGCCACTATATATAATATATTACAGCCAGTATATAATATATTACAGCCAGTATATATAATATATTAAAGCCAGTATATATAATATATTACAGACAGTATATAATATATTACAGCCAGTATATAATATATTAAAGCCAGTATATATAATATATTAAAGCCAGTATATATAATATATTACAGACAGTACATATAATATATTACAGCCAGTTTATAATATATTACAGCCAGTTTATAATATATTAAAGCCAGTATATAATATATTAAAGCCAGTATATAATATATTAAAGCCAGTATATATAATATATTACAGCCAGTTTATAATATATTACAGCCAGTATATAATATATTACAGCCAGTATATATAATATATTACAGCCAGTATATAATATATTACAGCCAGTATATATAATATATTACAGCCAGTATATATAATATATTACAGCCAGTATATATAATATATTACAGCCAGTATATAATATATTACAGCCAGTATATAATATATTACAGCCAGTATATATAATATATTACAGCCAGTATATATAATATATTACAGCCAGTATATAATATATTACAGCCAGTATATATAATATATTACAGCCAGTATATATAATATATTACAGCCAGTATATAATATATTACAGCCAGTATATATAATATATTACAGCCAGTATATATAATATATTACAGCCAGTATATATAATATATTACAGCCAGTATATAATATATTACAGCCAGTATATAATATATTACAGCCAGTATATATAATATATTACAGCCAGTATATATAATATATTACAGCCAGTATATAATATATTACAGCCAGTATATATAATATATTACAGCCAGTATATAATATATTACAGCCAGTATATATAATATATCACAGCCAGTATATATAATATATTACAGACAGTATATAATATATTACAGCCAGTATATAATATATTAAAGCCAGTATATATAATATATTAAAGCCAGTATATATAATATATTACAGACAGTACATATAATATATTACAGCCAGTTTATAATATATTACAGCCAGTTTATAATATATTAAAGCCAGTATATAATATATTAAAGCCAGTATATAATATATTAAAGCCAGTATATATAATATATTACAGCCAGTTTATAATATATTACAGCCAGTATATAATATATTACAGCCAGTATATATAATATATTACAGCCAGTATATAATATATTACAGCCAGTATATATAATATATTACAGCCAGTATATATAATATATTACAGCCAGTATATATAATATATTACAGCCAGTATATAATATATTACAGCCAGTTTATATAATATATTACAGCCAGTATATATAATATATTACAGCCAGTATATAATATATTACAGCCAGTATATATAATATATTACAGCCAGTACATATAATATATTACAGCCAGTACATATAATATATTACAGCCAGTATATATAATATATTACAGCCAGTATATATAATATATTACAGCCAATATATATAATATATTACAGCGAGTACATATAATATATTACAGCCAGTATATAATATATTACAGCCAGTATATATAATATATTACAGCCAGTATATAATATATTAGTCAGTATATATAATATATTACAGCCACTATATATAATATATTACAGCCACTATATATAATATATTACAGCCAGTATATATAATATATTACAGCCAGTATATATAATATATTACAGCCAGTATATAATATATTACAGCCAGTACATATAATATATTACAGCCAGTATATAATATATTACAGCCAGTATATAATATATTACAGCCAGTATATAATATATTACAGCCACTATATATAATATATTACAGCCAGTATATAATATATTACAGCCAGTATATATAATATATTACAGCCAGTATATATAATATATTACAGCCAGTATATATAATATATTACAGCCAGTATATATAATATATTACAGCCAGTATATATAATATATTACAGCCAGTATATATAATATATTACAGCCAGTATATATAATATATTACAGCCAGTATATATAATATATTACAGCCAATATATATAATATATTACAGCCAGTATATATAATATATTACAGCCAGTACATATAATATATTACAGCCAGTATATAATATATTACAGTCAGTATATATAATATATTACAGCCACTATATATAATATATTACAGCCACTATATATAATATATTACAGCCAGTATATAATATATTACAGCCAGTATATATAATATATTACAGCCACTATATATAATATATTACAGCCAGTATATAATATATTACAGCCAGTATATATAATATATTACAGCCAGTATATATAATATTTTACAGCCAGTATATAATATATTACAGCCAGTATATAATATATTACAGCCAGTACATATAATATATTACAGCCACTATATATAATATATTACAGCCAGTATATAATATATTACAGCCAGTATATATAATATATTACAGCAAATATATATAATATATTACAGCCAGTATATATAATATATTACAGCCAGTACATATAATATATTACAGCCAGTATATAATATATTACAGCCAGTATATAATATATTACAGCCACTATATATAATATATTACAGCCAGTATATAATATATTACAGCCAGTATATATAATATATTACAGCCAGTATATATAATATATTACAGCCAGTATATATAATATATTACAGCCAGTATATAATATATTACAGCCAGTATATATAATATATTACAGCCAGTATATATAATATATTACAGCCAGTATATATAATATATTACAGCCAGTATATAATATATTACAGCCAGTATATATAATATATTACAGCCAGTATATAATATATTACAGCCACTATATATAATATATTACAGCCAGTATATATAATATATTACAGCCAGTATATATAATATATTACAGCCAGTATATAATATATTACAGCCAGTATATAATATATTACAGCCAGTATATAATATATTACAGCCAGTGTATATAATATATTACAGCCAGTATATATAATATATTACAGCCAGTATATATAATATATTACAGCCAATATATATAATATATTACAGCCAGTATATATAATATATTACAGCCAGTACATATAATATATTACAGCCAGTATATAATATATTACAGCCAGTATATAATATATTACAGCCAGTATATATAATATATTACAGCCAGTATATAATATATTACAGTCAGTATATATAATATATTACAGCCACTATATAATATATTACAGCCAGTATATAGAATATATTACAGCCAGTATATATAATATATTACAGCCAGTATATATAATATATTACAGCCAGTATATAATATATTACAGTCAGTATATATAATATATTACAGACAGTATATATAATATATTACAGACAGTATATATAATATATTACAGACAGTATATAATATATTACAGCCAGTATATAATATATTAAAGCCACTA
This sequence comes from Eledone cirrhosa, assembly GCA_964016885.1. Taxonomy (NCBI): domain Eukaryota; kingdom Metazoa; phylum Mollusca; class Cephalopoda; order Octopoda; family Eledonidae; genus Eledone; species Eledone cirrhosa. The sequence goes on from OZ024740.1 coordinate 430,547,776, forward strand.
TATATATTATATTAAAGCCAGTATATATAATATATTAAAGCCAGTACATATAATATATTACAGCCAGTTTATAATATATTACAGCCAGTTTATAATATATTACAGCCAGTTTATAATATATTACAGCCAGTATATAATATATTACAGCCAGTATATATAATATATTACAGCCAGTATATAATATATTAAAGCCAGTATATAATATATTAAAGCCAGTATATATAATATATTACAGACAGTACATATAATATATTACAGCCAGTTTATAATATATTACAGCCAGTTTATAATATATTACAGCCAGTATATAATATATTAAAGCCAGTATATATAATATATTACAGACAGTACATATAATATATTACAGCCAGTTTATAATATATTACAGCCACTATATATAATATATTACAGCCAGTATATAATATATTACAGCCAGTATATATAATATATTACAGCCAGTATATATAATATATTACAGCCAGTATATATAATATATTACAGCCAGTATATAATATATTAAAGCCACTATATATATTATATTAAAGCCAGTATATATAATATATTAAAGCCAGTACATATAATATATTACAGCCAGTTTATAATATATTACAGCCAGTTTATAATATATTACAGCCAGTTTATAATATATTACAGCCAGTATATATAACATATTACAGCCAGTATATATAATATATTACAGCCAGTATATAATATATTACAGCCAGTATATATAATATATTACAGCCAGTATATATAATATATTACAGCCAGTATATAATATATTAAAGCCAGTATATAATATATTAAAGCCAGTATATATAATATATTACAGACAGTACATATAATATATTACAGCCAGTTTATAATATATTACAGTCAGTTTATAATATATTACAGCCAGTATATATAATATATTACAGCCAGTATATAATATATTACAGCCAGTATATATAATATATTACAGCCAGTATATAATATATTACAGCCAGTATATATAATATATTACAGCCAGTATATATAATATATTACAGCCAGTATATAATATATTACAGCCAGTATATAATATATTACAGCCAGTTTATATAATATATTACAGCCAGTATATAATATATTACAGCCAGTATATATAATATATTACAGCCAGTATATATAATATATTACAGCCAGTATATAATATATTACAGCCAGTATATAATATATTACAGCCAGTTTATAATATATTACAGCCAGTATATATATATATTACAGCCAGTATATATAATATATTACAGCCAGTATATAAAATATATTACAGCCAGTATATATAATATATTACAGCCAGTATATATAATATATTACAGCCAGTGCATATAATATATTACAGCCAGTATATAATACATTACAGCCAGTACATATAATATATTACAGCCAGTATATATAATATATTACAGCCAGTACATATAATATATTACAGCCAGTACATATAATATATTACAGCCAGTATATATAATATATTACAGCCAGTATATATAATATATTACAGCCAGTATATATAATATATTACAGCCAGTATATAATATATTACAGCCAGTATATAATATATTACAGCCAGTGTATATAATATATTACAGCCAGTATATATAATATATTACAGCCAGTATATATAATATATTACAGCCAATATATATAATATATTACAGCCAGTATATATAATATATTACAGCCAGTACATATAATATATTACAGCCAGTATATAATATATTACAGCCAGTATATAATATATTACAGCCAGTATATATAATATATTACAGCCAGTATATAATATATTACAGTCAGTATATATAATATATTACAGCCACTATATAATATATTACAGCCAGTATATATAATATATTACAGCCAGTATATATAATATATTACAGCCAGTATATATAATATATTACAGCCAGTATATAATATATTACAGTCAGTATATATAATATATTACAGCCAGTATATATAATATATTACAGCCAGTATATAATATATTACAGCCAGTATATAATATATTACAGACAGTATATATAATATATTACAGACAGTATATATAATATATTACAGACAGTATATAATATATTACACACCAGTATATAATATATTAAAGCCAGTATATATAATATATTAAAGCCAGTATATATAATATATTAAAGCCAGTATATATAATATATTACAGACAGTACATATAATATATTACAGCCAGTTTATAATATATTACAGCCAGTTTATAATATATTACAGCCAGTATATATAATATATTACAGCCAGTATATATAATATATTACAGCCAGTATATAATATATTAAAGCCAGTATATAATATATTAAAGCCAGTATATATAATATATTACAGACAGTACATATAATATATTACAGCCAGTTTATAATATATTACAGCCAGTTTATAATATATTACAGCCAGTATATAATATATTACAGCCAGTATATATAATATATTACAGCCAGTATATAATATATTACAGCCAGTATATATAATATATTACAGCCAGTATATATAATATATTACAGCCAGTATATAATATATTACAGCCAGTTTATATAATATATTACAGCCAGTATATATAATATATTACAGCCAGTACATATAATATATTACAGCCAGTACATATAATATATTACAGCCAGTATATATAATATATTACAGCCAGTACATATAATATATTACAGCCAGTATATATAATATATTACAGCCAGTATATATAATATATTACAGCCAGTATATATAATATATTACAGCCAGTATATATAATATATTACAGCCAGTATATATAATATATTGCAGCCAGTATATAATATATTACAGTCAGTATATATAATATATTACAGCCACTATATATAATATATTACAGCCAGTATATAATATATTACAGCCAGTATATATAATATATTACAGCCAGTATATATAATATATTACAGCCACTATATATAATATATTACAGCCAGTATATATAATATATTACAGCCAGTATATAATATATTACAGCCAGTATATAATATATTACAGCCACTATATAATATATTACAGCCAGTATATATAATATATTACAGCCAGTATATATAATATATTACAGCCAATATATATAATATATTACAGCCAGTATATATAATATATTACAGCCAGTACATATAATATATTACAGCCAGTATATAATATATTACAGCCAGTATATAATATATTACAGCCAGTATATATAATATATTACAGCCAGTATATAATATATTACAGTCAGTATATATAATATATTACAGCCACTATATAATATATTACAGCCAGTATATAGAATATATTACAGCCAGTATATATAATATATTACAGCCAGTATATATAATATATTACAGCCAGTATATAATATATTACAGTCAGTATATATAATATATTACAGACAGTATATATAATATATTACAGACAGTATATATAATATATTACAGACAGTATATAATATATTACAGCCAGTATATAATATATTAAAGCCACTATATATATTATATTAAAGCCAGTATATATAATATATTAAAGCCAGTACATATAATATATTACAGCCAGTTTATAATATATTACAGCCAGTTTATAATATATTACAGCCAGTTTATAATATATTACAGCCAGTATATATAACATATTACAGCCAGTATATATAATATATTACAGCCAGTAAATAATATATTACAGCCAGTATATATAATATATTACAGCCAGTATATATAATATATTACAGCCAGTATATAATATATTAAAGCCAGTATATAATATATTAAAGCCAGTATATATAATATATTACAGACAGTACATATAATATATTACAGCCAGTTTATAATATATTACAGCCAGTTTATAATATATTACAGCCAGTATATAATATATTACAGCCAGTATATATAATATATTACAGCCAGTATATAATATATTAAAGCCAGTATATAATATATTAAAGCCAGTATATATAATATATTACAGACAGTACATATAATATATTACAGCCAGTTTATAATATATTACAGCCAGTTTATAATATATTACAGCCAGTATATAATATATTAAAGCCAGTATATATAATATATTACAGACAGTACATATAATATATTACAGCCAGTTTATAATATATTACAGCCACTATATATAATATATTACAGCCAGTATATAATATATTACAGCCAGTATATATAATATATTACAGCCAGTATATATAATATATTACAGCCAGTATATATAATATATTACAGCCAGTATATAATATATTAAAGCCACTATATATATTATATTAAAGCCAGTATATATAATATATTAAAGCCAGTACATATAATATATTACAGCCAGTTTATAATATATTACAGCCAGTTTATAATATATTACAGCCAGTTTATAATATATTACAGCCAGTATATATAACATATTACAGCCAGTATATATAATATATTACAGCCAGTATATAATATATTACAGCCAGTATATATAATATATTACAGCCAGTATATATAATATATTACAGCCAGTATATAATATATTAAAGCCAGTATATAATATATTAAAGCCAGTATATATAATATATTACAGACAGTACATATAATATATTACAGCCAGTTTATAATATATTACAGTCAGTTTATAATATATTACAGCCAGTATATATAATATATTACAGCCAGTATATAATATATTACAGCCAGTATATAATATATTACAGCCAGTATATATAATATATTACAGCCAGTATATAATATATTACAGCCAGTATATATAATATATTACAGCCAGTATATATAATATATTACAGCCAGTATATAATATATTACAGCCAGTATATAATATATTACAGCCAGTTTATATAATATATTACAGCCAGTATATAATATATTACAGCCAGTATATATAATATATTACAGCCAGTATATATAATATATTACAGCCAGTATATAATATATTACAGCCAGTATATAATATATTACAGCCAGTTTATAATATATTACAGCCAGTATATATATATATTACAGCCAGTATATATAATATATTACAGCCAGTATATAAAATATATTACAGCCAGTATATATAATATATTACAGCCAGTATATATAATATATTACAGCCAGTGCATATAATATATTACAGCCAGTATATAATACATTACAGCCAGTACATATAATATATTACAGCCAGTATATATAATATATTACAGCCAGTACATATAATATATTACAGCCAGTACATATAATATATTACAGCCAGTATATATAATATATTACAGCCAGTATATATAATATATTACAGCCAGTATATATAATATATTACAGCCAGTATATAATATATTACAGCCAGTATATAATATATTACAGCCAGTGTATATAATATATTACAGCCAGTATATATAATATATTACAGCCAATATATATAATATATTACAGCCAGTATATATAATATATTACAGCCAGTACATATAATATATTACAGCCAGTATATAATATATTACAGCCAGTATATAATATATTACAGCCAGTATATATAATATATTACAGCCAGTATATAATATATTACAGTCAGTATATATAATATATTACAGCCACTATATAATATATTACAGCCAGTATATATAATATATTACAGCCAGTATATATAATATATTACAGCCAGTATATATAATATATTACAGCCAGTATATAATATATTACAGTCAGTATATATAATATATTACAGCCAGTATATATAATATATTACAGCCAGTATATAATATATTACAGCCAGTATATAATATATTACAGACAGTATATATAATATATTACAGACAGTATATATAATATATTACAGACAGTATATAATATATTACACACCAGTATATAATATATTAAAGCCAGTATATATAATATATTAAAGCCAGTATATATAATATATTAAAGCCAGTATATATAATATATTACAGACAGTACATATAATATATTACAGCCAGTTTATAATATATTACAGCCAGTTTATAATATATTACAGCCAGTATATATAATATATTACAGCCAGTATATATAATATATTACAGCCAGTATATAATATATTAAAGCCAGTATATAATATATTAAAGCCAGTATATATAATATATTACAGCCAGTACATAATATATTACAGACAGTACATATAATATATTACAGCCAGTTTATAATATATTACAGCCAGTTTATAATATATTACAGCCAGTATATAATATATTACAGCCAGTATATATAATATATTACAGCCAGTATATAATATATTACAGCCAGTATATATAATATATTACAGCCAGTATATATAATATATTACAGCCAGTATATAATATATTACAGCCAGTTTATATAATATATTACAGCCAGTATATATAATATATTACAGCCAGTACATATAATATATTACAGCCAGTACATATAATATATTACAGCCAGTATATATAATATATTACAGCCAGTACATATAATATATTACAGCCAGTACATATAATATATTACAGCCAGTATATATAATATATTACAGCCAATATATATAATATATTACAGCCAGTATATATAATATATTACAGCCAGTACATATAATATATTACAGCCAGTATATATAATATATTACAGCCAGTATATATAATATATTACAGCCAGTATATATAATATATTGCAGCCAGTATATAATATATTACAGTCAGTATATATAATATATTACAGCCACTATATATAATATATTACAGCCAGTATATAATATATTACAGCCAGTATATATAATATATTACAGCCAGTATATATAATATATTACAGCCACTATATATAATATATTACAGCCAGTATATATAATATATTACAGCCAGTATATAATATATTACAGCCAGTATATAATATATTACAGCCACTATATAATATATTACAGCCAGTATATATAATATATTACAGCCAGTATATAATATATTACAGCCAGTATATATAATATATTACAGCCAGTATATATAATATATTACAGCCAATACATATAATACATTACAGCCAGTATATAATATATTACAGCCAGTATATAATATATTACAGCCAGTATATATAATATATTACAGCCAGTATATAATATATTACAGCCAGTATATATAATATATTACAGCCAGTATATAATATATTACAGCCACTATATATAATATATTACAGCCAGTATATATAATATATTACAGCCAGTATATATAATATATTACAGCCAGTATATATAATATATTACAGCCAGTATATATAATATATTACAGCCAGTATATATAATATATTACAGCCAGTATATATAATATATTACAGCCAGTATATATAATATATTACAGCCAGTATATATAATATATTACAGCCAGTATATATAATATATTACAGCCAGTACATAATATATTACAGCCAGTATATAATATATTACAGCCAGTATATATAATATATTACAGCCAGTATATAATATATTACAGCCAGTTTATATAATATATTACAGGCAGTATATATAATATATTACAGCCAGTACATATAATATATTACAGCCAGTACATATAATATATTACAGCCAGTATATATAATATATTACAGCCAGTACATATAATATATTACAGCCAGTACATATAATATATTACAGCCAGTATATATAATATATTACAGCCAATATATATAATATATTACAGCCAGTATATATAATATATTACAGCCAGTACATATAATATATTACAGCCAGTATATATAATATATTACAGCCAGTATATATAATATATTACAGCCAGTATATATAATATATTGCAGCCAGTATATAATATATTACAGTCAGTATATATAATATATTACAGCCAGTATATAATATATTACAGACAGTATATATAATATATTACAGACAGTATATATAATATATTACAGACAGTATATAATATATTACACACCAGTATATAATATATTAAAGCCAGTATATATAATATATTAAAGCCAGTATATATAATATATTAAAGCCAGTATATATAATATATTACAGACAGTACATATAATATATTACAGCCAGTTTATAATATATTACAGCCAGTTTATAATATATTACAGCCAGTATATATAATATATTACAGCCAGTATATATAATATATTACAGCCAGTATATAATATATTAAAGCCAGTATATAATATATTAAAGCCAGTATATATAATATATTACAGACAGTACATATAATATATTACAGCCAGTTTATAATATATTACAGCCAGTTTATAATATATTACAGCCAGTATATAATATATTACAGCCAGTATATATAATATATTACAGCCAGTATATATAATATATTACAGCCAGTATATAATATATTACAGCCAGTTTATATAATATATTACAGCCAGTACATATAATATATTACAGCCAGTACATATAATATATTACAGCCAGTATATATAATATATTACAGCCAATATATATAATATATTACAGCCAGTATATATAATATATTACAGCCAGTACATATAATATATTACAGCCAGTATATATAATATATTACAGCCAGTATATATAATATATTACAGCCAGTATATATAATATATTGCAGCCAGTATATAATATATTACAGTCAGTATATATAATATATTACAGCCACTATATATAATATATTACAGCCAGTATATAATATATTACAGCCAGTATATATAATATATTACAGCCAGTATATATAATATATTACAGCCACTATATATAATATATTACAGCCAGTATATAATATATTACAGCCAGTATATATAATATATTACAGCCAGTATATATAATATATTACAGCCAATATATATAATATATTACAGCCAGTATATATAATATATTACAGCCAGTATATAATATATTACAGCCAGTATATAATATATTACAGCCACTATATAATATATTACAGCCAGTATATATAATATATTACAGCCAGTATATAATATATTACAGCCAGTATATATAATATATTACAGCCAGTATATATAATATATTACAGCCAATACATATAATATATTACAGCCAGTATATAATATATTACAGCCAGTATATAATATATTACAGCCAGTATATATAATATATTACAGCCAGTATATAATATATTACAGCCAGTATATATAATATATTACAGCCAGTATATAATATATTACAGCCACTATATATAATATATTACAGCCAGTATATATAATATATTACAGCCAGTATATATAATATATTACAGCCAGTATATATAATATATTACAGCCAGTATATATAATATATTACAGCCAGTATATATAATATATTACAGCCAATATATATAATATATTACAGCCAGTATATATAATATATTACAGCCAGTATATATAATATATTACAGCCAGTATATATAATATATTACAGCCAGTACATAATATATTACAGCCAGTATATAATATATTACAGCCAGTATATATAATATATTACAGCCAGTATATAATATATTACAGCCAGTATATATAATATATTACAGCCAGTATATAATATATTACAGTCAGTATATATAATATATTACAGCCACTATATATAATATATTACAGCCAGTATATAATATATTACAGCCAGTATATATAATATATCACAGCCAGTATATATAATATATTACAGCCAGTATATAATATATTACAGTCAGTATATATAATATATTACAGACAGTATATATAATATATTACAGCCAGTATATAATATATTAAAGCCAGTATATATAATATATTAAAGCCAGTATATATAATATATTACAGACAGTACATATAATATATTACAGCCAGTTTATAATATATTACAGCCAGTTTATAATATATTACAGCCAGTATATATAATATATTACAGCCAGTATATATAATATATTACAGCCAGTATATAATATATTACAGCCAGTATATATAATATATTACAGCCAGTATATAATATATTAAAGCCAGTATATAATATATTAAAGCCAGTATATATAATATATTACAGCCAGTTTATAATATATTACAGCCAGTATATAATATATTACAGCCAGTATATATAATATATTACAGCCAGTATATAATATATTACAGCCAGTATATATAATATATTACAGCCAGTATATATAATATATTACAGCCAGTATATATAATATATTACAGCCAGTATATAATATATTACAGCCAGTTTATATAATATATTACAGCCAGTATATATAATATATTACAGCCAGTATATAATATATTACAGCCAGTATATATAATATATTACAGCCAGTACATATTATATATTACAGCCAGTACATATAATATATTACAGCCAGTATATATAATATATTACAGCCAGTATATATAATATATTACAGCCAATATATATAATATATTACAGCCAGTACATATAATATATTACAGCCAGTATATAATATATTACAGCCAGTATATATAATATATTACAGCCAGTATATAATATATTACAGTCAGTATATATAATATATTACAGCCACTATATATAATATATTACAGCCACTATATATAATATATTACAGCCAGTATATAATATATTACAGCCAGTATATATAATATATTACAGCCAATATATATAATATATTACAGCCAGTATATAATATATTACAGCCAGTATATAATATATTACAGCCAGTACATATAATATATTACAGCCACTATATATAATATATTACAGCCAGTATATAATATATTACAGCCAGTATATATAATATATTACAGCCAATATATATAATATATTACAGCCAGTATATATAATATATTACAGCCAGTACATATAATATATTACAGCCAGTATATAATATATTACAGCCAGTATATAATATATTACAGCCAGTATATAATATATTACAGCCACTATATAATATATTACAGCCACTATATATAATATATTACAGCCAGTATATAATATATTACAGCCAGTATATATAATATATTATAGCCAGTATATATAATATATTACAGCCAGTATATATAATATATTACAGCCAGTATATAGAATATATTACAGCCAGTATATATAATATATTACAGCCAGTATATATAATATATTACAGCCAGTATATAATATATTAAAGTCAGTATATATAATATATTACAGCCAGTATATATAATATATTACAGCCAGTATATAATATATTACAGCCAGTATATAATATATTAAAGCCAGTATATAATATATTAAAGCCAGTATATATAATATATTACAGACAGTACATATAATATATTACAGCCAGTTTATAATATATTACAGCCAGTTTATAATATATTACAGCCAGTATATAATATATTACAGCCAGTATATATAATATATTACAGCCAGTATATAATATATTACAGCCAGTTTATATAATATATTACAGCCAGTATATATAATATATTACAGCCAGTACATATAATATATTACAGCCAGTATATATAATATATTACAGCCAGTACATATAATATATTACAGCCAGTACATATAATATATTACAGCCAGTATATATAATATATTACAGCCAATATATATAATATATTACAGCCAGTATATATAATATATTACAGCCAGTACATATAATATATTACAGCCAGTATATAATATATTACAGCCAGTATATATAATATATTACAGCCAGTATATATAATATATTACAGCCAGTACATATAATATATTACAGCCAGTACATATAATATATTACAGCCAGTATATAATATATTACAGCCAGTATATATAATATATTACAGCCAGTACATATAATATATTACAGCCAGTATATATAATATATTGCAGCCAGTATATAATATATTACAGTCAGTATATATAATATATTACAGCCACTATATATAATATATTACAGCCAGTATATAATATATTACAGCCAGTATATATAATATATTACAGCCAGTATATATAATATATTACAGCCACTATATATAATATATTACAGCCAGTATATAATATATTACAGCCAGTATATATAATATATTACAGCCAGTATATATAATATATTACAGCCAATATATATAATATATTACAGCCAGTATATATAATATATTACAGCCAGTATATAATATATTACAGCCAGTATATAATATATTACAGCCAGTACATATAATATATTACAGCCACTATATATAATATATTACAGCCAGTATATATAATATATTACAGCCAGTATATATAATATATTACAGCCAGTATATATAATATATTACAGCCAGTATATATAATATATTACAGCCAGTATATATAATATATTACAGCCAGTATATATAATATATTACAGCCAGTATATATAATATATTACAGCCAATATATATAATATATTACAGCCAGTATATATAATATATTACAGCCAGTATATATAATATATTACAGCCAGTATATAATATATTACAGCCAGTATATATAATATATTGCAGCCAGTATATATAATATATTACAGCCAATACATATAATATATTACAGCCAGTATATAATATATTACAGCCAGTATATAATATATTACAGCCAGTATATATAATATATTACAGCCAGTATATAATATATTACAGCCAGTATATATAATATATTACAGCCAGTATATAATATATTACAGCCACTATATATAATATATTACAGCCAGTATATATAATATATTACAGCCAGTATATATAATATATTACAGCCAGTATATATAATATATTACAGCCAGTATATATAATATATTACAGCCAGTATATATAATATATTACAGCCAGTATATATAATATATTACAGCCAATATATATAATATATTACAGCCAGTATATATAATATATTACAGCCAGTATATATAATATATTACAGCCAGTATATATAATATATTACAGCCAGTACATAATATATTACAGCCAGTATATAATATATTACAGCCAGTATATATAATATATTACAGCCAGTATATAATATATTACAGTCAGTATATATAATATATTACAGCCAGTATATAATATATTACAGCCAGTATATATAATATATTACAGCCAGTATATAATATATTACAGTCAGTATATATAATATATTACAGCCAGTATATAATATATTAAAGCCAGTATATATAATATATTAAAGCCAGTATATATAATATATTACAGACAGTACATATAATATATTACAGCCAGTTTATAATATATTACAGCCAGTTTATAATATATTACAGCCAGTATATATAATATATTACAGCCAGTATATATAATATATTACAGCCAGTATATAATATATTACAGCCAGTATATAATATATTACAGCCAGTATATATAATATATTACAGCCAGTATATATAATATATTACAGCCAGTATATAATATATTAAAGCCAGTATATAATATATTAAAGCCAGTATATATAATATATTACAGACAGTACATATAATATATTACAGCCAGTTTATAATATATTACAGCCAGTATATATAATATACTACAGCCAGTATATAATATATTACAGCCAGTATATATAATATATTACAGCCAGTATATAATATATTACAGCCAGTATATATAATATATTACAGCCAGTATATATAATATATTACAGCCAGTATATAATATATTACAGCCAGTATATATAATATATTACAGCCAGTTTATAATATATTACAGCCAGTATATATAATATATTACAGCCAGTTTATAATATATTACAGCCAGTATATATATATATTACAGCCAGTATATAATATATTACAGCCAGTATATATAATATATTACAGCCAGTACATATAACATATTACAGCCAGTATATAAAATATTACAGCCAGTACATATAATATATTACAGCCAGTATATATAATATATTACAGCCAGTATATATAATATATTACAGCCAGTATATATAATATATTACAGCCAGTATATATAATATATTACAGCCAGTGCATATAATATATTACAGCCAGTATATAATACATTACAGCCAGTACATATAATATATTACAGCCAGTATATATAATATATTACAGCCAGTACATATAATATATTACAGCCAGTATATATAATATATTACAGCCAGTACATATAATATATTACAGCCAGTACATATAATATATTACAGCCAGTATATATAATATATTACAGCCAGTATATATAATATATTACAGCCAGTATATATAATATATTACAGCCAGTATATAATATATTACAGCCAGTATATAATATATTACAGCCAGTGTATATAATATATTACAGCCAGTATATATAATATATTACAGCCAGTATATATAATATATTACAGCCAATATATATAATATATTACAGCCAGTATATATAATATATTACAGCCAGTACATATAATATATTACAGCCAGTATATAATATATTACAGCCAGTATATATAATATATTACAGCCAGTATATAATATATTACAGTCAGTATATATAATATATTACAGCCACTATATAATATATTACAGCCAGTATATATAATATATTACAGCCAGTATATATAATATATTACAGCCAGTATATATAATATATTACAGCCAGTATATATAATATATTACAGCCAGTATATATAATATATTACAGCCAGTATATAATATATTACAGCCAGTATATAATATATTACAGACAGTATATATAATATATTACAGACAGTATATAATATATTACAGCCAGTATATAATATATTAAAGCCAGTATATATAATATATTAAAGCCAGTATATATAATATATTAAAGCCAGTATATATAATATATTACAGACAGTACATATAATATATTACAGCCAGTTTATAATATATTACAGCCAGTATATATAATATATTACAGCCAGTATATATAATATATTACAGCCAGTATATAATATATTAAAGCCAGTATATAATATATTAAAGCCAGTATATATAATATATTACAGACAGTACATATAATATATTACAGCCAGTTTATAATATATTACAGCCAGTTTATAATATATTACAGCCAGTATATAATATATTACAGCCAGTATATATAATATATTACAGCCAGTATATAATATATTACAGCCAGTATATATAATATATTACAGCCAGTATATATAATATATTACAGCCAGTATATAATATATTACAGCCAGTTTATATAATATATTACAGCCAGTATATATAATATATTACAGCCAGTACATATAATATATTACAGCCAGTACATATAATATATTACAGCCAGTATATATAATATATTACAGCCAGTACATATAATATATTACAGCCAGTACATATAATATATTACAGCCAGTATATATAATATATTACAGCCAATATATATAATATATTACAGCCAGTATATATAATATATTACAGCCAGTACATATAATATATTACAGCCAGTATATATAATATATTACAGCCAGTATATATAATATATTACAGCCAGTATATATAATATATTGCAGCCAGTATATAATATATTACAGTCAGTATATATAATATATTACAGCCACTATATATAATATATTACAGCCAGTATATAATATATTACAGCCAGTGTATATAATATATTACAGCCAGTATATATAATATATTACAGCCACTATATATAATATATTACAGCCAGTATATAATATATTACAGCCAGTATATATAATATATTACAGCCAGTATATATAATATATTACAGCCAATATATATAATATATTACAGCCAGTATATATAATATATTACAGCCAGTATATAATATATTACAGCCAGTATATAATATATTACAGCCACTATATAATATATTACAGCCAGTATATATAATATATTACAGCCAGCATATAATATATTACAGCCAGTATATATAATATATTACAGCCAGTATATATAATATATTACAGCCAATACATATAATATATTACAGCCAGTATATAATATATTACAGCCAGAATATAATATATTACAGCCAGTATATATAATATATTACAGCCAGTATATAATATATTACAGCCAGTATATATAATATATTACAGCCAGTATATAATATATTACAGCCACTATATATAATATATTACAGCCAGTATATATAATATATTACAGCCAGTAGATATAATATATTACAGCCAGTATATATAATATATTACAGCCAGTATATATAATATATTACAGCCAGTATATATAATATATTACAGCCAATATATATAATATATTACAGCCAGTATATATAATATATTACAGCCAGTATATATAATATATTACAGCCAGTATATATAATATATTACAGCCAGTACATAATATATTACAGCCAGTATATAATATATTACAGTCAGTATATATAATATATTACAGCCAGTATATAATATATTACAGCCAGTATATATAATATATTACAGCCAGTATATAATATATTACAGTCAGTATATATAATATATTACAGCCAGTGTATAATATATTAAAACCAGTATATATAATATATTAAAGCCAGTATATATAATATATTACAGACAGTACATATAATATATTACAGCCAGTTTATAATATATTACAGCCAGTTTATAATATATTACAGCCAGTATATATAATATATTACAGCCAGTATATAATATATTACAGCCAGTATATAATATATTACAGCCAGTATATATAATATATTACAGCCAGTATATATAATATATTATAACCAATATATAATATATTAAAGCCAGTATATAATATATTAAAGCCAGTATATATAATATATTACAGACAGTACATATAATATATTACAGCCAGTTTATAATATATTACAGCCAGTTTATAATATATTACAGCCAGTATATATAATATATTACAGCCAGTATATAATATATTACAGCCAGTATATATAATATATTACAGCCAGTATATAATATATTACAGCCAGTATATATAATATATTACAGCCAGTATATATAATATATTACAGCCAGTATATAATATATTACAGCCAGTATATAATATATTACAGCCAGTTTATATAATATATTACAGCCAGTATATATAATATATTACAGCCAGTTTATAATATATTACAGCCAGTATATATATATATTACAGCCAGTATATAATATATTACAGCCAGTATATATAATATATTACAGCCAGTACATATAACATATTACAGCCAGTATATAAAATATTACAGCCAGTACATATAATATATTACAGCCAGTATATATAATATATCACAGCCAGTATATATAATATATTATAGCCAGTATATATAATATATTACAGCCAGTATATATAATATATTACAGCCAGTATATATAATATATTACAGCCAGTATATATAATATATTACAGCCAGTGCATATAATATATTACAGCCAGTATATAATACATTACAGCCAGTACATATAATATATTACAGCCAGTATATATAATATATTACAGCCAGTACATATAATATATTACAGCCAGTATATATAATATATTACAGCCAGTATATATAATATATTACAGCCAGTATATATAATATATTACAGCCAATATATATAATATATTACAGCCAGTACATATAATATATTACAGCCAGTATATATAATATATTACAGCCAGTATATAATATATTACAGCCAGTATATATAATATATTATAGCCACTATATATAATATATTACAGCCAGCATATAATATATTACAGCCAGTATATAATATATTACAGCCAGTATATATAATATATTACAGTCAGTATATATAATATATTACAGCCACTATATATAATATATTACAGCCAGTATATAATATATTACAGCCAGTATATATAATATATTACTGCCAGTATATAATATATTACGGCCAGTATATAATATATTACAGCCTGTATATATAATATATTACAGCCAGTATATAATATATTACAGCCAATATATATAATATATTACAGCCAGTATATATAATATATTACAGCCAGTATATATAATATATTACAGCCAATATATATAATATATTACAGCCAATATATATAATATATTACAGCCAGTATATATAATATATTACAGCCAGTATATATAATATATTACAGCCAGTATATATAATATATTACAGCCAGTCAATATATTACAGCCAGTATATATAATATATTACAGCCAGTATATATAATATATTACAGCCAGTATATAATATATTACATCCAGTATATATAATATATTACAGCCAGTATATATAATATATTACAGCCAGTTTATATAATATATTACAGCCAGTATATAATATATTACAGCCAGTATATATAATATATTACAGCCAGTATATATAATATATTACAGCCAGTATATAATATATTACAGCCAGTATATATAATATATTACAGCCAGTATATAATGTATTACAGCCAGTATATAATATATTACAGCCAGTGTATATAATATATTACAGCCAGTATATAATATATTACAGCCAGTTTATATAATATATTACAGTCAGTATATATAATATATTACAGCCAGTATATAATATATTACGGCCAGTATATATAATATATTACAGCCAGTATATAATATATTACAGCCAGTACATATAATATATTACAGCCAGTACATACAATATATTACAGCCAGTATATATAATATATTATAGCCAGTATATAATATATTACAGCCAGTATATTATATATTACAGCCAGTACATATAATATATGACAGCCAGTATATATAATATATAACAGCCACTATATATAATATATTACAGACAGTACATATAATATATTACAGCCAGTATATATAATATATTACAGCCAGTACATATAATATATTACAGCCAGTACATATAATATATTACAGCCAGTATATATAATATATTACAGCCAGTATATAATATATTACAGCCAGTATATAATATATTACAGCCAGTACATATAATATATTACAGCCACTATATATAATATATTACAGCCAGTATATAATATATTACAGCCAGTATATATAATATATTACAGCCAGTATATAATATATTACAGCCAGTATATAATATATTACAGCCAGTATATATAATATATTACAGCCAGTATATAATATATTACAGCCAGTATATATAATATATTACAGCCAGTATATAATATATTACAGCCACTATATATAATATATTACAGCCAGTATATATAATATATTACAGCCAGTATATATAATATATTACAGCCAGTATATATAATATATTACAGCCAGTATATATAATATATTACAGCCAGTATATATAATATATTACAGCCAGTATATATAATATATTACAGCCAGTATATATAATATATTACAGCCAATATATATAATATATTACAGCCAGTATATATAATATATTACAGCCAGTATATATAATATATTACAGCCAGTATATATAATATATTACAGCCAGTACATAATATATTACAGCCAGTATATAATATATTACAGCCAGTATATATAATATATTACAGCCAGTATATAATATATTACAGTCAGTATATATAATATATTACAGCCAGTATATAATATATTACAGCCAGTATATATAATATATTACAGCCAGTATATAATATATTACAGTCAGTATATATAATATATTACAGCCAGTATATAATATATTAAAGCCAGTATATATAATATATTAAAGCCAGTATATATAATATATTACAGACAGTACATATAATATATTACAGCCAGTTTATAATATATTACAGCCAGTTTATAATATATTACAGCCAGTATATATAATATATTACAGCCAGTATATATAATATATTACAGCCAGTATATAATATATTACAGCCAGTATATAATATATTACAGCCAGTATATATAATATATTACAGCCAGTATATATAATATATTACAGCCAGTATATAATATATTAAAGCCAGTATATAATATATTAAAGCCAGTATATATAATATATTACAGACAGTACTTATAATATATTACAGCCAGTTTATAATATATTACAGCCAGTTTATAATATATTACAGCCAGTATATATAATATATTACAGCCAGTGTATATAATATATTACAGCCAGTATATATAATATATTACAGCCAGTATATAATATATTACAGCCAGTATATATAATATATTACAGCCAGTATATAATATATTACAGCCAGTATATAATATATTACAGCCAGTATATAATATATTACAGCCAGTATATATAATATATTACAGCCAGTATATATAATATATTACAGCCAGTATATAATATATTACAGCCAGTATATATAATATATTACAGCCAGTATATATAATATATTACAGCCAGTATATAATATATTACAGCCAGTATATAATATATTACAGCCAGTTTATATAATATATTACAGCCAGTATATATAATATATTACAGCCAGTTTATAATATATTACAGCCAGTATATATATATATTACAGCCAGTATATAATATATTACAGCCAGTATATATAATATATTACAGCCAGTACATATAACATATTACAGCCAGTATATAAAATATTACAGCCAGTACATATAATATATTACAGCCAGTATATATAATATATTACAGCCAGTATATATAATATATTACAGCCAGTATATATAATATATTACAGCCAGTATATATAATATATTACAGCCAGTGCATATAATATATTACAGCCAGTATATAATACATTACAGCCAGTACATATAATATATTACAGCCAGTATATATAATATATTACAGCCAGTACATATAATATATTACAGCCAGTACATATAATATATTACAGCCAGTATATATAATATATTACAGCCAGTATATATAATATATTACAGCCAGTATATATAATATATTACAGCCAGTATATAATATATTACAGCCAGTATATAATATATTACAGCCAGTGTATATAATATATTACAGCCAGTATATATAATATATTACAGCCAGTATATATAATATATTACAGCCAATATATATAATATATTACAGCCAGTATATATAATATATTACAGCCAGTACATATAATATATTACAGCCAGTATATAATATATTACAGCCAGTATATAATATATTACAGCCAGTATATATAATATATTACAGCCAGTATATAATATATTACAGTCAGTATATATAATATATTACAGCCACTATATAATATATTACAGCCAGTATATATAATATATTACAGCCAGTATATATAATATATTACAGCCAGTATATATAATATATTACAGACAGTATATATAATATATTACAGACAGTATATATAATATATTACAGACAGTATATAATATATTACAGCCAGTATATAATATATTAAAGCCAGTATATATAATATATTAAAGCCAGTATATATAATATATTAAAGCCAGTATATATAATATATTACAGACAGTACATATAATATATTACAGCCAGTTTATAATATATTACAGCCAGTTTATAATATATTACAGCCAGTATATATAATATATTACAGCCAGTATATATAATATATTACAGCCAGTATATAATATATTAAAGCCAGTATATAATATATTAAAGCCAGTATATATAATATATTACAGACAGTACATATAATATATTACAGCCAGTTTATAATATATTACAGCCAGTTTATAATATATTACAGCCAGTATATAATATATTACAGCCAGTATATATAATATATTACAGACAGTATATAATATATTACAGCCAGTATATATAATATATTACAGCCAGTATATATAATATATTACAGCCAGTATATAATATATTACAGCCAGTTTATATAATATATTACAGCCAGTATATATAATATATTACAGCCAGTATATATAATATATTACAGCCAGTACATATAATATATTACAGCCAGTACATATAATATATTACAGCCAGTATATATAATATATTACAGCCAGTACATATAATATATTACAGCCAGTACATATAATATATTACAGCCAGTATATATAATATATTACAGCCAATATATATAATATATTACAGCCAGTATATATAATATATTACAGCCAGTACATATAATATATTACAGCCAGTATATATAATATATTACAGCCAGTATATATAATATATTACAGCCAGTATATATAATATATTGCACCCAGTATATAATATATTACAGTCAGTATATATAATATATTACAGCCACTATATATAATATATTACAGCCAGTATATAATATATTACAGCCAGTGTATATAATATATTACAGCCAGTATATATAATATATTACAGCCACTATATATAATATATTACAGCCAGTATATAATATATTACAGCCAGTATATATAATATATTACAGCCAGTATATATAATATATTACAGCCAATATATATAATATATTACAGCCAGTATATATAATATA
The DNA here is from genome assembly GCA_964016885.1 of Eledone cirrhosa. NCBI lineage: Eukaryota > Metazoa > Mollusca > Cephalopoda > Octopoda > Eledonidae > Eledone > Eledone cirrhosa. The sequence continues at coordinate 430,569,962 of OZ024740.1, forward strand.
TTACAGCCAGTATATAATATATTACAGCCAGTATATAATATATTACAGCCACTATATAATATATTACAGCCAGTATATATAATATATTACAGCCAGCATATAATATATTACAGCCAGTATATATAATATATTACAGCCAGTATATATAATATATTACAGCCAATACATATAATATATTACAGCCAGTATATAATATATTACAGCCAGAATATAATATATTACAGCCAGTATATATAATATATTACAGCCAGTATATAATATATTACAGCCAGTATATATAATATATTACAGCCAGTATATAATATATTACAGCCACTATATATAATATATTACAGCCAGTATATATAATATATTACAGCCAGTAGATATAATATATTACAGCCAGTATATATAATATATTACAGCCAGTATATATAATATATTACAGCCAGTATATATAATATATTACAGCCAATATATATAATATATTACAGCCAGTATATATAATATATTACAGCCAGTATATATAATATATTACAGCCAGTATATATAATATATTACAGCCAGTACATAATATATTACAGCCAGTATATAATATATTACAGTCAGTATATATAATATATTACAGCCAGTATATAATATATTAAAACCAGTATATATAATATATTAAAGCCAGTATATATAATATATTACAGACAGTACATATAATATATTACAGCCAGTTTATAATATATTACAGCCAGTTTATAATATATTACAGCCAGTATATATAATATATTACAGCCAGTATATAATATATTACAGCCAGTATATATAATATATTACAGCCAGTATATATAATATATTATAACCAATATATAATATATTAAAGCCAGTATATATAATATATTACAGACAGTACATATAATATATTACAGCCAGTTTATAATATATTACAGCCAGTTTATAATATATTACAGCCAGTATATATAATATATTACAGCCAGTATATAATATATTACAGCCAGTATATATAATATATTACAGCCAGTATATAATATATTACAGCCAGTATATATAATATATTACAGCCAGTATATATAATATATTACAGCCAGTATATAATATATTACAGCCAGTATATAATATATTACAGCCAGTTTATATAATATATTACAGCCAGTATATATAATATATTACAGCCAGTTTATAATATATTACAGCCAGTATATATATATATTACAGCCAGTATATAATATATTACAGCCAGTATATATAATATATTACAGCCAGTACATATAACATATTACAGCCAGTATATAAAATATTACAGCCAGTACATATAATATATTACAGCCAGTATATATAATATATCACAGCCAGTATATATAATATATTACAGCCAGTATATATAATATATTACAGCCAGTATATATAATATATTACAGCCAGTATATATAATATATTACAGCCAGTATATATAATATATTACAGCCAGTGCATATAATATATTACAGCCAGTATATAATACATTACAGCCAGTACATATAATATATTACAGCCAGTATATATAATATATTACAGCCAGTACATATAATATATTACAGCCAGTATATATAATATATTACAGCCAGTATATATAATATATTACAGCCAGTATATATAATATATTACAGCCAATATATATAATATATTACAGCCAGTACATATAATATATTACAGCCAGTATATATAATATATTACAGCCAGTATATAATATATTACAGCCAGTATATATAATATATTACAGCCAGTATATATAATATATTATAGCCACTATATATAATATATTACAGCCAGCATATAATATATTACAGCCAGTATATAATATATTACAGCCAGTATATATAATATATTACAGTCAGTATATATAATATATTACGGCCAGTATATAATATATTACAGCCTGTATATATAATATATTACAGCCAGTATATAATATATTACAGCCAATATATATAATATATTACAGCCAGTATATATAATATATTACAGCCAGTATATATAATATATTACAGCCAATATATATAATATATTACAGCCAATATATATAATATATTACAGCCAGTATATATAATATATTACAGCCAGTATATATAATATATTACAGCCAGTATATATAATATATTACAGCCAGTCAATATATTACAGCCAGTATATATAATATATTACATCCAGTATATATAATATATTACAGCCAGTATATATAATATATTACAGCCAGTTTATATAATATATTACAGCCAGTATATAATATATTACAGCCAGTATATATAATATATTACAGCCAGTATATATAATATATTACAGCCAGTATATAATATATTACAGCCAGTATATATAATATATTACAGCCAGTATATAATGTATTACAGCCAGTATATAATATATTACAGCCAGTGTATATAATATATTACAGCCAGTATATAATATATTACAGCCAGTTTATATAATATATTACAGTCAGTATATATAATATATTACAGCCAGTATATAATATATTACGGCCAGTATATATAATATATTACAGCCAGTATATAATATATTACAGCCAGTACATATAATATATTACAGCCAGTACATATAATATATTACAGCCAGTATATATAATATATTATAGCCAGTATATAATATATTACAGCCAGTATATTATATATTACAGCCAGTACATATAATATATTACAGCCAGTATATATAATATATAACAGCCACTATATATAATATATTACAGACAGTACATATAATATATTACAGCCAGTATATATAATATATTACAGCCAGTACATATAATATATTACAGCCAGTACATATAATATATTACAGCCAGTATATATAATATATTACAGCCAGTATATAATATATTACAGCCAGTACATATAATATATTACAGCCAGTATATATAATATATTACAGCCACTATATATAATATATTACAGCCAGTATATATAATATATTACAGCCAGTATATATAATATATTACAGCCAGTATATATAATATATTACAGCCAGTATATATAATATATTACAGCCAATATATATAATATATTACAGCCAGTATATATAATATATTACAGCCAGTATATATAATATATTACAGCCAGTATATATAATATATTACAGCCAGTACATAATATATTACAGCCAGTATATAATATATTACAGTCAGTATATATAATATATTACAGCCAGTATATAATATATTAAAACCAGTATATATAATATATTAAAGCCAGTATATATAATATATTACAGACAGTACATATAATATATTACAGCCAGTTTATAATATATTACAGCCAGTTTATAATATATTACAGCCAGTATATATAATATATTACAGCCAGTATATAATATATTACAGCCAGTATATATAATATATTACAGCCAGTATATATAATATATTATAACCAATATATAATATATTAAAGCCAGTATATATAATATATTACAGACAGTACATATAATATATTACAGCCAGTTTATAATATATTACAGCCAGTTTATAATATATTACAGCCAGTATATATAATATATTACAGCCAGTATATAATATATTACAGCCAGTATATATAATATATTACAGCCAGTATATAATATATTACAGCCAGTATATATAATATATTACAGCCAGTATATATAATATATTACAGCCAGTATATAATATATTACAGCCAGTATATATAATATATTACAGCCAGTTTATAATATATTACAGCCAGTATATATATATATTACAGCCAGTATATAATATATTACAGCCAGTATATATAATATATTACAGCCAGTACATATAACATATTACAGCCAGTACATATAATATATTACAGCCAGTATATATAATATATCACAGCCAGTATATATAATATATTACAGCCAGTATATATAATATATTACAGCCAGTATATATAATATATTACAGCCAGTATATATAATATATTACAGCCAGTATATATAATATATTACAGCCAGTGCATATAATATATTACAGCCAGTATATAATACATTACAGCCAGTACATATAATATATTACAGCCAGTATATATAATATATTACAGCCAGTACATATAATATATTACAGCCAGTATATATAATATATTACAGCCAGTATATATAATATATTACAGCCAGTATATATAATATATTACAGCCAATATATATAATATATTACAGCCAGTACATATAATATATTACAGCCAGTATATATAATATATTACAGCCAGTATATAATATATTACAGCCAGTATATATAATATATTACAGCCAGTATATATAATATATTATAGCCACTATATATAATATATTACAGCCAGCATATAATATATTACAGCCAGTATATAATATATTACAGCCAGTATATATAATATATTACAGTCAGTATATATAATATATTACGGCCAGTATATAATATATTACAGCCTGTATATATAATATATTACAGCCAGTATATAATATATTACAGCCAATATATATAATATATTACAGCCAGTATATATAATATATTACAGCCAGTATATATAATATATTACAGCCAATATATATAATATATTACAGCCAATATATATAATATATTACAGCCAGTATATATAATATATTACAGCCAGTATATATAATATATTACAGCCAGTATATATAATATATTACAGCCAGTCAATATATTACAGCCAGTATATATAATATATTACATCCAGTATATATAATATATTACAGCCAGTATATATAATATATTACAGCCAGTTTATATAATATATTACAGCCAGTATATAATATATTACAGCCAGTATATATAATATATTACAGCCAGTATATATAATATATTACAGCCAGTATATAATATATTACAGCCAGTATATATAATATATTACAGCCAGTATATAATGTATTACAGCCAGTATATAATATATTACAGCCAGTGTATATAATATATTACAGCCAGTATATAATATATTACAGCCAGTTTATATAATATATTACAGTCAGTATATATAATATATTACAGCCAGTATATAATATATTACGGCCAGTATATATAATATATTACAGCCAGTATATAATATATTACAGCCAGTACATATAATATATTACAGCCAGTACATATAATATATTACAGCCAGTATATATAATATATTATAGCCAGTATATAATATATTACAGCCAGTATATTATATATTACAGCCAGTACATATAATATATTACAGCCAGTATATATAATATATAACAGCCACTATATATAATATATTACAGACAGTACATATAATATATTACAGCCAGTATATATAATATATTACAGCCAGTACATATAATATATTACAGCCAGTACATATAATATATTACAGCCAGTATATATAATATATTACAGCCAGTATATAATATATTACAGCCAGTACATATAATATATTACAGCCAGTATATATAATATATTACAGCCACTATATATAATATATTACAGCCAGTATATATAATATATTACAGCCAGTATATATAATATATTACAGCCAGTATATATAATATATTACAGCCAATATATATAATATATTACAGCCAGTATATATAATATATTACAGCCAGTACATATAATATATTACAGCCAGTATATATAATATATTACAGCCAGTACATATAATATATTACAGCCAGTATATATAATATATTACAGCCAGTATATATAATATATTACAGCCAGTATATAATATATTACAGTCAGTATATATAATATATTACAGCCAGCATATAATATATTACAGCCAGTATATAATATATTACAGCCAGTATATATAATATATTACAGTCAGTATATATAATATATTACAGCCACTATATATAATATATTACAGTCAGTATATAATATATTACAGCCAGTATATATAATAAATTACAGCCAGTATATATAATATATTACGGCCAGTATATAATATATTACAGCCTGTATATATAATATATTACAGCCAGTATATATAATATATTACAGCCAATATATATAATATATTACAGCCAATATATATAATATATTACAGCCATTATATATAATATATTACAGCCAGTATATATAATATATTACAGCCAGTATATATAATATATTACAGCCAGTATATAATGTATTACAGCCAGTATATAATATATTACAGCCAGTGTATATAATATATTACAGCCAGTATATAATATATTACAGCCAGTTTATATAATATATTACAGTCAGTATATATAATATATTACAGCCAGTATATAATATATTACGGCCAGTATATATAATATATTACAGCCAGTATATAATATATTACAGCCAGTACATATAATATATTACAGCCAGTACATATAATATATTACAGCCAGTATATATAATATATTATAGCCAGTATATAATATATTACAGCCAGTATATTATATATTACAGCCAGTACATATAATATATTACAGCCAGTATATATAATATATAACAGCCACTATATATAATATATTACAGACAGTACATATAATATATTACAGCCAGTATATATAATATATTACAGCCAGTACATATAATATATTACAGCCAGTACATATAATATATTACAGCCAGTATATATAATATATTACAGCCAGTATATAATATATTACAGCCAGTACATATAATATATTACAGCCAGTATATATAATATATTACAGCCACTATATATAATATATTACAGCCAGTATATATAATATATTACAGCCAGTATATATAATATATTACAGCCAGTATATATAATATATTACAGCCAGTATATATAATATATTACAGCCAATATATATAATATATTACAGCCAGTATATATAATATATTACAGCCAGTATATATAATATATTACAGCCAGTATATATAATATATTACAGCCAGTACATAATATATTACAGCCAGTATATAATATATTACAGTCAGTATATATAATATATTACAGCCAGTATATAATATATTAAAACCAGTATATATAATATATTAAAGCCAGTATATATAATATATTACAGACAGTACATATAATATATTACAGCCAGTTTATAATATATTACAGCCAGTTTATAATATATTACAGCCAGTATATATAATATATTACAGCCAGTATATAATATATTACAGCCAGTATATATAATATATTACAGCCAGTATATATAATATATTATAACCAATATATAATATATTAAAGCCAGTATATATAATATATTACAGACAGTACATATAATATATTACAGCCAGTTTATAATATATTACAGCCAGTTTATAATATATTACAGCCAGTATATATAATATATTACAGCCAGTATATAATATATTACAGCCAGTATATATAATATATTACAGCCAGTATATAATATATTACAGCCAGTATATATAATATATTACAGCCAGTATATATAATATATTACAGCCAGTATATAATATATTACAGCCAGTATATATAATATATTACAGCCAGTTTATAATATATTACAGCCAGTATATATATATATTACAGCCAGTATATAATATATTACAGCCAGTATATATAATATATTACAGCCAGTACATATAACATATTACAGCCAGTACATATAATATATTACAGCCAGTATATATAATATATCACAGCCAGTATATATAATATATTACAGCCAGTATATATAATATATTACAGCCAGTATATATAATATATTACAGCCAGTATATATAATATATTACAGCCAGTATATATAATATATTACAGCCAGTGCATATAATATATTACAGCCAGTATATAATACATTACAGCCAGTACATATAATATATTACAGCCAGTATATATAATATATTACAGCCAGTACATATAATATATTACAGCCAGTATATATAATATATTACAGCCAGTATATATAATATATTACAGCCAGTATATATAATATATTACAGCCAATATATATAATATATTACAGCCAGTACATATAATATATTACAGCCAGTATATATAATATATTACAGCCAGTATATAATATATTACAGCCAGTATATATAATATATTACAGCCAGTATATATAATATATTATAGCCACTATATATAATATATTACAGCCAGCATATAATATATTACAGCCAGTATATAATATATTACAGCCAGTATATATAATATATTACAGTCAGTATATATAATATATTACGGCCAGTATATAATATATTACAGCCTGTATATATAATATATTACAGCCAGTATATAATATATTACAGCCAATATATATAATATATTACAGCCAGTATATATAATATATTACAGCCAGTATATATAATATATTACAGCCAATATATATAATATATTACAGCCAATATATATAATATATTACAGCCAGTATATATAATATATTACAGCCAGTATATATAATATATTACAGCCAGTATATATAATATATTACAGCCAGTCAATATATTACAGCCAGTATATATAATATATTACATCCAGTATATATAATATATTACAGCCAGTATATATAATATATTACAGCCAGTTTATATAATATATTACAGCCAGTATATAATATATTACAGCCAGTATATATAATATATTACAGCCAGTATATATAATATATTACAGCCAGTATATAATATATTACAGCCAGTATATATAATATATTACAGCCAGTATATAATGTATTACAGCCAGTATATAATATATTACAGCCAGTGTATATAATATATTACAGCCAGTATATAATATATTACAGCCAGTTTATATAATATATTACAGTCAGTATATATAATATATTACAGCCAGTATATAATATATTACGGCCAGTATATATAATATATTACAGCCAGTATATAATATATTACAGCCAGTACATATAATATATTACAGCCAGTACATATAATATATTACAGCCAGTATATATAATATATTATAGCCAGTATATAATATATTACAGCCAGTATATTATATATTACAGCCAGTACATATAATATATTACAGCCAGTATATATAATATATAACAGCCACTATATATAATATATTACAGACAGTACATATAATATATTACAGCCAGTATATATAATATATTACAGCCAGTACATATAATATATTACAGCCAGTACATATAATATATTACAGCCAGTATATATAATATATTACAGCCAGTATATAATATATTACAGCCAGTACATATAATATATTACAGCCAGTATATATAATATATTACAGCCACTATATATAATATATTACAGCCAGTATATATAATATATTACAGCCAGTATATATAATATATTACAGCCAGTATATATAATATATTACAGCCAATATATATAATATATTACAGCCAGTATATATAATATATTACAGCCAGTACATATAATATATTACAGCCAGTATATATAATATATTACAGCCAGTACATATAATATATTACAGCCAGTATATATAATATATTACAGCCAGTATATATAATATATTACAGCCAGTATATAATATATTACAGTCAGTATATATAATATATTACAGCCAGCATATAATATATTACAGCCAGTATATAATATATTACAGCCAGTATATATAATATATTACAGTCAGTATATATAATATATTACAGCCACTATATATAATATATTACAGTCAGTATATAATATATTACAGCCAGTATATATAATAAATTACAGCCAGTATATATAATATATTACGGCCAGTATATAATATATTACAGCCTGTATATATAATATATTACAGCCAGTATATATAATATATTACAGCCAATATATATAATATATTACAGCCAATATATATAATATATTACAGCCATTATATATAATATATTACAGCCAGTATATATAATATATTACAGCCAGTATATATAATATATTACAGCCAGTACATATAATATATTACAGCCAGTATATATAATATATTACAGCCAGTATATATAATATATTACAGACAGTATATATAATATATTACAGCCAGTCAATCTATTACAGCCAGTATATATAATATATTACAGCCAGTTTATATAATATATTACAGCCAGTATATAATATATTACATCCAGTATATATAATATATTACAGCCAGTATATATAATATATTACAGACAGTACATATAATATATTACAGCCAGTTTATATAATATATTACAGCCAGTATATAATATATTACAGCCAGTATATATAATATATTACAGCCAGTATATATAATATATTACAGCCAGTATATATAATATATTACAGCGAGTATATAATATATTACAGCCAGTATATATAATATATTACAGCCAGTATATAATATATTACAGCCAGTATATATAATATATTACAGCCAGTATATATAATATATTACAGCCAGTATATAATATATTACAGCCAGTTTATATAATATATTACAGCCAGTATATATAATATATTACAGCCAGTATATAATATATTACAGCCAGTATATATAATATATTACAGCCAGTATATATAATATATTACAGCCAGTATATAATATATTACAGCCAGTATATATAATATATTACAGCCAGTATATAATGTATTACAGCCAGTATATAATATATTACAGCCAGTGTATATAATATATTACAGCCAGTATATAATATATTACAGCCAGTTTATATAATATATTACAGTCAGTATATATAATATATTACAGCCAGTATATAATATATTACGGCCAGTATATATAATATATTACAGCCAGTATATAATATATTACAGCCAGTACATATAATATATTACAGCCAGTACATATAATATATTACAGCCAGTATATATAATATATTATAGCCAGTATATAATATATTACAGCCAGTATATTATATATTACAGCCAGTACATATAATATATTACAGCCAGTATATATAATATATAACAGCCACTATATATAATATATTACAGACAGTACATATAATATATTACAGCCAGTATATATAATATATTACAGCCAGTACATATAATATATTACAGCCAGTACATATAATATATTACAGCCAGTATATATAATATATTACAGCCAGTATATAATATATTACAGCCAGTACATATAATATATTACAGCCAGTATATATAATATATTACAGCCACTATATATAATATATTACAGCCAGTATATATAATATATTACAGCCAGTATATATAATATATTACAGCCAGTATATATAATATATTACAGCCAGTATATATAATATATTACAGCCAGTATATATAATATATTACAGCCAATATATATAATATATTACAGCCAGTATATATAATATATTACAGCCAGTACATATAATATATTACAGCCAGTATATATAATATATTACAGCCAGTACATATAATATATTACAGCCAGTATATATAATATATTACAGCCAGTATATATAATATATTACAGCCAGTATATAATATATTACAGTCAGTATATATAATATATTACAGCCAGCATATAATATATTACAGCCAGTATATAATATATTACAGCCAGTATATATAATATATTACAGTCAGTATATATAATATATTACAGCCACTATATATAATATATTACAGTCAGTATATAATATATTACAGCCAGTATATATAATAAATTACAGCCAGTATATATAATATATTACGGCCAGTATATAATATATTACAGCCAATATATATAATATATTACAGCCATTATATATAATATATTACAGCCAGTATATATAATATATTACAGCCAGTATATATAATATATTACAGCCAGTACATATAATATATTACAGCCAGTATATATAATATATTACAGCCAGTATATATAATATATTACAGACAGTATATATAATATATTACAGCCAGTCAATCTATTACAGCCAGTATATATAATATATTACAGCCAGTTTATATAATATATTACAGCCAGTATATAATATATTACATCCAGTATATATAATATATTACAGCCAGTATATATAATATATTACAGACAGTACATATAATATATTACAGCCAGTTTATATAATATATTACAGCCAGTATATAATATATTACAGCCAGTATATATAATATATTACAGCCAGTATATATAATATATTACAGCGAGTATATAATATATTACAGCCAGTATATATAATATATTACAGCCAGTATATAATATATTACAGCCAGTATATATAATATATTACAGCCAGTATATATAATATATTACAGCCAGTATATAATATATTACAGCCAGTTTATATAATATATTACAGTCAGTATATATAATATATTACAGCCAGTTTATAATATATTACGGCCAGTATATATAATATATTACAGCCAGTATATAATATATTACAGCCAGTACATATAATATATTACAGCCAGTATATATAATATATTACAGCCAGTATATATAATATATTACAGCCAGTATATATAATATATTACAGCCAGTATATATAATATATTACAGCCAGTATATATAATATATTACAGCAAGTATATATAATATATTAAAGCCAGTATATAATATATTACAGCCTCTATATATAATATATTACAGACAGTAATCAACACATATAATATATTACAGCCACTATATATAATATATTACAGACAGTAATCAACACATATAATATATTACAGCCAGTACATATAATATATTCCAGCCACTATATATAATATATTACAGCCAGTATATAATATATTACAGCGAGTACATATAATATATTACAGCCACTATATATAATATATTACAGCCAGTATATAATATATTACAGCCAGCATATATAATATATTACAGCCACTATATATAATATATTACAGACAGTAATCAACACATATAATATATTACAGCCAGTACATATAATATATTCCAGCCACTATATATAATATATTACAGCCAGTATATAATATATTACAGCCAGTACATATAATATATTACAGCCAGTATATATAATATATTACAGCCAGTATATATAATATATTACAGCCACTATATATAATATATTACAGACAGCATCAACACCATTGTCTGCAGCAACAGCAGCAGTGAAATGAAGGACAACAACAACAGTAACAACTACAATAACAACTACAGCACCAACAACTGCCACCACCATCACTGACCATCCACCACCACCACGCTGATACCACCCACCACCACCACACTGACACCATCCACCACCGCCATTACCAGCGTAAACAAACAATTATTATTGTTATTGTTATTATATACAAGCCGAACTGGACTGGGAAAGGTCAACAGTTGACATGATAGTGATTTTGACGATTTTGACTTTGATTTTGATTTTGTATCAGTACTGTCGGTAATATATGTATATATATATATATGTTTGTGAGTGGTGTGCGTGATTGTATGCATGAATGAGTGTTGGTATGTGTGGTTGTGGTTTGTATGCATGAGTATTAGTGTGTGAGTCGTGTCAATAAGTTTTTTTTTTTTTTTTTTTTTTTTAAATGACCATGCTGTAAAATGGAGGGGTAGAGAGGGCCCTTGAGTCTAGTAAGACATCCTCTCTAGTGCTGGTGGCACAAATAAAAGCACCCAGTCCATGCTGTAAAGTGGCGCTGGTGTTAGGAAGGGCATCCAACCAGTGTATCAATGCCAAAAAGCTTATCAGCACAGCAACAAAACAGCATAGAAAAATATGAAGACGTCGCATCTCAGAGTTGCAACACTTAATGTTGGCACTCTCAGAGGTAGATCTGCTGGAGAGAAGGCAGGTGGATGTGTGCTGCGTGCAAGAGGTGAGATGGAGAGGTGCCTCTGCGAGACTAGTCGTAGGCAAGCGTCTTAGCTATAAGCTATTCTGGGTAGGTAAGGATGATAGGTTAGGGGGAGTAGGCATTTTCCTGGCTGAGAAATGGATCAATAAGACAATAGAGGTAGTTCGAGTTAGTAATCGAATAATTAAGCTTAGATTAGTTGTAGGTAGGAGACTACTGACAATCATCTCGGTCTATGCTCCCCAAGCAGGCCTAGGCAAAGATGAGAAAGACTGCTTTTATGAGCAACTTTTGCAAACAACCACAATGACAGAGGACGGAGACATCGTTATGCTAGCAGGAGACTTCAATGGTCATGTTGGACAGCTCCAGGATGGTTACACTGGGGTACATGGTGGGCACGGTTACGGTTCAAGAAATGAAGAAGGAGTGAGACTTCTTGAATTTTGTGATGCAAGTACATTGACTATTTGCAACACAAACTTCCAGAAACCTGCCAATCACCTAATAACCTACAAATCTGGTGAGCACATAAGCCAGATTGACTTCCTGCTAGTTAGGCAGCGGGACAGGCAGATAGTGTCTAATACCAAGGCATACCCTGGGGAAGAATGTACCCCACAGCATAGGTTAGTTGTTAGTGATATCTCAGTAAGCAAGAGATGGAATGAGACATATAGGAAGGTGTGGAGAAGAAAGGTCTGGAAGCTAAAAGACCTTTCACTAAAATTCAAATTTAGGAAAGCCCTTCAAGATGTATATGACGAAAAAGAAGACGATTTAGAGACGTATGACATAGATAATAACTGGAAGTTCTTACGTGACAACTTGCTGAAGGCTACTGATGAAACCTGTGGCTGGAGCAGAGCTCCAACCAGACAGAGAGTGACCTGGTGGTGGAACAGCAGTGTAGATAAGGCTATTAGAGACAAAAGACTAGCATGGAAGGCTTGGAATAAGGGTGGGAGTAGGGAAGAATATACAGCCACTAAGAGAGAAGCTAGACGTCAGGTGTACTTAGCACGCAGGGAGGCAGAGAGTAGGAGGTTTGCCAATGTTCTGCGACGGGAAGATCAGAGGCGTGCGGTGTTCCACATTGCAAGGCAGTGTGTCAATGCAAATCAGGATGTTGTTGGTGATAAATGTGTCCGGGATGATGCTGGTGTACTTAGTGTCGCGAATGACCAGAAAAAGGAGGCCTGGAAATGTCATTATGAGAGACTGATGAATGTGGAGAATGAATGGGAGAGAGAGAAATTACCCTTGGTAGATCCGACAGAGGGACCAGCTATTGAGATTGACGAATATAGGGTCCAAGAGGCGATTAGGGAAATGAAAAATGGTAAGGCGGCCGGACCATCGGGAATAGTTGCTGAGATGCTGAAGGCATCAGGGGACGTAGGCACTAAACTGGTTGCACGCATAATCAATCAGGCTATATATGGTGGTGTCATACCCAAAGACTGGTGCAGCAGTATTCTCATAAATTGCTACAAAGGTAAAGGGGATGCTTTGGAGAGGAGCAATTATAGGGGTATAAAACTGATAGATCAGGTTATGAAAGTGGCAGAAAGGATTTTAGCACAACTAATTAGAGAAAGGGTCAAACTAGATGAGATGCAGTTTGGTTTTGTGCCTGGGAAGAGTACAACAGATGCCCTCTTCTTGGTGAGACAAATGCAAGAGAGGTTCTTAGAGAAGAATAAGCCACTATACTTAGCCTTTGTTGACCTAGAGAAGGCCTTTGATAGGATACCCCGATCTGTCATCTGGTGGTCCCTAAGGAAGCTGGGTGTTGAGGAATGGCTTGTAAGGACAGTGCAAACTTTGTACAGAGGTACTCTCAGTAAAGTCAGGGTAGGAATCGAGTTTAGTGAGGAATTCCAGATACAAGTAGGAGTACATCAGGGTTCGGTCCTCAGCCCGCTCTTGTTCATTATAGTCCTCCAAGCCATAACAGAGGAGTTTAAGACTGGCTGTCCATGGGAACTTCTCTATGCTGACGATCTGGCTCTTATGGCAGAATCAGTAGAGGAGCTAGAGAATAAATTCCGGCTATGGAAACAGCAGTTGGAAGCAAGAGGACTGAGAGTAAATCTAGCTAAGACAAAAGTGTTGATGAGTAGAAAAGAGGACAAAACCCTGATTCCGTCAGGGAAATGGCCATGTTCGATATGCAGAAAAGGAACTGGCATAAATTCTATAAAATACACACAATGTAGGTCCTGGGTACACAAGAGATGTAGCGGGATAGCAAGCAAACTAACAGGTAGGGAGAAATATGTATGCAGTAGATGTACAGGGAAATTAGACAGTAGAAGTCGCACTGATAGACACATTTTTCAAATGCGAGAGGGCGCTATAGAAGTGGTGGATAGCTTCCGGTATCTAGGAGATCAGATTAGCATGGGAGGAGGGTGTTCCGAGGCCATAGTATCTAGAATAAGGACGGGTTGGAAGAAGTTTAGGGAGCTGCTTCCTCTGTTGACGAAAAAGGGTTTCTCCCTGCGTACGAAAGGCCGGTTATATGATGCCTGTGTGAGGAGCGCGATGCTGCATGGTAGTGAGACATGGGCAGCTACCGCAGAAGATATGCGACGGCTGGAGAGAAATGAGGCAAGCATGCTCCGTTGGATGTGCAGTGTAAATGTGCGTGAACGACCCAGCATAAATGTGTTGAGAGAGAAACTGTGTCTGAGAGGGATAGAATGTAGTGTACGGGAGAGGAGACTGAGGTGGTATGGACATGTGATGCGCATGGAGGATGACCGATGGGTGAAGAAGTGCCAGGAAATGCCAGTTGAAGGAAGACGTGGTAGAGGTAGACCACGAAAAACATGGGCGGAGGTGGTGAGAACAGACCTCAGATCATTGAAGCTCACGGTGGAGATGACAAGGGACCGTGACGAGTGGAGAGATGCTGTGCTGAATAAGACCCGTCCCACCCTTGCGAGCAGGGAGGGGCGGATGTAAAATGATGATGATGATGATGATGATGAGTACATATAATATATTACAGACAGTACATATAATATATTACAGCCAGTATATAATATATTACAGCCATATATATAATATATTACAGCCAGTATATATAATATATTACAGCCAGTATATAATATATTACAGCCAGTATATATAATATATTACAGCCAGTATATAATATATTACGGCCAGTATATATAATATATTACAGCCAGTCAATATATTACAGCCAGTATATAATATATTACAGCCAGTATATAATATATTACAGCCAGTATATATAATATATTACAGAGAGTACATATAATATATTACAGCCAGTACATATAATATATTACAGCCAGTATATAATATATTACAGCTAGTATATATAATATATTACAGCCAGTATATATAATATATTACAGCCAGTATATATAATATATTACAGCCAGTATATATAATATATTACAGCCAGTATATAATATATTACAGCCAGTATATATAATATATTACAGCCAGTATATATAATATATTACAGCCAGTATATAATATATTACAGCCAGTATATATAATATATTACAGCCAGTATATAATATATTACAACCAGTATATATAGTATATTACAGCCAGTATATATAATATATTGCAGACAGTACATATAATATATTACAGCCAGTATATATAATATATTACAGCCAGTATATATAATATATTACAGCCAGTATATAATATATTACAGCCAGTATATATAATATATTACAGCCAGTATATATAATATATTATAGCTAGTATATAATATATTACAGCCAGTATATATAATATATTACAGCCAGTATATATAATATATTACAGACAGTACATATAATATATTACAGCCAGTATATAATATATTACAGCCAGTATATAATATATTACAGCCAGTATATAATATATTACAGCCAGTATATATAATATATTACAGCCAATATATATAATATATTACAGCCAGTAGATATAATATATTACAGCCAGTACATATAATATATTACAGCCAGTATATAATATATTAAAGCCAGTATATATAATATATTAAAGCCAGTATATAATATATTACAGCCAGTATATATAATATATTACAGCCAATATATATAATATATTACAGCCAGTAGATATAATATATTACAGCCAGTATATATAATATATTACAGCCAGTATATAATAAATTACAGCCAGTATATATAATATATTACAGCCAGTATATATAATATATTACAGCCAGTATATAATATATTACAGCCAGTATATATAATATATTACAGCCAGTATATATAATATATTACAGCCAGTATATATAATATATTACAGCCAGTATATAATATATTACAGCCAGTTTATATAATATATTACAGTCAGTCTATAATATATTACAGCCAGTCAATATATTACAGCCAGTATATATAATATAATACGGCCAGTATATATAATATATTACAGCCGGTATATAATATATTACAGCCAGTATATATAATATATTACAGCCAGTATATAATATATTACAGCCAGTATATAATATATTACAGCTAGTATATATAATATATTACAGCCAGTACATATAATATATTACAGCCAGTATATATAATATATTACAGCCAGTATATATAATATATTACAGCCAGTATATATAATATATTACAGCCAGTACATATAATATATTACAGCCAGTATATATAATATATTACAGACAGTACATATAATATATTACAGCCAGTACATATAATATATTACAGCCAGTATATATAATATATTACAGCCTGTATATATAATATATTACAGCCAGTATATATAATATATTACAGACAGTACATATAATATATTACAGCCAGTGTATATAATATATTACAGCCAGTATATATAATATATTACAGACAGTACATATAATATATTACAGCCAGTACATATAATATATTACAGACAGTATATATAATATATTACAGCCAGTACATATAATATATTACAGCCAGTACATATAATATATTACAGCCAGTACATATAATATATTACAGCCAGTATATATAATATATTACAGCCAGTATATATAATATATTACAGCCAGTATATATAATATATTACAGCCAGTATATAATATATTACAGCCAGTACATATAATATATTACAGCCAGTATATATAATATATTACAGCCAGTATATAATATATTACTGCCAGTATATATAATATATTACAGCCAGTATATATAATAAATTACAGCCAGTACATATAATATATTACAACCAGTATATATAATATATTACAGCCAGTATATAATATATTACAGCCAGTATATATAATATATTACAGCCAGTATATATAATATATTATAGCCAGTATATAATATATTACAGCCAGTATATATAACATATTATAGCCAGTATATATTATATTACAGCCAGAATATAATATATTACAGCCAGTATATATAATATATTAAAGCCAGTATATATAATATATTACAGACAGTATATAATATATTACAGCCAGTATATAATATATTAAAGCCAGTATATAATATATTAAAGCCAGTATATATAATATATTACAGCCAGTATATATAATATATTATAGCCAGTACATATAATATATTACAGCCAGTATATAATATATTACAGCCAATATATAATATATTACAGCCAGTATATAATATATTACAGCCAGTATATATAATATATTACTGCCAGTATATATAATATATTACAGCCAGTATATATAATATATTACAGCCAGTATATAATATATTACAGCCAGTATATAATATATTACATCCACTATATAATATATTACAGCCAGTATATAATATATTACAGCCAGTATATATAATATATTACAGCCAGTATATATAATATATTAAAGCCAGTATATATAATATATTACAGCCAGTATATATAATATATTACAGACAGTATATAATATATTACAGCCAGTCTATATAATTTATTACAGTCAGTATATATAATATATTACAGCCAGTATATAATATATTACAGCCAGTATATAATATATTACAGCCAGTATATAATATATTACAGCCAGTATCTAATATATTACAGCTAGTATATATAATATATTACAGCCAGTATATAATATATTACAGCCAGTATATAATATATTACAGCCAGTATATATAATATATTACGGCCAGTATATATAATATATTACAGCCAGTATATATAATATGTTACAGCCAGTATATAAATAATAATAATATAATAATGAAATTATTGTGTACAGTGCTCAGGTGCACTACAACTCATCAACGGTGCATGTATAGTACATAGAATAATGTACAAATGTCAGGAAAATAAACAGTGTATGAGTCATGATATAATAACAATAACGAAATTTTGTGCACAGTGCCCAGGTGCACCACAACTCATCAAAAAAGTGCATGTACAGTACATAGGGCAATGCACAAACATCAGTAAAATGAACAGTGCACGAGTCATGATACACACATGTGTGCATGTGTATGGAAGGTGTACATCAGGTGTAGTTTTGGCGTATTTTGGGAAGCATGAGTGTCTTAAAGGATGCAGTGTCTCGGCAGCTAACAATTGACGCAGGCAGTTTGTTCCATGCTTCAGCAACTCTGAGCGTGAAAAAATGTCTGCGAAGGTCATGGGAGCTGTGCTGTTTTCTTATCTTGTAGGCATGTCCACGTGTGTTAGACACATGGAGATCAAAGAGGCGCTCAGGGTTGCAGTTGGCGAGATGGTTAAAAACTTTGTGGGTATTCACCAAGTCCATTGCCAGACGTCGGAGATTCAATGAATCCATGCCCAGGGAAGCAAGGCGTTCAGAGTATGGTAGGTGTCTGATGGAGGGTATGCGCTTGGTTGCACGTCTCTGAACAGTTTCCAGGAGGTCAATGTTCCGAGCAAGATAGGGGTTCCAGACTGATGATGCGAATTCCAAGTGTGGTCGCACCATAGCTGTATACAGTTTTAAATAGATGGCTGGAGAGCGGCTAACAAAGGTCTTGCTGAGTGATGCCAAGACACCCTCGGCCTTCTTGACAATCTTAGAGACATGCTTTGTCCAACGCAAATCGTTGCTGACAGTAATGCCTAGGTCACGTTCACAAGAGGACTTTTTGATGTCAGTGTTGTGGAGGGAGTATGTGGACGCTGGATTTTTCCTTCCAAAATGCATGGTGGTACACTTGTCCACAGCCAGCTTCAGTTGCCAGTCTGTGATCCATTGCTGCATTGTGTCCAGGTCTGATTGTAGGAAAGAGTTGTAAATTTCAGGATCAGTCCTTTTGATTTCAAGGTACAGCTTGATGTCATCTGCATATTTTAGTACCGTGGCATTCTGTAAGTTGGCATCTATGTCATTAATATATGCCACAAACAAAAGAGGACCAAGAACAGATCCCTGTGGTACACCAGATGACATCTCATATGGTGAAGAATGCTGTCCTAGAACCGTGACTACTTCCTTTCGGCTGAGAATGAAGGATTTCAGCCAGTCGAAAAGATCATCCCTCACACCCATTGCAGAGAGTTTTGCCATAAGTCTTTTGTGTGGCACAGAATTAAAAGCCTTAGCAAAGTCAAGGTAAACAACATCCACCCATGAGCTGCTGTCAGTGATCCGGGTGATGTCCTCAAGGAACTCGATAAGCTGATCACAGCAGCTGGAGTTAGGGATAAATCCAAACTGTGAGGGCCGGATGAGGCTGTGAGAGCTCCAGAAGTTCCAAAGTGTTCCTCTGACACAGAATTCCATCAGTTTGGCCATACAGCTAGTAAGACTGACTGGACGATAGTTGACAGGTGACATGCGGTTGCCCTTTTTGAACAGGGGAATGACACTGGCAGTTTTCCACTGCTCCGGAGTAGCACCATTGCTGAGACAGTATTGAAAGAAAAAAGAAAGCTGGCGCAAAAGGAAATCCCCTCCACGTTTGAGAAGCAGGTATGTCACACCATCAAGACCAGGGGAGGCATAGTTGCGCTTATTCTTAAGGTGACGTCGCAACATTGCAGGTGTAAATTCCATAGTTGTTATGGAATTTGATGTTAGAGATGGTGGAGATGGTACATTCTGGTTTTCAACAGTAAAAATACTTGCATAGCACTCAGCAATGAGTTCTGCGCATTCCTTGGGATCGTCAGTGATCTGGCTTGTGTGGGGATTGCGAAGAGGACCAACTGGAGAGTGAGGTCTCTGCTTTGAATGAACATATTTCCAGAACACCTTACTGTCAGGATTGGTTGCGATGCACTGTTCAAATTCAAGCACTGCCTTCTTTGTCACTTGCTTGAGATGGTTAGAAGATTTATTCCGCTTTTTTCTGTTGGCATCTGATCTATGCAGTTTATATTCCCGTTCAGCGTTCCGACGTTCTTTCCTGGCAAGTCGGACCGCTGAAGTTTCCCAGATTGCACTTTTGGGGTGGTTATTTTTCCGCTTCCGTGGCACTGATGCTGCACACGCTATCCATATTGAGTCCAGGATGCTCTGGAGTATAGAGTTCACATCTCCAGAGTTATACATCTCATGCCAGTTTGGGCGCTGTAGCTCAGTGCAGTACAAGTTCCAATCCGCCCTCTTCCAATCAAAGCAAGCAGATTGGAGATGGCCCTGGTTTTTGTTGCTGCCCTCAAGTGCCAGATTGGCAATGATCATAGCATGATCAGAGTCGCCTAGAGGTTCCTCAGTAGTACAACTGATAACCACTTCAGGAGTAGTGGTGAAGATCAGGTCCAAAGTGTTGTCACCTCTTGTTGGAGAGGTGACTACTTGTGACCAGTTTGAGTCCAGCACTAGTTCAAGGAAATCGTTTGCACCCTGTGGCCAACGAAAGGTTTCCCAATCGATCTCAGGATGATTGAAGTCACCTGCAATAAACACATAAGTGGCTGTTTTCTTGGCAGCAACTCTGAGGATATCGCAAAGCTGTGTGTCCTGATGGTAGTTTGGGGGGCGATAAACAACACCAAGCAGAAGTGTTGACATGGTCATACGTATGTCACAGAAAAAAAAAAAAACTTCTTCCTGTGATTCGTTCAAATCAACGCAAGGAATTACCGAAAAGATTGAACGAACGTAGACCATCACACCACCACCACGGCGGTTAATGCGGTCCTTGCGGAAAAGGTTGTACCCAGTAATGGTGAAAACCCCATCACAGAGTAAGGAATGTGCCCATGTTTCCGTGACTGTGATGAAGTCAGGGTCGATGCTTCTGACGTAGGATTCGAACAGATGTATCTTGTTGCATAAACTGCGAGCATTTAATGACAACAATTTGTACCCTGCTCGCAGTTTATGATGGTGTGTAGAGGGTGGCAGGTTGTTCTGGTTTAGTTTCCCAGAGTTGTAGCAGTTATAATATATTACAGCCAGTATATATTACAGCCAGTATATAATATATTACAGCCAGTATATATAATATATTACGGCCAGTATATATAATATATTACAGCCAGTATATATAATATATTACAGCCAGTATATATAATATATTACAGCCAGTATATAATATATTACAGCCAGTATATATAATATATCACAGCCAGTACATATAATATATTACAGACAGTATATATAATATATTACGGCCAGTATATATAACATATTACAGCCAGTATATAATATATTACAGCCAGTATATATAATATATTACAGCCAGTACATAATATATTACGGCCAGTATATATAATATATTACAGCCAGTATATAATATATTACAGCCAGTATATATAATATATTACAGCCAGTATATATAATATATTACAGCCAGTACATATAATATATTACAGCCAGTATATATAATATATTACAGCCAGTATATAATATATTACAGCCAGTATATATAATATATTACAGCCAGTACATAATATATTACGGCCAGTATATATAATATATTACAGCCAGTATATATAATATATTACAGCCAGTATATATAATATATTACAGCCAGTATATATAATATATTACAGCCAGTATATATAATATATTTCAGCCAGTATATATAATATATTACAGCCAGTACATATAATATATTACAGCCAGTACATATAATATATTACAGCCAGTCAATATATTACAGCCAGTATATATAATATATTACAGCCAGTATATATAATATATTACAGCCAGTCAATATATTACAGCCAGTATATATAATATATTACAGCCAGTATATATAATATATTACAGCCAGTATATATAATATATTTCAGCCAGTATATATAATATATTACAGCCAGTACATATAATATATTACAGCCAGTACATATAATATATTACAGCCAGTCAATATATTACAGCCAGTATATATAATATATTACAGTCAGTATATATAATATATTACAGTCAGTATATATAATATACTACAGCCAGTCTATATAATATATTACAGCCAGTCTATATAATATATTACAGCGAGTATATATAATATATTACAGCAAGTATATATAATATATTACAGCCAGTATATATAATATATTACAGCCAGTATATATAATATATTACAGTCAGTATATATAATATATTAAAGCCAGTATATATAATATATTACAGACAGTATATAATATATTACAGTCAGTATATATAATATATTACAGCCAGTATATAATATATTACAGCCAGTATATAATATATTACAGCCAATATATATAATATATTACAGCCAGTAGATATAATATATTACAGCCAGTATATATAATATATTACAGCCAGTACATATAATATATTACAGCCAGTATATATAATATATTACAGCCAGAATATATAATATATTACAGCCAGTATATAATATATTAAAGCCAGTATATATAATATATTAAAGCCAGTATATATAATATATTACAGCCAGTATATATAATATATTACAGCCAGTATATAATATATTACAGCCAGTATATAATATAGTACAGCCAGTATATATAATATATTACAGCCAGTATATATAATATATTACAGCCAGTATATAATATATTACAGCCAGTATATAATATATTACAGCCAGTATATATAATATATTACAGCCAGTTTATATAATATATTACAGTCAGTATATATAATATATTACAGACAGTATATATAATATATTACAGACAGTATACATATTACAGCCAGTCAATATATTACAGCCAGTATATATAATATGTTACAGCCAGTATATAATATATTACAGCCAGTATATAATATATTACAGCCAGTATATAATATATTATAGCCAGTTTATATAATATATTACAGTCAGTATATATAATATATTACAGCCAGTATATAATATATTACATCCAGTCAATATATTACAGCCAGTATGTAATATATTACAGCCAGTATTTATAATATAATACGGCCAGTATATAATATATTACAGCCAGTATATATAATATATTACAGCCAGTATATAATATATTACAGCCAGTATATATAATATATTACAGCCAGTATATAATATATTACAGCCAGTATATAATATATTACAGCTAGTATATATAATATAATACAGCCAGTACATATAATATATTACAACCAGTATATATAATATATTACAGCCTGTATATATAATATATTACAGCCAGTATATATAATATATTACAGACATTACATATAATGTATTACAGCCAGTACATATAATATATTACAGCCAGTATATATAATATATTACAGCCAGTATATATAATATATTACAGCCAGTACATATAATATATTACAGCCAGTATATGTAATATATTACAGCCAGTATATATAATATATTACAGCCAGTATATATAATATATTACAGACAGTACATATAATGTATTACAGCCAGTACATATAATATATTACAGCTAGTATATATAATATATTACAGCCAGTACATATAATATCTTACAGCCAGTATATATAATATATTACAGCCAGTGTATATAATATATTACAGCCAGTATATATAATATATTACAGCCAGTCTATATAATATATTACAGCGAGTATATATAATATATTACAGCAAGTATATATAATATATTACAGCCAGTATATATAATATATTACAGTCAGTATATATAATATACTACAGCCAGTCTATATAATATATTACAGCCAGTCTATATAATATATTACAGCGAGTATATATAATATATTACAGCAAGTATATATAATATATTACAGCCAGTATATATAATATATTACAGCCAGTATATATAATATATTACAGTCAGTATATATAATATATTAAAGCCAGTATATATAATATATTACAGACAGTATATAATATATTACAGTCAGTATATATAATATATTACAGCCAGTATATAATATATTACAGCCAGTATATAATATATTACAGCCAATATATATAATATATTACAGCCAGTAGATATAATATATTACAGCCAGTATATATAATATATTACAGCCAGTACATATAATATATTACAGCCAGTATATATAATATATTACAGCCAGAATATATAATATATTACAGCCAGTATATAATATATTAAAGCCAGTATATATAATATATTAAAGCCAGTATATATAATATATTACAGCCAGTATATATAATATATTACAGCCAGTATATAATATATTACAGCCAGTATATAATATAGTACAGCCAGTATATATAATATATTACAGCCAGTATATATAATATATTACAGCCAGTATATAATATATTACAGCCAGTATATAATATATTACAGCCAGTATATATAATATATTACAGCCAGTTTATATAATATATTACAGTCAGTATATATAATATATTACAGACAGTATATATAATATATTACAGACAGTATACATATTACAGCCAGTCAATATATTACAGCCAGTATATATAATATGTTACAGCCAGTATATAATATATTACAGCCAGTATATAATATATTACAGCCAGTATATAATATATTATAGCCAGTTTATATAATATATTACAGTCAGTATATATAATATATTACAGCCAGTATATAATATATTACATCCAGTCAATATATTACAGCCAGTATGTAATATATTACAGCCAGTATTTATAATATAATACGGCCAGTATATAATATATTACAGCCAGTATATATAATATATTACAGCCAGTATATAATATATTACAGCCAGTATATATAATATATTACAGCCAGTATATAATATATTACAGCCAGTATATAATATATTACAGCTAGTATATATAATATAATACAGCCAGTACATATAATATATTACAACCAGTATATATAATATATTACAGCCTGTATATATAATATATTACAGCCAGTATATATAATATATTACAGACATTACATATAATGTATTACAGCCAGTACATATAATATATTACAGCCAGTATATATAATATATTACAGCCAGTATATATAATATATTACAGCCAGTACATATAATATATTACAGCCAGTATATGTAATATATTACA
Organism: Eledone cirrhosa; assembly: GCA_964016885.1. Classification (NCBI taxonomy): domain Eukaryota; kingdom Metazoa; phylum Mollusca; class Cephalopoda; order Octopoda; family Eledonidae; genus Eledone; species Eledone cirrhosa. The sequence goes on from OZ024740.1 coordinate 430,596,953, forward strand.
GCCAGTATATATAATATATTACAGCCAGTATATATAATATATTACAGACAGTACATATAATGTATTACAGCCAGTACATATAATATATTACAGCTAGTATATATAATATATTACAGCCAGTACATATAATATCTTACAGCCAGTATATATAATATATTACAGCCAGTGTATATAATATATTACAGCCAGTATATATAATATATTACAGGCAGTACATATAATATATTACAGCCAGTACATATAATATATTACAGCCAGTATATATAAAATATTACAGCCAGTATATATAATATATTACAGCCAGTATATATAATATATTACAGCCAGTATATATAATAAATTACTGCCAGTATATATAATATATTACTGCCAGTATATATAATATATTACAGCCAGTATATATAATATATTACAGCCAGTATATATAATAAATTACAGCCAGTACATATAATATATTACAGCCAGTATATAATATATTACAGCCAGTATATAATATATTACAGCCAGTATATATAATATATTACAGCCAGTATATATAATATATTATAGCCAGTATATAATATATTACAGCCAGTATATATAACATATTATAGCCAGTATATATTATATTACAGCCAGTATATAATATATTACAGCCAGAATATATAATATATTACAGCCAATATATATAATATATTACAGCCAGTATATATAATATATTACAGCCAGTATATATAATATATTACAGCCAGAATATATAATATATTACAGCCAGTATATAATATATTATAGCCAGTATATATAATATATTACAGCCAGTATATAATATATTACAGCCAGTACATATAACATATTACAGCCAGTATATATAATATATTACAGCCAGTACATATAATATATTAAAGCCAGTATATATAATATATTACAGCCAGTATATATAATATATTACAGACAGTATATAATATATTAAAGCCAGTATATAATATATTAAAGCCAGTATATATAATATATTACAGCCAGTATATATAATATATTACAGTCAGTATATATAATATATTACAGCCAGTATATATAATATATTACAGCCAATATATATAATATATTACAGCCAGTACATATAATATATTACAGCCAGTATATATAATATGTTACAGCCAGTATATATAATATATTACAGCCAGTATATAATATATTAAAGCCAGTATATATAATATATTACAGACAGTATATAATATATTACAGCCAGTATATAATATATTAAAGCCAGTATATAATATATTAAAGCCAGTATATATAATATATTACAGCCAGTATATATAATATATTACAGCCAGTACATATAATATAGATTAGCCAGTACATATAATATATTACTGCCAGTATATAATATATTACAGCCAGTATATAATATATTACAGCCAGTATATAATATATTACAGCCAGTATATATAATATATTACAGCCAGTATATATAATATATTACAGCCAGTATATAATATATTACATCCAGTATATAATATATTACAGCCAGTATATAATATATTACAGCAAGTATATATAATATATTACAGCCAGTATATATAATATATTACAGCCAGTATATATAACATATTACAGACAGTATATAATATATTACAGCCAGTCTATATAATTTATTACAGTCAGTATATATAATATATTACAGCCAGTATATAATATATTACAGCTAGTATATATAATATATTACAGCCAGTATATAATATATTACAGCCAGTATATAATATATTACAGCCAGTATATATAATATATTACTGCCAGTATATATAATATATTACAGCCAGTATATATAATATATTACAGCCAGTACATTTAATATATTACAGACAGTATATATAATATATTACGGCCAGTATATATAATATATTACAGCCAGTATATAATATATTACAGCCAGTACATATAATATATTACGGCCAGTATATATAATATATTACAGCCAGTATATATAATATATTACAGCCAGTATATATAATATATTACAGCCAGTATATATAATATATTACAGCCAGTACATATAATATATTACAGCCAGTATATAATATATTAAAGCCAGTATATATAATATATTAAAGCCAGTATATATAATATATTAAAGCCAGTATATATAATATATTACAGCCAGTATATATAATATATTACAGCCAGTATATAATATATTACAGCCAGTATATAATATATTACAGCCAGTATATATAATATATTACAGCCAGTATATATAATATATTACAGCCAGTATATATAATATATTACAGCCAGTATATAACATATTACAGCCAGTTTATATAATATATTACAGCCAGTATATATAATATATTACAGCCAGTATATATAATATATTACAGTCAGTATATATAATATATTACAGCCAGTATATATAATATATTACAGTCAGTATATATAATATATTACACCCAGTATATATAATATATTACAGCCTGTCTATATAATATATTACAGCCAGTATATAATATATTACAGCCAGTATATATAATATATTACAGCAAGTATATATAATATATTACAGCCAGTATATATAATATATTACAGCCAGTATATATAATATATTACAGCCAGTATATATAATATATTACAGCCAGTATATATAATATATTACAGCCAGTCAATATATTACAGCCAGTATATAATATATTACAGCCAGTATATATAATATATTACAGCCAGTATATAATATATTACAGCCAGTATATATAATATATTACAGCCAGTATATATAATATATTACAGCCAGTATATATAATATATTAAAGCCAGTATATATAATATATTACAGCCAGTATATAATATATTACAACCAGTATATAATATATTACAGCCAGTATATAATATATTACAGCTAGTATATATAATATATTACAGCCAGTATATAATATATTACAGCCAGTATATAATATATTACAGCCAGTATATAATATATTACAGCCAGTACATATAATATATTACAGCCAGTCAATATATTACAGCCAGTATATATAATATATTGCAGCCAGTCTATATAATATATTACAGCCAGTATATATAATATATTACAGCAAGTATATATAATATATTACAGCCAGTATATATAATATATTACAGCCAGTATATATAATATATTACAGTCAGTATATATAATATATTACAGCCAGTACATATAATATATTACAGCCAGTCAATATATTACAGCCAGTACATATAATATATTACGGCCAGTATATATAATATATTACAGCCAGTATATATAATATATTACAGCCAGTATATAATATATTACAGCCAGTATATAATATATTACAGCCAGTATATATAATATATTACAGCCAGTATATATAATATATTACAGCCAGTACATATAATATATTACGGCCAGTATATATAATATATTACAGCCAGTATATATAATATATTACAGCCGGAATATAATATATTGCAGCCAGTATATAATATATTACAGTCAGTATATATAATATATTACAGCCAGTATATATAATATATTACAGCCAGTACATATAATATATTACAGACAGTATATATAATATATTACAGCCAGTACATATAATATATTACAGACAGTATATATAATATATTACGGCCAGTATATATAATATATTACAGCCAGTATATAATATATTACAGCCAGTATATATAATATATTACAGCCAGTACATAATATATTACGGCCACTATATATAATATATTACAGCCAGTATATAATATATTACAGCCAGTATATATAATATATTACAGCCAGTATATATAATATATTACAGCCAGTACATATAATATATTACAGCCAGTATATATAATATATTATAGCCAGTATATAATATATTACAGCCAGTATATATAATATATTACAGCCAGTACATAATATATTACGGCCAGTATATATAATATATTACAGCCAGTATATATAATATATTACAGCCAGTATATATAATATATTACAGCCAGTATATATAATATATTTCAGCCAGTATATATAATATATTACAGCCAGTACATATAATATATTACAGCCAGTATTAAACAACCCATTTGTGGCGCCTCCGCCCTATTGGGGATTTCGATTGTTGAAATTGTTTGTTTTTATATTTTTTACACGACTGTATGTAAAATCCCCGGCATGTCTTTGTATTGTCCCCTTTTCTTGTTGCGCCCTTGTGGCTAATAAAGAAATCAATATATTACAGCCAGTATATATAATATATTACAGCCAGTATATATAATATATTACAGCCAGTATATATAATATATTACAGTCAGTATATATAATATATTACAGCCAGTCTATATAATATATTACAGCCAGTCTATATAATATATTACAGCCAGTATATATAATATATTACAGCCAGTATATATAATATATTACAGCCAGTATATATAATATATTACAGCCAGTATATATAATATATTACAGTCAGTATATATAATATATTACAGCCAGTCTATATAATATATTACAGCCAGTCTATATAATATATTACAGCCAGTATATATAATATATTACAGCCAGTATATATAATATATTACAGCCAGTCTATATAATATATTACAGCCAGTATATATAATATATTACAGCCAGTATATATAATATATTACAGCCAGTATATATAATATATTACAGCCAGTATATATAATATATTACAGTCAGTACATATAATATATTACAGCCAGTCAATATATTACAGCCAGTATATAATATATTAAAGCCAGTATATATAATATATTACAGACAGTATATAATATATTACAGCCAGTATATAATATATTAAAGCCAGTATATAATATATTAAAGCCAGTATATATAATATATTACAGCCAGTATATATAATATATTACAGCCAGTACATATAATATATTATAGCCAGTACATATAATATATTACTGCCAGTATATAATATATTACAGCCAGTATATAATATATTACAGCCAGTATATATAATATATTACAGCCAGTATATATAATATATTACAGCCAGTATATAATATATTACATCCAGTATATAATATATTACAGCCAGTATATAATATATTACAGCCAGTATATATAATATATTACAGCCAGTATATATAATATATTACAGCCAGTATATATAATATATTACAGACAGTATATAATATATTACAGCCAGTCTATATAATTTATTACAGTCAGTATATATAATATATTACAGCCAGTATATAATATATTACAGCCAGTATATAATATATTACAGCCAGTATATAATATATTACAGCCAGTATATAATATATTACTGCCAGTATATATAATATATTACAGCCAGTATATATAATATATTACAGCCAGTACATATAATATATTACAGACAGTATATATAATATATTACGGCCAGTATATATAATATATTACAGCCAGTATATATAATATATTACAGCCAGTATATAATATATTACAGCCAGTACATATAATATATTACGGCCAGTATATATAATATATTACAGCCAGTATATATAATATATTACAGCCAGTATATAATATATTACAGCCAGTATATAATATATTACAGCCAGTATATATAATATATTACAGCCAATATATATAATATATTACAGCCAGTATATATAATATATTACAGCCAGTATATATAATATATTACAGCCAGTACATATAATATATTACAGCCAGTATATAATATATTAAAGCCAGTATATATAATATATTAAAGCCAGTATATATAATATATTACAGCCAGTATATATAATATATTACAGCCAGTATATAATATATTACAGCCAGTATATAATATATGACAGCCAGTATATATAATATATTACAGCCAGTATATGTCATATTACAGCCAGTTTATATAATATATTACAGTCAGTCTATAATATATTACAGCCAGTCAATATATTACAGCCAGTATATATAATATATTACAGCCAGTATATATAATATATTACAGTCAGTATATATAATATATTACAGCCAGTATATATAATATATTACAGTCAGTATATATAATATATTACAGCCAGTATATATAATATATTACAGCCTGTCTATATAATATATTACAGCCAGTATATAATATATTACAGCCAGTATATATAATATATTACAGCAAGTATATATAATATATTACAGCCAGTATATATAATATATTACAGCCAGTATATATAATATATTACAGCCAGTATATATAATATATTACAGTCAGTATATATAATATATTACAGCCAGTATATATAATATATTACAGCCAGTCAATATATTACAGCCAGTATATAATATATTACAGCCAGTATATATAATATATTACAGCCAGTATATAATATATTACAGCCAGTATATATAATATATTACAGCCAGTATATATAATATATTACAGCCAGTACATATAATATATTACGGCCAGTATATATAATATATTACAGCCAGTATATATAATATATTACAGCCAGTATATAATATATTACAGCCAGTATATAATATATTACAGCCAGTATATAATATATTACAGCCAGTATATAATATATTACAGCTAGTATATATAATATATTATAGCCAGTATATAATATATTACAGCCAGTATATAATATATTACAGCCAGTATATAATATATTACAGCCAGTATATAATATATTACAGCCAGTATATATAATATATTACAGCCAGTACATATAATATATTACAGCCAGTCAATATATTACAGCCAGTATATATAATATATTACAGCCAGTCTATATAATATATTACAGCCAGTATATATAATATATTACAGCAAGTATATATAATATATTACAGCCAGTACATATAATATATTACAGCCAGTATATATAATATATTACAGCCAGTATATAATATATTACAGCCAGTATATATAATATATTACAGCCAGTATATATAATATATTACAGCCAGTATATAATATATTACGGCCAGTACATATAATATATTACAGCCAGTATATATAATATATTACAGCCAGTATATAATATATTACAGACAGTACATATAACATATTACAGCCAGTATATATAATATATTACAGTCAGTATATATAATATATTACAGCCAGTACATATAATATATTACAGCCAGTATATATAATATATTACAGCCAGTATATATAATATATTACAGCCAGTATATATAATATATTACAGTCAGTATATATAATATATTACAGCCAGTACATATAATATATTACAGCCAGTCAATATATTACAGCCAGTACATATAATATATTACGGCCAGTATATATAATATATTACAGCCAGTATATATAATATATTACAGCCAGTATATAATATATTACAGCCAGTATATAATATATTACAGCCAGTATATATAATATATTACAGCCAGTATATATAATATATTACAGCCAGTACATATAATATATTACGGCCAGTATATATAATATATTACAGCCAGTATATATAATATATTACAGCCGGAATATAATATATTACAGCCAGTATATAATATATTACAGTCAGTATATATAATATATTACAGCCAGTATATATAATATATTACAGCCAGTACATATAATATATTACAGACAGTATATATAATATATTACAGCCAGTACATATAATATATTACAGACAGTATATATAATATATTACGGCCAGTATATATAATATATTACAGCCAGTATATAATATATTACAGCCAGTATATATAATATATTACAGCCAGTACATAATATATTACGGCCACTATATATAATATATTACAGCCATTATATAATATATTACAGCCAGTATATAATATATTACAGCCAGTATATAATATATTACAGCCAGTATATATAATATATTACAGCCAGTATATATAATATATTACAGCCAGTACATATAATATATTACGGCCAGTATATATAATATATTACAGCCAGTATATATAATATATTACAGCCAGTATATAATATATTACAGCCAGTATATATAATATATTACTGCCAGTACATAATATATTACGGCCAGTATATATAATATATTACAGCCAGTATATATAATATATTACAGCCAGTATATATAATATATTACAGCCAGTATATATAATATATTTCAGCCAGTATATATAATATATTACAGCCAGTACATATAATATATTACAGCCAGTCAATATATTACAGCCAGTATATATAATATATTACAGCCAGTATATATAATATATTACAGCCAGTATATATAATATATTACAGTCAGTATATATAATATATTACAGCCAGTCTATATAATATATTACAGCCAGTATATATAATATATTACAGCCAGTATATATAATATATTACAGCCAGTATATATAATATATTACAGCCAGTATATATAATATATTACAGTCAGTATATATAATATATTACAGCCAGTACATATAATATATTACAGCCAGTCAATATATTACAGCCAGTATATATAATATATTACAGCCAGTATATAATATATTACAGCCAGTATATAATATATTACAGCCAGTATATATAATATATTACAGCCAGTATATATAATATATTAAAGCCAGTATATATAATATATTACAGACAGTATATAATATATTACAGCCAGTCTATATAATTTATTACAGTCAGTATATATAATTTATTACAGTCAGTATATATAATATATTACAGCCAGTATATAATATATTACAGCCAGTATATAATATATTACAGCCAGTATATAATATATTACAGCCAGTATATAATATATTACAGCCAGTATATATAATATATTACAGCCAGTATATATAATATATTACAGCAAGTATATATAATATATTACAGCCAGTATATATAATATATTACAGCCAGTATATATAATATATTACAGCCAGTACATATAATATATTACAGACAGTATATATAATATATTATGGCCAGTATATATAATATATTACAGCCAGTATATATAATATAATACAACCAGTATATAATATATTACAGCCAGTATATAATATATTACAGCCAGTATATATAATATATTACAGCCAGTATATATAATATATTACAGCCAGTACATATAATATATTACAGCCAGTACATATAATATATTACGGCCAGTATATATAATATATTACAGCCAGTATATAATATATTACAGCCAGTATATATAATATATTACAGCCAGTACATAATATATTACGGCCAGTATATATAATATATTACAGCCAGTATATATAATATATTACAGCCAGTATATATAATATATTACAGCCAGTATATATAATATATTACAGCCAGTCAATATATTACAGCCAGTATATATAATATATTACAGCCAGTACATATTTTATTACGGCCACTATATATAATATATTACAGCCAGTATATAATATATTACAGCCAGTATATAATATATTACAGCCAGTATATATAATATATTACAGCCAGTATATATAATATATTACAGCCAGTATATATAATATATTACAGCCAGTACATATAATATATTACGGCCAGTATATATAATATATTACAGCCAGTATATATAATATATTACAGCCAGTATATAATATATTACAGCCAGTATATATAATATATTACAGCCAGTACATAATATATTACGGCCAGTATATATAATATATTACAGCCAGTATATATAATATATTACAGCCAGTATATATAATACATTACAGCCAGTATATATAATATATTTCAGCCAGTATATATAATATATTACAGCCAGTACATATAATATATTACAGCCAGTCAATATATTACAGCCAGTATATATAATATATTACAGCCAGTATATATAATATATTACAGCCAGTATATATAATATATTACAGTCAGTATATATAATATATTACAGCCAGTCTATATAATATATTACAGCCAGTCTATATAATATATTACAGCCAGTATATATAATATATTACAGCCAGTATATATAATATATTACAGCCAGTATATATAATATATTACAGCCAGTATATATAATATATTACAGTCAGTATATATAATATATTACAGCCAGTACATATAATATATTACAGCCAGTCAATATATTACAGCCAGTATATAATATATTAAAGCCAGTATATATAATATATTACAGACAGTATATAATATATTACAGCCAGTATATAATATATTAAAGCCAGTATATAATATATTAAAGCCAGTATATATAATATATTACAGCCAGTATATATAATATATTACAGCCAGTACATATAATATATTATAGCCAGTACATATAATATATTACTGCCAGTATATAATATATTACAGCCAGTATATAATATATTACAGCCAGTATATATAATATATTACAGCCAGTATATATAATATATTACAGCCAGTATATAATATATTACATCCAGTATATAATATATTACAGCCAGTATATAATATATTACAGCCAGTATATATAATATATTACAGCCAGTATATATAATATATTACAGCCAGTATATATAATATATTACAGACAGTATATAATATATTACAGCCAGTCTATATAATTTATTACAGTCAGTATATATAATATATTACAGCCAGTATATAATATATTACAGCCAGTATATAATATATTACAGCCAGTATATAATATATTACAGCCAGTATATAATATATTACTGCCAGTATATATAATATATTACAGCCAGTATATATAATATATTACAGCCAGTACATATAATATATTACAGACAGTATATATAATATATTACGGCCAGTATATATAATATATTACAGCCAGTATATATAATATATTACAGCCAGTATATAATATATTACAGCCAGTACATATAATATATTACGGCCAGTATATATAATATATTACAGCCAGTATATATAATATATTACAGCCAGTATATAATATATTACAGCCAGTATATAATATATTACAGCCAGTATATATAATATATTACAGCCAATATATATAATATATTACAGCCAGTATATATAATATATTACAGCCAGTATATATAATATATTACAGCCAGTACATATAATATATTACAGCCAGTATATAATATATTAAAGCCAGTATATATAATATATTAAAGCCAGTATATATAATATATTACAGCCAGTATATATAATATATTACAGCCAGTATATAATATATTACAGCCAGTATATAATATATGACAGCCAGTATATATAATATATTACAGCCAGTATATATAATATATTACAGCCAGTATATAATATATTACAGCCAGTATATAATATATGACAGCCAGTATATATAATATATTACAGCCAGTATATATAATATATTACAGCCAGTATATGTCATATTACAGCCAGTTTATATAATATATTACAGTCAGTCTATAATATATTACAGCCAGTCAATATATTACAGCCAGTATATATAATATATTACAGCCAGTATATATAATATATTACAGTCAGTATATATAATATATTACAGCCAGTATATATAATATATTACAGTCAGTATATATAATATATTACAGCCAGTATATATAATATATTACAGCCTGTCTATATAATATATTACAGCCAGTATATAATATATTACAGCCAGTATATATAATATATTACAGCAAGTATATATAATATATTACAGCCAGTATATATAATATATTACAGCCAGTATATATAATATATTACAGCCAGTATATATAATATATTACAGTCAGTATATATAATATATTACAGCCAGTATATATAATATATTACAGCCAGTCAATATATTACAGCCAGTATATAATATATTACAGCCAGTATATATAATATATTACAGCCAGTATATAATATATTACAGCCAGTATATATAATATATTACAGCCAGTATATATAATATATTACAGCCAGTACATATAATATATTACGGCCAGTATATATAATATATTACAGCCAGTATATATAATATATTACAGCCAGTATATAATATATTACAGCCAGTATATAATATATTACAGCCAGTATATAATATATTACAGCCAGTATATAATATATTACAGCTAGTATATATAATATATTATAGCCAGTATATAATATATTACAGCCAGTATATAATATATTACAGCCAGTATATAATATATTACAGCCAGTATATAATATATTACAGCCAGTATATATAATATATTACAGCCAGTACATATAATATATTACAGCCAGTCAATATATTACAGCCAGTATATATAATATATTACAGCCAGTCTATATAATATATTACAGCCAGTATATATAATATATTACAGCAAGTATATATAATATATTACAGCCAGTATATATAATATATTACAGCCAGTATATATAATATATTACAGTCAGTATATATAATATATTACAGCCAGTACATATAATATATTACAGCCAGTCAATATATTACAGCCAGTACATATAATATATTACGGCCAGTATATATAATATATTACAGCCAGTATATATAATATATTACAGCCAGTATATAATATATTACAGCCAGTATATAATATATTACAGCCAGTATATATAATATATTACAGCCAGTATATATAATATATTACAGCCAGTACATATAATATATTACGGCCAGTATATATAATATATTACAGCCAGTATATATAATATATTACAGCCGGAATATAATATATTACAGCCAGTATATAATATATTACAGTCAGTATATATAATATATTACAGCCAGTATATATAATATATTACAGCCAGTACATATAATATATTACAGACAGTATATATAATATATTACAGCCAGTACATATAATATATTACAGACAGTATATATAATATATTACGGCCAGTATATATAATATATTACAGCCAGTATATAATATATTACAGCCAGTATATATAATATATTACAGCCAGTACATAATATATTACGGCCACTATATATAATATATTACAGCCAGTATATAATATATTACAGCCAGTATATAATATATTACAGCCAGTATATATAATATATTACAGCCAGTATATATAATATATTACAGCCAGTACATATAATATATTACGGCCAGTATATATAATATATTACAGCCAGTATATATAATATATTACAGCCAGTATATAATATATTACAGCCAGTATATATAATATATTACTGCCAGTACATAATATATTACGGCCAGTATATATAATATATTACAGCCAGTATATATAATATATTACAGCCAGTATATATAATATATTACAGCCAGTATATATAATATATTTCAGCCAGTATATATAATATATTACAGCCAGTACATATAATATATTACAGCCAGTCAATATATTACAGCCAGTATATATAATATATTACAGCCAGTATATATAATATATTACAGCCAGTATATATAATATATTACAGTCAGTATATATAATATATTACAGCCAGTCTATATAATATATTACAGCCAGTATATATAATATATTACAGCCAGTATATATAATATATTACAGCCAGTATATATAATATATTACAGCCAGTATATATAATATATTACAGTCAGTATATATAATATATTACAGCCAGTACATATAATATATTACAGCCAGTCAATATATTACAGCCAGTATATATAATATATTACAGCCAGTATATAATATATTACAGCCAGTATATAATATATTACAGCCAGTATATATAATATATTACAGCCAGTATATATAATATATTAAAGCCAGTATATATAATATATTACAGACAGTATATAATATATTACAGCCAGTCTATATAATTTATTACAGTCAGTATATATAATTTATTACAGTCAGTATATATAATATATTACAGCCAGTATATAATATATTACAGCCAGTATATAATATATTACAGCCAGTATATAATATATTACAGCCAGTATATAATATATTACAGCCAGTATATATAATATATTACAGCCAGTATATATAATATTTTACAGCAAGTATATATAATATATTACAGCCAGTATATATAATATATTACAGCCAGTATATATAATATATTACAGCCAGTACATATAATATATTACAGACAGTATATATAATATATTATGGCCAGTATATATAATATATTACAGCCAGTATATATAATATAATACAACCAGTATATAATATATTACAGCCAGTATATAATATATTACAGCCAGTATATATAATATATTACAGCCAGTATATATAATATATTACAGCCAGTACATATAATATATTACAGCCAGTACATATAATATATTACGGCCAGTATATATAATATATTACAGCCAGTATATAATATATTACAGCCAGTATATATAATATATTACAGCCAGTACATATAATATATTACAGCCAGTACATATAATATATTACAGCCAGTACATATAATATATTACAGCCAGTATATAATATATTACAGCCAGTATATATAATATATTACAGCCAGTATATAATATATTACAGCCAGTATATAATATATTACAGCCAGTATATATAATATATTACAGCCAGTATATATAATATATTACAGCCAGTATATATAATATATTACAGCCAGTACATATAATATATTACGGCCAGTATATATAATATATTACAGCCAGTATATATAATATATTACAGCCAGTATATAATATATTACAGCCAGTATATATAATATATTACAGCCAGTACATAATATATTACGGCCAGTATATATAATATATTACAGCCAGTATATATAATATATTACAGCCAGTATATATAATATATTACAGCCAGTATATATAATATATTTCAGCCAGTATATATAATATATTACAGCCAGTACATATAATATATTACAGCCAGTCAATATATTACAGCCAGTATATATAATATATTACAGCCAGTATATATAATATATTACAGCCAGTATATATAATATATTACAGCCAGTCAATATATTACAGCCAGTATATATAATATATTACAGCCAGTATATATAATATATTACAGCCAGTATATAATATATTACAGCCAGTATATATAATATATTACAGCAAGTATATATAATATATTACAGCCAGTATATTTAATATATTACAGTCAGTATATATAATATATTACAGCCAGTACATATAATATATTACAGCCAGTCAATATATTACAGCCAGTATATATAATATATTACAGCCAGTATATATAATATATTACAGCCAGTCAATATATTACAGCCAGTATATATAATATATTACAGACAGTATATAATATATTACAGCCAGTATATAATATATTACAGCCAGTATATATAATATATTAAAGCCAGTATATATAATATATTACAGACAGTATACAATATATTACAGCCAGTCTATATAATTTATTACAGTCAGTATATATAATATATTACAGCCAGTATATAATATATTACAGCCAGTATATAATATATTACAGCTAGTATATATAATATATTACAGCCAGTATATAATATATTACAGCCAGTATATAATATATTACAGCCAGTATATAATATATTACAGCCAGTATATATAATATATTACAGCCAGTATATATAATATATTACAGCCAGTACATATAATATATTACAGACAGTATATATAATATATTACGGCCAGTATATATAATATATTACAGCCAGTATATAATATATTACAGCCAGTATATAATATATTACAGCCAGTATATATAATATATTACAGCCAGTATATATAATATATTACAGCCAGTACATATAATATATTACAGACAGTATATATAATATATTACAGCCAGTACATATAATATATTACGGCCAGTATATATAATATATTACAGCCAGTATATAATATATTACAGCCAGTATATATAATATATTACAGCCAGTACATAATATATTACGGCCAGTATATATAATATATTACAGCCAGTATATATAATATATTACAGCCAGTCAATATATTACAGCCAGTATATATAATATATTACAGCCAGTATATATAATATATTACAGTCAGTATATATAATATATTACAGCCAGTATATATAATATATTACAGCCAGTCAATATAATATATTACAGCCAGTATATAATATATTACAGCCAGTATATATAATATATTACAGCCAGTATATATAATATATTACAGCCAGTATATATAATATATTACAGTCAGTATATATAATATATTACAGCCAGTATATATAATATATTACAGCCAGTCAATATATTACAGCCAGTATATAATATATTACAGCCAGTATATAATATATTACAGCCAGTATATATAATATATTACAGCCAGTATATAATATATTACAGCCAGTATATATAATATATTACAGCCAGTATATAATATATTACAGCCAGTATATATAATATATTACAGCCAGTATATAATATATTACAGGCAGTATATAACATATTACAGCCAGTATATAATATATTACAGCCAGTATATAATATATTACAGCCAGTATATAATATATTACAGTCAGTATATATAATATATTACAGTCAGTATATATAATATATTACAGCCAGTACATATAGTATATTACGGCCAGTATATATAATATATTACAGCTAGTATATAATATATTACAGCCAGTATATAATATATTACAGCCAGTATATAATATATTACAGTCAGTATATATAATATATTACAGTCAGTATATATAATATATTACAGCCAGTATATATAATATATTACAGCCAGTATATAATATATTACAGCCAGTATATATAATATATTACAGCCAGTATATATAATATATTACAGCCAGTACATAATATATTACGGCCAGTATATATAATCTATTACAGCCAGTATATATAATATATTACAGCCAGTATATATAATATATTACAGCCAGTATATAATATATTACAGCCAGTATATATAATATATTACAGCCAGTATATATAATATATTACAGCCAGTCTATATAATATATTACAGCCAGTATATATAATATATTACAGGCAGTATATAATATATTACAGCCAGTATATATAATATATTACAGCCAGTATATAATATATTAAAGCCAGTATATATAATATATTACAGCCAGTATATAATATATTACAGCCAGTATATATAATATATTACAGACAGTACATATAATATATTACAGCCAGTATATATAATATATTACAGCCAGTATATATAATATATTACAGCCAGTATATAATATATTACAGTCAGTATATATAATATATTACAGTCAGTATATATAATATATTACAGCCAGTCTATATAATATATTACAGCCAGTATATAATATATTACAGCCAGTATATATAATATAATACAGCCAGTCTATATAATATATTACAGCCAGTATATAATATATTACAGTCAGTATATATAATATATTACAGCCAGTCTATATAATATATTACAGCCAGTATATAATATATTACAGTCAGTATATATAATATATTACAGCCAGTATATATAATATATTACAGCAAGTATATATAATATATTACAGCCAGTATATATAATATATTACAGCCAGTATATAATATATTACAGCCAGTATATATAATATATTACAGCCAGTATATAATATATTACAGCCAGTATATAATATATTACAGCCAGTATATAACATATTACAGCCAGTATATAATATATTACAGTCAGTATATATAATATATTACAGTCAGTATATATAATATATTACAGTCAGTATATATAATATATTACAGCCAGTATATATAATATATTACAGCCAGTATATAATATATTACAGCCAGTATATAATATATTACAGCCAGTCTATATAATATATTACTGCCAGTGTATGGTGAGTCAAAATATGAAATATAAGGAATTATGTATGTGAACATATATGTATGGAAGTGTGTTATAAAAATGTTGCAACACACACACATATATTGCTACATACACACACATTCACATATTGGTATATACACACGCACATATTCATATGTTGGTACACATACACACACACATTGATACATTACTACACACACAAATACACACATGCACACATACATTGCATAACACACACACACACTCCCATTCATATGCAAATAGTTAAACTAAAATCCAGATAAATTCCCAAGAGGAAACCATATCCGATGCCATTGTTATAAACAGTCATCGTTTTATACAATATATAGATGTGTACTTCAACAAAATATTAACCCATTTGATACCAAACTACCCGAAACTGCCCCTGGTTCTATGATACAAAACTGTTTAGTGTAAAGTGTTTATATTTATCTCAAAATTTACCATTATAATTTTATATAAGAAACTTTGTTAAGTTATGTTCCACACACTAACTTCTTCTTGAGTGAAGCATTCATTTTGCTTTTTCTAATGGCTAAAATATATGGAGCTTGCATGAACATCCACACTACTGATACAGCTTGGCATTAGTGACGAGGCAACTCATTTCTAAAACTAAATAAACTGGAGCAACATAAAAATAAAGTGTATTGCTGAAGGACACACTGCATCATCTGGTTCAAGAATCAAACTCACACCCTTCCAATTGCAAGCCCAATGCTCTAACCACTAAGCCATATACCTTCACCTACTTAATAACGAGAAAGTTATTAAATCCTTCCTTATTCTTGATTATTTAGAAAATTATTTGAAAACCAGAGACAATGTCTTTCATTAAAAATATAGTAATGAAAGAGTTAGTAAGCTGAGAGAGAAACTGGGCATTAGAGGGATCAGATGCAGTGTATAAGAGAGAATGTTTTGGTATAGTCATGTGATACATATGGCGGTTGACAGCTGCATAAAGAAATGCAGTTCATTTGAACAGAATGGAATCTGTGGAAGGGAAAACCTAGCAAAACATGGGACAATACAGATTGACTTGATAAAGCTAAAGCTCACAACAGAAATATAATTGTTTCTATATTTGGCACAAGGCCAGCAATTACCCAGTACATTACTGGTACTTTATTTTATCGACTTCGTAAGGATGAAAGGCAAAGTTAACTTCGGCGGGATTTGAACTCAGATCGTAAAGGGACGTAACTATGCTGGAAAGCATGGCGTCTGACCCTCTACCAATACTACCAATTCAACGCTCACAACAGAAATATAATGATTGAAGACTTAAGGTACTGGAGAATACCTCCTTCCTCATATGACTAGGATGAAAGAAGCATAGCTAGGATACTAGTGTAGAGGCTAGAGATATATATATCTACATTGAGATCTTCCCCATCCTAATATGCTCCACCCTCGCGTCTTCTTGACCCCCCACCACCACCTCACCTTCTTTATGCCTGTTCTTCTTTTCTATTTGGATTAATCTCACTCACTTTATATTCACTGTACCTCAATGTTCCCATAACTAGGGACAGCTCCGACTCTCTCAGATTCCCATTGCCCTCTCATGTCCCTCACACCCCTATATTTACACTAAGATGCTACCCACATATAAAGAGGCACTCACATATGCATTCCCTGGAGCTGTCTATATAAAGACGGGTATCTGAGCCAGATATATATATCAACTCATTTTTATAACCTGCCTCTCTTCTCCTCAAAGCTACTTCCACTCCCTCTCTCTCTCTCACCCCCCCCCCTCTCTTTCTTTCCCACTCCATTTCTCAGCACCAAACATGAAGCATCCCCTACTCCCTTTCCAGTTCCACTCCTGTCATTTTCACCCATTATGCCTCTTTTCCCCACCTTACTGGGGACAGAAGAAGAAGAAGAAGAAGAAGAAGAAGAAGACCACCATTACCCCTTTGACTTCTGCTGCCTGGGTACATGATAAGGGCTTCATTAGAGGTAAGGGTTTTTGCAGGCTGTCCCCAAGTACAAGCATGCACACTTTGGGATGATGTGCTCCATAGCAGCACTTCTTCCCCCCCTAAATGTTGACAGTTTCGATAGTAGCACTGACCAAACTACTGAATATTGAGTCAAACATGTTTTAAATATAACAGACGATGTCAACTTGCAGTGAAGTTGTCAGCACAGCCAATAGCTGCCACATCCTAGACCAGATGCATATTCTCATTTTTAGGCAAACAGTTTAAAAGTTTATAGCACTGTAGTCTTATTTTTACAGCCAACCCTATTTTTAAGCAAGCAATATCAACAGTTATACAGCTGTATTCTTGCTTTCACACCTAACACCATTTAGTGGTGCCAGCGCTGTGTCAAGGACATGTGGGAAGGGAGGTTTTTATATTATTAGTAATTAATAACTTCCTTTGAAAAAAGTGCTAGATCAACTTTTGTCTTTTCCATATTCTACACTGTTGCATGTATTTGAAAGAGATGTTTTATCTGAAGATATCTTGTGAATTGTAGTATGTTTCCCCTCTTCCATTCCTAGTTATAGAGATCCTGAAAATGTGATTATTGGTGCTTCCCTTCTTCCTTAGATTAACAAAAAGTATTTAGATTCAATACTGCCAGCCAATATTGACAGAGTGGTTAAAGTGTAGGACAAAATGGCTTGCAGTATTTTTCCAGCTCACAGCTCTCTGTTTTCAAATCATTGCCTTTCATCTTTTGGGGATCGATGAAAGAACCATCTAGAGCAAAGGTTCCCAACGGGAGGCATATGCACCCCTCGAGGGGGGAGGGGGGG
>OZ024740.1:430624890-430629890 GCA_964016885.1 Eledone cirrhosa
TGAATGACAGAATAATTAAAATAAGACTTGTTCTAAACAGAACTACTGTGACAGTAATATCTGCATACACGCCCCAATCCGGACTGCCTGGCGCTATAAAAGACAGATTCTATGAGACACTGATGCTCACTACCTCCCAAATAACCGACAGTGACTATATAATTATTGCTGGCGACCTAAATGGCCACGTTGGACAACATTGTGACGGCTATGACGGAATCCACGGAGGCTATGGGTTTGGTACTAGAAACGAAGAAGGCTCCAGAATCCTGGAATTCTGTCATGCAAATAACCTAACTATCTGTAACACTAACTTCAAAAAACAAGACAATCACTTGATCACCTACAGATCAGGGGAACATACCAGCCAGGTAGATTATATTCTTACCAGAAGACGTGACAGAGTGTCTGTTGTAAACACTAAATCCCTCCCCCATGAAGAATGCACCTCCCAACATAGACTGATAATTAGCGACCTCATAGTCAGGGCGAGACGTTCTCGACAACAGAAGAGGACTATCCTCAGGAGAAAAATATGGAAGCTAAAGGATCCCACAGCCAGAAATAAATTTCAAAGCATATTACTTGATGCTTTCGACAGTAAGGAAGAGCAATTAGAGTCGTACAATGTAGAGGAACAGTGGGAATTCCTGAAAGCAAAACTGCTGATGGCGGCAGACGAAGTCTGTGGCTGGAGCAGGCCTGTAGGCAGGAGGAGAGTAACATGGTGGTGGAACAGTAAGGTGGAGGGGTCAATCAAGGCCAAAAAGCAGGCTTGGAAAGCATGGCGGGATGGGGGAAGTAGAGAAGACTATCAAGTGGCCAGGAGGGAAGCTAGGAGACAAGTGTACTTCGCAAGAAGGGAAGCAGAGGAAAGAAAGTTCAAGCATGTTCTACAACGCGAGGACTAAAAACGTGAGGTGTTCAGGATTGCTAGGCAATGTGTCAAGGAAAACCGTGATATTGTCGGGGAAAAGTGTGTACTTAACGATGATGGCGTACTTGCCATCACTGACGCTGATAAGAAGGTAGCATGGAAGTGTCACTACGAAAGGCTACTAAATGAGGAGAATAAATGGGAGAAAGACAGTCTCCCCCACATCGACCCAATAGAGGGACCAGCAGTGTTAGTCGAAGGTAGTATAATAAGTAAGGCAATCAAAGATATGAAGACGGGTAAGGCGGCTGGGCCTTCGGAAATAGTTGCTGAGATGCTGAATGCCTCTGGAACGGTGGGACACACCATGGTCACCCGGATAGTAGACCAAGTCATACAGAATGGGGTTGTTCCGAAGGACTGGCGTAGCAGCATCATCGTTAACTGTTACAAGGGTAAAGGAGACGCCCTAGATAGGAGTAACTATAGAGGCATTAAATTAATCGACCAGGTCATGAAGGTCACGGAAAAAGTAATAGCACAACTAATCAGAGAGAGAATTGATCTAGATGAAATGCAGTTCGGGTTTGTGTCAGGCAAAAGTACCACAGACGCTCTTTTCATTGTACGACAACTACAGGAGAAGTACCTAGCTAAAAGTAAACTCCTATACTTAGCTTTTGTCGACTTGGAGAAAGCCTTCGACAGAGTCCCCCGTTCCATTATCTGGTGGGCTCTTAGAAAACTAGGTGTTGACGAATGGCTTGTGAGAGCTATACAAGCCATGTATAAAGAAACAGTCAGCAAGGTTAGAATTAACAACGAATATAGTGAAGAGTTTAGCGTAAAAGTTGGTGTCTATCAGGGCTCTGTTCTTAGCCCCCTACTATTTATTATTGCCCTTCAGGCTATAACAGAGGAGTTCAAGACCGGCTGCCCATGGTAACTCCTATACGCAGATGATCTAACGCTCATAGCTGAATCAATGGCCGAGCTAGAGAAGAAATTCCAAACATGGAAGCACGGCCTAGAATCAAAAGGCCTTAAAATTAACCTGGCTAAGACTAAAGTTCTAGTTTGTAGGAAAGAAAATAAGGCGCCGGTCCCTTCCGGGAAATGGCCATGCTCAGTGTGTAGGAAAGGAGTAGGTAGAAACTCCATTTTATGTCCCAAATGCAAAGTATGGGTGCATAAAAGATGTAGTGGGATCACAGGTAAGCTAACTAAGAACATAGATTTTACATGTGGCCGGTGCTCTGGTGCAATAAGTATACATATATATATATACAAACATACATATATATATATATACACACATACATATACATACATATACACACATATACACACACATATATATATATATATATATATATATATATCATTCATTTCATTTCATTTTACGTCCGCTTTTTCCCTGCTTGCAAGGGTGGGACGGGAACTGATTCTGGCTTGATTTCTACAGCTGGATGCCCTTCCTAAAACCAACCTCATTTACAGTGAGTGCTGGGTGCTTTTTTGCCGTGGCACCTCCACGACCACTTTGCAGTGGAATGATAGGGACCCCTGTCCCTATCATCTCATTTCTACAGCTGAGTAAACTGGAGCAATGTGAAATAAAGTGTCTTGCTCAAGGAAACAACACATCACCCGGTCTGAGAATTATATATATATATATATATACATATATATATACATATATATATATATATATATATATATATATATATATATATATATATATGTATATATATATATATATATATATATCATCATCATCATCATCAACGTTTAACGTCCGTGTTCCACGCTTGCATGGGTTTGGACGGGGGTAGTCCCACTTGAGGCAAGAGTGATTGTCTTGCTCGCATAGGACTGTCTGGCAGGTTTTCTACAGTTGGATGCCCTTCCTAACACCAACCACATTTACAGTGTGGGTCTGGGAGGTTTTTACCGTGTTGCCTACACGGCCACATTACAGCGTGGACTGTGTGTTTTTTTGTCGTGACACCTACACGATCTCATTTATTTCGGCCTATGGCGCGGCACCAACATAACTTTACATAGAACGGGGTGGTGTGGATGGGGTGGGGGCGGTGGTGGTGGGACGGGGTGTATTTTGTTAGAGATGCCTACTGGTTGGAGTAGGTTTTACTATATATTTAGGTAAGGCGGGTCTTCTCTGTTACTGAGTACCGCCAAAGGTCTTGGTCCAGTGACATTGTCTTGGAGAGGTGTAAGTGTGTGATGTCGGAGTTTATCAGCTCGTCCCAGGTTTTTCTAGGTCTGCCTATTCCGTGACTACCGTCTATCTTTATTGCCCTGCACTTTGTTATACAGCTATCGACTTTCATATATATATATATATATATATATATATATATATATATATATATATATACATATATATATATATACATAATATAAGATCAAAAGATGGTTAAAGGAGTTCCATATATTTTATTATGCGCATTTCAAAAACAAACATCATCAAGCAATAATATTTGTGTTTTCATCAGATAAAACAGGAGAACATGATATGAAGGCTAAAAAACACTTGTTGATAGTGCAGTTTTAAATCAACATATGTTGATTTAAAACTGCACTATCAACAAGTGTTTTTTAGCCTTCATATCATGTTCTCCTGTTTTATCTGATGAAAACACAAATATTATTGCTTGATGATGTTTGTTTTTGAAATGCGCATAATAAAATATATGGAACTCCTTTAACCATCTTTTGATCTTATATTATGCATACTCCAGTCCCACAAACTGTAGAGTGCTTCTTATCCGATATCTGCATTGCTTTATTGTACTACAATAAAACTCACCTCCTATATATATCATCATCATCATCATCATCATCACCGTTTTACGTCCGTTCTTCCACGCTAGCATGGGTTAGACGGGTTGTCCTGTTGTGGGCAGTGTCTGGTCGGCTGACCATGCCTTGCTCATACAGGAACTGATCTGGCTTGATTTCTACAGCTGGATGCCCTTCCTAACACCAACCTCATTTACAGTGAGTGCTGGGTGCTTTTTCGTGGCGCCTACACGTCCACTTTACAGTGTGGGCTGGGTGCTTTTTTGCCGTGGCACCTCCACGGCCACCTTGCGGTGGGGTGGGGGGGGGGGCATATTGTTTATATGCTTCAGCATGTACCCATGGGAGGTCGGGTACCCTGTATTACTGCGTGACGCCAGAAGTCACGGTCGTGTGTCATTGACTTTGAGAGGTGTAGTTGGGTAAGGTCGGCTTTTATCACCTCATCCCAAGTCATCTTGGGTCTCCCCACTCCGCGGTTTCCATCAACTTCTAGTGCTCTGCACCTTTTTATGCAGCTGTCATCCTTCATACGCATCACATGTCCATACCAGCGTAACCGCCTCTCCTGCACGCAGCATTTGATTCCTCTTATGCTCAGTCTCTCTCTCAATTCCTTTATGCTTTGTCGTTCACGTATATTACTGTTACACATCCATCGGAGCATGCAGGCTTCGTTTCTCTCTAATCTACGTAAGTCTTCCACCTTCAGCGCCCAGGTCTCACTACCATGCAACATCGCTGTTCGGATACACGCATCATACAGTCTGCCTTTCATTCTGAGGGAGAAGCCTTTTGCAGCTAGCAGTGGTAGTAGTTCCCTAAACTTCTTCCATCCCGTTCTTACCCTAGTTATTGTACTTTCTGAGCACCCACCTCCGTTGCTAATTCGGTCACCTAGGTAGCAGAAGCTGTCTACTGTTTCTACAGGGCCCTCCCAGAGATTGGTGGTACTTGTTTCCTGTGGCTGTTTGCTTGCTGTTTCAGCACAGCTGCTGCATGTGAATCCTACATTCTTAATTAAGCTTCCTGAGATCCCGCTACATCTCTTGTGTACCCATTGTTTGCATTTGGGGCAGAGAATGGAGTTTCTACCTACACCTTTCCTACATACTGAGCAAGGCCATTTCCCTGAGGGGATCTGGGTTCTGTTTTCTCGTCTACTTACAAGGACCTTAGTCTTTGTCATGTTGACTTTGAGGCCCTTTCTCTCTAGTCCCTGCTTCCAGGTTTGGAATTTATTCTCTCTATATATATATATACATATATATATATATATATCATCATTTCATTTTAC
>OZ024740.1:430639890-430707390 GCA_964016885.1 Eledone cirrhosa
GGGTGCTATAGAAGTGGTGGATAGCTTCCGGTACCTAGGAGATCAGATTAGCATGGGAGGAGGGTGTTCCGAGGCCATAGTATCTAGAATAAGGACGGGTTGGAAGAAGTTTAGGGAGCTGCTGACGAAGAAGGGTTTCTCCCTGCGTACGAAAGGCCGGTTGTGTGATGGCTGTGTGAGGAGCGCGATGCTGCATGGTAGTGAGACATGGGCAGCAACTGCAGAGGATATGCGACGGCTGGAGAGAAATGAGGCAAGCATGCTCCGTTGGATGTGCAGTGTAAATGTGCGTGAACGACCCAGCATGAATGTGTTGAGAGAGAAACTGTGTCTGAGAGGGATAGAATGTAGTGTACGGGAGAGGAGACTGAGGTGGTATGGACATGTGATGCGCATGGAGGATGACCGATGGGTGAAGAAGTGCCAGGAAATGCCAGTTGAAGGAAGACGTGGTAGAGGTAGACCACGAAAAACATGGGCGGAGGTGGTGAGAATAGATCTCAGATCGTTGAAGCTCACGGTGGAGATGACGAAGGACCGTGACGAGTGG
The DNA here is from genome assembly GCA_964016885.1 of Eledone cirrhosa. NCBI lineage: Eukaryota > Metazoa > Mollusca > Cephalopoda > Octopoda > Eledonidae > Eledone > Eledone cirrhosa. The sequence goes on from OZ024740.1 coordinate 430,640,441, forward strand.
AGAGATACTGTGCTGAATAAGACCCGTCCCACCCTCGCGAGCAGGGAAGAGCGGACGTAAAATGATGATGATGATGATGATGATACACATACATACATATATATATATATATATATATATATATATATATATATATATATATATATATATATATATATATATACTTATATACACATACATACATATATGGTAGGTTATCTTTTCTTTAAATCCGCTGCGGGCGAGGGCGTCATTGTAGTAGGAAGCAGAGGCGTTAAAAATATCTTCATTGGCCAGAGATTCTAATAGAGACGCTTTTTACTAAGTTATCAGTGATGTTTTTGGGGTGGTTAGAATTAACATTAATATATCTAAGGGACTCATTAGGTTTGTGGTACGTGTAATAGAGGGAAGTATCTAGGCCGAGAGTGACATCTAAAAAGTTGGCCCTAGTCATATTAGATTTTATAGTTATACTAAATCCTAGATTACGGAAAAACGAGCTTAAGTTTCTCCGAAACCCATCGGTGGTTCTGGGGTTAACCTTGTGCAGGGCGAAGAGGCCGTCGTCTCGGTATAAACCTCCGGTTAGGCCAGTAAAGAGGTTATTCAGGTGGTGTAAAATGTATAGGCCCACAAGGTCGCTAATTTCAGCCGAGTCACTCGCTCCCATGCTGACGTCAAATGGGGTCTGAGACTTCTTATTGATCCAGTAAGATCCATCATGGTATAGGAAGGTCTTACGGGCATGGAGGATAACATCTTGCTCAGCATCGGTTATGGTGGTAAAATTTCATGGCAAAGGTAATTGCGTCCTTCAGGAGGGGCTCCGAGATAGAAGCATAGTAGTTTTCTATGTCGAGTTGCAGGAAGCGAGTGTGGCGTTTGTCGGGTAATTCTTGGAACCAAGATATTGCCTCAGATGTTCTGCTCCAGAGTGGGAGTGGTGAGGCCACCCGCAATCATGGTAGAACTCTATCTAGGATCTTCTTACTGATAGAGCCGATGTCCGAACGAGTGGGGTTGATAAGTCTGACTGATGGTTTGTTGAGGAAGTTTCCCTTATGGTCCTTTAGGGTAAAGTGCGGGGTCTTTACCCTTAAAGGTTCGGTTCGGTCATGTAATTTAAGGGACTTGGCGATTTCTTTTCCGGCCGCGTTTGTCTCAGTCAATGCCATCTCTATTACCTTTTTGTAGGTGGTCGTGATGGCATTTTTTGCCAGCTTATTGTAGGTAGGTCTGTGGGTCTACCTCATAAACGTTTTTGATTTTATCGGAGGAGACATGAAGATTAGGGGATTTTTTTTATATATGTGTATGTATATGTGTATGTTTATGTATGTATATGTATGTATGTATATATATATATATATATATATATATATATATATATATATATTATATATATATATATATATATATATATATATATTAGAAAGTGAGGTTTTTTTTTACAAAATGAAAAATAACCGAGGTGTCCTACACGAGTGAAAGTATAAAGAAAAAGAGATGAAATCGAAAATGCAACTGAAGTCTTATTTTTTAAAAAATATATATATTTATTTGGTTCCTTTTTGGTACCAAATAAGGAACCAAAGTCGCTGGCTGGACTAAAAAGTCACACTCGTTCAGCGCATCGGTAGGGGTTCTCCTACATGGATATAAAGTAGTGGCCGTACTCAAAAACGAGTTGGCAGCTACCATATATGTATGTATGTGTGTGTATATATATATATGTATGTTTATATATATATATATATATATATATATATATATATATATGTATGTATGTATGTATGTATGTATGTATGTATGTATGTATGTATGTGTATATATATGTATATGTATGTGTGTGTATATATATATATATATATTTTTTTTTAGTATATGTTGGTTGTATACCAACACCTCAGTATGCAGATTGGAGCACTCGACGAAGTGCGCAGGCTGGTTTGGTTACTCCGGAGTAATGTAAAATAAAATAAAATAAATAAGTCAAATGTTTAAAATTTGGCTTCGTTTATTACTGCTATATATATTTCGGTGACAGCCATCTTTGGCTGTGACCTCTTCAGGCAGTCCGAATTAGTGTGGTAGAGACGAGTACACATGTTGTTGAGGTGTATAACTTTGTCAATACTCTGATATGCCCAGTTCGTGGTTGTTATTTCACTGAGGAACTGGAATCATATGATTCCAGTTCCTCAGTGAAATAACAGCAAGGAATACTCAAACCCATCTTAGACACCTTGAATACTCAAACCCAGCTTAGACACCTTGCCGGGACACGTTAACAGCTCCGAGGAGGTGTTGAAGCGCCTGCATCAAATGGATCCTGACACCAGAAAGAATAACAGATATGCCTTCAGCCTTGATGTAGTCGCTCTCAACACCTCGGTCCCGGCACTCCCGGCCGTTAATATACTGATGGAACGCGTCCAATCCACCGACCTACACTGCTTCAGGCTCACCACCACTGACATCCACCAACTCCTATCCATCGCCGTCGACAACACCTACTTCGGATTCCTTGACCAAACATACCAACAAACCTCGGGACTGCCCATGGGATCAAGCCTGTCAGACAGCCTCGAGCGCAAGGCACTCAACGCCTGCCACCCCAACGCCGTCGCCTTTTTCTCAAGGTACGTGGACGATATCCTCATCCTCACATCTTCCCAAGACATGGCGAACAGAATCTATGAGACGTTCAACAACACGGACGAGAACATTGACTTCAGTGTTGAACACCCCAACGACGACGGGTCACTTGCCCTCCTCGACTTCCGAATCAACATCACGGAACAGGGAGGGATCCACTGCAACTTCCACCGAAAGGCAGCCTGCAGGGACCTGTTCGTCCACTACAAGTCCGCCCTCTCTAACAGTGCCAAAAGAGGATACACCACGAACGAGATCGCGCGAATCAAAAACAGATGCAGCGATCCCGCGAGTGGTGTCACTCATACCAAGCGATTCCTCGAGGTGCTGGAGACGAACGGGTACCCTACCTCGCTCACAGACAGAGTAGGAGACACCAGACAAGAGACAGAGAGGCACCCAAGGCAAGTGCTTCCTTAAAATGCCACACCTGGGCGAGAATACCACCAACGCTATCCGCAAGGCTATACGGAGGGAGGGCCTCGACATCCACCTGGCCCACTCGGGCCCCTCTCTGCGAAGATGCCTCTCCAGGAAACCTGAGAAATCAACTGACGCGTGCTCCCTCAGAGACTGCCCGATGCGCCATGCGAACTGTTGCCTACGCACATACGTCGTGTATAAGATAGAATGTAACAAGTGCAACCAATACTATATAGGTAGCACAATCCGGCCGTTGCACATCCGGATCAAGGAGCACACTAACACCAGGGCCTCGTCTTTCCGGAAACACATAGCCAAATGCAGAAACAAAGACGGAAGGCCCATTGTCACAATTCTAGCGACAGAAAGAAACGTCGGCACATTATGTATCAAGGAAGTACTTTGGATCAAACGCCTAGGGCCACAATTAAACAACTGATCCGAGAGAAGCGAAATGAGGTAGTTGGTTTAAGTTAACAAACGATGCAGCAATACACGCACACACACACACAAGCGAGACAGCAACACACACACGCACATACACACACAGTAGCATTCCACCATACGAACATACTACACTGCCAATACAGAGGAACAAGGCAACAACACACGTACACACACACACTCAAGCGAGACAACAACACACGCACGCACACACACTCAAGCGAGACAACAACACACGCACACACACACAGAGTAACATTCACCAAACAGGCAGAGAATACTATGGACTGACAGCTAGCGCCACCCTACTCCCACAATTGAAAGAACTACTTCGGCCGCTGACCTCTGCCTGACCGACCCCCATTTCACGCGCACGCGCGCTCTGCTGAATACCTCAGATATTCAAAACAACGAACAGCGGAGGACACGTTTCGCACCCTTACGACAGACCCCCCCCCTTCGGAAAAAAACCCCAGTTGATGGATGTGAATCCGAAATATATAGGGACAATTAAATCTCTCCTAAGGTAACTCTATCTCGTGTTGTCATTTATATTTTTATCCTTTACGCTCCTTCCTTCATTCCTCTACACGCTACAGTCTTATACACGCCACGCATCTCAACGTACACCCACTTACATCTCTCTCTCCACCACCGGATCTTGTTACCTGGAGATTTACCCATTGTCGAGGCTTCCAAACGACTTAAAGAAATTTACCTTATTATTCCACAATGCTTCAAGCAAACTTCAATACTCTCATATATATATATATATATATATATATATATATATATATATATATATATATATATATATATATGTGTGTGCGTGTGTGTGTGTGTGTGTGTATGAATGTGTCTGTTGACACCTGGAATATAGCTTAAGAGAAATATGACAATAATGATAAAAACCCAATATTTTGAACTGGTTTATAGAATTGTCTTGGTCTTTGTCACTCTAAGTAGAGCTTTAAAGAATTACCTTTTAAAGAATTTCCCTTTTCTTTAAATCCATCAACCATGACCGACCCCCAACCACTTTATAGACACCTGAAATATAGGCATTGTTAGCTTAAGAGAAACTTAAAAATAAGGAGTGGCACCCCATTCTGAACTTGTTTATAGAATCCTTTCTGCCTTTGTCACTCTAAATATAAACTATAGACTTAAAGAATTAGCTTTTAATGAATTCCCTTTTCTTTCAACCAATGACCTCCACCCATCCCACTCCCCACCCTCTCCTACCACCTGAAAAGATATAAATACCACTACATTTACTTTTGGAAAGCCATATTCCTGATGATTTCTAAAGAATGAAACAGTTCTAGTCCTGTAGAATCTTATCTATATTAAAACTGTTATACTCTGCTATGTATTGAGTACCTTACTTACTGTGGTTACCTCCGATTCAACCCGGAATAACTTACCTATATATATATATATATATATATATATATATATATATATAATATAAGGTCAAAAGATGGTTAAAAGAGTTCCAAGTATTTTATTATGCGCATTTCAAAAACAAATATCATCATGGGATGATATCTGCGTTCTCATCAGATAAAATAGGGAGACATGATATGATATTTGTTTTTGAAATGCGCATAATAAAATACTTGGAACTCTTTTAACCATCTTTTGATCTTATATTATTTATACTCCAGTCCTACAAACTGTAGAGTGCTACTTATCCGATATTTGCATTGCTTTATTGTGCTACAAAAAAACTCACCTCCTACATACATATATATATATATATATATATATATATATATATATATAGGAACGAGTAGGACCCCGACGGCTGAGCTCAAGCCGTTTCGACGGCTAATTCTGCGTCCAGAATTAGCCGTCGAAACGGCTTGAGCTCAGCCGTCGGGGTCCTACTTGTTCCTATTACCCACTCTACTACCCTAAGTATTGAGTACTTTGGTGCGTTATGGTCCACCTGGTTCCTTACCACATTTCTTCCGTTTTATATATATATATATATATATATATATATATATATATATATATAAACTTACTTTTAGTTACTTCTTTATACTAAGATTGATCAGAGCTTAGCTATAGTTAAATTAAGGCGAAACTACACCCCATCAGTGAGACGAAAACTAAAATATAAGTATTTAAATAAGTTAACAACTAAACTGTCTTTATATTTTTTCTGAAGAACTTTTTCTTAAGATATTGTTGTAATAGAAAATAATTTGGTCTAAAAAAGCAACTATTTTTGTTCAAACTAGCGGTGATATCAGAAAAGGCAATGAAAAAAATGTATTATATAGAGAGAAGAGCGAATGAAAAAGTTTCTAAATTTATTTGATATGAAGTTAGAAGAAATAGTGACAGACGGTGAGCTGGAGGTATATTGTGGCCTACATACGGGTTTTATGGTAAATATAACCTGACGTGGCTCTCTTGGTGGTTTGTAATTAGAGAGAGAGGGGGAGAGAGGGTAAAAGAGAGAGACAGAGATAGTGTGTCATTGTTGTGTGAGAGAGTGCAAGAGAGAGAGTGTCATTGGTGAGAGAGTGCAAGAGAGAGAGAGTGACATTGGTGAGAGAGGGTGAGAGCAAAAGAAATCGAATGAGAGAAAGAGTATGTGTTAGAGCGTGTAGGCAAAGAGAGTTGTGTTGTTGAGAGAGAGTGAGTGTCGTTAGTGAGAGAACACAAGAGAGAGAGAGTGAGAGAGGGTTGCGTTGTTGAGAGAGAGGGTGAGAGAGGGTTGTGTCGTTAGTGAGAGAGGGTGAGAGAACACAAGAGAGAGAAAGTGAGAGAGGGTGAGAGAACACAAGAGAGAGAAAGTGAGAGAGGGTGCGAGAGACAAGAGAGAGGGTTGTGTTGTTAAGTGTCATTAGTGAGGGAAAGAGAGAGTGAGTGAGTGCAGTAAAAGAGGGTAGTGTTATTATTTCGCCACAGATTATAATCTGTTTCATAAGCTCCCTCTTTATAAACCCTCATCAGCGTTTGATATTATTATTATTAACTACAACTATAATTATTAATATTAATATAATTATCTGTTCCATCTCCTCAAAGGTAAATAATATACTTTATACTCTTCTCTCTCTCCATTTATCTCAATATTTCACAAACTCTCAATTGTTGTTGTTTACATTTTACTATATTTTCTTCCTATATCAACCCTACTTCCTCGATATATAGTTATTACTATAACTATATGTAATTATAGGCTATATTTATAGTTATTACTATAACTATATATAATTATAGGCTATATTTATAGTTATTACTATAACTATATGATATATACATGCTTATTACTGTGACTATATGTAATTATATGGTATATACATAGCTATTACTATAACTATATGATATATATACATTGTTATTATTAACTATATGATATATTTATTGTTATTACTGTAACTATATGCTCTGTATATGTACATGGTTATTACTGTATATATACATGGTTATTACTGTATATATACATGGTTATTACTGTAACTATATGATATATATATATATATATACATTGCTATTATTATAGCTATATGACCTGTATATATACATGTTTACTACTATAACTATATGATATATAAATAGAGATAGTTATTACTGTAACTATATGATTTATATATATAGAGATAGTTATTACTGTAACTATATGATTTATATACATGGTTATTTATAAATGAATATTTATGTTTAAATATATATAAATATATATATCAACGAGAACTCACTGAAAAACACCTCTCTTCTGTATCTAACAAACACAGGTTGCTTCCGATGGTCAAAGTATAACAATATATATATATATATATATATCGTATAGTATCGAGTACTTTGGTGGGTTATGGTCCACCTGGTACCTTACCATACCCTCTCTGTTATATATATATATATAGAGAGATATATATAGAGCAAGGGTCTCTATCGCTTTGATCATATATTTTTGTGCATTAGCAATATTTAATTGTATATATATTATATGTGTTTATATTTTCATTCTGTACGAAGTATTCATTAACAACAATTATATAATATATATATATATATATACAGAAATATATCGGCATGCACAAACTCACATATATATCAAATTTTAACTATACTAAATCATTTTATTTTTATCATTTTATCAAGTAGCTTTATTCCCATCTCCCTGTAATATAATTACACCTATATAAATAGATATATAGATATGGGCGTATAAAAATGGGACATTCCACAGGGGCGTACAAAAATGGGACATTACAAGACGTGACGGCGGGGGTTTTACATAAAAATCATATAACTTTAACATTAATAAATAACAATAAACTATATATAATAAAATAACAATAGAAATATAGATAGATAGAGCCCGAGTGGTAAGCTCAGTTAAAAAAGGTACTCAATACATTGGTAAAGTGTAAATATTATTTAACTTTGCCTTTCATCCTTCCGGGTTCGATAGAATAAAGTACCAGTAATGCATTGGGTTATTTGCAGGCCCTGTGCCAAAAGTAGAAACAATTATTTAATATAGAAATGGACCTGTTTCATGCGAATATATATATATAGTAGGGAACACTAACTGTTGATACGGCAAGAGCTTATCCGTCGGGCCCCGACTCTTTATAATATATATACTTATGTATTAAATTAATATATATATTTATATTTTAGTATTAATTTAATACAAGACTTTCCTATAAGTAATGCTATATCTCTCTCTCTCTCTCTATATATATATATATATTTTCATTTATATATATATATATATATATATATATGTGTGTGTGTGTATATATTATTTATCAGTTTCTCAGAAATGTCAAAAGCGCTCCATTTCCGTCGTTTCGGTCGATTTTATTTTCTTTCTATATAAATAATGTCAATATTGACCACATTTTAAACAAAAAGCTGTTGCTGTTTATGTGGCTTATTCTCGTTGGTCATTCATCACACACACATATCTACATATAACACACCCACTATATATATATACACACACACATAGATATATACCTACATACATATATATATATACCTACATACATATATATACGTATGTGTGTATATATATGTAGGCTCCCGATGTAAGTGGGGAGACGACCCACTGTCAAAAAAGGTACTCAATACGTTTGTAGAGTAATATATATATATATATATATATATATTTATTTTATTATAAAAATCACTTCTACAAGACTAGAACTGTTTCATTCGTAACAAATACTAGTCTTAATACAATGTGTGTGTATATATATATATATATATATATATATATATATATATATATATATATATAAAGAGGTATATAAATACATATAAATATATGTGTATATACAGATGCATACAAGTATATATATATATATATATAAAAAAATGAAAAGTATAGAAATTATTGTAGCAAGAAGCCAACAGTATTCCATAATATATAAGTGACTATATATATAAAGAGATATAAGTATATATATATATATATATATATATATATATATATATATAACAAAGGAATTGTGGTAAGGAACCAGATGGACCATAGCGCACCAGAGTACTCAATACTTAGGATAGTAGAGTGGGAAATAGGAAAAAGTATGACCCCGACGGCAGAGCTCAAGCCGTTTCGACGGCTATTTCTGGACTCCAGAAATAGCCGTCGAAACGGCTTGAGCTCTGCCGTCGGGGTCACACTTTTTCCTATATATATATATATATATATATATTATATATTAAGATATGTATATATACATACACACACAGTGTTTGTGCGAGCGTTTATTGTATGTCGGCAGCTAGTGAAGGTATCTTTGCTAGAAATAGTAGTCAAATTGACACAAGTCACAATTTATTGATAGTGTAAGAGTAGGTACAGGTAGTGTTCACTGTTAGTGTCTTTAAGACTGGGTACAGACGGGGTGGTCACTATTGGAGTGTCTTTTCAATCGCAGCTGAAAGAGAACTAAACAAGAGTGTATATCTGGATCTAAATGTTTCGCACGATCAATTGTAATTGATCGTGCGAAACATTTAGATCCAGATATACACTCTTGTTTAGTTCTCTGTCAGCTGCGATTGAAAAGACACTCCAATAGTGACCACCCCGTCTGTACCCAGTCTTAAAGACACTCCAACAGTGACCACCCCATCTGTACCCAGTCTTAAAGACACTCTAACAGTGAACACTACCTTCAATAGGTGAAGAAAATTCTCTTAATTTGTCGCTTGTACGAAACCTTGGGATCCGTTTAATGTAATCATATTCACCATATCACACACACATATATATATATATATATATATATATATAATTCAAATTTAATATTAATTTGAATTATTGATGCTCTGGACAAATGTCCATTGAGCTTTTCTACTGAGAAACACAAGCACCACACATATTATATATGTTGTGATACCTTAAATTGTATATATGTATGTATGCGAGGGGACATAGAAATACTCAGTTTGGTGTCCGAACATGAGGTTAGCCCCACCGGGAGTGAGAAATCCCTGGTCCTAGTTAAGACATCATTCTAGGAGAAGGAACATTCTGATGTAAAACCTGTGACTGGAGGGCAGCCAAAGATGTTGACCTGTTCTTGTTTTTGGACACCTGTCACTATTGTTCGAAGTGTAGGCCTTTTTTTTACTTAAAAAACCTTCAAACACAAGCATTACTTGATCTAAACATCCTTCATGTGCGTTGTGGACATGGCCTTTTCCTCTTTCTTTTGTTGCAACATATACAGAAAGGAATCTAAGTCCTTGGAGGAACTAAAAAGTCATGTATAATAGATAGGTTAAGGGATGGCAATTCTCCAAACTGAGATGTAGCTATTATGTGTGTGTCTATATATATCCAAAATTAAATTAAGGGAGTCATGTCCGAGACATGCGCCATATCCACCGTAGAATAAGCTCAAAGATTCCAATGAATAGATCCGAGCATTTTATATCAACTAGAAATTGATTGACATATATATATATATTTAAAATAAACACATGAAACAATCACAGGGGATAATTTGTAAAGTGTGTAAGCACACACAGCTAGGTAAAATTAATCAATTTAAAAGGTATCTATATTTGAAGTTCTAGTTAAACTTTAATTAGTTACCTACCTAGCTGTGTGTGCTTACACACTTTACAAATTATTCCCTGTGATTGTTCATGTGTTTATTTTATATATATATATATATGTCAATCAATTTCTAGTTGATATATATATATATCTAATGGTAGCTAAGATGCTTCCATAGGCGGTATGCCGATATATATATATACACACACATCACACTGAACCAAAGAGGGAGCCTCTGAGAAATAGCTGCTAAATCTCCCTCAATTAACAGCCAAACGTCTAAAAATGGGAGAGGACACTTTAGATAATTGTAGTCCTAGATAGTCTTAATATATCATGTATATATTTATGCTCAATATTATGTGGATTGGCAGTATCGGTAGAGGGTCGGACGCCATGCTTTGACGCATAGAGTTACGGCTCTTTCCATTCTGAGTTCAAACCCCGCCGAGGTTAACTTTGCCTTTCATCCTTACGGGGTCGATAAAATAAAGTACCAGTAATGGGTATTTGCTGGTCTTGTGCCAAAAGTAGAAACAATTATATTATTTTAGTCTGGTTAGAACATAAAATAATGGAGCAAACTAACTGGAGTAGAACTCAGGTAGGAATGATAGCCACCATGAAATAGCAGGTGTAAAACTATGTACAACCGATGGCATTACACCGGATATTCCTGCCAATAGGACAGACATAACACGTGTAGTTCCTTTTCTCCATTCCATCTTGTATTTATATTTCTTGTTGGGTCAGTAGCCAGTATTCTTACCAACATCATCCCGAGACGGAAACGTAAATATTGCTAAGTTTCTAACCATATTCATTTGTGGAATTTTGTAGAGATTGTTGTGGTTTTACTTCAAATTTTCCCTCACTTCACTGACCTATATCAAAGCTTCTACCCACCTCGTCTTTTATTTTCTTCTTCAGACAATTTTCTGATAATTGTAGGATATGATATGAAGATAATATAGCTGTTATTTCTAGTTTGTCGAACAACCCTGGTGCTCTCTTTACTTGATATTTCTCTCTGTATATATATATAATATTTATTTATTAATTTCTATTTAAGATAGTGTGTTATAGTTACATTAAAATAGTATAATCTTATTTTAGGGTTCCTTGAAAGTGAACATTTCATACGAAAATTTGGTAAACGAAATATAAACAAGGAAGTGAATGTACTCATATTTCTGTGGACAGAACGAGCTGTGTTAATTTTTTAATGTCACAGTAAATATTGACTTTCTGCCTGGGTAGATACAACCAGCGAAACGGAGGGAACGAAATAAGAATAAGAATATTTATTACGTTTAACACTTTTTTTTTTCTATTTTAACAAACAATTTCCACAATTAATATATATCCCATTACGTTTAAGTATCAACTTTCGCAGCATATAAATGTATATAAATATAAATGTATATATATATATATATATATATATATATATATAATTTCGTTCCCTCGTGTGTTTTACGTTTCGGGTTTCAATTTTTCGTCTGCAAATTTCACATTCACGGAACCTTTAAATAAAATTATACATACACGACAATACAATTTATTTTATTGGGATTATATTTTTGAAATATCTTGAAATATTTATTGTCCTGTATAACTGCCATCATTTGGGTGTTGCTAAAATAAATAAACTCAGCTACACGCACACATGTATGAGAGTGGGCTGAAAAGTTCATAAGCAACTATGAAGGAGTGATGCTTGGGCTGTGAAATCTTGCAGGCATTAATTTCAACTCTTCTTATTAATAACTGCATTGTTTCTTTCTAGGGACTATGCTGGAAAATAAACACCATTTGGTCAGCCTATGAATTTTTCAGCCGACCCTCGTGTGTATATATAAAGATATATACATATATATATATATATATATATATATATATATATATATATATTAGGTATAGGATTATCCAAGATGTAGTAATGGTTAATTACTACACTGGATATGGTTGACGTACGGTGAGAGGTTACTCCACGAGTTATGGAAGAATTGTTGAAGAAACTTAGTTCCTGATCCTTCTGTATTCCGGAGTGTATATAAAGAATGAATAATAACAGGTAGACATGATAAAAAGGTAATTTATTCCGTGTGCTTACAAATGTTTCTACGGTGGTACTACAGCCTAGTTATGCTATGTGCAAATTTACAAGTATTTGCAGAACTCAAATATCCAATGCTGTGACCACTGTATCCTCAGAGCAGAATGGTAAAATGTACAATGTAAATACCCTTAAGTGGGGTTGTTGGGGAAGATAGAGTAGAAAAGGAAGAGAGAAAAGTAGGGAGAGGGAGAGAGAGAGAAAGATATGCAGGGATTGGAGAAGTAGGAGAGAGTGGTTTGTAGATATCTTAATCAAAATGTTATATAGGGGTTTTATTATACTGGTTACTTTTGGAGAGATGCGTTGATAGTTAAGGTCGGAATTATTTATTGCCCCAGAGGGCAGGTTCATAGATGTGGAGAGGGAGGTAGGCCAAAGGCGAGAGAGAGAGAGTGTAATGGATGTAGAGAGAGAGGTAGAGAGGGGACAGACGAAGTTTATGTGGTGAGTGAACTTTGGGTTTGTAGTAGTAATCTACGAATTGCACTGAGTTACCATTTATAGTGATAAGCAGTGTATTGTCTTGTAGTGTGGGGGAAGAGAAGGTGGTTAGCTAGAAAGCGATGTTATAGTTATGGGTTCGAATGTTAAGTTATTTTATAGTGAGAGAATTTAGCTTTTAGTTTGTGGTTGCAGTATAATGATCGTTCAATTCTATCGTTAAGTAGTTTGTTTTGGGATTTTAATATGTGAAAGAGTTCAAGGTTACATAACCTGCAGTACTTCAATCCACTCCGATATGCACTTGCGCTGGAAAGTATATCCCATTTTAAAGTGAACTGTTGGTTGCGTTCACGGAGTTGCCAGGTCTTGTTGGCGAGCGTGGTCACAAAACGGTGATTAGGATGTTTGATTGAGAATCGATGACAGTACCAGCGAGATTTAAACGAGGTGGTGGTAGATCCGATATAATACCATTTCTGGTCGTTCGATTCAACTGTGCATTGGTAAACAATGTTGGACTTTAGGCAATCATTCTTCAATGGACATCTTTCAGGTAGATGGCAGTTACATTCTTTGTTGTGGGTAGCGGGTATACCATGGATAGGTTGTGATAGGTGGATTGTGTAATACCCGTCTCCCATTTAGTGGTTGGGAGGCAGATATTACGTTCTGCCCATCTGTTACTAAAATGTTTTGTTTTGTAGTGTTGTTTAATTGCCTGAAGTTAAGTTTTTTTATGTATGCTTCAAGGTTTGGTGCCGTGGAGTATGATAGTCTAATAGTTTTAGAGTTCAGAATTTTGCTGTATTTATGGGAACTAGGGAAATGGTTGTTGATTAACTTAAAGAACGAAAGAGATAGTTTTGTACTAATCGAGGCATTAAAAATAGGATTGTACCAGATATACTTTCTACAACGTGATTTATTTGGTGGTGATTTTCTATTATTAGTATGTCTGGTGGTACTGTGTGTGTGCGCTTGTATTTTAGTCCCCCGGTTACGTATTCCTTGATTTCGTGTAGAGCAATGTGTGTTGTGGAAATTACTATCGATGTATTCTATTGTATCCCGGTGGTCAGCATTCCTTAATGCATTATTGTAGTGTTCAGCGTGTTCACTAAAAATATCAGAGTTAGACGATAGGCGAGAGATTCTAAGAGAAATACTCCGGGGAACTGATTTGATCATGGAGAGTGGGTGGTTTGAGTTAAAGTTAATATACGTAAGGTTCTCATTCATCTTGTGGAAGGGTCGTATCTGTCCTGTATTTAAATTAAGAGTTACGTCCAGAAAGTTTACTACTTTAAGATTGTATTCGTATGTTATTTTTAGACCCAGTTCACTAAAAGATTTTCTAATATTTTTCCGTCGCCTTTCAAGATTTTGGTTATTCAAGTTATTAACTAATAAGAGCCCGTCATCTCTGTATATCCCCCCCCCCCCTGTAGATTACTAAATTTACTATGTAATATGTGGGCTATGTAAATTCCCACGAGATCCGTGACCTCCGCTGAGTCGTTGGAACCCATGGTAATGTCGAAATTTGTGGGTCTGTCCTTACGTTCCCAGTAGCAGTTATCAAACTTAATAATGGTTTTTCTAGCCTCGAGAATAATATTAATTTCGTCCTCCGTTAGGTCGGAATTGACCTTAGCAAACGATAGGGCCTTACGTAAGTGAGATGGAAGAGTAGTATTCGTCTATGTCAAATTGTATAAACTTAGATTTATTCTTATTCTTAACGTTATTAAACCAGCGAATTGCTTCGCTAGTGTTGCCCCATAATTTAATTATGGTCAGCTACGACCCTTTAATTTAAATACCGGACAGATACGACCCTTCCACAAGATGAATGAGAACCTTATGTATATTAACTTTAACTCAAACCACCCACTCTCCATGATCAAATCAGTTCCCCGGAGTATTTCTCTTAGAATCTCTCGCCTATCGTCTAACTCTGATATTTTTAGTGAACACGCTGAATACTACAATAATGCATTAAGGAATGCTGACCACCGGGATACAATAGAATACATTGATAGGAATTTCCATAACACACATAGCTCTACACGAAATCAAGGAATACGTAACCGGGGGACTAAAATACAAGCGCACACACACAGTACCACCAGACATACTAATAATAGAAAATCACCACCAAATAAATCACGTTGTAGAAAGTATATCTGGTACAATCCTATTTTTAATGCCTCGATTAGTACAAAACTATCTCTTTCATTCTTTAAGTTAATCAACAACCATTTCCCTAGTTCCCATAAATACAGCAAAATTCTGAACTCTAAAACTATTAG
Organism: Eledone cirrhosa; assembly: GCA_964016885.1. Lineage (NCBI taxonomy): Eukaryota > Metazoa > Mollusca > Cephalopoda > Octopoda > Eledonidae > Eledone > Eledone cirrhosa. The sequence goes on from OZ024740.1 coordinate 430,655,874, forward strand.
ACTATCATACTCCACGGCACCAAACCTTGAAGCATACATAAAAAAAACTTAACTTCAGGCAATTAAACAACTCTACAAAACAAAACATTTTAGTAACAGATGGGCAGAACGTAATATCTGCCTCCCAACCACTAAATGGGAGACGGGTATTACACAATCCACCTGTACCGCTATCACAACCTATCCATGGTATACCCGCTACCCACAACAAAGAATGTAACTGCCATCTACCTGAAAGATGTCCATTGAAGAATGATTGCCTAAAGTCCAACATTGTTTACCAATGCACGGTTGAATCGAACGACCAGAAATGGTATTATATCGGATCTACCACCACCTCGTTTAAATCTCGCTGGTACTGTCATCGATTCTCAATCAAACATCCTAATCACCGTTTTGTGACCACGCTCGCCAACAAGACCTGGCAACTCCGTGAACGCAACCAACAGTTCACCTTAAAATGGGATATACTTTCCAGCGCAAGTGCATATCGGAGTGGATTGAAGTACTGCAGGTTATGTAACCTTGAACTCTTTCACATATTAAAATCCCAAAACAAACTACTTAACGATAGAATTGAACGATCATTATACTGCAACCACAAACTAAAAGCTAAATTCTCTCACTATAAAATAACTTAACATTCGAACCCATAACTATAACATCGCTTTCTAGCTAACCACCTTCTCTTCCCCCACACTACAAGACAATACACTGCTTATCACTATAAATGGTAACTCAGTGCAATTCGTAGATTACTACTACAAACCCAAAGTTCACTCACCACATAAACTTCGTCTGTCCCCTCTCTACCTCTCTCTCTACATCCATTACACTCTCTCTCTCTCGCCTTTGGCCTACCTCCCTCTCCACATCTATGAACCTGCCCTCTGGGGCAATAAATAATTCCGACCTTAACTATCAACGCATCTCTCCAAAAGTAACCAGTATAATAAAACCCCTATATAACATTTTGATTAAGATATCTACAAACCACTCTCTCCTACTTCTCCAACCTCTGCATATCTTCCTCTCTCTCTCTCTCTCCCTCTCCCCTACTTTTCTCTCTTCCTTTTCTACTCTATCTTCCCCAACAACCCCACTTAAGGGTATTTACATTGTACATTTTACCATTCTGCTCTGAGGATACAGTGGTCACAGCATTGGATATTTGAGTTCTGCAAATACTTGTAAATTTGCACATAGCATAACTAGGCTGTAGTACCACCGTGGAAACATTTGTAAGCACACGGAATAAATTACCTTTTTATCATGTCTACCTGTTATTATTCATTCTTTATATATATATATATATATATATATGTATATATATGTGTGTGTATAAGTTGACGGGACTAGCATAAGGTTTCACTGCTAATACCAGTTGCATCTCAGTGTACTCAATCGGTAAGGTTTTGTAAAAGTCCCAGAGTAGACACAAAGTTATTGGATACGTAAATGGCTACCATAAATCTATACCCGTACTCGCGTACAGCATCTCTGTGTACTTCTCTCTATATACTTACATATATATATCATCATCATCATCGGTTAATGTCCATTTTTCATGCTAGCATGAGTTAGACGGGTTTGTCCCACTTGAGGAAAGATTGGTCGGGTGACCGTGTCTCGCTTGTATAGAACTGTATCTGGCAGGTTTTCTATGGCTGGATGCCCTTTCTAACACCAACCACATTTACACACAATAGCTTGCTTTTTCCTGACTTAGTGATAAATAGAATGGTATATTTACTTTACTGTGTTTACTTCTAGATTCCCAATTGTTCAATGATCCGTTATTGAACAGTTTAGGAACACCTGCAATAGCAAGTGATTTATTGATTATATCACAGACGTATGCACAAACACATACACATGTGCAAACACCCATTCTCAAATATATATATATATCATCATCATTGTTTAACGTCCATTTTCTACGCTAGCATGGGTAGGACAGGCTGTCCCTTTGTTAGAGATTAGGTCGGATGACTGTGTTTCGCTCACACAACTGATTTTGGCTTGGTTTTTATGGCTGGATGTCCTTCCTAATGCCAACCACATTTACAGTGTGGGCTGGGTGCTTTTTGTCATGTCACAGACACGACCACTTTACAGTGTGGGCTGGGTGCTTTTTGTCATGTCACAGACACGACCACTTTACAGTGTGGGCTGGGTGCTTTTTGTCATGACTCCTATACAACCACTTTACAGTGTGGGCTGGGTGCTTTTTGTCATGACTCCTATACAACCACTTTACAGTGTGGGCTGGGTGCTTTTTATTGTGACACCTACACTATGACATTTACAGTGTGGACTAGGTGTTTTTTGTTGTGACGCCTACACTACCACTTTACAGTGTGGACTGGGTGTTTTTGTTGTGACTCCTACACGACCACTTTACAGTGTGGGCTGGGTGTTTTTGTTGTGACGCCTACACTACCACTTTACAGTGTGGGCTGGGTGCTTTTTGTTGTGACACCTACATGACCACTTTACAGTGTTGGCTGGATGCTTTTTATTGTGACACCTACACGACCACTTTACAGTGTGGACTGGGTGCTTTTTATTGTGACACCTACACGACCACTTTACAGTGTGGAGTGGGTGTTTTTGTTGTGACTCCTACACGACCACTTTACAGTGTGGGCTGGGTGCTTTTTATTGTGACACCTACACGACCACTTTACAGTGTGGACTGGGTGCCTTTTATTGTGACACCCAACACTACCACTTTACAGTGGACTGGGTAGTTTTTATATTCACCATTTATGTTGTGTAGTTTACCAATAGGTAGAACTGGTCATTCCAGTTAGCATATCATGATGTAATAGTTAAAGCACTCTACGTTATGCAAATCATCCATCGTAGATGTGGTATCCCATGGTTATTGCAGGAACGGAGTTAAATGTTTATTTAAAAAACAACAGAAGGCCGTTCTATTATTTTTAAATATCAATCAATCTATCTATCTATTGTTTTCTTTACTCATCTTTTTGTGTAAACTCCCCCCTTGTATTTGTCCCCTTCTTTTGCACCCTAGTGGCAATAAATAGAAATCTATCTATCTATCTATCTAGGAAGCAGGCTCCCCTGGTGAGGAGATCCGTCTGCTGTCAGCACCCTTCCAACGGAGGGCTGGGAATACCGTGGCTGATGATGCGCAAACATGCGCTGAGGCTGTGGCATCTCCAGGTATTCCTCACCGACCCCCAACCGGTGTGGGCACCGTTTGTGAGACAGGTTTTCCCACAGCTCGTCTCGCTGATGGAGCTGCAGTCCTGGGTCAAGAAAAGATCGAAAACGATGGGCGCCTGGCACATTGAATGCGCTCAGGCGCTCACAGTCCTCTGGCAAGCGGGCGCAGCAATCAGTGGAGACTCCACTTCGACATTCTATAGAGGGATTGTACGTTACAAGGGTGACGACGTGCTCGGAGGGACTCTGGGCTCACCAGTCTGTTTGGTAGGACTTTCCGCCCGGGACCTATGGACAACTTCCAGAGGTCCGTGGCCTGGCAGTGCTACCGAGGAGCTCTACCAGTTCGTGACAAGATCTACAGGCACGGACGCCCCGGCAGGGATCCTTCCAAGAGGACGTGTCCAAGATGCGCGCAGGACATTGAAACTCCTGCACGCAATTGTACACTGCCCGGGCGTAACCGAGCTGTGGAACTATGCAGAACAACTGGTGTCGTGCCCTTGTGGCTAATAAAGAAATATATCTCTATCAACAAAATTTACCTCACTATCTATATCTATATATATTTCTGTTGAAAGAGCAAGAGCTCAGCCATCGGGTCTCGACTCTATATATATATATATATATATATATATATAGATAGATATATTTCTTTATTTGCCACAAGGACTCACAAGAAGAGGGGACAATACAAAGACATGCCGGGGATTTTACATACAGTCATGTAAAAAATATAAAAACAAACAATTACAACAATCGAAATCCCCAATAAGGGGGAAGCGTCACAAATGGGTTGTTTAATACCCCGTCGATAGAACAACCCTCAACTCCAGGAGCGTGTTGTGCAAGTGCTCCTTTCTTCCTTTTGCTCTCTTCTTCAACCTACAGGCTTATAAACAGAGAAGGCCCAATCACTCGGGCCATTTTCGCTTCATTCACCCACCTTTCAGTAAATTTACTGAGGTGCAGTGCCTCTCTCTCCACTCTGTTTCTCCTTCTAAAGTGATACTTAAAGAAGGGAATCAATTGTTATCCGGAGAGAAAGGCATCTGTCCTCAGTCCTCTCAATCTCGTCCACCATATAACTTCTTTCACCATAGCCACTGTACAGAGGAAAACCGCCTCTCTTTCGTTTTTGAAAGTGGCTGGCGGTTTGATCCTTACTATGGACTCAGCAGTCAACTGGATTTGTCCCATACGCAACAGCAGTTGTTCTGCATAGTTCCACAGGTCGGTTACACCCAGACAGTGTACAATTGCATGCAGGACTGTTTCAATGTCCTGCGCGCATCTTGGACACGTCCTCTTGGAAGGATCCCTGTCAGGGCGTCCGTGCCTGTAGATCTTGTCACGAACCGGTAGTGCTCCTCGGTAGCACTGCCAGGCCAGGGACCTCTGGAAGTTGTCCATAGGTCCCGGGCGGAAAGTCCTACCAAATAGACTGGTGAGCTCATCGTCTTCGACACCCGGAGTCTCTCCGAGCACGTCGTCGCCCTTGTAACATACAATCCCTCTATAGAATGTCGAAGTGGAGTCTCCACTGATTGCTGCGCCCACTTGCCAGAGGACTGTGAGCGCCTGAGCGCATTCAATGTGCCAGGCGCCCATCGTTTTCGGTCTTTTCTTGACCCAGGACTGCAGCTCCGTCAGCGAGACGAGCTGTGGGAAGGCTTGTCTCTCAAACAGTGCCCACACCGGTTGGAGGTCGGTGAGGAATACCTGGAGATGCCACAGCCTCAGCGCATGTTTGCGCATCATCAGCCACGGCATTCCCAGCCCTCCGTTGGAAGGGTGCTGACAGCAGACAGATCTCCTCACCAGCGGAGCCTGCTTCTTCCACAGGAACTGGAAGAGCATGCGTTCCATCTTGGCGAGGTGTTCATGGGGACAAGGCACGACAGTCATGTGGTAGTAGATGACGGACGCTATGAAAGTGTTCACCACCTCCGCTCGACCTTTCAAGGACAGTTTGCACTCTGCCCACTTCTGGGTGAGTGCAAACACCTTGGCCGTGACCTCGTTCCAGTTTTTCTCCACCTGGAGGTCTGGACCGAACCAGACCCCAAACAATTTCACTGGTCCGTCTGTCCAGCGTTCAACGACGCTGTCAGACGTCATCGGTTTGCCTCTCCACATCCCGAGTTGCAAACCGACAGACTTGTCGGGTTTAGTTTTGCTCCCGTTAGCGTTTCGTATTTGTAAGTTGCCGATCACCCCGATTTCCGAGGTGCTCGACACCATTACCGTCACATCGTCAGCATAAGCCGACGCCGCTTTGCGCAGTCCCGGTTCTAGAGGGATGCCCTGCAACAGCTCCAATTTCCGAGTCAATACATACAGAATGGAGGAGAGAAGACTCCCCTGTCGAATGGAACGCGTGATTGCGAACGGCTCCGATAGGTAGCCGTTCACCTTGACCCTCGAGTAGAAGCTGGTGTGCATCGCCTTGATCCAGCCTCTGAAAACAAGACCGAAACCGGCCGCCTTGAGAACCGTTTCCAAGTATCGATGGTCGACCCTATCGAATGCCTTAGACTGATCCAAGTTGATCATAGCCCCACCGAAGCCGGGTTTACTACCCACTCTCTCTATGATGTATCGCATGAGGCGGAGGTTGTCGTGTATGGACCTGGTCGGGATTGCACACGTTTGCGCTTTCCCTACCAGGTTCTCGACGACAAGCGCCAACCTCGTCGCTAGCACCTTGGCCAAAATCTTTAACTCTGTGTGGAGCAGAGTTATGGGCCTGAAGTTGTTAATTTCGTCCCCCTTGTTCTTGTCTTTCCTGATCAGCGTTACTACGCCCTTGCCTGCAGAACTGGGAATTCTTCCATTCTGCTGCCAATTGGAGTAGACGGCTTCGAGGACGCCAGAGAACAAGTCTGGCATGCCTATGTAAAACTCGTAGGGTAGACCATCTAGACTGGGTGACTTGCGTTTCCCGCAGCGGCCCAGGGCGTCCCGTATCTCAGTTTGTCCGTGATCGGTCTTTTGCAGAACTCAGCACCCGTGTTCGAAAGACGCGGCAGGCCGTTGAGGTATGAACTAAAGTCCATTGCCCCGTTCAGCTCACCGTCGTTCTGCTCAAACAGTCGCGCAAGATGCTGCTGAAAGGCCGTGCACATTTGCTTGGAGTCAAGTAGCACGCATCCGTTTTGGTCTTTGAAAGACCGAATCGTGGACTTGTTGCCACTTTTCGCCTCCGCCACTCGGGCCCAACTGACAGCTTTCGCTCCTTCGTTTCCTAGAGCACGTGTTTTGCTGCTAACCACGCAGCCTTCGTGTTTTGCATCAAAGAACTGGTCCAGTGCCGTTCTCGATGCTAACACTCTAACCGCGTTGCCACTTCTAAGTGCCTCCTCTACCTTGGCTATTAGTTCTCTTTCTATTTTGTTTTTCTCTAAGGCTAACTCTCTGCTAAACCCTTCTATTCTAATTGCTTTCTTGAGAGAGTACCACCATCTATTGTTGACGATGGCTCCTGTTAACTGTTACTTGAGTAGTCTACTTATCCGTTCACTGTAAGCTTTACGTGCCGGCAACGACACGTTCAGCTTCCAGTATCCGTGTCCTTGTCTATGTATTCTATCACGATTGACTAAGCAGACGACTAATTTGTGATCTGAATAGGCAACCATGTGCATTCGTGGACAGCTTAACATCTTGTCCCTTTCTCTAATGAAGAACCTATCTAAATACGATCTAGATGTCCCGCTGTGGTTTACCCACGTCCACTGTGGGGCAGTCGGGAAATCCAGTCGATACCTATCGGCCAGTTGGAATTGGCCGATTAAAGTTTTGAGGCTGTTGCACCCCGCTCTACTGGGACATGCTCCCACATAGTCCCATCGTTAATCTAGGATAGCATTCCAGTCCCCCACTAAAAGTAAGGAGCGAGAAAAGACTCTAGATGCTTAAAGAAGTCTGGCCGTGATTGCGATTGCCCGGTCGGGGCATAAACGGCCACCAGTCTGAAGACTCCACCTCCAATACTGTTCACGTCTAGGACTACCAGTCTACCCTCCGGGTCCAAGTGTACTTGCTGTACTTCGACGTCCAGGTTCTTCCGAAACATGACAGCCACTCCACCCCCACCTCCTGGCTGACAGAGAGATGCGTAGATCTCAAAGTCGTCGAAGATGGGGGTTAGTTGCTGCCTGTTGTGGATCCTGGACTTGGTGAGGGCTATCACATCCATACCGTGTGACCTAAGGTTGTTTAAAAGTTGTTTCCAGGGCATCCCTAGGCCACGCACATTCACGCTTCCAACTCGTAAACTAGCTATGTTGGTGAAGAAGAGTTGGAGAAAAAGGACGAAAGGCGCACTTACCTTTTCGTTTCCTGGAGATCGGGTTGTTCAATCTCCATTTGGGTGCTGGATGGGGTGTTGGGTGGGGTGGGGAAACATTTTAACAGGACGCGGTTGATGGGTTTCTGGCAGGGGTTGCTCACGTCCTGTGAAAATTTATTTTTTAGGTCATTATAGGTTTCCATAGAAACCCTTATAAGTTTAAGGTGTGGAGACGATTCTGCCTCGACGAAAGTTTTGCCCTCCGTCTCCACCTTGGGGTTTTGGGAGATGACCATCAAACACTTGTTGTTTGTGTTGATGTATGCGTATTGTTGTTTGTGTTTTTGTTGTGTTGTTTTAGTTTGTTGTTCGTCCGGGAGTTTTCTTTTTATGGTGGGTGCTTGTGTTTGAGGTGGTGTTGGTGTTGGTTTTGCTGGTAGGGGGATGTTTGACTGTGGTGTTGTTTGTGTTGTTTGTGTCTGTGGTTGTGTGTTGGTGTTGGTGATTGGAGTTTTGGGGGTTTTGTGGTGTGTCTTTTTTTGTTTTTTAGATTTCCGCGGCTCTCCCTCTTCTTCACTTAAAGAAGGAGAAGCAGCTTCATCTGTCGATGAATAATCATCGTCAGGAGTGTGGGGTAGGGGTATGTTGTGTGGTGGTGGTGTGTGTGTTTGTGGTAGTGTTTGATGGAGTGGGATGGGGTGGGGAAGTGTTCTTCAGGGGTGTTGTCTCTGTTTTTTCTGTTGTTGTTGGTTGAGTGGCTGTTTGTTTTGGTGTGGTTGCTAGTTTCGTCTGTCGTTGTACTTGTGGTGGTGGTTGTTTTGGTGTTGGTGTTGGTAATAGTGTTTTTTTAATGATGTTGTGTGTTTGTGAAGGACAAGAGGCTTTTAGGAGTGCTGTGCTACCACAGCGAAAGCAATTAAATTTTCGTCCTTCTACCGTAATGTTTATTTTGTTGTTATCATCGATGACGACTCTTTTGGGTATTTTGGAGATTCTCTCCGGCCTCATTTGCAACAGAATCTCCAAATTAGTACCCGCCCACCTTTGTCGAATAGACTTTCGTATCGAAAGAATCATATCAGTTTCTGGCTCTACGAAGCCAGCTAAGATCCACCAGATGTTAATGTTTGGTGGTATATTTTTAATTTTTATTTTTTGTGTCCTTTTTCCCATGTATGTAGGGAAAAAGGTGAATGCTTTTGACACTATTGGTGTCACAGAATGTTTTGGGGCGAGTGCCTCGCTTTTAAACAGTACGGAAACACTTCCGTACTGTTTTCCTCGTTGGAGAAATTCGATATTTGCTAGAATTTCTTTCAAGGTATTTTCTATATCTCCTTGGCTAACAAATATCGGCTTTCTCATGGTATTGGACACAGTCCTAAAGATCATTGATCTTAGAACTGTGTCTTCTTTTATTTCAAGGGGTGAGTTAATTCTAAACCCACCCTTTTCTTCGAAAGTTACAAATTTTCTCCCTTGCTGGAGCATATTTCTTGCATTGGAGATGTCAAGATTTATAAAATCTTGTTTTTTGTTCACTGTTTCAGCGAAAGACATTTTTTTGTGTGGTGTTGCTGTTGTTGTTGTTGTTGTTATCGTTGTTAGCCTCGGTGTTGGAAATCTCAATTCCTTGACGAGGTGAAACATTATGTGTAGATGTATCTGTGGAGTTGTTGATGTCTTTTTCATGTGTATGTATATTAATGGGTTTAATTCCTGTGTTTTCATTTATTTTTTCTGCTTCGACGGTAGAAATTGTACAATTTTCAAGTGGTAATATTTTTTCCTCTTTGTTGACAGTCGTATCTATAGTAGCAGAAACAGATATAACGTTAAAATCTGCTTCTTTCTCTCTCTTTTCTCTGTTGACGTTCTCCAGCGTTCCCTTCGTGTTATTCATGTTTTATAGTTGGCAAAATTTGATATTTTAAAACAATTTTTAAATTAAATTTTCACCCCTAAAGGGGCGAAAAATAGGATTACCACCCAGCTGACAATTCAGCTTGGGGCCTAATCTACAAAATAATATGTTTTTTCAAACAATTTGTTCTGTTTTTCGTATATAAATTTACAAAAAATCTTACCGCCGATGTTCCACGCGTCAGGCAGAAAGAGAGATAGATAGATATATAATTATGAGTGCATTCCCGATGTAAATCAGGAGGTGACCACCGTTAAAAAAGGTACTCAATACGTGGGTAGAGTATAGGCATATTTTTTTTTTTTATAGAAATGACTTCTACAGGACTAGAACTGTTTCATTCATAAGAAATACTTTATCATGGTTAAGTTGTGAGCCTTGTTACTCTGTAGATTCAGCTGTTCACTCACAAGATCTCCAGACAAGATAAGGTCTTCTGATGTCCATCTTATCCATTGGTCTTGAACACCTCCTTTGTTTTATTTAGTTAAAAGTAACAGCAACATCTTCAAAGATCCTCTGCGCTTTGACAGGTTTTGTTTTTCATCCCACAAAGCATAAAAAAATCACCCTTCTCATCAAGCAAGTTTGGCAGGGTCACTAGTTTAGTTGAAGACCCAACCATATGACAGGTACTAGATTACATCAGTAGCGCCCATGAGTGACCTCACACAGATGTGTCTGTCATATGTGTGCAGGTTATTGTGTATTTACATGATAGCAACACAAGTTGATTTATCTGAATTAACCAAAACAACAATGCATGAAATTAATTGGTTCAGAATGACAATTAATTTAATAATTAATTATGAAAGGACTGTGAACAGAAGGCATAGAAAATGTGGTCACTGGACCATAACAGTTACTAATACACCACACTACAGATGTGGTCACTGGTCCATAACAGTTACTAATATAACACACTACAGATGTGGTCACTGGACCATAACAGTTACTAATATAACACACTACAGATGTGGTCACTGGTCCATAATAGTTACTAATACACCACACTACAGATGTGGTCACTGGACCATAACAGTTACTAATACACCACACTACAGATGTGGTCACTGGTCCATAACAGTTACTAATATAACACACTACAGATGTGGTCACTGGACCATAACAGTTACTAATATAACACACTACAGATGTGGTCACTGGTCCATAATAGTTACTAATACAACACACTACAGATGTGGTCACTGGACCATAACAGTTACTAATATAACACACTACAGATATGGTCACTGGACCATAACAGTTACTAATATAACACTACAGATGTGGTCACTGGACCATAACATTTACTAATACACCACACTACAGATGTGGTCACTGGACCATAACGGTTACTAATACACCACACTACAGATGTGGTCACTGGTCCATAACAGTTACTAATACAACACACTACAGATGTGGTCACTGGACCATAGCAGTTACTAATATAACACACTACAGATGTGGTCACTGGTCCATAACAGTTACTAATACACCACACTACAGATGTGGTCACTGGTCCATAACAGTTACTAATACACCACACTACAGATGTGGTCACTGGACCATAACAGTTACTAATACACCACACTACAGATGTGGTCACTGGACCATAACAGTTACTAATATACCACACTACAGATGTGGTCACTGGACCATAACAGTTACTAATACACCACACTACAGATGTGGTCACTGGTCCATAACAGTTACTAATACAACACACTACAGATGTGGTCACTGGTCCATAATAGTTACTAATATACCACACTACAGATGTGGTCACTGGACCATAACAGTTACTAATACAACACATTACAGATGTGGTCACTGGACCATAACAGTTACTAATACAACACATTACAGATGTGGTCACTGGACCATAACAGTTACTAATACACCACACTACAGATGTGGTCACTGGTCCATAACAGTTACTAATATAACACACTACAGATGTGGTCACTGGACCATAACAGTTACTAATACACCACACTACAGATGTGGTCACTGGACCATAACAGTTACTAATACACCACACTACAGATGTGGTCACTGGACCATAACAGTTACTAATACACCACACTACAGATATGGTCACTGGACCATAACAGTTACTAATACACCACACTACAGATGTGGTCACTGGACCATAACAGTTACTAATATAACACACTACAGATGTGGTCACTGGTCCATAACAGTTACTAATACAACACACTACAGATGTGGTCACTGGACCATAACAGTTACTAATACACCACACTACAGATGTCACTGGACCATAACAGTTACTAATACAACACACTACAGATGTGGTCACTGGACCATAACAGTTACTAATATACCACACTACAGATGTGGTCACTGGACCATAACAGTTACTAATACACCACACTACAGATGTGGTCACTGGACCATAACAGTTACTAATACAACACACTACAGATGTGGTCACTGGTCCATAACAGTTACTAATATACCACACTACAGATGTGGTCACTGGACCATAACAGTTACTAATACAACACACTACAGATGTGGTCACTGGACCATAACAGTTACTAATACAACACACTACAGATGTGGTCACTGGACCATAACAGTTACTAATATACCACACTACAGATGTGGTCACTGGACCATAACAGTTACTAATACAACACACTACAGATGTGGTCACTGGACCATAACAGTTACTAATAAACCACACTACAGATGTGGTCACTGGACCATAACAGTTACTAATACACCACACTACAGATGTGGTCACTGGTCCATAACAGTTACTAATATACCACACTACAGATGTGGTCACTGGACCATAACAGTTACTAATACAACACACTACAGATGTGGTCACTGGACCATAACAGTTACTAATACACCACACTACAGATGTGGTCACTGGTCCATAACAGTTACTAATATACCACACTACAGATGTGGTCACTGGACCATAACAGTTACTAATACAACACACTACAGATGTGGTCACTGGACCATAACAGTTACTAATACAACACACTACAGATGTGGTCACTGGTCCATAATAGTTACTAATACACCACACTACAGATGTGGTCACTGGACCATAACAGTTACTAATATACCACACTACAGATGTGGTCACTGGACCATAACAGTTACTAATACAACACACTACAGATGTGGTCACTGGACCATAACAGTTACTAATACAACACACTACAGATGTGGTCACTGGACCATAACAGTTACTAATATACCACACTACAGATGTGGTCACTGGACCATAACAGTTACTAAGTCAAGTATGCTTCAATGGATGTGCAATGTTAGTGTTCATGAGCGACATAGCATAAGCAAATTGATGGAAAAACTTGGCATAAGAGGAAATGGTTGTGGGCAAGAGAGAAGACTGTTAGTATGGACATGTGATGCACATGAAGATAACAGCTGCATAAAGAAATACAGAGAAACCCCAGCGGCTGGGACCCATGGAAATTACAGACACAGGAAGACATGGGATGAGGCTGTGAAAACTGACCTTAAAAAATCTAAACCTCACAACAGAAATGATTAAAGACCTCAAGGGCTGACCCTATGCTGTGCTGAAGAAGACCCAACCTATAGCATATGTGGCCTGACCTATCGCTGTGTCCACCCTTCCACTGGCACTAACCGCTATTCTCAACATCACTATATCACCTTCACTACACACACATGCATGTCCTCTCCTTCAGCACTCACTCTTAACCGCTGCTCCCTTAAAAGTCTCTTGCTATCGTTGAAGGGCTGAAACACTAGCTTAAGGAGAGTTTCTTCTCTGAAGACCTACTGCTGTCCAGCTCTCTTCAGAGTTTCTTCTCTGAAGACCTTTTGCTGTCCAGCTCTCCTGACAGTTTCTTCTCTGAAGACCTTCTGTTGCCCAGCTCACCTGACAGTTTCTTCTCTGAAGACCTTCTGCTGTCCAGCTCTCCTAACAGTTTCTTCTCTGAAGACCTTCTATTGCCCAGCTCACCTGACAGTTTCTTCTCTGAAGACCTTCTGCTGTCCAGCTCTCCTGACAGTTTCTTCTCTGAAGACCTTCTGCTGTCCAGCTCTCCTTACAGTTTATTCTCTGAAGACCTTCTGCTGCCCAGCTCTCCTGACAGTTTCTTCTCTGAAGATCTGCTTCCCAGCTCTCCTCAGAGTTTCCTCTCTGAAGACCTGCTGTCCAGCTCTCCTGACAGTTTCTTCTCTGGAGACCTTCTGCTGTCCAGCTCTCCTCAGAGTTTCTTCTCTGAAGACCTTCTGCTGTCCAGCTCTCCTCAGAGTTTCTTTTCTGAAGACCTTCTGCTGTCCAGCTCTCCTGACAGTTTCTTCTCAGAAGACCTTCTGCTGTCCAGCTCTCCTCAGAGTTTCTTTTCTGAAGACCTTCTGCTGTCCAGCTCTCCTGACAGTTTCTTCTCAGAAGACCTTCTGCTGTCCAGCTCTCCTCAGAGTTTCTTACCACTGCATATCTACTACATATGAAATCCTTCATCTCTGACAGCTTGTCTGTGATCTCACTACACCTCTTATGCTTACATTTGGGTCCACTAAAATGTCTCCCTACTCCTTTTCTGATTATTGAGCATATGGCCAGATACTCTAAGATCTTTTGACTCTAAACCTTGCCTTCACATTTGGGATTTTCTCTCTAATTCTTCAACTGATACACCTATGAGAATTAGGTTACTAACACACAGGTGTTGCTATAGATAGATGGTCTTAAACTTCTCTTTTATGGCTTCAGTGAAAACACACACACATTCAGAGAGAGATTTTAAAGAACATTTCCTTTTGTGTTACATGTTTCTGGGTTAAGATTGTTGTCAGCATCATCATCACTTCCATTTTTCATGCTTGCATGGATTGGATGGGTCCTTTTCAGTGCAGTATCTCTCCATTTTCTGTGTTCCTTCGTCATATCCTCAGTGAGTCTCACTGATTTGAGATCAGCTCTCACCACCTCTGCCCAGGTCTTCCTTGGTCATCCTCTAATGTGGCTTCCTTCTACTGAGATTTCCTGGCATTTCTTCACCCAGCAATCACTATCCATGTAAATCACATGTCCATACCAATGCAGTCTTCTCTCATGCACACCACTTCAGATTCCTCTTAAACCCAGTTTCTCTCTCATATTTACATTGCACATGCAACAAAGCATGGTTCATTTCTCTCCAGTCTACACATGTCCTCTGCAGTCACTGCCCATGTTTCACTACCATGTATCACCACATGTCCTCTGCAGTCACTGCCCATGTCTCACTACCATGTAGCACCACATGTCCTCTACAGTCACAGCCCATTTTTTACTACCATGTAGCACCACATGTCATCTACAGTCACAGCCCATGTCTCACTACCATGTAGCACCACATGTCCTCTGCAGTCACTGCCCATGTCTCACTACCACGTAGCACCATATGTCCTCTGCAGTCACTGCCCATGTCCCACTACCATGTAGCACCACATGTCCTCTACAGTCACTGCCCATGTCTCACTACAATGTAGCACCACGTCCTCTGCAGTCACTGCCCATGTTTTACTACCATGTAGCACCACATGTCCTCTGCAGTCACTGCCCATGTCTCACTACCATGTAGCACCACATGTCCTCTACAGTCACAGCCCATGTTTTACTACCATGTAGCACCACATGTCCTCTGCAGTCACTGCCTATGTTTTACTACCATGTAGCACCACATGTCCTCTACAGTCACAGCCCATGTTTTACTACCATGTAGCACCACATGTCCTCTACAGTCACAGCCCATGTTTTACTACCATGTAGCACTACATGTCCTCTGCAGTCTCAGCCCATGTTTTACTACCATGTAGCACCACATGTCCTCTGCAGTCACTGTCCATGTCTCACTACCATGTAGCACCACATGTCCTCTGCAGTCACTGTCCATGTCTCACTACCATGTAGCACCACATGTCCTCTACAGTCACAGCCCATGTTTTACTATCATGTAGCACTACATGTCCTCTGCAGTCTCAGCCCACGTTTTACTACCATGTAGCACTACATGTCCTCTGCAGTCACTGCCTATGTTTTACTACCATGTAGCACCACATGTCCTCTGCAATCACTGCCTATGTTTTACTACCATGTAGCACCACATGTCCTCTGTAGTCATTGCCTATGTTTTACTACCATGTAGCACCACATGTCCTCTACAGTCACAGCCCATGTTTTACTACCATGTAGCACTACATGTCCTCTGCAATCTCAGCCCATGTTTTACTACCATGTAGCACCACGTGTCCTCTGCAGTCACTGTCCGTCTCACTACCATGTAGCACCACATGTCCTCTACAGTCACAGCCCATGTTTTACTACCATGTAGCACCACATGTCCTCTGCAGTCACTGCCTATGTTTTACTACCACGCAGCATCACACAGGTGTCACGCAGCTTTCCTTTTGTATATAGGGAGATGCCTTTCATTGTCAACAGTGGGAGTAACTCTCTAAACTCCATCCTATCCTTATTCTAGCTATTGTCCTCTCAAAGCAGCCTCCTCTGCTGCTAATTAAGCCATCTATATAGTTGAAGCTATCAACCACTTCTATGGATCCTTCCTATAACTGGAAAAGGTTTATATCACTGACACTCTTCTCGTTGAATACCCCTGTGCATCTTCTACATACAGTCTTCCCTTCCTGTTAGTTTACCATTATTCCACTACTTCTCTTGTGTACCCAGTATTTACTTTGTGAACATCGTATGAAGTCTGTCTACCATGGATCACCATCTTGTGCTGTCCTTAAATATTTACTGTTTTAACCCTTTAGCATTTAAACCAGCTGTATCCGGCCAGAATTATCTCACTTCTTTCTGTTCAAACTGGCCATCACTGGCCACTCATATTTATGTTAAGGTATTGTTCTTAAAATAAATAATATGAAAATCCCATAGATTCGATATTAAGTGAGATAATTATGTGAGATAAAGTATTTACTGTGAAATTAGATAAAGTATTTACTGTAAATATAGAATAATTGTTTCTACTTTTGGCACCAGGCCACCAATTATCCCAGTGTATTACTGGTACTTTATTTTATCGACCCCCATAAGGATGAAAGGCAAAGTTAACCTTGGCGGGATTTGAACTCAGATCATAAAGGGAGGTAACTCTATGCTTCAAAGCATGGCGCCCGACCCTCTACCTATACTGCCAGAATAATGCAAATGATAAAGGGTTAAGTCTGTCCAATTCTTGATATTATCAATTCACATAATTGTTGCTTTTCCTCTTCCTCCCTTCCTCTTCTTTCTTTCTATAACAATTTCTGTAAACCATTTTTTTTTTTTTCTAATTTAATGTCTACAATATTTTAGTTGTTATTCTTTAATTCAGTGTTCTTACCAACCCTTTGCCTATGGTCATGAATCTTGGGTAGTGACTTGAAAGAATACAATCGCAAGTGGCCAAAATGGGGTTCCTCCAAAGGGTCATTGTAGCAACATTACTTGATAGAGTGCGTGGCTCGGAGATCAGAGAGTCACTCCAGGTAGAACCACTACTTCTCCAAATTGAGAGATCACAGCTCCAATACTATGGATATGTTGTTACAGCTCACACCTATGCACGTTTAGCTGGCCTCCTCTAAGGTATATCTCGTAGGAGGTGTCTTGGGTGATTTAATGATAGGTAACCCACTCCCTATCATCTCATTTCTACAGCTGAGTAAACTGGAGCAATGTGAAATAAAGTGTCTTGCTCAAGGAAACAACACATCACCCGGTCTGAGAATTGAACTCACAACCTTTCGATTGCAAGGCTAATGCTCTAACCACTAAGCCATGTGCCTCCTGATATTATTTATTTTGAGAACAATACCTTAACATCAGTATGAGTGGCTGGTTACAGCCAGTTTAAACAGAAAAATGTGAGAGGATTCTGGCCGGATATGGCCGGTTTAAATGCTAAAGGGTTAAAGTCTTGTAATCTATTGATAATACTTTTACTAATGTCCAGACATTAGTTCCATATAACTGACTAATCCATCATCATCATCATCATCGTTTAATGTCCATATTCCACGCTTGCATGGGTTTGGACGGGAATTTTCCCACTTGAGGCAAGAGTGGTTGTCTTGCTCGCATAGGACTGTCTGGCGGGTTTTCTACAGCTGGATGCCCTTCCTAACACCAACCACATTTACAGTGTGGACTGGGAGGTTTTTTACCGTGTTGCCTACACGGCCACATTACAGCGTGGACTGTGTGTTTTTTGTCGTGACACCTACACGACCTCATTTGTTTCGGGCTGGTTGTTGTGGTACCAACATAACTTTACATTGAAAGGGGTGGTGTGGATGGGGTGGGGGTAGTGGGACGGGGTGTATTTTGTTAGAGGTGCCTACTGACTGTGGTAGGTTTCACTTTGCACTTAGGTAATCATCATCATCGTTTAACGTCCATGTTCCACGCTTGCATGGGTTTGGACGGGAGTTTTCCCACTTGAGGCAAGAGTCATTGTCTTGCTCGCATAGGACTGTCTGGCGGGTTTTCTACAGCTGGATGCCCTTCCTAACACCAACCACATTTACAGTGTGGGACTGGGAGGTTTTTACCGTGTTGCCTACACGGCCACATTACAGAGTGGACTGTCTGGCGGGTTTTCTACAGCTGGATGCCCTTCCTAACACCAACCACATTTACAGTGTGGGACTGGGAGGTTTTTACCGTGTTGCCTACACGGCCACATTACAGCGTGGACTGTGTGTTTTTTTGTCGTGACACCTACACGATCTCATTTGTTTTGGCCTGGATGTTGTGGCACCAACATAACTTTACATTGAAAGGGGTGGTGTGGATGGGGTGGGGGTGGTGGGACGGGGGTGTATTTTGTTAGAGATGCCTACTGACTGTAGTAGGTTTTACTTTGTATTTAGGTAAGGCGGGTCTTCTCTATTACTGAGTACCGCCAAAGATCTCGGTCCAGTGACATTGTCTTGGAGAGGTGTAAGTGTGTGAGGTCGGAATTTATCAAGTCGTCCCAGGTTTTTCTGGGTCTGCCTACTCCGTGGCTATAACATTTTAATAATATATAACATTTTAATAATCTTAATCTTTTTCTGGTCAACATACTAACATCTTTTGTAATGCTAGTATGTTTATATGTTTGACATTTCTTTTCAAATGGCTTTCTAGATTATCTCAACCTTTTTGATTTTCTGTTTCACCTTACCTACCTTCTGATTACATAGATCTCAGGTGTCAGTAGATCTCAAGTGTTCAATTAGCTTTCTATCAAGTGTAACATTTATTTTTAGGTGACTGTTGTTCTTGATGATTTGTTGACAGTTAATTAGGTAGTATTATCACATATATAATGTTCATACATTTTTATTGAAACTCTGGGCCTGTCATCTACTTCTCTCATGACATTCTCAATGTATACAAGGGTCTCCTGAAAAGTTCATAGGCTGACCAAGTGGAATGACCAGATGAAGTTTATTTTTCAACAAAATCCCTGGAAGAAATAATTTTTTCTACTTTTGGCACAAGGCCAGCAATTATCTCAGTGCATTACTGGTACTTTATTTTTTCGACCCCATAAGAATGAAAAGCAAAGTTAGCCTCAGCGGGATTTGAACTCAGATGTAAAAGGCCATAACTCTGGAAAGAAATAATGCAGGTTATTAAGAGTTGGAATTAATGTATACAAGATTTCGTAGCTCTAGCATCACTCCTTCATAGGCTGACCTAAGATACTCTCATGTAATGATCAAATGAAGCTTATTTTTCAACATAGTCCCTGGAAAGAAACAATGTAGTTATTAATAAGAGTTGAAATTAATGCATGCAAGATTTCACAGCTCTAGCATCATTCCTTCATAGTAAGCCTATGAACTTTTCAGCCAACACTCATAGGTCAAATAAGCTAGGGAATAGTACATAACCTTGGCTGTCTCCTTAATTTTCTATTTTGAGGATATTTCTCCTTCAGTTGTTACAGTTGCTGTTCCTTGTACATTAGATTGGCAGTATCGGTAGAGGGTCGGACGCCATGCTTTCCAGCATAGTTACGTCCCTTTACGATCTGAGTTCAAATCCCGCCGAGGTTGACTTTGCCTTTCATCCTTACGGGGTCGATAAAATAAAGTACCAGTAATGCACTGGGTAATTTGCTGGCCTTGTGCCTAAAGTAGAAACAATTATTGTTATTATTTGAAGGTCTTTATCACATATCATCTGACCTGGCTTCTCTCACAACAGGACAACTCGTCTAACCCATGCTAGCATGGAAAAGTGGATGTTAAAAGGTGATGAAATGACTTGCTATAGACTATGATATAGTATGATATTTGCTGTATTTTATCACAGATTAGTAAATTTAAAGTGGTTAACATTTCTAAGGTCATCCAGCCATAGAAATCATACCATGTAAGGTCATCCAGCCATAGAAATCATACCATGTAAGGTCATCCAGCCATAGAAATCATACCATATAAGGTCATCCAGCCATAGAAATCATACCATATAAGGTCATCTAGCCATAGAAATCATACCATATAAGGTCATCCAGCCATAGAAATCATACCATGTAAGGTCATCCAGCCATAGAAATCATACCATATAAGGTCATCCAGCCATAGAAATCATACCATGTAAGGTCATCCAGCCATAGAAATCATACCATATAAGGTCATCCAGCCATAGAAATCATACCATGTAAGGTCATCCAGCCATAGAAATCATACCATATAAGGTCATCCAGCCATAGAAATCATACCATATAAGGTCATCCAGCCATAGAAATCATACCATATAAGGTCATCCAGCCATAGAAATTATACCATATAAGGTCATCTAGCCATAGAAATCATACCATATAAGGGTTGAACAGACTCTTCTGTCAACTCAACAGCATTACAACTTCTATAGTTCTGATATAATGGCACTCCGACAGTTACGACGAGTGTTCCAGTTGATTCCATCAGCGTGGCTGAGTGGTTAGAGAGTTGCATTTGCAATCGTGAGGCTGTGAGTTCAATTTCTGGACCGGGTGATGCATTATGTCCTTGAACAAGACACTTTATTTTACTTTGCTTCTTCTACCTGGAGTTGCAACCAATAGATAAGTATTAGCAATTGGAAAGGCCAACAGAAATATTGTTTCCTCGGTCCAATTTGACGAAAGTCAATCGACTGTCGATATATGAATGTATGCAAGATATCTGTAGATAAAAAACTAAGGAAAACAATGCTCAATCTAGTTCAAGAGAGCTTATTTAGTATATATTGAAATTTCATACACTTAACATGCATGTGTAACCTTAGGTTTCAGGATCCAATTATGGACACCACTGTCATTTTGTCCTTGCACCTGATGAGTGAGGCCAGTTTTAGAATGGCTCCTCCAATATCAGTGGTGGTCATAACTGGACAGTCAAACCTAAGGTCGTGCATACATGTTATATGTATGAAATTTTTATATAAACTATGTGTGTGTTTATGTCCCTTAACTTAGCGAACTTAGCAATTTGACAAACCGAGATTAATAGAAAAAATGCCAGACTTGAAAAACTAAATACTGAGGTTGATATGATTGACTAAATAAAGGTGGTGCCCCAGTATGGCTGCAGTCTAATGATAAAAGATAACAGCATATATGTCATACTGAACACTTCCCATTCTCTCAACTTACTATACTTCAAAGAACTAATTATTTCATATTTCCTTGTATGGTTTTCTTGTATTTTTATGTTAGAAACATTGTTTTTCTCATTTGCTGTGTGGAGTTTCTGTCTCGTTATCTTGTGACTCAGTTGAAAGAATTACGCAATATATAGGTACCCCGGTCTTGTCTAGTTTTAATTTTCTTCAAATAGCTCCCTTTTTCATTGAATTACTTGTGACACCTACAGAAGCATTTTACTGTGTGGACTAGGTGCCTTTTATTATGACACCAACACTACCACTTTACAGTGTGGACTGAGTGCCTTTTATTGTGACACTAATACTACCACTTTACAGTGTGGTCTGGGTGCCATTTATTGTGACACCAAAACTACCACTTTACAGTGTGGACTGGGTGCCTTTTATTGTGAAACCAACACTACCACTTTGCAGTGTGGACTGAGTGCCTTTTATTGTGACACTAATACTACCACTTTACAGTGTGGACTGGGTGCCTTTTATTGTGACACCAACACTACCACTTTACAGTGTGGTCTGGGTGCCATTTATTGTGACACCAACACTACCACTTCACAGTGAGGACTGGGTGCCTTTTATTGTGACACCAACACTACCACTTTACAGTGTGGACTGAGTGCCTTTTATTGTGACACCAACGCTACCACTTTACAGTGTGGACTGGGTGCCTTTTATTGTGACACCAACGCTACCACTTTACAGTGTGGACTACGTGCCTTTTATTGTGACACCAACACTACCACTTCAGTGTGGACTGAGTGCCTTTTATTGTGACACCAACGCTACCACTTTACAGTGTGGACTGAGTGCCTTTTATTGTGACACCAACGCTACCACTTTACAGTGTGGACTGAGTGCCTTTTATTGTGACACCAATGCTACCACTTTACAGTGTGGACTGAGTGCCTTTTATTGTGACACCAACGCTACCACTTTACAGTGTGGACTACGTGCCTTTTATTGTGACACCAACACTACCACTTCACAGTGTGGACTGAGTGCCTTTTATTGTGACACCAACACTACCACTTTACAGTGTGGACTGAGTGCCTTTTATTGTGACACCAATGCTACCACTTTACAGTGTGGACTACGTGCCTTTTATTGTGACACCAACACTACCACTTTACAGTGTGGACTGTGTGCCTTTTACTGTGACACCAACACTACCACTTTACAGTGTGGACTGAGTGCCTTTTATTGTGACACCAACACTACCACTTTACAGTGTGGACTGAGTGCCTTTTATTGTGACACCAACACTACCACTTTACAGTGTGGACTGTGTGCCTTTTACTGTGACACCAACACTACCACTTCACAGTGTGGACTGTGTGCCTTTTACTGTGACACCAACACTACCACTTCACAGTGAGGACTGAGTGCCTTTTATTGTGACACCAACACTACCACTTCACAGTGAGGACTGAGTGCCTTTTATTGTGACACCAACACTACCACTTCACAGTGAGGACTGGGTGCCTTTTATTGTGACACCAACACTACCACTTTACAATTTTTAATGTCAACAATTATTTCTATAGAGATGAGAGACATGTCTATACATGTAAACAATAATCACATAGTATTAATCTGTATTTTATCTGGTATGGGAAAGAAAGAAAGAATATAGGCAAACAATGACCCAAGGATTATAGTGCACACTTCCCCTGTAATATCATCATCACCATCAAATACATGGCTTGTGCTGCAATTCCAAACTACATCTCATCTAGGTTAGCTCCTTAATCAGCTGTCCTATAACTCTTTTTCTCACCTTCATAATCTGGTCAACCAACTTAATGCCTCTATAGTTTTCTCTATCTAGATCTTCACAGTTGACGATGCTGCTGCTATGCCAGTCATTGGGTATGACACCATTATATATACATAATGATGATGATATAATAAACTTAGGAAAATTAACAAAGACAAGGCAAGACGAAAGCAAATTTTTTTGAAGGGAAAACCTTACAAAAAAATTGTTTTTTTAATTATAAATATATAAATAGAAACAGAAGACACAGCACTCCAAGGTCTTCAGCCATCGAACTAAATACTGAGGTTGATATGATTGACTAAATAAAGGTGGTGCCCCAGTATGGCTGCAGTCTAATGATAAAAGATAACAGCATATATGTCATACTGAACACTTCCCATTCTCTCAACTTACTATACTTCAAAGAACTAATTATTTCATATTTCCTTGTCTGGTTTTCTTGTATTTTTATGTTAGAAACATTGTTTTTCTCATTTGCTGTGTGGAGTTTCTGTCACGTTATCTTGTGACTCAGTTGAAAGAATTACGCAATATATAGGTACCCCGGTCTTGTCTAGTTTTAATTTTCTTCAAATAGCTCCCTTTTTCATTGAATTACTTGTGACACCTACAGAAGCACTTAACTGTGTGGACTAGGTGCATTTTATTGTGACACCAACACTACCACTTCACAGTGTGGACTGGGCACTTTTGTTGTGACACCAACACTACCACTTTACAGTGTGGACTGAGTGCCTTTTATTGTGACACCAACACTACCACTTTACAGTGTGGACTAGGTCCCTTCTATTGTGAAACCAACACTACCACTTTACAGTGTGGACTGGGTGCCTTTTGTTGTGACACCAACACTACCACTTTACAGTGTGAACTGGGTGTCTTTTATTGTGACACAACACTACCACTTTACAGTGTGGACTGGGTGCCTTTTATTGTGACACCAACACTACCACTTTACAGTTGGACTGAGTGCCTTTTATTGTGGCACCAACACTACCACTTTACAGTGTGGACTGAGTACCTTTCATTGTGACACCAACACTACCACTTTACAGTGTGGACTGGGTGCCTTTTATTGTGACAACAACACTACCACTTTACAGTGTGATCTGAGTGCCTTTTATTGTGACACCAACACTACCACTTTACAGTGTGGACTGAGTGCCTTTTATTGTGACAACAACACTACCACTTTACAGTGTTGACTGAGTGCCTTTTGTTGTAACACCAACACTACCACTTTACAGTGTGGACTGGGTGCCTTTTTGTTGTGACACCAACACTACCACTTTGAAGTGTGGACGGAGTGCCTTTTATTGTGACACCAACACTACCACTCTACAGTGTGGACTGAGTGCCTTTTATTGTGAAACCAACACTACCACTTCACAGTATGGACTGAGTACCTTTCATTGTGACACCAACACTACCACTTTACAGTGTGGACTGAGTGCCTTTTATTGTGAAACCAACACTACCACCTTACAGTGTGGACTGGGTGCCTTTTATTGTGACACCAACACTACCACTTCACAGTATGGACTGAGTACCTTTCATTGTGACACCAACACTACCACTTCACAGTGTGGACTGAGTGCCTTTTATTGTGACACCAACACTACCACTTTACAGTGTGGACTGGGTGCCTTTTGTTGTGACACCAACACTACCACTTCACAGTGTGGACTGTGTGCCTTTTACTGTGACACCAACACTACCACTTTACAGTGAGGACTGAGTGCCTTTTATTGTGACACCAACACTACCACTTTACAGTGTGGACTGAGTGCCTTTTATTGTGACACCAACACTACCACTTTACAGTGTGGACTGGGTGCCTTTTATTGTGACACCAACACTACCACTTCACAGTGTGGACTGTGTGCCTTTTACTGTGACACCAACACTACCACTTTACAATGAGGACTGAGTGCCTTTTACTGTGACACCAACACTACCACTTTAGAGTGAGGACTGAGTGCCTTTTATTGTGACACCAACACTACCACTTTACAGTGTGGACTGAGTCCCTTTTATTGTGACACCAACACTACCACCTTACAGTGTGGACTGGGTGCCTTTTATTGTGACACCAACACTACCACTTCACAGTGTGGACTGTGTGCCTTTTACTGTGACACCAACACTACCACTTCACAGTGTGGACTGAGTGCCTTTTATTGTGACACCAACACTACCACTTTACAGTGTGGACTGGGTGCCTTTTATTGTGACACCAACACTACCACTTCACAGTGTGGACTGGGTGCCTTTTACTGTGACACCAACACTACCACTTTACAGTGAGGACTGAGTGCCTTTTATTGTGACACCAACACTACCACCTTACGGTGTGGACTGGGTGCCTTTTATTGTGACACCAACACTACCAATTTACAGTGTGGACTGGGTGCCTTTTATTGTGACACCAACACTACCACCTTACAGTGTGGACTGGGTGCCTTTTATTGTGACACCAACACTACCACTTCACAGTGTGGACTGGGTGCCTTTTATTGTGACACCAACACTACCACTTTACAGTGTGGACTGAGTGCCTTTTATTGTGACACCAACACTACCACTTTACAGTGTGGACTGAGTGCCTTTTATTGTGACACCAACACTACTACTTTACAGTGTGGACTGAGTGCCTTTTATTGTGACACCAACACTACCACTTTACAGTGTGGACTGAGTGCCTTTTATTGTGACACCAACACTACCACTTCACAGTGTGGACTGGGTGCCTTTTATTGTGACACCAACACTACCACTTTACAGTGTGGACTGAGTACCTTTTATTGTGACACCAACACTACCACTTTACAGTGTGGACTGAGTGCCTTTTATTGTGACACCAACACTACCACTTTACAGTGTGGACTGGGTGCCTTTTATTGTGACACCAACACTACCACTTTACAGTGTGGACTGGGTGCCTTTTATTGTGAAACCAACACTACCACTTTACAGTGTGGACTGGGTGCCTTTTATTGTGACACCAACACTACCACTTTACAGTGTGGACTGGGTGCCTTTTATTGTGACACCAACACTACCACTTTACAGTGTGGACTGGGTGCCCTTTATTGTGACACCAACACTACCACTTTACAGTGTGGACTGGGTGCCTTTTATTGTGACACCAACACTACCACTTTACAGTGTGGACTGGGTGCCTTTTGTTGTGACACCAACACTACCACTTCACAGTGTGGACTGTGTGCCTTTTACTGTGACACCAACACTACCACTTTACAGTGAGGACTGAGTGCCTTTTATTGTGACACCAACACTACCACTTTACAGTGTGGACTGAGTGCCTTTTATTGTGACACCAACACTACCACTTTACAGTGTGGACTGGGTGCCTTTTATTGTGACACCAACACTACCACTTCACAGTGTGGACTGTGTGCCTTTTACTGTGACACCAACACTACCACTTTACAATGAGGACTGAGTGCCTTTTACTGTGACACCAACACTACCACTTTACAGTGAGGACTGAGTGCCTTTTATTGTGACACCAACACTACCACTTTACAGTGTGGACTGAGTCCCTTTTATTGTGAGACCAACACTACCACCTTACAGTGTGGACTGGGTGCCTTTTATTGTGACACCAACACTACCACTTCACAGTGTGGACTGTGTGCCTTTTACTGTGACACCAACACTACCACTTCACAGTGTGGACTGAGTGCCTTTTATTGTGACACCAACACTACCACTTCACAGTGTGGACTGGGTGCCTTTTACTGTGACACCAACACTACCACTTTACAGTGAGGACTGAGTGCCTTTTATTGTGACACCAACACTACCACCTTACGGTGTGGACTGGGTGCCTTTTATTGTGACACCAACACTACCAATTTACAGTGAGGACTGAGTGCCTTTTATTGTGACACCAACACTACCACCTTACGGTGTGGACTGGGTGCCTTTTATTGTGACACCAACACTACCACTTCACAGTGTGGACTGTGTGCCTTTTACTGTGACACCAACACTACCAATTTACAGTGTGGACTGGGTGCCTTTTATTGTGACACCAACACTACCACTTCACAGTGTGGACTGAGTGCCTTTTATTGTGACACCAACACTACCACTTTACAATTTTTAATGTCAACAATTATTTCTATAGAGATGAGAGACATGTCTATACATGTAAACAATAATCACATAGTATTAATCTGTATTTTATCTGGAATGGGAAAGAAAGAAAGAATATAGGCAAACAATGACCCAAGGATTATAGTGCACACTTCCCCTGTAATATCATCATCACCATCAAATACATGGCTTGGGCTCCAATTCCAAACTACATCTCATCTAGGTTAACTCGTTAATCAGCTGTCCTATAACTCTTTTTCTCACCTTCATAATCTGGTCAACCAACTTAATGCCTCTATAGTTTTCTCTATCTAGATCTTCACAGTTGACGATGCTGCTGCTATGCCAGTCATTGGGTATGACACCATTATATATACATAATGATGATGATATAATAAACTTAGGAAAATTAACAAAGACAAGGCAAGACGAAAGCAAATTTTTTTGAAGGGAAAACCTTACAAAAAAATTGTTTTTTTAATTATAAATATATAAATAGAAACAGAAGACACAGCACTCCAAGGTCTTCAGCCATCGAACTAAATACTGAGGTTGATATGATTGACTAAATGAAGGTGGTGCCCCAGTATGGCTGCAGTCTAATGATAAAAGATAACAGCATATATGTCATACTGAACACTTCCCATTCTCTCAACTCAAGATACTTCAAAGAACTAATTATTTCATATTTCCTTGTCTGGTTTTCTTGTATTTTTATGTTAGAAACATTGTTTTTCTCATTTGCTGTGTGGAGTTTCTGTCACGTTATCTTGTGACTCAGTTGAAAGAATTACGCAATATATAGGTACCCCGGTCTTGTCTAGTTTTAATTTTCTTCAAATAGCTCCCTTTTTCATTGAATTACTTGTGACACCTACAGAAGCACTTAACTGTGTGGACTAGGTGCATTTTATTGTGACACCAACACTACCACTTTACAGTGTGGACTGAGTGCCTTTTATTGTGACACCAACACTACCACTTTACAGTGTGGTCTGAGTGCCTTTTATTGTAACACCAACACTACCACTTTACAGTGTGGACTGAGTGCCTTTTATTGTGACACCAACACTACCACTTTACAGTGTGGACTGAGTGCCTTTTATTGTGGCACCAACACTACCACTTTACAGTGTGGACTGGGTGCCTTTTATTGTGACACCAACACTACCACTTTACAGTGTGGACTGAGTGCCTTTTATTGTGACACAAACACTACCACTTTACAGTGTGGTCTGAGTGCCTTTTATTGTAACACCAACACTACCACTTTACAGTGTGGACTGAGTGCCTTTTATTGTGACACCAACACTACCACTTTACAGTGTGGACTGAGTGCCTTTTATTGTGGCACCAACACTACCACTTTACAGTGTGGACTGGGTGCCTTTTATTGTGACACCAACACTACCACTTTACAGTGTGGACTGAGTGCCTTTTATTGTGACACCAACACTACCACTTTACAGTGTGGACTGAGTGCATTTTATTGTGACACCAACACTACCACTTTACAGTGTGGACTGAGTGCCTTTTATTGTGACACCAACCCGACCAATTTACAGTGTGGTCTGGGTGCCTTTTATTGTGACACTAACACTACCACTTTACAGTGTGGTCTGGGTGCCTTTTATTGACACCAACACTACCACTTTACAGTGTGTTCTGAGTGCCTTTTATTGTGACACCAACACTACCACTTTACAGTGTGTTCTGAGTGCCTTTTATTGTGACACCAACACTACCACTTTACAGTGTGGACTGAGTGCCTTTTATTGTGGCACCAACACTACCACTTTACAGTGTGGACTGAGTACCTTTCATTGTGACACCGACACTACCACTTTACAGTGTGGACTGGGTGCCTTTTATTGTGACAACAACACTACCACTTTACAGTGTGATCTGAGTGCCTTTTATTGTGACACCAACACTACCACTTTACAGTGTGGACTGAGTGCCTTTTATTGTGACAACAACACTACCACTTTACAGTGTTGACTGAGTGCCTTTTGTTGTGACACCAACACTACCACTTTACAGTGTGGACTGGGTGCCTTTTATTGTGACACCAACACTACCACTTTACAGTGTGGACTGAGTGCCTTTTACTGTGACACCAACACTACCACTTTACACTGAGGACTGAGTGCCTTTTATTGTGACAACAACACTACCACTTTACAGTGTTGACTGGGTGCCTTTTGTTGTGACACCAACACTACCACTTTACAGTGTGATCTGAGTGCCTTTTATTGTGACACCAACACTACCACTTTACAGTGTGGACTGAGTGCCTTTTATTGTGACACCAACACTACCACTTTACAGTGTGGACTGAGTGCCTTTTATTGTGACACCAACACTACCACTCTACAGTGTGGTCTGGGTGCCTTTTATTGTGAAACCAACACTACCACCTTACAGTGTGGACTGGGTGCCTTTTATTGTGACACCAACACTACCACTTTACAGTTGGACTGAGTGCCTTTTATTGTGACACCAACACTACCACCTTACAGTGTGGACTGGGTGCCTTTTATTGTGACACCAACACTACCACTTCACAGTGTGGACTGAGTGCCTTTTATTGTGACACCAACACTACCACCTTACAGTGTGGACTGAGTGCCTTTTGTTGTGACACCAACACTACCACTTTACAGTTGGACTACGTGCCTTTTATTGTGACACTAACACTAACACTCTACAGTATGGACTGAGTACCTTTCATTGTGACACCAACACTACCACTTTACAGTGTGGACTGAGTGCCTTTTATTGTGAAACCAACACTACCACCTTACAGTGTGGACTGAGTGCCTTTTATTGTGAAACCAACACTACCACTTCACAGTATGGACTGAGTACCTTTCATTGTGACACCAACACTACCACTTTACAGTGTGGACTGAGTGCCTTTTATTGTGAAACCAACACTACCACTTCACAGTGTGGACTGTGTGCCTTTTACTGTGACACCAACACTACCACTTCACAGTGTGGTCTGAGTGCCTTTTATTGTGACACCAACACTACCACTTTACAGTGTGGACTGGGTGCCTTTTGTTGTGACACCAACACTACCACTTCACAGTGTGGACTGTATGCCTTTTACTGTGACACCAACACTACCACTTTACAGTGAGGACTGAGTGCCTTTCATTGTGACACCAACACTACCACTTTACAGTGTGGACTGAGTGCCTTTTATTGTGACACCAACACTACCACTTTACAGTGTGGACTGGGTGCCTTTTATTGTGACACCAACACTACCACTTCACAGTGTGGACTGTGTGCCTTTTATTGTGACACCAACACTACCACTTTACAGTGAGGACTGAGTGCCTTTTACTGTGACACCAACACTACCACTTTACAGTGAGGACTGAGTGCCTTTTATTGTGACACCAACACTACCACTTTACAGTGTGGACTGAGTGCCTTTTATTGTGACACCAACACTACCACCTTACAGTGTGGACTAGGTGCCTTTTATTGTGACACCAACACTACCACTTCACAGTGTGGACTGTGTGCCTTTTACTGTGACACCAACACTACCACTTCACAGTGTGGACTGAGTGCCTTTTATTGTGACACCAACACTACCACTTTACAGTGTGGACTGGGTGCCTTTTATTGTGACACCAACACTACCACCTTACAGTGTGGACTGGGTGCCTTTTATTGTGACACCAACACTACCACTTCACAGTGTGGACTGTGTGCCTTTTATTATGACACCAACACTACCACTTCACAGTGTGGACTGAGTGCCTTTTATTGTGAAACCAACACTACCACTTTACAGTGTGGACTGAGTGCCTTTTACTGTGACACCAACACTACCACTTTACAGTGAGGACTGAGTGCCTTTTATTGTGACACCAACACTACCACCTTACAGTGTGGACTGGGTGCCTTTTATTGTGACACCAACACTACCACTTTACAGTGTGGACTGGGTGCCTTTTATTGTGACACCAACACTACCACTTTACAGTGTGGACTGAGTGCCTTTTACTGTGACACCAACACTACCACTTTACAGTGTGGACTGAGTGCCTTTTACTGTGACACCAACACTACCACTTTACAGTGTGGACTGAGTGCCTTTTACTGTGACACCAACACTACCACTTCACAGTGTGGACTGGGTGCCTTTTATTGTGACACCAACACTACCACTTTACAATTTTTAATGTCAACAATTATTTCTATAGAGATGAGAGACATGTCTATACATGTAAACAATAATCACATAGTATTAATCTGTATTTTATCTGGAATGGGAAAGAAAGAAAGAATATAGGCAAACAATGACCCAAGGATTATAGTGCACACTTCCCCTGTAATATCATCATCACCATCAAATACATGGCTTGGGCTCCAATTCCAAACTACATCTCATCTAGGTTAGCTCCTTAATCAGCTGTCCTATAACTCTTTTTCTCACCTTCATAATCTGGTCAACCAACTTAATGCCTCTATAGTTTTCTCTATCTAGATCTTCACAGTTGACGATGCTGCTGCTATGCCAGTCATTGGGTATGACACCATTATATATACATAATGATGATGATATAATAAACTTAGGAAAATTAACAAAGACAAGGCAAGACGAAAGCAAATTTTTTTGAAGGGAAAACCTTACAAAAAAATTGTTTTTTTAATTATAAATATATAAATAGAAACAGAAGACACAGCACTCCAAGGTCTTCAGCCATCGAACTAAATACTGAGGTTGATATGATTGACTAAATGAAGGTGGTGCCCCAGTATGGCTGCAGTCTAATGATAAAAGATAACAGCATATATGTCATACTGAACACTTCCCATTCTCTCAACTTACTATACTTCAAAGAACTAATTATTTCATATTTCCTTGTCTGGTTTTCTTGTATTTTTATGTTAGAAACATTGTTTTTCTCATTTGCTGTGTGGAGTTTCTGTCACGTTATCTTGTGACTCAGTTGAAAGAATTACGCAATATATAGGTACCCCGGTCTTGTCTAGTTTTAATTTTCTTCAAATAGCTCCCTTTTTCATTGAATTACTTGTGACACCTACAGAAGCACTTAACTGTGTGGACTAGGTGCATTTTATTGTGACACCAACACTACCACTTTACAGTGTGGACTGAGTGCCTTTTATTGTGACACCAACACTACCACTTTACAGTGTGGACTGAGTGCCTTTTATTGTGACACCAACACTACCACTTTACAGTGTGGACTGAGTGCTTTTATTGTGACACCAACACTACCACTTTACAGTGTGGACTGAGTGCCTTTTATTGTGACACCAACACTACCACTTTACAGTGTGGACTGAGTGCCTTTTATTGTGACACCAACACTACCACTTTACAGTGTGGACTGAGTGCTTTTATTGTGACACCAACACTACCACTTTACAGTGTGGACTGAGTGCCTTTTATTGTGACACCAACACTACCACTTTACAGTGAGGACTGAGTGCCTTTTGTTGTGACACCAACACTACCACTTTACAGTGAGGACTGAGTGCCTTTTATTGTGACACCAACACTACCACTTTACAGTGTGGACTGCGTGCCTTTCATTGTGACACCAACACTACCACTTTACAGTGTGGACTGAGTGCCTTTTATTGTGACACCAACCCGACCAATTTACAGTGTGGGCTGGGTGCCTTTTATTGTGACACTAACACTACCACTTTACAGTGTGGTCTGGGTGCCTTTTATTGACACCAACACTACTACTCTACAGTGTGGTCTGAGTGCCTTTTATTCTGACACCAACACTACCACTTTACAGTGTGGACTGAGTGCCTTTTATTGACACCAACACTACCACTTTACAGTTGGACTGAGTGCCTTTTATTGTGACACCAACACTACTACTTTACAGTGTGGACTGAGTTCCTTTTATTGTGACATCAACACTACTACTTTACAGTGTGGTCTGGGTGCCTTTTATTGTGAAACCAACACTACCACTTCACAGTGTGGACAGAGTGCTTTTTATTGTGACACCAACACTACCACCTTACAGTGTGGACTGGGTGCCTTTTATTGTGACACCAACACTACCACTTTAC
The DNA here is from genome assembly GCA_964016885.1 of Eledone cirrhosa. Lineage (NCBI taxonomy): Eukaryota > Metazoa > Mollusca > Cephalopoda > Octopoda > Eledonidae > Eledone > Eledone cirrhosa. Next base: position 430,688,977 of record OZ024740.1, read on the forward strand.
AGTGTGGACTGAGTGCCTTTTATTGACACCAACACTACCACTTTACAGTTGGACTGAGTGCCTTTTATTGTGACACTAACACTACCACTTTACAGTGTGGACTGAGTGCTTTTTATTGTAACACCAAGACTACCACTTTACAGTGTGGACTGAGTGCCTTTTATTGTGACACCAACACTACCACTTTACAGTATGGACTGAGTGCCTTTTATTGTGATACCAACACTACCACTTTACAGTGTGGACTGGGTGCCTTTTGTTGTGACACCAACACTACCACTTTACAGTGTGGACTGGGTGCCTTTTGTTGTGACACCAATACTACCACTTTACAGGGTTGACTGAGTGCCTTTTATTGTGACACCAACACTACCACTTTACAGTGTGGACTGGGTGCCTTTTGTTGTGTCACCAACACTACCACTTTACAGTGTTGACTGGGTTCCTTTAGTTGTGACACCAACACTACCACTTTACAGTGTGGACTGAGTGCCTTTTGTTGTGACACCAACACTACCACTTTACAGTGTTGACCGAGTGCCTTTTATTGTGGCACCAACACTACCACTTTACAGTGTGAACTGGGTGCCTTTTATTGTGACACCAACACTACCACTTTACAGTGTGGACTGAGTACCTTTCATTGTGACACCAACACTACCACTTTACAGTGTGGACTGGGTGCCTTTTATTGTGACACCAACACTACCACTTTACAGTGTTGACTGGGTGCCTTTTGTTGTGACACCAACACTACCACTTTACAGTGTGGACTGGGTGCCTTTTATTGTGACACCAACACTACCACTTTACAGTGTTGACTGGGTGCCTTTTGTTGTGACACCAACACTACCACTTTACAGTGTGGACTGGGTGCCTTTTATTGTGACACCAACACTACCACTTTACAGTGTGGACTGAGTACCTTTCATTGTGACACCAACACTACCACTTTACAGTGTGGACTGAGCGCCTTTTGTTGTGACACTAACACTACCACTTTACAGTGTGGACTGAGTGCCTTTTGTTGTGACACCAACACTACCACTTTACAGTGTGAACTGGGTGCCTTTTATTGTGACACCAACACTACCACTTTACAGTGTGGACTGAGTGCCTTTTGTTGTGACACTAACACTACCACTTTACAGCGTGGACTGGGTGCCTTTTGTTGACACCAACACTACCACTTTACAGTGAGGACTGAGTGCCTTTTATTGTGATACCAACGCTACCACTTTACAGTGTGGTCTGGGTGCCTTTTAATTGTGACACCAACACTACCACTTTACAGTGTGGACTGGGTGCCTTTTATTGTGACACCAACACTACCACTTTACAGTGTGGACTGAGTGCCTTTTGTTGTGACACTAACACTACCACTTTACAGTGTGGACTGAGTGCCTTTTGTTGTGACACCAACACTACCACTTTACAGTGTGAACTGGGTGCCTTTTGTTGTGACACCAACACTACCACTTTACAGTGTGAACTGGGTGCCTTTTGTTGTGACACCAACACTACCACTTTACAGTGTGAACTGGGTGCCTTTTATTGTGACACCAACACTACCACTTTACAGTGTGGACTGAGTGCCTTTTGTTGTGACACTAACACTACCACTTTACAGTGTGGACTGAGTGCCTTTTGTTGTGACACCAACACTACCACTTTACAGTGTGAACTGGGTGCCTTTTGTTGTGACACCAACACTACCACTTTACAGTGTGAACTGGGTGCCTTTTATTGTGAAACCAACACTACCACTTCACAGTGTGGACAGAGTGCTTTTTATTGTGACACCAACACTACCACCTTACAGTGTGGACTGGGTGCCTTTTATTGTGACACCAACACTACCACTTTACAGTGTGGACTGAGTGCCTTTTATTGACACCAACACTACCACTTTACAGTTGGACTGAGTGCCTTTTATTGTGACACTAACACTACCACTTTACAGTGTGGACTGAGTGCTTTTTATTGTAACACCAAGACTACCACTTTACAGTGTGGACTGAGTGCCTTTTATTGTGACACCAACACTACCACTTTACAGTATGGACTGAGTGCCTTTTATTGTGATACCAACACTACCACTTTACAGTGTGGACTGGGTGCCTTTTGTTGTGACACCAACACTACCACTTTACAGTGTGGACTGGGTGCCTTTTGTTGTGACACCAATACTACCACTTTACAGGGTTGACTGAGTGCCTTTTATTGTGACACCAACACTACCACTTTACAGTGTGGACTGGGTGCCTTTTGTTGTGTCACCAACACTACCACTTTACAGTGTTGACTGGGTTCCTTTAGTTGTGACACCAACACTACCACTTTACAGTGTGGACTGAGTGCCTTTTGTTGTGACACCAACACTACCACTTTACAGTGTTGACCGAGTGCCTTTTATTGTGGCACCAACACTACCACTTTACAGTGTGAACTGGGTGCCTTTTATTGTGACACCAACACTACCACTTTACAGTGTGGACTGAGTACCTTTCATTGTGACACCAACACTACCACTTTACAGTGTGGACTGGGTGCCTTTTATTGTGACACCAACACTACCACTTTACAGTGTTGACTGGGTGCCTTTTGTTGTGACACCAACACTACCACTTTACAGTGTGGACTGGGTGCCTTTTATTGTGACACCAACACTACCACTTTACAGTGTTGACTGGGTGCCTTTTGTTGTGACACCAACACTACCACTTTACAGTGTGGACTGGGTGCCTTTTATTGTGACACCAACACTACCACTTTACAGTGTGGACTGAGTACCTTTCATTGTGACACCAACACTACCACTTTACAGTGTGGACTGAGTGCCTTTTGTTGTGACACTAACACTACCACTTTACAGTGTGGACTGAGTGCCTTTTGTTGTGACACCAACACTACCACTTTACAGTGTGAACTGGGTGCCTTTTATTGTGACACCAACACTACCACTTTACAGTGTGGACTGAGTGCCTTTTGTTGTGACACTAACACTACCACTTTACAGCGTGGACTGGGTGCCTTTTGTTGACACCAACACTACCACTTTACAGTGAGGACTGAGTGCCTTTTATTGTGATACCAACGCTACCACTTTACAGTGTGGTCTGGGTGCCTTTTAATTGTGACACCAACACTACCACTTTACAGTGTGGACTGGGTGCCTTTTATTGTGACACCAACACTACCACTTTACAGTGTGGACTGAGTGCCTTTTGTTGTGACACCAACACTACCACTTTACAGTGTGGACTGAGTGCCTTTTGTTGTGACACCAACACTACCACTTTACAGTGTGGACTGGGTGCCTTTTGTTGTGACACCAACACTACCACTTTACAGTGTGGACTGGGTGCCTTTTGTTGTGACACCAACACTACCACTTTACAGTGTGGACTGAGTGCCTTTTATTGTGACACTAACACTACCACTTTACAGTGTGGACTGGGTGCCTTTTATTGTGACACCAACACTACCACTTTACAGTGTGAACTGGGTGCCTTTTATTGTGACACCAACACTACCACTTTACAGTGTGGACTGGGTGCCTTTTATTGTGACACTAACACTACCACTTTACAGTGTGAACTGGGTGCCTTTTATTGTGACACCAACACTACCACTTTACAGTGTGGACTGAGTGCCTTTTATTGTGACACCAACACTACCACTTTACAGTGTGGACTGCCGTCGGGGTTCTGACTCTTTTCCTATATATATATATATATCATCATCATCATACTTTCGGAGGGTGATGCTACCAATTAAAACACACACCAGTTGAGTTCCAGTTTTTCTATTATTTTATTATTGGATTCGCAGTACTGGTAGAGGGTCGGACGCCATGTTTTGCCGCATAGAGTTACGGCCCTTTATGGTCTGAGTTGAAATCCTGCCGAGGTTAACTTTGCCTTTCATCCTTACAGGGTCGATGAAATAAAGTACCAGTAATACACTGGAATAATTGCTAGCCTTGTGCCAAATGTAGAAACAATTATTATTAGTTAAGTATCTAATTCATTCATTAGTTAGTTTAGTAATGAGATGGTTGTTTAATTATTGTCAAGTTAATTGTCAGAGCTTTCATCATACACCCTGTTACTTTCTCTCTCCACTATGTTTTATTTTACTCTATATTGTCTATATGTCTGTGTGTATGTTTGTGTGTATGTCTGTGTGTGCCTTCACTCGCATTTGACACCATGGTTATTGGCATTTGTTTATGTTTCGTGGCTTATGTTTGGCTGTACACACCTAAGTCAAAATACAAGCCAGGGTTATCATCAAGAAAGGTATCAGCTGTAGACCCTCCTCCAAATGACTCATGTCATGCTAGCATGCAACAGGTGATGATATAGCATGCAATGATGACATTAACCTAACATACAAACAGTGAGACAGGTGTTACATTGATAAATAATTAAATATATTATATATCAATATAAACAATAACATATTGTTTTCAATAATATTTACTGTTAGCAAGCTGTCATGTCTGTATGATGATTGAATCTCAACCACTATATAATGGTGTATATATATATATATATATATATATATAAAAGGTAAACAGAAATAACAACACAATCGGTACAGTATATGGAAGGGATATATTAGTTTAACGTTTGATATAGCTGGAAGAGAGTCTTAACGTTTCGGACGCTAGTCTTTCATCAGAGGAAAGAATGAGAAATAAGATAGATTGAGGGGATGGGCAGGGTGGAATTGGAAAAAATGTTTTTAGAGAAAGATAACAATTCCATTCAGGTTGCTATCTCTTGGAAAACTGTTGCTGCTGGCGTTTTGTGTATGATATACTTTTTTTTAAAAGTGGATGATGAAACCTGAAATGGAAAAAAATACATTTTGTGTGCGTATGTTTTACGTCCATATGAAGCTAAGAGGATAGATGTGTGTATATGTAGTAAAAGAGTGTGTGTGTGTGTGTGTGCTTGTAAGTACAAAGCTATGAGCAAAAGTATCTTAATATAAGGGAGTGTATGTATTGTCTATATGGTGAAGGCACGTGACCTAGTGGTAAGAGTGTTGACTTATGATCGTAATATTGTGGGTTGGATTGTGTTGTGTTCTTGAGCAAAACACTTCATTTCATGTTGCTCCAGTATACTCAGCTGGAAATGAGTACCTGCAATGGACATGAATACTGTTCAGGGGGAAGTCTTGTACTCTAATTTTCTTCATGCAATGAAACCGGGATAATCACCGGCTCAACACGTTGCTTGCAGCACAAGAGGGCATGCATGTCTATATGATAATTGTATCTCAACTGCTGTGTAATGTGTATAGAAGTGTGTATATATCTGTATATTTAACTAAGAAATGTGTATATATATCTATATATTTAGCTAAGCAATGTTGTGTATATATATATATTTATATAATTAACCAAGTAACTGTAATGTTGTGTATATATATATATATTTATTTATATATTTAACTAAGCAATTGTATAATGTATATATATTTATAAATTTAACTAAACAACTATGTAATGTTGTGTATATTTATTTAACTAAGTAGCTGTGTAATGTTGTGTATATATATTTATATATTTAACTAAGCAACTATGTAATCATCATCATCATCATCTTCATTTAACGTATATCTTCCACACTAGCATGGGTTAGATGGGAGTTGTCCCACTTGAGGCAAGGTTGGTCGGGTGACCGTGTCTCGCTCATATAGGACTGTCTGTTAGGTTTTCTATGGCTGGATGCCCTTGTAGCGCTCTCTAGATAAAGGGATGTAGCTAGAGTTACTTCCCGTAGAATTTCTAGAACATTTTTGATTGCCCTGCACTTTTTTATACACCTACCATCTTTCATGCGCATCACGTGACCATACCAATGTAGTCTTCTCTCGAGTAAACAGCATCTGATCCCTCTTATTCCTAATTTCTCACTTAGTTCAATTATGCTTTGCCATTCACGTATATTACTATTACACATCCAATGGAGCATGCATGCTTCACTCCTTTCCAATCTGCGCAGGTCCTCTGCACGCAATGCCCATGTCTCACTGCCATGTAGCATTGCTGTTCGTATACAAGCATCATATAATCGGCCTTTCATTTTCAGAGAGAAAACTTCTGCGTATAGGAGTTCCCATGGGCAGCCGGTCTTAAACTCCTCTGTTATAGACTGAAGGACAATAATAAATAGGAGGGGGGGGTAAGAACAGAGCCCTGATGAACACCAACTTTTACACTAGATTCTTCACAATATTCATTGTTAATTCTAACCTTGCTGACTGTTTCTTTATACATGGCTTGTATAGCTCTCACAAGCCATTCATCTACACCTAATTTTCTAAGAGCCCACCAGATAATGGAGCGGGGGACTCTGTCAAAGGCTTTCTCCAGGTCTACAAAAGCTAAGTAGAGGGGTTTACTTTTAGCTAGGTACTTCTCCTGTAGTTGTCGTACAAGGAAAAGAGCGTCTGTGGTACTTTTACCTGACACAAACCCAAACTGCATTTCATCTAGATCAATTCGCTCTCTGATTAGTTACACTATAACTCTTTCTGTGACCTTCATGACCTGGTCAATTAACTTAATGCTTCTATAGTTTCCCCTATCTAGAGCATCCCCTTTACCCTTGTAGCAGTTAATGATGATGCTGCTACGCCAGTCTTTTGGTATGACCCCGTTCTGTATTACTTGGTTAACTATTCGGGTGACCTAGCATGTCCAACCATTCCAGATGCCTTCAACATCTCAGCAACTATCTCCGAAGGCCCAGCTGCCTTGCCTGTCTTCATATCTTTGATTGCCTTACTTATTATACTACCTTTAACTTGCACCGCTGGTCCTTCTATTGGATCGATTTGGGGCAGACTATCTTTGTCCCACTTATTCTCCTCATTTAATAGTCTCTCGTAGTGACACTTCCAGGCTATCTTCTTATCAGTATCAGTGAGGGCAAGTACACTGTTATCATTACGGACACATTTCTCCCCGACAATATCACGGTTTTCCTTGGTACATTGTCTAGCAATCCTGAACACCTCACATTTTTGGTCCTCACATTGTAGAACATGCTTGAACTTTCTTTCCTCTGCTTCCCTTTTTGTAAGGTACACTTGTCTCCTAGCTTCTCTCCTGGCCACTTGATAGTGTTCTCTACTTCCCCCATCCTGCCATACTTTCCAAGCCTGCTTTTTGGCCTTGATTGTCTCCTCTACCTTACTGTTCCACCACCAAGTTACTCTCCTCCTGCCAATAGGTCTGCTCCAGCCACAGATTTCATCCGTTGCTTTCAGCAGGTTCACTTTCAAGAATTCCCAATGTTCCTCTATATTGCACGTCTCTAATTGCTCTTCCTTATTGTCAAAGGCATCAAGTAATAAGCTTTTAAATTTGTCACTGGCTATGGAGTCCTTCAACTTCCATATTATTCTCCTCAAGGTAGGCCTCCTCTGTTGTCGAGTACGTCTATTCCTGACTATGAGGTCACTAACTACTAGGCTATGTTGGGAGGTGCATTCTTCACGGGGGAGGGATTTAGTGTTTACAACAGACACTTTGTCACGTCTTCATGTATATATATTTATATATTTAACTAAGCTACTATGTAATGTATATATATCTATATATTTAACTAAGAAACTGTGTAATGTTGTGTATATATTTAAAACCCTCAGTTGTGTCAAAGACATGACAATCTCTCCTGTGTAGTGGGAAGAACATGAAACTGTACATAAGCGAGAGACAGATCCTTGGCCTATCTAGGAGATCAGTAGCCCCGCTTCAGTACTGACTTGGTCTATGTAAATCTATCCAACCCATGCTAGTAGGGAGAGCGGATGTTAAAATGAAGATGATGATATTTAACTAAGTAGTTGCATTGCTGAACATATTTGGAATTCTCCAGCATCATCATCATCACCATCATTTTTGATTTTACATTTATTCTGTTTAATATTGTCATGCTGGTTGGACGAGATATTGTCAGGCAGTATTCTATGCCAGAATTCCCTTCCTGATGCCAGCTCTCACCTTTCTTTCCATGTAGGGTATGAATCTTCGCATACCTGAGCTGTGAGACTTCTGTTTATGTTAGACATAAACAAATATGTGTTAGTGATGTCAAATGTGAAGAGAAAGTATACACATATGATGGGCTTCATACAGTTGTTGTCTACCAAGTTCATTCATAAGTCATTGGTCAGCCTGAGTCTATAGTAGATGTTTCCATATGGTGTCACAAAGTGAGATAGAACCCAACATCATGGGATTTTGAAGGAAACATCTTAAACAACCAATTTGTATCCTGTCACAGGGGGACTATTTAAATAAACAGTAAACAACTGCAATAGAGAGTTAAGAAAGTTATGGTTAGGTTAGCTTTGCCTTTCATCCTTACAGGGTCGATAAAATAAAGTACCAGTAATGCACTGGGATCGATTTAATTGACTTCCCCCTCTCCTTCAAATTGCTGGCCTTGTGCCTAAAGTGGAAAGAATTATTATTACTATATTGTGTTGTAGAGAACAGAGACAGTCTTTGTTCCTGTTTAATAGTGTTTTATGTGACAAGTTGCTCCCTGTTTGGTGCTTCTGAATTCCTGGAGAGTTTTCAGTACTACAAAACATGGCTGATTCCAAGAGAGAGAAGAATGGTACTTTATTTACTGATCTGTTATTTAATTGATCTGCTACATTATTGATCTGCTACTTTATTGATCTGGTACTTTATTGATCTGTTATGTTATTGATCTGCTACATTATTGATCTGGTACTTTATTTACCACCTGCTGTCACATGTAGGATGGATCTGGCCATCAACTAAGTCCATTGTGAAGATCACTCCGCCATCTTCCTTTAGAGGGGAAGGACAATCCATTTTTTTTATCTGCCTGGTGGCCATGGTGAAAGGTTGTGTGGTGGATGTATTTAAAAGAGTTGAAGATAAGCACTTTCCCCTTCAGCAAAACCCTGATTAACTTTTTCAGGTTTCACCTGAAGAGAACATTGAGGGGCGGGGAGAGGGAAGTACTGCCTTCCAACCAGTTTGTTGAAAGGTGTTGAGAGGTTAGAATGGCCCAAGTAAATGAGCCTGCTCTAAGTATGAGCTGGTAAATTGGAGGAGGACAACTGGGAGAGGGCACTTAACCTTAGTGGTTAAGGGGACCATGAGAGAGGTCACTTACCTTAGTGGTCAGGGTGACCATGAGAGAAGTCACCCAGGTAGTAAGGGTGATCCTGACTGACCCTCGGATATCTCCCCCACCCCCATCTTTGGAGGAATTTGTTATTTTCGATTTTTTAAATGTTTATTTAGTTATTGTTATAAATATTTCTTACACAACGCCCCCCTAAAACTGTGTCATCCCGTGCTGTCTTTATTGTCTGTCTAATGTCAGCCCTGTATGGATAATATACCATTAATATTATTATTTTTTCTGTTTTCTTAGACTGCAACTATGTCAGGTGGAAGTTTTGATCCCTGTGAATGTATATGGAGCCATGAGAATGCTATGAGGAGACTGATTCAAATTGTGAGTTTTACTTTATATTGGTTTGATTTATTATTTCTTTCTTATTCTAATAAAAAAGTACGCCATGGACCCCCCCCTCCCCAATATATTTTGATGTTTTTGTTGTTGTTTAGCAACAGTTCAATATTGATTAAGCAAACCTATCATCAATATCCAGTTTCTTTTTCAAGCATAGTTTAACTTTCATTACATTCTTCAATATGCCCTTTCGTTTTTTTTAAATGGTAAGGTATTTCAATGACTTTGCTGTTATTTCTTGCAGGTTAAGAAACCACATACATGCTTCTTTGTTAGGTGTGTGTGTGTTCCACTTATCTACCATCGTTACAGGGTTTATAGCATTCCTTTTTAGAAGATCTTTAAGTCACTATAGAATATGTCCTCTATAAGCATGTTTTGGTTTTTTTTTTACTCTTTAGTCGGGTACGAAATGGCAGTCTCCATGGCCTTTTTCAGGATCCCCAAGTTAGGTTGGAGGGAGGGAGGTATTCTCAAATTATAGACTAGGTTTAAATACTTAAAGATGACTCCAGTAACACACCTTAAGACCAGACGTTGGTGTTAAGCCAGGAGATGGATTAAATTTAGCAGACATGTAGGTCACAGTTGAACTCTGCCAGGTGCTGGAAGAAATACTGCCAGACATCTCCTTCACCCCTCTAACAATATTGTCTATCAACTGCCCTAGATTGCTACTTATTTTATCGACCACCAGAACAATGAAAGGCCATGTTGACTTCTGCAGACAATTGGAATAAATACCACAAGGTATTGTCTTAAACTCTAACAACGCTGTCAATTTGCTGCCTCTTTATTACAGATATTTCTTCCCATGAGAAAAAAATATATATTTACAGTGAAATCTATGCTTTATTGATGAGGTCAATGTCTGAAGTTGTCTCCCCTACATGCTGAAATAATTGTTTCTACGTTTGGCACAAAGCCAGCAATTTAAATGGTAGGGGAAAGTATAAATAAATATACAGAAAGCGGTGTAGTGTAAATAAATATATTAACTTGACAACAATATAATTAGGGAGTATGCATGTTTTTTCTTTTTTCTTTCTGGTTAATTTTTTATTGATTTAATTTTGTAAATAATATTTATGTAAATTCCTCATTATCATTTAACATGTTTCTTTCCTACTGTCATGGTTTGGTAAGTTTGCCACATACCAGGTCAATGTTTGGTCAGAGCTACTGTCCAGACTGACTGGAAACCATGTCAAACTTACATACCTTCTGGTTCTGGCATGGTTTCTATAGCTGGATACCCTTTCTACCACCAACCACTTTACAGAGTGTACTGGGTGCATTTTATTGTAGCACCAACACTAAGAAGATTGTCAATCATTTAATTGATTGAAGAGACCTCTCCAATGGGAGAAAGTTCTTTGTTACAAGACAGCCATGTTCCAAGGTGGGGAATAGGTGGAGAGGAAAGATTAAGATGAATGACAAGTATGATATTATAGAGATATAGTAAATTGGTATTTATATAATTTCTGAAAAGAAAATTATCTCATATCTCGGTTTAATTAATGTTTGTCACACATAAAATACATATTTAAACCGGCCATATCCGGCCAGAATTCTCTTACCTCTTTCTGTTCCAACCGGCTGTAACTGGCCACTTATAATGATATTAAGGTATTGTTCTCAAAATAAATAACATTGAAATCTCATAGATTCGATATTATGTAAGATAATTATGTGAGATAAAGCCTTTACCGCGAAAATACAATAGTATATTTAGAGTAATGTAAATGCTAAAGGGTTAAGTCATATATCATGTTTATAATTTCCGTCTATTTTAGTTACGGACATCTCAGACACACTGTACAAATGACCAATGCCTCCAGGAAAGTAAGTAAAATTGTTTTTTGCAGTTATATACATCGTTTACGTTCCTTTTTCTCTTAATATGTTAATTTTAGTTATTATCCAGAAGTGGATAAAAAGAGAGATTAAAAGAGTTGATTGAGAGTTACTTCCCTTAGATGCTAACACTGTGGTGATTAGTCTCCCTTGTTTAAACCATTTATCAACCATTATGTCGCAGGTATTGTTATACAGTGAAGAGGTTTGCTTCGCAACTGTGTAATTTTGGATGCTATCCAACAGCCTGGGATTTTTTATAAATGTTTCTATTATAGCCTCAAGATAACCGATGTTTTGTGACTCGTGTTTAGTTGACCGAAACTATGTGGAAGCGTCTTGTGTATAACAATATATATAGAAAGAAAATGCACTTGGAGTCGTTAAGAAGATTTATTTAGATTAACTTAGCCGGTTTCACAATCTCGTGAATTTCAAAAGTTATGTGAAAGGGAGGGACGGAGATGTGTGCCATAACTTTCTTGCATCAACTTCCTTTCTTTAAATTTCTACCCGTGTGGAATAAAGATCTTGCTTTTCTGTATGTATGTATGTATGCATGTATGTGTGTGTGTGTGTATGTATTGTATGTATGTATGTGTGTATGTATGTATGTGTGTATGTATTGTATGTAATTATGTATTGTATGTATGTGTGTGTATGTATTGTATGTAATTATGTATTGTATGTGTGTGTGTGTATGTATGTATGTGTGTATGTATGTATGTGTGTCTATGTATGTATCGGGAGAGATGACCCCTTAGCCTTTGTCAAGGCAGAATTCTAGGAGAAGGAAAACTCTGATATAACACCTGCAACTCTGATGGTATCCAATGATGTTGACTTGTTCTTTTTGGTAAATATCATCTTGGTTAAGAGAGTGGGACTGGCTTTGTGCAGTGCCTTTGCTCACTATAAAAGCTTCACGGCACAGGCATTGCTTTATATCTGGAGATCTCTCTGCACTTGTCATCACATGGTACCATGGGCCTAGCACTATGTGTCAATAATTGTCACAAGTGTAGTGTTTGTACCAGAGTTTTCAAGTCGTTGGCTGGACTAAAGTCACATTCGTTCAGCGCATCGGTAGGAGTTCTCCTACATGGATATAAAGTAGTGGCCATACTCGAAAACGAGTTGGCAGCCACCATGTATGTATGTATGTATCCGTCCATGGATAGGGAAATGGAAGAAGGAAAATACTGCTCAATCTTGTATAAGAGAGCTGATATATTATTTATTTCTGTTCATGAACAGAAATAAATTATATATATATGTGTGTGTGTGTGTGTGTGTGTATATATATATATATATATATATATATATATATATATATATATACACAGGGTGCGGACGATATTTGTTTGCAATTTTCAACTGCTAATTTTATGCAATTTTTTTTACTTCCGTTGTCACTCTTGTCTTCATAAAAACAGTGACTATATTTCCATTATTTATTTTCAGAATAATTGATTAGGAATAATTTTGAACCTCCAAATTTGTGGAAGAGACACGGAGTTCTTCTTGGAATCCGCGCTGGGAGGACAAATAAGGAAATTTCAGACTTTCTCAGCGTCAGCAGGAGAATGGTGGAAAAGGTCAGAAAGGAATTGGAAGATTCAGGATTCGACTACGAAGCAACATCAGAGAGGAAAACGCATGATTGACGATCTGACGCCTTCAGAACGCCCGAGTTCGTCGTTGAAGTTCAGGATATCATCAACAATGAACCTAGCAAGTCGATGCGTGTCATTGCAAGGGAGAAAGGCGTGGATAAAAAGCTTATTAGGCTGGTGGTACTTGAAGACATTCGCTACGTTTCATACAAGATGAGGAATGGACAATTTCTGTCAAAGGCGAGGCAAGAAAAGCGACTGATGCACGCAAAGAAGCTGATCAACAAGTTTAAACACCCACTGGAGCCAGACATGCTGTGGTTTTTCTCCGACGAGAGAAACTTCTGCCTAGACCAGAAGATCAACTCCCAGAACAGCAGGTGGCTCGCTGTCTCATCCAAAGACGTGCCCAGAGTCATGCAGACAAAGTTTCCAGCGACAACATTGGTCTTAGGTGTCGTCAGCAGTCAAGGTGACGTCATGCCACTTCACTTCTTGCCTGAAGGCCTCAAGCTGAACACCGATGGCTACATCTGCATTCTGAGCGAGGTAGTAAAGCTCTGGATCGACCAGGTAGTTGCAGGTAGGCTGTACGTGTGGCAGCAAGACTCAGCGCCCTGCCATACCAGCCGAAAGACCCAAGCCTGGATGTCAGAGAACTTCGTCGACCACACTTCACCTGACATCTGGCCTCCCAACTCGCATGACTGCAACCCGCTCGACTTCTTTGTGTGGAGCGCAGTGGAACGAGACACCAACAGATCTAGCTGCAATACGAAAGAAAATCTGAAGGCCAGGATCACAAGTGCCTTTAGAGGTCTAAGTCGGGGGACAGTGACAAAGGCCTGTAGCGGGTTTATTGAGTGAGATCGAAAGAACAAGTCATAAAGACAAACTGACCCAACTTTGATAAATATATCTTTAAAAATAAAACTGTGTTATATTTTCCTAGACAGTAATCTAGCGAACAAATATCGTCCGCACCCTGTATATACAGGTGATCAGATTAGCATAGGAAGGGGGTGTTCCAAGGCCATAGTATCTAGAATAAGAATGAGTTGGAAGAAGTTTAGGGAGCTGCTTCCTCTGTTGACAAAGAAGGGTTTCTCCCTGTGTATGAAAGACCGGTTATATGATGCCTGTGTGAGATGTGCGATGCTGCATGGTAGTGAGACATGGGCAGCAACTGCAGGGGATATGCGACGGCTCGAGAGAAATGAAGCAAGCATGCTCCTTTGGATGTGCAATGTCAATGTGCGTGAACGACCGAGCATGGATGAGTTGAGAGAGAAACTGGGTATAAGAGGGATAAGTTGTGGTGTGCAGGAGAGAAGACTGTGTTGGTATGGACATGTGATGTGCATGGAGGATGACCGCTGGGTAAAGAAGTGCCAAGAAATACCAGTAGAAGGAAGACGCAGTAGAGGAAGTGGGCGGAGGTGGTGAGAGCAGACCTCAGATCGCTGAAGCTCACGGAGGAGATGACGAAGGACTGTGACAAGTGGAGAGATGCTGTGCTGAATATGACCAATCCCACCCTTTCAAGCAGGGAAAAGCGGACGTAAAATGATGATGATGATATATATATATTCACACACACACAATATATATCATCAACACCGTTTAACGTCCATTTTTCCACGCTAGCATGGGTTATACGAGTTGTCCTGTTGTGAGAAATGCCAAGTTAGGTGACTGTCTTGCTCATACAGAACTGATTTTGGGTTGGTGTTAGAAAGGACATCCAGCTGTAGAAACCATTTACAGTGAGTACTGGGTGCTTTTTATCGTGTCGCCATTACGACCACTTTACAGTGAGTACTGGGTGTTTTTGTTGTGTCGCCATTACGACCACTTTACAGTGAGTACTGGACGCTTTTTGTCGTGCCACCATCACGACCACTTTACTGTGTGGGCTTGGAGCTTCACTAGATGTATGCTTCGTCCTGTCCTCGTGAGGTGTATGAAAGAGTGGGGTAAGGTGATAGGTACATACTGTATGTATCCTTCAGCTACTTGTGTATCTGTGCTCTTGTTTGTTGTATCTCTCCATGTATGTTTTCACAAACCAGTGTAGTATGTCCTCCATGTATGTTTTCACAAACCAGTGTAATGTGTCCTCCACTAACAATATAATAAGTTAAGGGCTGACATCAGAAATAGTATTTGACTGTTCAATATTTTCTCATAAACTCTCGTCCAGCCCATGCTAGTATGCAAAACGATGACATTGATGATGATGACGATAGTGATGATGTATGTCTAAGATTATTGATTAACTTGCTCTCAGCCATATATCTGTGTCATTCATAGATTCTGGGCTTTATCTCTCTGATTAAATAGCAAATCGAAATGTTTTTTCAACTGATAAATTATTTACTAATTTGTCTACTAGGACTACGAAACATTGGCATGGTTATCTGTTTTGTTCACACACCTAATATATTGTTAAATTAATGACACACGCCCACTGGTGGCAACTGTTGACAGTTAGAAATGATGTAGGGGAGATAATTTCTCCTCTATCTCATAACTATATGTGATGCATGTATTTATTTAACTGGTTCTTTCTTTGTTTAGTGCCAAGCTTACCTGAAGGACCTGATGGTGCCTTTAGTAACATGATGTTTATTACTTTGGGATGGATTGTAATTGCCACAGCACTCTTTCTGCTACGCCCTGCAAGTCTTCGGAACACATCCAGCTTGAAGCCTAACCGGAGATCAGATGTGAGTAGATATTTTCTTTTACTGGTTTTCAGTCATTGGACTGTGGCCATGTTGGAGCATCACCTACAAGGATCATTCAGTTAATAATATCGCCTCCAGTACTTATTTTATTGATCTTTATTTGGTAGACAGAAACTGTGTAGAAAGTTGTCATATATATATATATATATATATATATATATGTGTGTGTGTGGACATGCTTGACATCTGATCTCCCATAATGCTGATCTGGTGCCACTACAGCAACAAAATCCCCCGCTTCACCTTGTAAGGTTACACAAAGCACCCAGTTCAAGTGGTTGTGTTGGTGACATATCAAAAAGCACCCAGTATATACTGTAAAGTGGTTGTGTTAGTGACATCAAAAAGCACCCAGTCCACACTGTAAAGTGGTTGTGTTGGTGACATATCAAAAAGCACCCAGTACACACTGGAAGGTGATTGGTATTAGAAAGGGCATCCAGCCATAGGAACCATGCCAAAATACAGATCTGTATGAGCATGACATGGTCTCCAGACCTGAATTGCCTCATAACATGACAAGCCCTCTAACCTATGAAAGTGTAAAAAATGGAGATTAAACGATGGATATACACATCAAGGAGAATTGTAGCTGATTTAGTTGTTAATGTTACAGTGGATTGTTACCAATATGGATAGAAGTCGATGGAAGCCGTGAAGTGGGGAGATCCAAGAAGACCTGCGATGAGGTGATAAAAGCCAACCTTACCCAATTGCATCTCTCAAGGGCGATGACACACGACCGTGACCTCTGGCATCATGCAGTAATACAGAAGACCTGACTTCCCATGGGTACAAGCCAAAGCTGAAGTATATAGACAATATGCCTGTCCCCACTGTAAAGTGGTCGTGGAGGTGTAAATGAGGTTGGTGTTAGGAAGGGCATCCAGCTGTAGAAATCAAGCCAGAAACAGTTCTGTATGAGCAAGACAAGGTCAGCCAACTGGACACTGCCCACAACAGGACAACCTGTCTAACCCATGCTAGCGTGGAAGAACGGACGTAAAACGGTGATGATGATGATAGATAAATGTACATAAGGGCGGTGCCCCAGCATGGCCTCAGCCGGATGGCTGAAACAGGTAAAAGAGTAAAAGAGTATAAAATGATGATGATGATGACGATGATGGTGGTTGTGATAGTGATGATGGTGATGACTGGTAAATTGTTACAATTGTTTACACATTTTAAAAATGTCTTCAAAGGGAGATAACCACGAACCTATAAAACATTGAAAGTGATTGTGTTATGTGTATATAATGTTTTTTCTGTTATTTCTTTTTTTCAGTCATCAGACAGCCAGCCTCCAGCACCTCCAACTCTGTAAAACTTTACTCAAGAAATATCAACGAGGTACTAAAGAGTGGTCTCTTAATGGAAATGATATTCGTTATGCAATCTGGACATTAAATGTAATTCAGTAACTAAATTCTGACATGTTTTTAAGGACAGCCTGCATTGTCAGGTCTGATGTTAGTAGTACAATTCTTCCTGGTTATATCGACGCTAATTATTATTAACTATTATTATTAAGTGGTGATGGTTTAAAAAAACTTTTCCTTTTTTCTCTTCCTTTTTTTTATCTTAGCAAAACCATTCAAAGGGTTTTATTATGAATTGTTTGATTTTATAAGGAAGGAATAGGTTTCTTGATATTTTTATATTTGTAGCTGCTCAATATATATATACATATATATATATATTCTCTATATATATTCATTACATATATATCTATTCAATACACACACTCTCACACACATTTCTTTCCCCTGCTCTCTCTCAAAATACATATAGATATCTATATCTATCTATATATATATATATGTGTGTGCGTGTGTGTATATATAGTGATATATATATTTATTCACCACAATTATATAGTTAGTATAGTAAATAACTTTTGGGGTTTTTTTTCTTTGTTTCTGTTGTGATATTCCATGTCAATATTTTGGCACACAGGATTTGAGTGGTACCACTTGAATGAGTCTGATGTTAAAAGAGAAGTTTGTATAAATGGGAGTATATTTGTGGTTGTGTGTTTCAAAACTCACACATTCGATGTTTAAAAGCTTTGGGGAAAATGGACATATTTTTGGGGCTGCATTATTGCCAGCAAAATACAAATCTGGATGGAATTGTAGACTTTATGCTACTGAAAATGATTAAAAATAAAATATTTAAATTCCAATGAAATTCAGAAATAAAAGCATTTATAAAACTGAGCCAAAACAAGCCAGCTATTTTAAACATCTCAACTAAATGACTTCTTTACACTTTAATGGTGAACCAGATAAGAAAGTATTTCTGTTACCATATTGCTGAGTAAATAGTGTGTATCTGAATGTATGATAGTGATGATGATTGTGAAAGATGAATGTCCTCTTTTTTTATTAGTTGAGCTCCACTATTTATCATTTAGCTACTCCATGGTTACTTGAAATACTATTCTGTTCCTGAAATTAAAATTTCAAGACATGTATTTTATTAATACTATGAACTCATTTCTTGATATACTTAATTAAAATTTCATGTGTGACGCTAACCCCTTAACTTGTTTGTTAATTAGTAAATGATCTTGTTGATTTTACAGGGCCCTTCAACACCAAAATAATATTTCTGAAAATATTAATCTCTTTCCAT
>OZ024740.1:430714890-430715992 GCA_964016885.1 Eledone cirrhosa
ATATAGAGAGAGGAAATAGATAGATATATATAGAGAAAAGTAGGTAGTTGAACGACGTATCAATGATACATTTATTTATTTATTTATTTATTTAGCTCTAGTATTAATGTAAGGGAGATATATGTGGTTAGGAAAGAAACCAGCCGTTATATAGAGAGAAAAATGAAAAGTAACCAGACATAGGCGAGGCAGAATTTAAAAATATTAGTTCGTATAAAAATATATATATATATATATATATGTTTATATATATATATATATGTCGTTTCTGAATTTGTTTAGCAAGATTCTTTATCTGAAATCGTGTGTTGAAACCGATATTGTTATACTTTGGGAGGGTCATGTTGCCAATAAGAAACACACGCACCAGTTGCTTTCACTTCAATTTATTATATATTTATAAATTTATAAATTTACAAATCTACAAACCTATAAATTTCTGGTTGGTTGGTTGGTTCCACAACCAGATAGTTGTTTATATATAGTCATAGTCCTTTCGTCACACACTCTGTGACCTCTTCAGTGACTGGGGATTCCTTTCTTCGTTTCTGTGCCTTTCCTTTCTTCTATCCTACGCCATTTTGTTTGGCGTAGGATAGAAGAAAGGAAAGGCACAGAAACGAAGAAAGGAATCCCCAGTCACTGAAGAGGTCACAGAGTGTGTGACGAAAGGACTATGACTATATATAAACAACTATCTGGTTGTGGAACCAACCAACCAACCAGAAATTTATAGGTTTGTAGATTTGTAAATTTATAAATATATAATAAATATATATATATGTTTATATATGTTAATATATATATGTTTATATATATATATGTTTATATATGTATATATATATATGTTTATATATATATATATATATATGTTTATATATGTATATATATATAAACATATATATATATCTAAACATATATATATATATAAACATATATATATATATATATATATAAACATATATATATATATATATATAAACATATATTTAGAAACACACAGATACATGCGGACACACACATATATACATGAATGCATCCGCACCCAACTGTGAGTTAAGGGTGCCAACTTCACCGATGTTGCTCAATGAATGACTGGGAC
>OZ024740.1:430716192-430721192 GCA_964016885.1 Eledone cirrhosa
GATACACGCATCATACAGTCTGCCTTTCATTCTGAGGGAGAAGCCTTTTGCAGCTAGCAGTGGTAGTAGTTCCCTAAACTTCTTCCATCCCGTTCTTACCCTAGTTATTGTACTTTCTGAGCACCCACCTCCGTTGCTAATTCGGTCACCTAGGTAGCAGAAGCTGTCTACTGTTTCTACAGGGCCCTCCCAGAGATTGGTGGTACTTGTTTCCTGTGGCTGTTTGCTTGCTGTTTCAGCACAGCTGCTGCATGTGAATCCTACATTCTTAATTAAGCTTCCTGAGATCCCGCTACATCTCTTGTGTACCCATTGTTTGCATTTGGGGCAGAGAATGGAGTTCCTACCTACACCTTTCCTACATACTGAGCAAGGCCATTTCCCTGAGGGGATCTGGGTTCTGTTTTCTCGTCTACTTATAAGGACCTTAGTCTTTGTCATGTTGACTTTGAGGCCCTTTCTCTCTAGTCCCTGCTTCCAGGTTTGGAATTTATTCTCTAGTTCTAGCATAGATTCAGCTATGAGTGCGAGGTCATCAGCATACAGGAGTTCCCATGGGCATCCGGTCTTAAACTCCTCCGTTATTGCCTGCAGGACTATGATGAACAGGAGAGGGCTAAATATATATATATACATATATATATATATATATATACATATATATATATATATACATATATATATTTATATACATATATATATATATATATATATATACATATATATATATATACATATATATACATATACATATATATACATACATATATATACATATATATATATACATATATATATATACATATATATATATACATATATATATATATACATATATATATATACATATATATATATATACATATATATATATACATATATATATATACATATACATATATATATATATACACACTTCGAGATTACATATAAATGTAATCTCGAAGTGTGTACTGCCACTCTAAATTCTGTAATGAATGTTGACCCACAATGTTTGAATATGTATCAATGTTTGAATATGTATCGGTATGTCTCTCGGCTGAAAAGGAGGTCATATAACTGTCCATGCATTAATAAATTGCTCCGAAGAATCCAAACCTCGGTTTGGAGGGAACAGCTGTAAGCACAATAATGTTTTGAACAGTTCTTTGATTCTTATATTTCATATATTTCATATATTTCATATGTATATATATATATATATGTATGTATATATATATATATGTATGTATATATATATATATATGTATGTATATATATATATATATGTATGTATATATATATATATATATATATATATATATATATATATATGTATATATATATATATATATATATGTATATATATGTATATATATATATATATATATGTATATATATGTATATATATATATATATATATATATATATATATATATATATATATGTATATATATATATATATGTATATATATATATATATATATGTATATATATATATATATATATATATATATGTATATATATATATGTATATATATATATATATATATGTATATATGTATATATATATGTATATATGTATATATATATAACCCGACAACCACCTGATCACATATAGATCAGGGGAGCACTCTAGTCAGTTAGATTTTATCCTCATCAGAGGACGTGACAGATGGACGGTCGTAAACACAAAAGCCTTCCCTAGTGAGGAATGTACATCCCAACATAGCTTAGTTGTCAGCGACCTCACGGTCAGAACTAGACGAGCCCTGAAACAGAGGCCAACCTGGAGAAGAAAGATCTGGAAGCTGAAAGTCCCCTCAACCAGTAACAGATTTAAAGATATTTTACTCAACGCCTACGACAGTAAAGAAGAACAGATAGAGACATTTAACGTAGAAGAGAACTGGGAGTTCCTAAAAAATAACTTACTAGAGGCGACGGATGAGGTTTGTGGCTGGAGTAAGACCTCAAGCAGGAGGAGAGTGACTTGGTGGTGGAACAATAAGGTAGATGAAGCAGTCAAGGCCAAGAGACAGGCATGGAAAGAATGGAAGAACGGGGGGAGCAGGGTACATTACATAGAGACCAAGAGGGAAGCTAGGCGACAAGTATACTTAGCTAGGAGGGAAGCAGAGGATAGAAAATTCAAGCATGTTTTACAACGTGAGGACCAGAAACAGGAGGTATTCAAGATTGCGAGGCAGTGTGTCAGAGATAGTTATGATGTCATTGGAGAGAAGTGTATCCGGAATGATAAAGGTGAGCTTGCCCTCACAAGTGCTGAGAAGAAAGATGCATGGAAGAGTCATTATGATAGATTACTAAATGAGGAGAATGCATGGGAAGAAGAGACCCTACCCCACGTAGACCCTATAGAGGGACCAGCAGTACAAGTCAGCGGCAGCGTAGTAAGTAAGGCAATCAGAGATATGAAGATAGGGAAGGCAACCGGTCCATCGGGTATAGCTGCCGAGATGCTGAAGGCATCTGGGTCTGTAGGTCACACTATAACCACACGTATCGTTAACCAGGTAATACTAGAGGGGGCCATACCAAAAGATTGGTGCAGTAGCATCATTGTCAACTGCTACAAAGGTAAAGGCGATGCACTAGATAGGGGAAACTATAGAGGTATAAAGTTGATGGACCAGGTCATGAAAGTAACAGAAAGAGTTATAGCACAGCTGATTAGGGACCGGGTGAATATAGACGAGATGCAATTTGGGTTTGTACCAGGGAAAGGCACCACTGATGCCCTCTTCCTTGTGAGGCAATTACAGGAAAAGTACCTAGCTAAAAGTAAGCCACTCTACTTGGCATTTGTCGACCTTGAGAAAGCCTTTGACAGAGTTCCACGTGCAGTAATCTGGTGGGCTCTTAGAAAACTAGGAGTAGATGAATGGCTTGTGAAAGCGGTACAAGCCATGTATAGGGGAGCAGTCAGCAAAGTTAGGATTAGCAATGAGTATAGCGAGGAATTTAGCGTACAGGTTGGGGTCCACCAGGGCTCTGTTCTTAGCCCTCTCCTGTTCATCATAGTCCTGCAGGCAATAACGGAGGAGTTTAAGACCGGATGCCCATGGGAACTCCTGTATGCTGATGACCTCGCACTCATAGCTGAATCTATGCTAGAACTAGAGAATAAATTCCAAACCTGGAAGCAGGGACTAGAGAGAAAGGGTCTCAAAGTCAACATGACAAAGACTAAGGTCCTTATAAGTAGACGAGAAAACAGAACCCAGATCCCCTCAGAGAAATGGCCTTGCTCAGTATGTAGGAAAGGTGTAGGTAGGAACTCCATTCTCTGCCCCAAATGCAAACAATGGGTACACAAGAGATGTAGCGGGATCTCAGGAAGCTTAATTAAGAATGTAGGATTCACATGCAGCAGCTGTGCTGAAACAGCAAGCAAACAGCCACAGGAAACAAGTACCACCAATCTCTGGGAGGGCCCTGTAGAAACAGTAGACAGCTTCTGCTACCTAGGTGACCGAATTAGCAACGGAGGTGGGTGCTCAGAAAGTACAATAACTAGGGTAAGAACGGGATGGAAGAAGTTTAGGGAACTACTACCACTGCTAGCTGCAAAAGGCTTCTCCCTCAGAATGAAAGGCAGACTGTATGATGCGTGTATCCGAACAGCGATGTTGCATGGTAGTGAGACCTGGGCGCTGAAGGTGGAAGACTTACGTAGATTAGAGAGAAACGAAGCCTGCATGCTCCGATGGATGTGTAACAGTAATATACGTGAACGACAAAGCATAAAGGAATTGAGAGAGAGACTGAGCATAAGAGGAATCAAATGCTGCGTGCAGGAGAGGCGGTTACGCTGGTATGGACATGTGATGCGTATGAAGGATGACAGCTGCATAAAAAGGTGCAGAGCACTAGAAGTTGATGGAAACCGCGGAGTGGGGAGACCCAAGATGACTTGGGATGAGGTGATAAAAGCCGACCTTACCCAACTACACCTCTCAAAGTCAATGACACACGACCGTGACTTCTGGCGTCACGCAGTAATACAGGGTACCCGACCTCCCATGGGTACATGCTGAAGCATATAAACAATATGCCCCCACTCCCCCCACCGCAAGGTGGTCGTGGAGGTGCCACGGCAAAAAAGCACCCAGCCCACACTGTAAAGTGGACGTGTAGGCGCCACGAAAAAGCACCCAGCACTCACTGTAAATGAGGTTGGTGTTAGGAAGGGCATCCAGCTGTAGAAATCAAGCCAGATCAGTTCCTGTATGAGCAAGGCATGGTCAGCCGACCAGACACTGCCCACAACAGGACAACCCGTCTAACCCATGCTAGCGTGGAAGAACGGACGTAAAACGGTGATGATGTATATACGATATTAATAAATGGAAACTATATTTATAAAACCATATTTATTTCATTATACATATTTCAGGGATACCATATTAAATTATGGTATGCCTTCATCAGACAAAATACAATATATAACAGTTTTACAAATAGCTTTGACGTACCCTTTTAAAATACAACCATTACTTTCGGAGGCTGTCTGGATAGTGAATTGTTTATATTGTTTTAATAAGTCATAGTGTTAAGCACAATTAGAAAAAGACGGAGATAAAGAAAAAGAAAAAAGACGGAGAGAGAGAGAAGAACAGAGAAATTTTTGATGGTGAGATATGCTAATTTTACTGGGTTCCTGTTGATAAGCACAGAAGATTTGGATATTTCACTTTTTATTTCAATTCCATTTCGATTCTCTTTATTTTTCAATTCACGTACCATCGTTGCGAAACATATTTAGGTTTCGAAATTCAAATTCATCTACGGAGCGGGTTTGGATTTTGAAATTTAGATTTGTCCAGGAATCACGGCCTTTGCCAATATAAGCTTGTCTTTATTGACTTATATCGAGACAGACAAATTGTATTCACTTTAATTAGTTTATTTCATTAATAGCTAACTTTGTCTGTTGCAATGCAAACACGTTTTCTGTTTATCATATATATATATATATATTTCGTTTCTGAATTTGT
>OZ024740.1:430738692-430743692 GCA_964016885.1 Eledone cirrhosa
TGGGCCTTCGGAAATAGTTGCCGAGATGCTGAAGGCATCTGGTACGGTGGGACACACCATGGTCACCCGGATAGTCAACCAAGTCATACAGAATGGGGTTGTTCCGAAGGACTGGCGTAGCAGCATCATCGTTAACTGTTATAAGGGTAAAAGAGATGCCCTAGATAGGAGTAACTATAGAGGCATTAAATTAATCGACCAGGTCATGAAGGTCACGGAAAAAGTAATAGCGCAACTAATCAGAGAGCGAATTGATCTAGATGAAATGCAGTTCAGGTTTGTGTCAGGAAAAAGTACCACAGACGCTCTTTTCATTGTACGACAACTACAGGAGAAGTACCTAGCTAAAAGTAAACCCCTATACCTAGCTTTCGTCGACTTGGAGAAGGCCTTCGACAGAGTCCCCCGTTCCATTATCTGGTGGGCTCTTAGAAAACTAGGTGTTGATGAATGGCTTGTGAGAGCTATACAAGCCATGTATAAAGAAACAGTCAGCAAGGTTAGAATTAACAACGAATATAGTGAAGAGTTTAGTGTAAAAGTTGGTGTTCATCAGGGATCTGTTCTTAGCCCCCTACTATTTATTATTGCCCTCCAGGCTATAACAGTGGAGTTCAAGACCGGCTGCCCATGGGAACTCCTATACGCAGATGATCTAACGCTCATAGCTGAATCAATGGCCGAGCTAGAGAAGAAATTCCAAACATGGAAGCACGGCCTAGAATCAAAAGGCCTTAAAATTAACCTGGCTAAGACTAAAGTTCGAGTTTGTAGGAAAGAAAATAAGGCGGCGGTCCCCTCCGGGAAGTGGCCATGCGCAGAGTGTAGGAAAGGCGTAGGCAGAAACTCCATTTTGTGTCCCAAATGCAAAGTTTAGGTGCATAAAAGATGTAGTGGTATCACAGGTAAGCTAACTAAGAACATAGATTTTACATGTGGCCGGTGTTCCGGCGCAATAAGTAGCAGCAAGTGCCCACAAAATACTAGCTCTTTCAGCTGCGCAGAGGGTTCTATAGAAATAGTGGACAGCTTCCGTTACCTGGGTGACAAAATCAGCAGTGGAGGAGGGTGCTCTGAAAGTACAGTAGCTAGAGTCAGAACTGGGTGGAAAAAGTTCAGAGAGCTTATACCACTATTAGCCGCTAAAGGGTTCTCCCTAAAAATGAAAGGCAGGCTGTATGATGCCTGCATACGAACAGCAATGTTGCATGGCAGTGAGACTGGGCATTGTGTGCAGAAGATATACGCAGACTAGAGAGAAACGAAGCTTGCATGCTCCGCTGGATGTGTAATAGTAATATACGTGAACGACAAAGCATAAACGAACTAAGGAAAAATTTAGAAATAAGAGGGATCAGATGTTGTCTACTCGAGAGAAGGCTACGTTGGTATGGTCACGTAATGCGCATGAAGGACGATAGCTGTATAACAAAGTGCAGGGCAATAAAGATAGACGGTAGCCATAGAATAGGCAGACTCAGAAAAACCTGGGATGAGCTGATAAACTCCGACCTCACACACTTACACCTCACCAACACAATGTCATTGGACCGAGACCTTTGGCGGTACTCAGTAATAGAGAAGACCCGCCTTACCTAAATACAAAGTAAAACCTACTACAGCCAGTAGGCATCTCTAACAAAATACACCCACGTCCCACCACCCACACCCTATCCACCCCCCCTCCTATGTAAAGTTATGTTGGTGCCACACCATCCAGGCCGAAACAAATGAGATCGTGTAGGTGTCACGACAAAAAAACACACAGTCCACGCTGTAATGTGGCCGTGTAGGCAACACGGTAAAAACCTCCCAGACCAACACTGTAAATGTGGTTGGTGTTAGGAAGGGCATCCAGCTGTAGAAAACCCGCCAGACAGTCCTATGCGAGCAAGACAATCACTCTTGCCTCAAGTGGGAAAACCCCCGTCCAAACCCATGCAAGCGTGGAACACGGACGTTAAACGTTGATGATGATGATGATATATATATATGTATATATATATATGTACATATATATATGTATATATATATATGTACATATATATATGTATATATATATATATATATATGTATATATATATATATATATATGTATATATATATATATATATATATATATATGCGGACCTCTACACGGCCGAAGCCCTCAGGCAGCTCCGTAACCCACTCTTCTACCGCCCTCTACCCTCCGATCCCACACCCCTCTACCAACAACAAGTTTCCTCCACCATCCAACACCTTGTCTCCTCCTCCCTCCTCCCCCCACCGCTTGCCACCTCATCGTCCGCACCCCCCGCACCCCCACCATCTACTTCCTGCCCAAACTCCACAAACCCGACAACCCCGGCCGCCCCATCGTCTCTGCTTGCAACTGCCCCACCGAACTCATCTCCGCCTTTCTCAACTCCATCCTCGCCCCCCTTGTCACCACCCTCCCCTCCCACATCTCCGACACCAACCATGCCCTGCGCCTTTTCGACTCCTTCACCTACCCACCCGGCCCACAGCCCTTCCTCTTCACCCTAGACATCAAGTCCCACTATACCGTCATCCCCCACGCCGACGGCCTACGCGCCCTCAAACACTACCTCGACCTCGCCCCTCCACCATCCCCTCCACCCGCACCCTCCTTCGCTTCGCCGAGCTGGTCCTCACCCTCAACTGTTTCTCCTTCTCGGGTGAGTTTTACCAACAGGTCACTGGGTAGCCATGGGTACAAGAATGGGCCCAAACTATGCCAACCTTTTTGTTGGCCATGTTGAGGCCCAAATCTTTGCCCAGTACGCCGGCCCCACGCCCGAACTGTACGGTCGTTACATCGACGACTGTATCGGAGCCACGACCCTCACCCGAGAACAGCTCGACTCCTTTCTCTCCTTCTTCTGCTCCTTCCACCCCTCCCTCCACTTCACCACCTCTATCTCTACCACCCACGTCCACTTCTTAGACATCTCCGTCGCCTTCGACCCCTGCCACCTCTCCCTCATCACCTCCGCCTTCTTCAAACCCACCGACTCCCACTACTACCTCGACTTCACCTCTTCCCACTCCACACACACTAAACAGTCTATTCCCTACTCCCAACTCCTCAGGATCCGCCGCCTCTGTAGCCGAGATGCCGACTTTGAGTCCCAGGCCCTTTCCCTAGTCAGCCATTTCATCCGCAGAGGTTACCCCCCTCTCTCGTCCACACCGCTCTCACCCGCGCCCGTGCTGTCCACCGCTCCACCACCCTCACCCCACGCGACCGCACACCCACCCACCGTCTCCTCTTCCTCATCACCTACCACCCCTCCAACATACCCCTCCACCGCACCATCCTCCAGTCCGACCCCTCCACCTCCCACATCTTCCCAGCCCCACCACTCCCCTCCTTCAAACGCGCACGCAATCTCCGCACCCTCCTCGTCCACAGCTCCCTACCCCCAACCCACGGTCTCTTCCCCCCCGGTTCCTTTCCCTGTTATAGGCCCCGCTGCAACACCTGTCCCCACATTACCAACACCACCACCTTCCAGGGCCCCAACGGCCACTCTCTCTGTCCGGCACGCCTTCCGCTGCACCTCCTCCAACCTAGTCTACGGACTTCGCTGCACGGATTGCAGCACGACTTACGTCGGACAGACTGGACGTCGCCTGGCGGACAGATTTACTGAGCACCTCCGGGATAGTCGTCTCGGTGGTAGTTCCTCCATCGCCCGCCACTTTGGTGCCCCTGGACATTCCGCACACCATCTCACAGTCTGTGGCCTACTCCAATGCCACGGAACACCCGCCAATCTCCTCAGAGTTGAACAAAGAACCATCTTCACCCTACAGACCCACACTCCCCCAGCCTGAACTCCCCACCCTTATTCCTTTAGCCTTCGACCGCCCCCTCCCCCCACACATATCCCCCACTAACACCACTAACACACCCCTCCTTTTCACCGCCCACCCCACAACTAACAATACTAACACCTCCACCCCACCACCCCGAAACTAACATCACTAACACCCCCTGACCCCAAGCACACGTACACACACACCCACTTACACCACCCACTCCACACGCAACTAACATCACTCACACCCCCAACCCTACGCACACGAACACACACACCCTCTTACACCACCCACTCTACACACCCTACCACCACTGACCCCCACTCACACCCGCATTCAACCCTTTCTCCACCTCCAGTATACTAACACCCACTAACACCCCCTTCACCACACACACACACCAGTACACTACACTCCCTCCATCGGCCCCCACACCCTTCTCTCCCCGCTCCACCCACACCCTTTCTCAAACACTCACACATCCTACTAACACCTCTACTAATACACACACACCCCTCCTCACTCCAACTTTCACACCTACCCATCCTCTCCCCTGTCCACCACACCTCTGCACACACTGACACACCTTCACTTACCATTCTACCCTACTGCTGCTATGCCTCTGACCACCTCCCCGCACACACAGACACACAACCCTCCTCCTGCCTTGACCCTCTGACCACTTCCTGTTGCGCGCGCACCTCACATCTCCCCTCTTCCGACCAATCTCTTCACGGATTACACCTATTTGAACCTTGATCCCGAGAATCTACCGCATCCCAGGATTTTACTCAGCATTCCACCACATCTTTTTACGGAATTACCTTTAAGGCTCACGCCAGACACACACACAAAAAAAAATGTTTCCCACACGCCACCTACATCCACAACACGCATAAACACCACACACACACGTGCGTACCACCACATATTTACACATTCAGCCTCCGGAATCCTCTCCCCCACCCCTCTATCCACACACGCACACACACTCCGACCTACACCCCACCCCACACACACCTCTTCCTGAACATGCAACCCCGTTCTTCCCCCAACCCTTGCTTTCACATACACACACACACACACGTACACCTACACACACACACCACCTTCAGTCCTCCCCGCTCGGACACCCCGTCTCCCTCTCCCCACTCCACCCGCCACCACCCCTA
>OZ024740.1:430748692-430761192 GCA_964016885.1 Eledone cirrhosa
GATATGTGAAATACTGAACGAACAGTACAAAAGTGTGTTCACATGTCCACTGAGGCACATGCAAATAACGAAGCCAGAGGAGTTCTTTGATGCCACAACACTACATGAAGAAATGGCAACCATCAACCACATAGACATAACGGAGGAGGATGTGGTGTACGCCATTGATGAAATTAGAATAGACTCGGCTGCTGTACCTGATGGATTCCCAGCAGTTCTCTTAAAAATATGTAAGCGGGCCTTAGCAACTCCACTGAAGATGCTCTTCAGAAGCTCCTTGGCTAGCGGTGTACTACCCAGGGAGCTGAAAGAAGGCACAATATGCCCTATCCATAAAGGAGGTAGCAGAGCGGAGGCCAAAAACTATAGGCCAGTCTCCCTGACGTCGCATATCAGTAAGGTCATGGAGCGAGTCATCAGAAAGAAACTGATCACTTTCCTCGAGGAAAATGACCGCCTGACTAGCACGCAACATGGCTTCCGCTCAGGAAGAAGCTGCCTTACACAGCTGCTACATCACTACGACTGGGTACTGAGACAACTACTAGACAGCTCACATGTGGACGTGATCTATCTTGACTTTGTGAAGGCCTTTGACAAGGTCGACCACGGAATGATATGTCACAAACTACACGGACTCGGCATAACTGGAAAAGTAGTTGAGTGGCTGCATGACTTCCTAAAGGACAGAAGCCAGACAGTTGCAGCAAATGGGGCCCTCTCAAAGGAAACACCAATAACAAGTGGGGTGCCCCAGGGGACAGTCCTGGAACCACTACTGTTTTTGGTGGCTCTCTCAGACATGCCCTCTGTAGTACATACAACAACATCCCTCACTAGCTATGCTGATGACACTAAGGTAGCACAGGCAATCAAAAACCCGGCTGACGTTGCCCTTTTACAGCAGGATCTGGATGCCATATACAAATGGGCGGAAGAAAACAACATGCAGTTTAATGCTGGCAAATTCCAAGCCCTACAATACAAACCTCGAAACAAACCTGCAAACACAAATATAGGGGAACACAACTACACAGGACCAGGAGAGACCGATATCCCCGTGTCAAAATTGATACGAGACCTGGGTATAGACATGAGCGATGATGCATCTTTTTCTTCACACATCATGAAAGTGGCGACAATGTGCAGACGACTCGCTGGCTGGATCTTGAGGACTTTCCGGACAAGAGATCGAGACACCATGTTGACACTATGGAGGACATTTGTCCTAAACCGCCTGGACTACTGCTCCCAGTTGTGGTCACCTCATAGTGTCAAACTAATCACGGAGCTTGAGGCAATCCAGCGAAGCTACACCAAGAGGATTGCCAAGATGAGGGAGACAAGCTACTGGGAGAGGCTAAAGGAACTGAACCTCTACTCCTTGGAGCGAAGACGGGAGAGATATGCAGTGATCTACATGTGGAAAATCCTGGAGGGACTAGCACCAAACTTTGGCATTGGGAGCTGGACCAACCGTCGAACAGGACATCACTGTGTGGTGCCAAAGGTCCCGTCTTCCACATCTAGAATAAGGAGCAGGTATTGCAATAGCCTGGGATTCAAGGGCCCTCAACTCTTCAACAGGCTGCCGAGGGATCTGAGAGATTTGCATGACGTGGAGGTGGATGTCTTCAAGAAACATCTCGACACCTTGTTATCCAGGATCCCGGATGAGCCCACAGCAAGACACGAGGGAAACTTAAGGGCAGCAGCAACAAACTCCCTCTTACACAAGTGGCCAACCTATACAGGCTGGAGATAAAATGTATAGCAACAAGGGCGGTGCCCCAGCATGGCCTCAGCCAGATGGCTGAAACAGGTAAAAGAGTAAAAGAGTATATGTATATATATATATATGGCTTAGTGGTTAGAGCATTGGCCTTGCAATCAAAAGGTTGTGAGTTCAATTCTTAGACCGGGTGATGTGTTGTTTCCTTGAGCAAGACACTTTATTTCACATTGCTCCAGTTTACTCAGCTGTAGAAATGAGATTCCACTGCAAAGTGGTCGTGGAGGTGCCACGGAAAAAAAGCACCCAGCACTCACTGTAAATGAGGTTGGTGTTAGGAAGAGCATCCAGCTGTAGAAATCAAGCCAGCATCAGTTCCCGTCCCACCCTTGCAAGCAGGGAAAAAGCGGACGTTAAATGAAATGATATATATATATATATATATGTATATATATATGTATATATATATATATATATATGTGAAGGCGCGTGGCTGAGTGGTAAGAGAATTGAGCTCTCAATCGTGAGGTTGTGAGTTCGATTCCTGGACCGGGCGATGTGTTATGTCCTTGGGCAAGACATTTTATTTCACGTTGCTCCTTCTACCTGGAGTTGCGACCGATAGATAGTATTAGCAATTGGAAAGACCAATGGAAACATTGTTTCCTCGGTCCGATTTGACGAAAGTCAATCGACTGTCATATATATATATGTATATATATATATATGTATATATATATATATATGTATATATATATATATATATATATGTTTCTTTTATTTGCCACCAGGGCATCAAAAGTGGGACAAGTACAATGGGGGGAGTTTGCAAAACAAGGCGTCCTCAATAAAGAGGAGGCAATAACAATATATAAAAATAAAATAAAATATAACAAAAAATAAAATTTATAACAAAGTCCACAATAGAGAGGAGGCGCCTTGGGGGGTCGCACACCCCCCCGAAAAAAGTGTGCAACCCTTCTCCTCAGGAGCACAGAGAAGGGGTGCTCCCTTGGTCTTTCATCTTCCTCACCTATAGTCTGATGTAGAGTGAAGGCCCATTCACACGGGCCATTCTCGCCACTTTCACCCATCTTTCATAGAAACGGCTGGGGTGCAGCACCTCTCTCTCCATCCTGATCCTTCTTCCGAAATGATATCGGAAGAAACGGACCAGTTGTTGGCCAGAGAGAAAGGTGTCTGACCTCAGTCCTTTCAGACGCGTCCACCATACAACCTCTTTCGCCATGGCTATTACGCACAGAAACACCGCCTCTCCTTCGTTTTTGAAGAGGGGAGGCGGCTTGATCGTTACAATAGACTCGGTGGTCAACCGGATCGGTCCCACCCTTGACAGCAGTTGTTCGACATAGCCCCACAGATCGGCAATGCCCGAGCAGTGTACCAATGCGTGTGCAACGGTTTCCTCGTCGCACACGCATCTGGGACAGACCTTTTTCGATGGGTCCCTACCCGGGCGCCCGTGTCTGTAGAGCCTTTCTCGAACGGGCAGAGCCCTTCTGTAGCATTGCCAGGCCAGGGACCTCTGGCTGAATGTCCCGGGCTGAATGTCCTACCGAACAGGTTGGCCAGTTCGTCTTCCTCCATGCCTAGGGCTTCTCCGAGGGCGTCGTCGCACCTGCTAACCACCAGCCCTCTATAGAATGACGAGGTGGATTCTCCACTGACAGCCGGGTCCGCCTGCCAGAGAGCCGTGAGCGCCTGGGCACACTCGGTGTGCCAGGCGCCCAGTTTTCTCAGTCTTTGCTTGACCCAGGATTGCAGCTCGGTGAGTGAGACGAGTCTGGGAAAGGCTCGCCTCACAAACGGGGCCCACACCGGTTGACCGGAGAGGAATACCTGAAGGTGCCGTAGCCTTAATGCGTGTTTACGTATCATCAGCCACGGCATCCCCAGCCCTCCTTTCGAAGGGTGTTGACAGCAGATGGATCTCCTCACCATAGGAGCCCGCTTCTTCCAAAGGAATTGGAAGAGTGCGCGCTCCATTTTGGCGAGCGTTTCCCTTGGGCAAGGCACCACGGTCAGGCGGTAGTAGATGACGGACGCTATATAAGTGTTCGCCACCTCCGCCCGACCTTTCAGGGACAGTTTGCACTCGGCCCACTTCTGGGTCAGTGCAAACACCCTGCTCGTCACCTCACCCCAGTTCTTCTCCACCTGGAGGTCTGGTCCGAACCAGACCCCGAGCAATTTCACCGGGCCCTCCGTCCAGCGCCCGACGACGCCATCGGAGGGCATCGATCTGCCCCTCCACGTGCCGAGTTGCAGACAGATCGACTTGTCCCGGTTCAGCTTAGCCCCTGTAAACCTTTCGTACTCCTCCAGTAAGGTGCCGATCGCCCCGATTTCCGAGGCCGTCGACACCATTACTGTTACGTCATCGGCGTAGGCTGACACCGCTTTCCGCAATCCCGGTTCCAACGGGATGCCCTGCAACAACTCCAACTTCCGCAACAGTGGCTCTAGAGTCACTACATACAGAAGGGAGGAGAGAGGGCACCCCTGTCGGATGGACCGCGCGATTTGTATGTATGTATATATATATATATATATATATATATATATATATATATATATATATATATATATATATATATATATATATATATATATATATATATATGTATATATATATATGTTTATATATATATATGTATATATATATATATGTTTATATATATATATATATATATATATATATATATGTATGTATATATATATATATATGTATATATATATATATATATATATGTATATATATATCTATCTATCTAAGGTGGGTAAAATTCCCGAGATCCATGGACGAGTTCTCTCCAGCGGTCTCTGTCCCTCATTATCGCTGCCATATCCTGCATCTCCAACAGACCAGTGTCTGTCCTTAGGGCATCAACATATGTTAACCTTGGTCTTCCTCTTCTAGTGTGTCCATGTAGGGGTCTGAGACTTGGACACTGACCAAGAGACTCACTCAGATGGTGGATGGGTGCTACACGAGAATGCTGAGGATGGCTCTGAACATTAATCAGTATACACTGGGGATGAAAAACTCAGAGCTGTATGGGAGCATCCCAAAAGTCAGCTCAAAAATGACACAGAGGAGACTGAGGTTGGCTGGACATGCTCACCGACATCCAGAGTATATATATATATGTATATATATATATGTATATATATATATGTATATATATAGATTTTGAGTATATGTTGGTTGTATACCAACACCTCAGTATGCAGGCTGGAGCACTTGACGAAGTGCGCAGGTTGGTTTGGTTACTACGGAGTAATGTAAAATAAAGTTAAATAAAAAGTCAAATGTTTAAAATTTAGTTTCGTTTATTACTGCTATATATATTTCAGTGACAGCCATCTTTGGCTGTGACCTCTTCAGGCAGTTTGAATTAGTGTGGTATAGACAAGCACATATGTTGTTGAGGTTTATAATTTTGTCAATACTCTGATATGCCCAGTTCCTGGTTGGGTTGTTATTTCACTGAGGAACTGGAATCATATGAATTCAAACAAACGAATTTCAGTGTCAAAGGGCTTCTTCTCCTCTCATTGGTCAGTTATTAGAACATTCCTCATTCTAAGTGTTGTTATTGTTGGA
This sequence comes from Eledone cirrhosa, assembly GCA_964016885.1. Lineage (NCBI taxonomy): Eukaryota > Metazoa > Mollusca > Cephalopoda > Octopoda > Eledonidae > Eledone > Eledone cirrhosa. The sequence continues at coordinate 430,754,053 of OZ024740.1, forward strand.
GTTAGCTTATAAAATTGATAAAATGGTAGAAGGGACAAGGTATTAAAGGAACAAAATAACAAAAAAAAGTGTCAAACTTCCCATTGGTCAGTTCTGAGAGCATTCCTCAGTCAGAAGTCTATAGAATTCTTTCTGGGGTGAGGCTCCCTGTAGTGTTTGTGTGCTATTGTTAAGTACATTTGACCACTACCATTATTTTGGTAGTGTTGTTGGTGTTGTGGTGAGCTTATGTCTTGCTACTGCTGACAATTTAGAAGTATCCAGTGTGTGTTTTTTCTTCTTTTCTTCATCCCTCCTGCCACCATCTCTCATAGTCTGTCACTGAAATATATATACGCACACCCACACATATGTCTGCGTGTGTGTGCACACACACGCAGACATATGTGTGGGTGTGCGTGCGTGTGTGCATGCATGCACGCATGTGTGCGTGCATTGTATGCATGTATATTGTATGTATATATATATATGTATATTGTATGCATGCGTATTATATTGTGTGTATGTGTATATGTGACATGTATGTGAATATATGTATGTATGCGTATGAGTGTGTATGTGTAAGTGTATGATGTGTGTATGTATGTGTATATGTATGTATACTTTTCTGTAGAAATTCTCTCTATATGTGGTGTGTGGCACGAATTCCTCCTATAATACTCTTCTCTGAGAGGAGCACGATATGCAGAGTAACACATATGTATTGTCGAAGTTGAAACTGAGAACCACCACCCCTCCTGCTGACCCAAATGTTTACTGAGGACCAGAACACCATTCTCCGCAATATAAGAGCGAAATGCGCTTGCTGGACTATTGATGACCATAACATCACATTCCAAGGTAATGGCAAAACACAGTGAATGCTATGCACGACCAGAACATCACAACATGAATATCCGAGCAACAAAGATATAATATCAATAGGGGAATCAACTGAATTTTTTGAGTTGAAATACATATGGATATGTGTCTGTGTGTATCGGACACACGTACACATAAAGAAGCTGTTGACCTAAATATACCTGTCATGTCTGTCTGAATTCCTAAGGGAATTGTCGGCCAGTTGCTGTCTTGACCGATTGTAGTACCAGTGGGTGAATCATTTGAGTTTTTTGAGTTGAAATACATATAAATATGTGTCTGTGTGTGTCGGACACACGTACACATAAAGAAGCTGCCGACCTAAATGAGCCTGTCATGCCTGCCTGAATTTTCGGTCAGTTGCTGACTTGACCGATTAACCCCACAATTACTACGTAGCGGTTCTTGCACGTGACTGCTGGACCCGGATGAAACGAAGACGAAGAATTTCCTTGCGTACCGTTTTGTACCACAGATGCGACCTCACCCTGCCTCGTTAATGTCCTATCGACACCAAAGTTCAACGTTCGGGCGAATAGATTTGAATCCAACCACCAACAACATAGCTGAATGACCGATAATCACACCAAACCGGAGTATTGTGATCCTTGTGATTTCCAGATATACAACCACTGACACTGTTACGAAGACCAGAAAACCATACTCCATATATTGAACCAAGTGATTGATTTGTGCGACCAAAATAACACCAAACACATATTGAACTAGGAATATTGGATCCTCCGTCAATGTCCGGGTGAGCAAAAATAGATTTCTATCTGCATTGGAATTTACGAACTTGTGCATCTGCTGTGGTGTCAAAAACAAACGCACATGACCGCACAAATAAACAATGGACCATGCCACGTGGCTTGAACCCGTAAGTGAATTGAAGGTTCTGCAACTCTGATACACAGATTATTTATTATTAAGATGTATAAACTTGACATAACTATTATCATCTTATATTCTCTCAACTAATCACACTTGATCATATTTCTCTATCCCGTTTTCTCCTCCCATAATTATTATATTTTTATTATTATTTGAAAAAATCGGTTTTTTTACATTGTGTTTTCCCCTCCAAATATTCGCTTATATTTCTTTATATATTCTATATATATATTTTTTTATCTTTATTATTTCCACTTTTATCCTCCTTTATATTTTACCTTATTCTTACTTTTATACCTTATTATAGTGTAATCTTCCCCATGCCTTATTATACACTATTAATTATAGATTATTATTATTACTCTTTTTCCATTTCTAATTACCTCATGTACTTTCTCCTCCGCTATATATATATATATTGTATGCCCTTTGTGTTTGTGTAGCCTATGCGCACCCTCTGCACCATACTATCGACGCCACCCCATCTATGGTTCAGCTAACCACTCGACTCCCGGGAATGAATATGACCGCAGCTAGTAAACAAGGACCCACACCCACCCTCCCGCACAAAAATTAGACTTATCGTCCCCTACTTTTGCTCTTTACTCTCTTTACTCTTTGTTCTTGAATGTTTGGTTGGTAGAGTCCATAACACCAATCAAACCCCTTTTATAGCTCTGACGAATCCTACGGTTACGTAAGGAAGAATCATTGTAAGCCAATAAAAATATTTTGATGTTGTAGACGCTCCTGTGTTCTTTTTCATATATACGGCTCTGCTCCAAAGCATAGAGCTAATTATTATGCTGCCAATACCTTAATGGGACACGGGTATACAATACCTAACTCCTATTAACCTAAGTATATATATATATATATATATATATATATATATATCATCATCATCATCATCATCATCATCATCGTTTAACGTCCATGTTCCACGCTTGCATGGGTTTGGACGGGAGTTTTCCCACTTGAGGCAAGAGTGGTTGTCTTGCTCGCATAGGACTGTCTAGCGGGTTTTCTACAGCTGGATGCCCTTCCTAACACCAACCACATTTACAGTGTGGCACTGGGAGGTTTTTACCGTGTTGCCTACACGGCCACATTACAGCGTGGATTGTGTGTTTTTTTTGTCGTGACACCTACACAATCTTATTTGTTTCGGCCTGGATGTTGTGGCACCATCATAACTTTACATTGAAAGGGGCGGTGTGGATGGGGTGGGGGTGGTGGGACGGGGGTGTATTTTGTTAGAGATGCCTACTGGCTGTAGTAGGTTTTACTTTGTATTTAGGTAAGGCGGGTCTTCTCTATTACTGAGTACCGCCAAAGATCTCGGTCCAGTGATATTGTCTTGGAGAGGTGTAGGTGTGTGAGGTCGGAATTTATCAGGTCGTCCCAGGTTTTTCTGGGTCTGCCTACTCCGTGGCTACCGTCTATCTTTATTGCCCTGCACCTTTTTATACAGCTGTCGTCTTTCATGCGCATCACGTGACCATACCAACGTAGCCTTCTCTCGAGTAAACAACATCTGATCCCTCTTATTTCTAATTTTTCCCTTAGTTCGTTTATGCTTTGCCGTTCACGTGTATTACTATTATACATCCAGCAGAGCATGCAAGCTTCGTTCCTCTCTAGTCTGCGTATATCCTCTGCACAGGTCTCACTGCCAGGTCTCACTGCCATGCAACATTGCTGTTCGTATGCAGGCATCATACAGCCTGCCTTTCATTTTTAGGGAGAACCCTTTAGCGGCTAATAGTGGTATAAGCTCTCTGAACTTTTTCCATCCAGTTCTGACGCTAGCTACTGTACTTTCAGAACACCCTTCCCCACTGCTGATTTTGTCACCCAGGTAATGGAAGCTGTCCACTATTTCCATAGAACTCTCTGCGCAATTGAAAGAGCTAGTATTCTGTGGGCACTTGCTGCTACTTATTGCACCAGAGCACCGGCCACATGTAAATTTATGTTCTTAGTTAGCTTACCTGTGATCCCACTACATCTTTTATGCACCCATACTTAGCATTTGGGACATAAAATGGAGTTTCTACCTACGCCTTTCCTACACACTGAGCATGGCCATTTCCCGGAAGGGACCGGCACCTTATTTTCTTTCCTACAAACTCGAACTTTAGTCTTAGCCAGGTTAATTTTAAGGCCTTTTGATTTTAGGCCGTGCTTCCATGTTTGGAATTTCTTCTCTAGCTCGGCCATTGATTCAGCTATGAGCGTTAGATCATTTGCGTATAGGAGTTCCCATGGGCAGCCGGTCTTGAACTCCTCTGTTATAGCCTGAAGGGCAATAATAAATAGTAGGGGGCTAAGAACAGAGCCCTGATGAACACCAACTTTTACGCTAAACTCTTCACTATATTCGTTGTTAATTCTAACCTTGCTGACTGTTTCTTTATACATGGCTTGTATAGCTCTCACAAGCCATTCATCAACACCTAGTTTTCTAAGAACCCACCAGATAATGGAGCGGGGGACTCTGTCAAAGGCTTTCTCCAAGTCAACAAAAGCTAAGTATAGGGGTTTACTTTTAGCTAGGTACTTCTCCTGTAGTTGTCGTACAATGAAAAGAGCGTCTGTGGTACTTTTGCCTGACACAAACCCGAACTGCATTTCATCTAGATCAATTCTCTCTCTGATTAGTTGCGCTATTACTTTTTCCGTGACCTTCATGACCTGGTCGATTAATTTAATGCCTCTATAGTTACTCCTATCTAGGGCGTCTCCTTTACCCTTGTAGCAGTTAATGATGATGCTGCTACGCCAGTCCTTCGGAACAACCCCATTCTGTATGACTTGGTTTACTATCCGGGTGACCATGGTGTGTCCCACCATTCCAGATGCCTTCAGCATCTCAGCAACTATTTCCGAAGGCCCAGCCGCCTTACCCGTCTTCATATCTTTGATTGCCTTACTTATTATACTACCTTCGACTAACACTGCTGGTCCCTCTATTGGGTCGATGTGGAGGAGACTGTCTTTCTCCCATTTATTCTCCTCATTTAGTAGCCTTTCGTAGTGACACTTCCAAGCTACCTTCTTATCAGCGTCAGTGATGGCAAGTACGCCATCATCATTAAGTACACACTTTTCCCCGACAATATCACGGTTTTCCTTGACGCATTGTCTAGCAATCCTGAACACCTCACGTTTTTGGTCCTCGCGTTGTAGAACATGCTTGAACTTTCTACCTCTGCTTCCCTTCTTGCGAAGTACACTTGTCTCCTAGCTTCCCTCCTGGCCACTTGATAGTCCTCTCTACTTCCCCCATCCCGCCATACTTTCCAAGCCTGCTTTATGGCCTTAATTGACTCCTCCACCTTACTGTTCCACCACCATGTTACTCTCCTCCTGCCTATAGGCCTGCTCCGGCCACAGACTTCGTCTGCCGCCATCAACAGGTTTGCTTTCAGGAATTCCCACTGTTCCTCTATATTGTACGACTCTAATTGCTCTTCCTTACTGTCGAAAGCATCAAGTAATATGCTTTTTAAATTTATTTCTGGCTGTGGGGTCCTTGAGCTTCCATATTTTTCTCCTGAGGATAGTCCTCTTCTGCTGTCTAGTACGTCGCGTCCTGACTATGAGGTCGCTAATTATCAGTCTATGTTGGGAGGTGCATTCTTCATGGGGGAGGGATTTAGTGTTTACAACAGACACTCTGTCACGTCTTCTGGTAAGGATATAATCTACCTGGCTTGTATGTTCCCCGGATCTATAGGTGATCAAGTGATTGTCTCGTTTTTTGAAGTTAGTGTTACAGATAGTTAGGTTGTTTGCATCACAGAATTCCAGGATTCTGGAGCCTTCCTCGTTTCTAGTACCAAACCCATAGCCTCCGTGGATTCCGTCATAGCCGTCACAATGTTGTCCAACGTGGCCATTTAGGTCACCAGCAATAATTATATAGTCACTGTCGGTTATTTGGGAGGTAGTGAGCATCAGTGTCTCATAGAATCTGTCTTTTATAGCGCTAGGCAGTCCGGATTGGGGCGCGTATGCAGATATTACTGTCACAGTAGTTCTGTTTAGAACAAGTCTTATTTTAATTATTCTGTCATTCACTCTATTTACATCTATTATCTTATCCACCCATTTTTCTGCTAACATGATTCCTACCCCATCTATCCCATTGTCATTTCCCACCCAGAAAAGCGTATAGCAATGTCTTTTAGCCACAATGAATTTAGCAGACCCGCCCCTCCACCTGGTCTCTTGGATACAGCAAACATCAACCTCCTTACGTTCAAGCAATTCTACAACCTCGTTAGAGTGGCCTTTTAAGGTGCCTACATTCATGGTACCAACTCTGAAGTTTTGGATTGTGTTTGGAGGATGGGGCACAGGGAGGGGTGAGGGGGATGGGGTTGGGGTTATGTTATCCATCCGCGGCCGAAACAAAGAGGAGGGGGCCTTGCCCTTTCGTCCGGCATTCGTTATCTTTGGCATTGTCATCGAGTGTCCAGATTCTTCAGACTCTCCAGAAATTCCTTAGTCCATCCATCATATCGAAAAGCAGCCAGAAGTGATAGCATAGGCCGTTGACTTGTGATTGGTCCAAATAATAAGGTGGAGAGTGGGGGCGGGAGGGGTATGGGGGTAGTTAGCAAAGAGAATATTATTTAGAACAATATGAATGAATGGACCGATAGGCTGGAGAGAGATAAGAAAAATGGCATTTACATTATACTTCGCAGATATATATATATGTATATATATATATATGTATATATATATATATATATATATATATATATATATGTATATATATATGTATATATATATATATATGTATATATATATATATATATATGTATATATATATATATATGTATATATATATATATGTATATATATATATATATATGTATATATATATATTGTTATATTTGGGGAGGGTCATATTTGCGTAATATTGCCAGAATTAATAACAGAACACACTCACTGTTTGGTTGGTTTTCGCTTCTCGTTGTCTTTTATATATATATATATCTGCGATCTAACTTACTCGGTCCTCAATGTTGCCATTGACAACCAAAGAGACAGAGTCAGAGTATACGAAGGAGCCATGGAAATGTATAAGACCCTCATAGAACTGGACATGAAAGGAATTTGCCCACTATACAGGAGCAAATCATGGAATAGCTTAGATGGGGCTAGACATAAGATAGGGAAGGTCACATCATGGTACGACAACCAGAGATATCAGAGTGTCATGTTTGTGGACGCCACCCCTGGAGGGAAATTAGCTAACCAGTGTAGAAAGGCCCTGAGAAAGACCCACTTAAAAATAAAGGTGGTAGAAAAGCCAGGAACCACCATAAAATCCCTGATCAGCAAAACCTACCCTTTTAAGAAAACCCA
>OZ024740.1:430766192-430768692 GCA_964016885.1 Eledone cirrhosa
TATATATATATATATATATATATATATATATATATATATATATATATATATATATGCATACTTACATATATATATATATATATATATATATATATATATATATATATATATATATATATATATATATATATATATATATATATATCATCATCATCATCATCATCATCATCGTTTAACGCCCATGTTCCACGCTTGCATGGGTTTGGACGGGTGTTTTCCCACTTGAGGCAAGAGTGGTTGTCTTGCTCGCATAGGACTGTCTGGCGAGTTTTCTACAGCTGGATGCCCTTCCTAACACCAACCACATTTACAGTGTGGGGCTGGGAGGTTTTTACCGTGTTGCCTACACGGCCACATTACAGCGTGGACTGTCTGGCGGTTTTTCTACAGTTGGATGCCCTTCCTAACGCCAACCACATTTACAGTGTGGGACTGGGAGGTTTTTACCGTGTTGCCTACACGGCCACATTACAGCGTGGACTGTGTGTTTTTTGTCGTGACACCTACACGATCTCATTTGTTTCGGCCTGGATGTTGTGGCACCAACATAACTTTAAATTGAAAGAGGCGGTGTGGATGGGGTGGGGGTGGTGGGACGGGGGGTGTATTTTGTTAGAGATGCCTACTGACTGTAGTGGGTTTTACTTTGTATTTAGGTAAGGCGGGTCTTCTCTATTACTGAGTACCGCCAAAGGTCTTGGTCCAGTGACATTGCCTTGGAGAGGTGTAAGTGTGTGAGGTCGGAATTTATCAGCTTGTCCCAGGTTTTTCTGGGTCTGCCTACTCGTGGCTACCATCTATCTTTATTGCCCTGCACTTTGTTATACAGCTGTCGTCTTTCATGCGCATCACGTGACCATACCAACGTAGCCTTCTCTCGAGTAAACAACATCTGATCCCTCTTATTTCTAATTTTTTCCTTAGTTCGTTTATGCTTTGCCGTTCACGTATATTACTATTACACATCCAGCGGAGCATGCAAGCTTCGTTCCTCTCTAGCCTGCGTATATCCTTTGCACACAATGCCCAGGTCTCACTGCCATGCAACATTGCTGTTCGTATGCAGGCATCATACAACCTGCCTTTCATTTTTAGGGAGAACCCTTTAGCGGCTAATAGTGGTATAAGCTCTCTGAACTTTTTCCATCCAGTTCTGACTCTAGCTACTGTACTTTCAGAGCACCCCCCCCCCTACTGCTGATTTTGTCACCCAGGTAACGGAAGCTGTCCACTATTTCTATAGAACCCTCTGCGCAATTGAAAGAGCTAGTATTCTGTGGGCACTTGCTGCTACTTATTTCACCAGAGCACCGACCACATGTAAAATCTATGTTCTTAGTTAGCTTACCTGTGATCCCACTACGTCTTTTATGGACCCATACTTTGCATTTGGGACATAAAATGGAGTTTCTACCTATGCCTTTCCTACACACTGAGCATGGCCATTTCCTGGAAGGGACCGGCGCCTTATTTTCTTTCCTACAAACTCGAACTTTAGTCTTAGCCAGGTTAATTTTAAGGCCTTTTGATTCTAGGCCGTGCTTCCATGTTTGGAATTTCTTCTCTAGCTCGGCCATTGATTCATCTATGAGCGTTAGATCATCTGCGTATAGGAGTTCCCATGGGCAGCCGGTCTTGAACTCCTCTGTTATAGCCTGAAGGGCAATAATAAATAGTAGGGGGCTAAGAATAGAGCCCTGATGGACACCAACTTTTACGCTAAACTCTTCACTATATTCGTTGTTAATTCTAACCTTGCTGACTGTTTCTTTATACATGACTTGTATAGCTCTCACAAGCCATTCGTCAACACCTAGTTTTCTAAGAGCCCACCAGATAATGGAACGGGGGACTCTGTCGAAGGCTTTCTCAAAGTCGACAAAAGCTAAGTATAGGGGTTTACTTTTAGCTAGGTACTTCTCCTGTAGTTGTCGTACAATGAAAAGAGCGTCTGTGGTACTTTTGCTTGACACAAACCCGAACTGCATTTCATCTAGATCAATTCTCTCTCTGATTAGTTGCGCTATTACTTTTTCCGTGACCTTCATGACCTGGTCGATTAATTTAATGCCTCTATAGTTACTCCTATCTAGGGCGTCTCCTTTACCCTTGTAACAGTTAACGATGATGCTGCTACGCCAGTCCTTCGGAACAACCCCGTTCTGTATGACTTGGTTTACTATCCGGGTGACCATGGTGTGTCCCACCGTTCCAGAGGCTTTCAGCATCTCAGCAACTATTTCCGAAGGCCCAGCCGCCTTGCCTGTCTTCATATCTTTGATTGCCTTACTTATTATACTACCTTCGGCTAACACTGCTAGTCCCTCTATTGGGTCGATGTGGGGGAGACTGTCTTTCTCCCATTTATTCTCCTCATTTAGTAGCCTTTCGTAGTGACACTTCCAAGTTACCTTCTTATCAGCGTCAGTGATGGCAAGTACGCCATCATCATTAAGTACACACTTCTCCCCGACAATATCACGGTTTTCCTTGACACATT
>OZ024740.1:430776192-430778692 GCA_964016885.1 Eledone cirrhosa
CACTTCTATCTAGAGCTTCGTTATAGAAGGTCGCATTTTTATCAAATACATCTTGGTTAGACGAAAGGTTAGAAATTCTAAGTGATATATTATATGCAAGGTTTTTAAGGATAGATTTAGGGTGATTAGATTGTGAGTGTATGTAGTGTAAGTTTTGGTTGGGTTTATGGTAAGGTTGGTAGATACCCGTAGCTAAGTCTAAAGTTATATCTAGGAAATTAACTACTTTACTTGTGTTTTCAAAAGTAATATGAAGACTATAATAGTCTTTAAGGAAAGTTCTAATAAGCTTTTTGTTTTTTTCTATTTCTGAGAGGCTAAGGTTGTTGGAAAGAAGAAGACAGTCATCACGATATAAACCACCTTTAAGGTGGGGAAAGGAAGCATTTATGTTAAAAAGAAGAAAGAGGCCCACAAGATCAGTAATTTGGGCAGAATCGCTTGAACCCATAGTAATATCAAATAGATTACTATATGTGTTTCTGGTCCAGTATTCATTCTGAAATTCAATAAGTGTTAGTCTAGCATGTGTAATAATATTAATGTCATCCAAAGTTAAGTTAGATCTATTTTTAGCAAATATCAAAGCTTTGTTCAGGAGTATAGGTGATATAGAAGAATAGTAATTATCTATATCAAATTGTAGAAATGAAGCAGAAGATTTACATCTAATATTTTTAAACCAGTTAATTACCTGGGAAGTGTTTTCCCAGAGTGGTAAATTAACATGTTTTCTTATTTGTGGGATGACTCTATCCAAAATTTTTTTGCTAATTATTCCAATATCAGATTTGGAGGGACATATAAGTCTTATAGAAGGATTTGAGTTAAAGTTTGATTTATGATCTTTCAGGTTGAAGTGTGGTCTTTTCAATGCCAAAGGTTCAGTTCTATCTTCAATATTTAGTTTATTCACTATGTTGTGTGTTTTGTTGTTGATGTTGGTGAGTGACGCATTATTAGTTTTTCTATAATTTTTCCTGAGTTCTTTATATATGAACTCATTATAATTTTCAATATCCATGTGATATAAGTTTCCAGTTTTGTCCGAGTGGACATGGATTTTTTTAGACTTTTTTAGGTCCATAGATTTATCTACATATATGTATATATATATATGTATATATATATATGTATATATATATATGCATATATATATATATATATATATATATATATATATATATATATATATATATATATATATATATATATATATATATATATATATATATATATATATATATATATATATATATGTATATATATATGTATATATATATATACATATATATCTTGCTAAACAAATTCAGAAACGAAATATATATATATATATATGTATATATATATATGTATATATATATATATATATATATATATATATATATGTATATATATATATGTATATATATATATGTATATATATATATATATATATGTATATATATATGTATATACATGGAAAGTTATATTTAAATTGTTGGGTTACAACTAGTAAATATTTATAACTGATATAAAAGCACTCGACAAGTATTTGGAGTATATTTACGATATTAAATAAATGGAAACTATATTTATAAAACCATATTTATTTCATTATATATATTTCAGGGATATCATATTAACAATATGCTATGCCTTCCTCAGACAAAATACAATATAGACAGTTTTATAGATAAATAGATTTGACATACCGTTCAACATCGACTTGTATTTGAAAAGTTGATTTGGCAGTGAAAAAAATTGTAAACAGAAAGAAAGAGAGAAAAAAGGAAAGAAAGAAAAGAAAGAAAGAAAACGAAGAAAAAGAAGAAAAAGAAGAAAAAGAAGAAATGCATGGAACAAAATAGAGAGATGGAAAGATAGATAAAGAGAAGAACTTCATGTAAAGAAACAGAGAGAGATATATATAGAGAGAGGAAATAGATAGAGATAGATATATATAGAGAAAAGTAGGTAGTTGGACATCCGTTGAATAAACGTATCAATGATACATTTATTTATTTATTTATTTATTTAGCTCTAGTATTAATGTAAGGGAGATATATGTGGTTAGGAGAGAAACCAGCTGTTATATATAGAGAAAAATGAAAAGTAACCAGACATAGGCGAGGCATAAAAACCCTATGTTTTAATGTAGAAGTATTAGTATGTATAAAAACCAGGCACTATAATGTAAATATCAGTATTCCTGAATGAGACACGTATCCATAATGTGTGAAAAGTAATGATCTTATGTTTAGTTTTAAAAATTCATATGTTTATATGATAACTACAAACATCGATGTGAATTTACGTGATCAACTCTGCAAACCCCAATCTCAACGGAGAACATTCTCATTGTGCTATAAAAATTTAAGTATACATATATGTGTATATATATACACATATATATAGAGTCTATATTACTACTATTCTTGTCTTTACTCCACATGATTATTTATCAAGCAGAAATAGAGAACAGATTTCAATATATTAATAAAAAATATCAGAAACAAAA
>OZ024740.1:430783692-431028692 GCA_964016885.1 Eledone cirrhosa
TTAACAACTATAATAGAAAACATTACAATAATTCCAAAAGCCGAAAAAGAAATAGAACTAGAAATATATTATGGTTTGCTCCCCCTTTCTCACTAAATATTAAAACCCCTATTGCTAAACTATTCTTTAAAGCTCTTGACACACGCTTCCCTAGAACACATACATATTACTCAATTTTTAATAGACACACTATAAAATTAACTTACTCGTCCACCAAAAAATTAGCACAAAATATTAATAGAATTAATAATAGGAATTTAAAACCTAACCAAAATACCAATAATAACCCAAACAATATTCAATTAAATAACTGTAACTGTAGAAATAAATCTAACAATTGCTTAGCTAAAAATGTAGTGTACAATTGTAATGTTAAAACTAATTTAAATTCATTTAACTATGTTGGTTCCACCTCGACAGAATTTAAATTTCGCTTCAATAATCATAAGAATTCTTTCACAGATCCAAACAAAAGATCTTCAACTTCGCTATCTAGCCTACTATGGGACCTAAAACGAGATAATATTAAATATTCGATGAATTGGAATATTATTCCACAAGCTACTCCTTTTAATTCCTCTTCAGAGAATTGTGATCTTTGTATTGAAGAAATATTCTTTATATTAAAGTCCAAAAATTCCCTTAATCTAAGGAAGAATTTATTCAGTTGCTGCAGACATAGATTGAACTCAACGTTTAAATATAAATATAAATTTAAAATGTAGTATAAATAATTAAGTAATTTTAGTTAATATATGGAACCTGTCGATAAATCATTAGATTCCTTCACCTTTTTCTTTTTAAACTTTCTTCCTAAATATAAACAAGGATATAATAAACTACTCTAAAATGTCTATACTTCCAATGTATTAAATAAAATATACGTAAGGTAAATTTCTATACCAAATATAAGGTTATCTGTAGAATCATTGGTTTTTTTTTTTTAAATCTTTTAAATTATTTTTATTTATTTGTTTTGATTATGATAGCTTCTCATAACTTTCATATGTCTACCCTCTCAATATCTTGATTGAGATATACGTAGGATAAATTTCTATACTAAATATATAAAACATATTATTTTAACTTAAGATACTCTATAGTGTTTTAAAGATATTTAATGCTTTGATATTTCTAGATTTCTTTTGTCTATACTGATATAGCTGCATTTCCAAAATATACTCCTTTGGTATTTTAAATTTATTTTGTTATGGTTATGTTTATAATCCTTTAGTGAAATATTGATATTTGATTATCTCTATGCAAATGCATATGTGTATATTAACATGCATAAAAAGTGTTATAGATTTTTTTTGTGTCTATATATGTCTGTATATATACATGTGATGCGTGACGACGCACGCAAATATTTATTTATACATATGTATGTGTATATATGTATGTGTATATATCTATGTGGTTGGGAGGTATGTTGCAGATATGCATAATATTGGACACATGAATGGTAATCGTATATATGAGGACATGGATATTAATCGTATATATTTGTATATATATACTGTGAAATTTTTATAACACAAAGAATGTATAGCAGTGATTAAGAGAAATCATTTAGGTTTTCTATTTTCAGGACGTGCGTATCTATATGTATATATATATACATATATATTTGTATGTCTTTGCATAAAATACTGATCTCTATAGCAAGGGTACATTTTGAACTCAGATTTTGATATATTGATCTAAGTTTCTAAACTAAACATATAGTCATTATTGATCAATGTTTAATTTCTCATATTATATATCTATGTCCCATTCATGAATATTGATACTTATATTTTTATTATTCATTTCATATAAATTGTTAACTCAACTTAATATGACATGACGTAAAGTATTCATTTTCCCCCCTCTCTCTATATAGTATTTCTCTCTCTTGAGTTTTTCTCTCTGCATGATGACTTGATATCTCTCTGTTGCTTTCATTTGTTTTTCTTATTTCTTCCTTTTCTTTCTTTTTTATTTATTTTTTATTTTTTATTTCCTCCTATCTTTATTTATCTCTTTCTTTTCTCCATACATTTCTCTCTCCGATATTTCTCCAGGTTTTCGTTCTTTCTTTCTCTCTCTCCGTCTCTGTTCTTTTCTCTCTCTCCGTCTTTTTTCTTTTTCTTTATCTCCGTCTTTTTCTAATTGTGCTTAACACTATGACTTATTAAAACAATATAAACAATTCACTATCCAGACAGCCTCCGAAAGTAATGGTTGTATTTTAAAAGGGTACGTCAAAGCTATTTGTAAAACTGTTATATATTGTATTTTGTCTGATGAAGGCATACCATAATTTAATATGGTATCCCTGAAATATGTATAATGAAATAAATATGGTTTTATAAATATAGTTTCCATTTATTAATATCGTATATACATATATATATATATATATACATATATATATATATATATATACATATATATACATATATATATATATATACATATATATACATATATATATATATATACATATATATACATATATATATATATATATATATATATATATATATATATATATATATATATATATATATACATATATATATATATATATATACATATATTGGAAAATGTGTGTAATCCTTGGTACAGTTAGGTATATTAAGACAGGGGGGAAGAAAAAAATGGCTTCACTTGTGCTTTCAACAAATTTATTTTCTTCACAAAATCCAAAAAGAATTTTTTTCCGGATTAGAAAAAAAAAAAAAAATTAAAAAGAAAAACATTTTTTTTTCTAATCCGGAAAAAAAATTCTTTTTGGATTTTGTGAAGAAAATAAATTTGTTGAAAGCACAAGTGAAGCCATTTTTTTCTTCCCCCCTGTCTTTATATACATATATATACAAATATATACATATATACATATATCATTATCATCATCATCATCATCATCGTTTAACGTCCATGTTCCACGCTTGCATGGGTTTGGACTGGAATTTTCCCACTTGAGGCAAGAGTGGTTGTCATTGCTCGCATAGGACTGTCTGGCGGGTTTTCTACAGCTGGATGCCCTTCCTAACACCAACCACATTTACAGTGTGGGGCTGGGAGGTTTTTACCGTGTTGCCTACACGGCCACATTACAGCGTGGACTGTGTGTTTTTTTGTCGTGACACCTACACGATCTCATTTGTTTCGGCCTGGATGTTGTGGCACCAACATAACTTTACATTGAAAGGGGCGGTGTGGATGGGGTGGGGGTGTATTTGTTAGAGATGCCTACTGACTGTAGTGGGTTTTACTTTGTATTTAGGTAAGGCGGGTCTTCTCTATTACTGAGTACCGCCAAAGGTCTCGGTCCAGTGACATTGTCTTGGAGAGGTGTATGTGAGGTCGGAATTTATCAGCTCGTCCCAGGTTTTTTCTGGGTCTGCCTACTCCGTGGCTACCGTCTATCTTTATTGCTCTGCACTTTGTTATACAGCTGTCGTCTTTCATGCGCATCACGTGACCATACCAACGTAGCCTTCTCTCGAGTAAACAACATCTGATCCCTCTTATTTCTAATTTTTTCCTTAGTTCGTTTATGCTTTGCCGTTCACGTATATTACTATTACACATCCAGCGGAGCATGCAAGCTTCGTACCTCTCTAGTCTGCGTATATCCTCTGCACACAATGCCCAGGTCTCACTGCCATGCAACATTGCTGTTCGTATGCAGGCATCATACAACCTGCCTTTCATTTTTAGGGAGAACCCTTTAGCGGCTAATAGTGGTATAAGCTCTCTGAACTTTTTCCATCCAGTTCTACCTCGAGCTACTGTACTTTCAGAGCACCCTCCCCACTGCTGATTTTGTCACCCAGGTAACGGAAGCTGTCCACTATTTCTATAGAGCCCTCTGCGCAGTTGAAAGAGCTAATATTTTGTGGGCACTTGCTGCTACTTATTGCACCAGAGCACCTGCCACATGTAAAATCTATGTTCTTAGTTAGCTTACCTGTGATCCCACTACATCTTTTATGCACCCATACTTTGCATTTGGGACATAAAATGGAGTTTCTACCTATGCCTTTCCTACACACTGAGCATGGCCATTTCCCGGAAGGGACCGGCGCCTTATTTTCTTTCCTACAAACTCGAACTTTAGTCTTAGCCAGGTTAATTTTAAGGCCTTTTGATTCTAGGCCGTGCTTCCATGTTTGGAATTTCATCTCTAGCTCGGCCATTGATTCAGCTATGAGCGTTAGATCATCTGCGTATAGGAGTTCCCATGGGCAGCCGGTCTTGAACTCCTCTGTTATAGCCTGAAGGGCAATAATAAATAGTAGGGGGCTAAGAACAGAGCCCTGATGGACACCAACTTTTACGCTAAACTCTTCGCTATATTCGTTATTAATTCTAACCTTGCTGACTGTTTCTTTATACATGGCTTGTATAGCTCTCACAAGCCATTTGTCAACACCTAGTTTTCTAAGAGCCCACCAGATAATGGAACGGGGGACTCTGTCGAAGGCTTTCTCCAGGTCGACAAAAGATTAAGTATAGGGGTTTACTTTTAGCTAGGTACTTCTCCTGTAGTTGTCGTACAATGAAAAGAGCGTCTGTGGTACTTTTGCTTGACACAAACCCGAACTGCATTTCATCTAGATCAATTCTCTCTCTGATTAGTTGCGCTATTACTTTTTCCGTGACCTTCATGACCTGGTCGATTAATTTAATGCCTCTATAGTTACTCCTATCTAGGGCGTCTCCTTTACCCTTGTAACAGTTAACGATGATGCTGCTACGCCAGTCCTTCGGAACAACCCCATTCTGTATGACTTGGTTTACTATCCGGGTGACCATGGTGTATCCCACCGTTCCAGAGGCTTTCAGCATATATACATATATATATATATATATACATATATATATATATATATATACATATATATATATATATATACATATATATATATACATATATATATACATATACATATATATATATACATATATATACATATACATATACATATATATATATATACAAATATATACACATATATATATATACATATATATATATATACATATATATACACATATATATACATACATATATATGCACATATATATACATACATATATATACACATATATATACATACATATATATACACATATATATAAATATATATATACATATATACATATATATATATATATATATATATACATATATATATATACATATATACATACATATATATACATAGCGGCGATGAATTAGTTTTGCGAGGTTTTTTATATGAAATCGTGTGTCGAAACAGATATTGTTATATTTGGGGAGGGTCATATTTGCGTAATATTGCCAGAATTAATAACAGAACACACTCACTGTTTGGTTGGTTTTCGCTTCTCGCTGTCTTTTATATATATATATCTGCGATCTAACTTACTCGGTCCTCAATGTTGCCATTGACTGACCGGCGGTCAAAAATAATACAGATACAATATAGACAAACACATATATATATAGTTTACATAATTTACATAAATCTTTCGTTGCACATCTGCAACATCGTCAGTGGTGTTATATTCATTGTTCCTCCTGTTGTGTTGTATGTCTACGCCATTTTTTTGTTCAGTCTGTCTATATATTTATTTATTTATTTGCTTGTTTGTTTATCTTATTTTATTTTGTCTTCTTTGCGCATGCGTTTGCGTGTGTGTATAGTGTTATGTGTGATGTGTGACTAGTGTGTATAGTGTTGTGTCTGCTGGGTGACTAGTGTGTGTTTATGTGCTTGTGTATGTATTTATTTATCTTATTTTATTTAATTTAATTTACTTATTTATTTATACTTCTCTTAGGTCAGTGTTGTTTGTTTGGGTGTTGTTGTTGTTCCACTCATTCTTTCTGTTTAGCTTTGGTCTTCTAATTTCTATTTCACTGGCCTCTCTGATTTGCCTATCTGCTGGGTCATTCCTATGTTTAGATATTATTCTAATTTCTATGTTGTCTATGTTACCGTCATGTTGTTGTCTAGCATGTTCGTATAGTACTGACCCGTTTTTTCGTCCTTTTAGTTCCCCCCAGTGTTGGTCTATCCTTTCACCTATGCTACGAGCTGTCTCACCTATGTATGTTGTTGTCGTGTTTCTGCAAGTACCCTCTGTACATCTTATGCTATAGACTACGTTTCTAGTTTTACAGTTTATCCGGGGGTTCACCTTACATATGATACATTTCCTATTGGTACAGTGGGTTTTCTTAAAAGGGTAGGTTTTGCTGATCAGGGATTTTATGGTGGTTCCTGGCTTTTCTACCACCTTTATTTTTAAGTGGGTCTTTCTCAGGGCCTTTCTACACTGGTTAGCTAATTTCCCTCCAGGGGTGGCGTCCACAAACATGACACTCTGATATCTCTGGTTGTCGTACCATGATGTGGCCTTCCCTATCTTATGTCTAGCCCTATCTAAGCTATTCCATGATTTGCTCCTGTATAGTGGGCAAATTCCTTTCATCTCCAGTTCTATGAGGGTCTTATACTTTTCCATGGCTCCTTCGTATACTCTGACTCTGTCTCTTTGGTTGTAGCCAGAGAACTGCATGCGGTTGATGAAGTGTTGGATGTGTCCTTCCATTTCTGTTGGGTCGCACATGCTGGACACATTCTTCATCACTCGTACCAAATCTGCGATCAGAATATTAAACTTAGCACTACTGGACATTGCTGAGTTTTTGAGTATCAGGTATTTGGAGGCCATGGGTTTAGCATAGTGTGAGTGGAGAATTTGGGCTCTCTCGTCTATAGTGTTAATCCAGAGTTCTGTGTCTAATACAGGTAGTCTATTGTTAGGGTGTTTGGAAGGGAAGTCTATAGTTACAGTTATACTCTGGTGTATGGAATTAGCTATCTGCTGGATGCTTTCCATCGTGCTACGTTCTAAATCAAACTTGTTAGTGCTCTCTAGTGGGGGTGTTCTTATAGCTATATTGATATCGTCTACATAACGAGAGTACATGATGAGGTCTATGGAGCTTTCATTAAGGAGATCTTTAAGTCTCCTTTCCCACCATACCATGAAAAGGTTGGCAACATCACCAGCTATGCTGACGCCGATGGCTGCTCCCTCATTTTGGGTGTAGATTTTCTCATTGAACTTAAATATGTGGCCCTTTAGGGTAGTTTTGATACTAGCCCCTATTGCATGTGCGACCATTTTTTTTTTTTTTTTTCTTACCTGATCAGTGTTTTGGGGGGTCCGTATAGCTTTGGTCCACCCAATCCACCTTCCTATGGGAGTCTTTTTAGCCATTGAGGTTATGGTGGGGGGTCTACCTCTTATAGGTCTACTAGGGCAGAAACATCTAAGGTCATGGCTGTCTAGGTAGTCAGTGTCGTAGGTAAGTCTAAGTAGGAGGCCCAGTTCGTCTGTGTCGACGTCGCAGAACTCCACCTCTGTGAAATAGAAATTAGAAGACCAAAGCTAAACAGAAAGAATGAGTGGAACAACAACAACACCCAAACAAACAACACTGACCTAAGAGAAGTATAAATAAATAAGTAAATTAAATAAAATAAAATAAGATAAATAAATACATACACAAGCACATAAACACACACTAGTCACCCAGCAGACACAACACTATACACACTAGTCACACATCACACATAACACTATACACACACGCAAACGCATGCGCAAAGAAGACAAAATAAAATAAGATAAACAAACAAGCAAATAAATAAATAAATATATAGACAGACTGAACAAAAAAATGGCGTAGACATACAACACAACAGGAGGAACAATGAATATAACACCACTGACGATGTTGCAGATGTGCAACGAAAGATTTATGTAAATTATGTAAACTATATATATATGTGTTTGTCTATATTGTATCTGTATTATTTTTGACCGCCGGTCAGTCAATGGCAACATTGAGGACCGAGTAAGTTAGATCGCAGATATATATATATAAAAGACAGCGAGAAGCGAAAACCAACCAAACAGTGAGTGTGTTCTGTTATTAATTCTGGCAATATTACGCAAATATGACCCTCCCCAAATATAACAATATATATACATATATATATATATATACATACATATATATATATATATACATATATATATATATATATATATATACACATATATATATACTTATATATATATATACACATATATATATATATATACATATATATATATATATACACAAAGCAAAGCATAAACGAACTAAGGAAAAAATTAGAAATAAGAGGGATCAGATGTTGTTTACTCGAGAGAAGGCTACGTTGGTATGGTCACGTGATGCGCATGAAGGACGATAGCTGTATAACAAAGTGCAGGGCAATAAAGATAGACGGTAGCCACGGAATAGGCAGACCCAGAAAAACCTGGGACGAGCTGATAAATTCCGACCTCACACACTTACACCTCACCAAGACAATGTCTTGGACCGAGACCTTTGGCGGTAAAAAATATTAATTAAAATTAATACAGTTGCCAATATGGGTTTGTTTTTATTGATTTATTATTTTAAATTGAGACAGGCAAACACTATTAATTTTAATTAATATTTTTCAATCTAGCTAACTTGGTAATTTGCAATACAAGCACTTATATAATTGTATTAGTGTTTATCATATATTAATTTATATTAATTTATATTTCACGGCTCAGAAATATCTCTTTCTTTGAGCTATTTAATTGTAAAAGACTGTTTGAGTTTATAACTCTATATATAGTATCAACTGCTCCTTTTGTTGAGCTAAATTTTAGTCCCATAAAAACGGCTGTTATTTCTAGCGGCACGAGTATAGGACTGGCCAGGCGCTGAGAAACCATGTGCGTTCAACACTTCTCTATCAGTCCTCCTAAGTATTTTGAGGTGAAACATACTAATTTCTGGATACCTGCCGAAGAGCACAGAAATGAAATTTTCACTTATCGTTGCAAAACGGATTTGAGTTTTGAAATTTAGATTTGTCTGCGGAACAGATTTGGGTTTTGAAATTTAAATTTGTCCAGGTATCATGGCTATTGCCAATATGGGTTTGTTTTTATTGATTTATTATTTTAAATCGAGACAGGTAAACTGTATTAATTTTAATTAATATTTTTCAATCTAGCTAACTTGGTCATTTGCAATACAAGCACTTATATAATTGTATTAGTGTTTATCATATATTAATTTATATTAATTTGTATATGTATGTATATATATAATATATATATATATGTATGCATTGTATATATTATAATATTTATGTATGTATTGTATATATTATAATATTTATGTATGTACATATATATATATATATATATATATATATATATATAAATATATATATATATGTATGTATATATATATATATATATATATATATATATATATATATATATATATATATATATATATATATATATATATATGTATGTATGTATATATATATATATATGTATGTATGTATATATATATATATATATATATATATACATACACACATAGTATATATATATATATATATATATACATACACACACATAGTATATATATATATATATATATATATATATATATATACATACACACATAGTATATATATATATACATACACACATAATAAATATATATATATATATATATATATATATATATATATACATACACACATAGTATATATATATATATTTATACATACACACAGTATATATATATATATACTATTATTCTGTAAGCTAATAATAGATCAACAATATTTCCTAATTTAGCTGTTATGTTATTTACTACAACATTCTCTTTGTTTCAAATCCACTTTTAACATTTATTTAATAGTTAAGTTTATTTCCTTTATTTCCAAAGTGATTAAGTAAAGATGTTTCAAATATCTACCCTTGTTAAATTTTATTTCCTTTCTTTTGGTTCCTTTTTTCATTTCTGCTTCATAATTTAATTTAAAAAATATTTTTCATTTTTAATATAATGAAACTTCGTGTACAGTACTTAGGTGCACTACAACTCATCAAAGGTGCATCTATAGTACATAGAATAATTGTTTTCTGCTTTTGACACAAGGCTAGCAATTACCCAGTGCATTACTGGTACTTTATTTTGTCAAGCCCTTAAGGATGAAAGGCAAAGTTTACCTCGGCGGGATTTGAATTATAATGAAACTTATTGTGTACAGTGCTCAGGCACACTACAACTCATCAAAGGTGCATGTATAGTACATAGAATAATGTACAAATGTCAGGAAAGTGAACAGTGTATGAGTCATGATATACACACAGATACTCATACACAAAAACGTGCAAGTGTATAGAGGAGGATTACCAGGTGTATATCATGACTCATACACTGTTCACTTTCCTGACATATGTACATTATTCTATTTACTATACATGCACTTTTGATGATTTGTAGTGCACCTGAGCACTACACAATAATTTTTATTATTATTATTGACAATAGATCTTTGAAAAAAGTGGAATAAAACTAATGGACTAAGTTATGAAAGTGTTGGAAAGAGTTCTAGCACAACTAATTTGGGGAAAAGTCTAATTAGATGAGATGCAGTTTGGTTTTGTCCCAGGGAAAAGTACCACAGATGCCCTATTCTTAGACAACTACAAGAGAAGTTCCTAGCTAAAAATAAGCCTCTATATTTAGCTTTTGTTGATCTAGAGAATGCCTTTGACAGAGTACCTTAATCTGTTATTTGGTGGTCCTTAAGGAAACTAGATGTAGAAGAATAGCTTATGAGAGCAGTGCAAGTCATGTACAGAGGAGCTGCCAGTAATGTGAGAGAAGGAAAGGAGTTTAGTGAGGAATTCAAGGTACAGGTAGGTGTTCAGCAGGGTTTAGTCCTCAGTCCATTTCAATTTATTATAGTTTTCCAGGCAATAACAGAGGCATTTAAGACTGGCTGTCCATGGGAACTTCTTTATGCTGATGATATGGTTCTTATAGCTGAGTCTAGGGAAGAACTAAAGAATAGGTTCCAAGTGTAGGTACAGAATTTAGAATAAAAAAGGCTGAGAGCAAAAACTAAAGTGTTAGTAAGGCGGAAAGAAGACAGAACCCTGATCTCATCAGGGAAATGGCCCTGTTTGATATGTAGTAAAGGAGTAGGCAGAGACTTTATACAATAAACACAATGCAAATCTAGGGTACATGAGGTGTAGTGGGATAGCAGGCAGACTAACAGGAAAGAAAGACTTTGTTGGTAATAGATGTACTAATTGATAGTAAGAGGGTTAGAGATATAAACCTTTTCTAATCCAATGAAGTATCCATAGAAGTGGTTGATAGCTTCTACTACCTAAGTGATCTAATTAATAGTGGAGCATAATAGATAGAATAAGGACAGGATGGAATAATTTCAGGGAGCTGTTCCCTCTGCTGCCAACAAAAGGTTTCTTCATAAAAGGTTTCTTCTACAGGCTGGATGTGGGATCATGTATGGTAGAGAAATAGGGAGAGTGGATGCAGAAGACATGCAAAGGCTGGAGAGAAATAAAGCAACCATGTTTTGATGGAGGTGCAATGTTAATGTGTGAGAAGGACAAAGCATGGATAAATTAAGAGAAAAACTGGTTTTAAGAAGAATCAGATGTCGTGTGTGAGAGAGAAGAGTGCACTGGTATATGTGATGGCAAGAAGCTGTGGGAGAGGAAGACCTGGGCTGAGGTGGAGAGAACTGATCTACAATTACTGAAGCCTACAGGGGAGAAGTCAAAGGAATCATCAGAAGTGGAGAGATCTGCGGAAACTGATCCGTCCAGCCCATGCAAGTGTGGAAATATGGACAAAAATGATGACCATTACACAAATATTTTATATTATATAGTGGTATAACTACCAATATATAATGGTGTAATTAGCAATATACAGTGGTGTAAATAGCAATATGTAGTGCTGTAACTACCAATATACAGTGGTATAACTACCAATATACAGTGGTGTAACTACCCATATACAGTGGTATAAGTACCAATATATAGTGGTTTAACTACCAATATACAGTGGTATAACTACCAATATATAGTGGTGTAACTACCAATATATAGTGGTATAACTACCAATATATAGTGGTATAACTACCAATATATAGTGGTGTAACTACCAATATATAGTGGTATAACTACCAATATACAGTGGTGTAACTATCAATATACAGTGGTATAACTACTAATATACAGTGGTATAACTACCAATATACAGTGGTATAACTACCAATATATAGTGGTGTAACTACCAATGTATAGTGGTATAACTACTAATATATAGTGGTATAACTACCAATATACAGTGGTGTAACTACTAATATACAGTGGTATAACTACCAATATACAGTGGTGTGTAACTACTAATATACAGTGGTGTAACTACTAATATACAGTAGTATAACTACCAATATATAATGGTGTAACTACCAATATACAGTGGTATAACTATCAATATACAGTGGTATAACTACCAATATACAGTGGTGTGACTACTAATATACAGTGGTATAAGTAACAATATACAGTGGTGTAATTACCAATATACAGTGGTGTAACTACCAATATACAGTGGTGTAACTAGCAATATATAGTGGTGTAACTACTAATATATAGTGGTGTAACTATCAATATACAGTGGTATAACTACCAATATACAGTGGTGTAATGACTAATATACAGTGGTGTAACTACCAATATATAGTGGTATAACTACCAGTATATAGTGGTATAACTACCAATATACAGTGGTGTAACTACCAATATACAGTGGTATAACTACCAATATACAGTGGTGTAACTACCAATATACAGTGGTGTAACTACTAATATACAGTGGTATAACTACCAATATACAATGGTGTAACTACCAATATACAGTGGTGTAACTACCAATATACAGTGGTGTAACTACCAATATACAGTGGTGTAACTACCAATATACAGTGGTGTAACTACCAATATACAGTGGTGTAACTACTAATATACAGTGGTATAACTACCAATATACAGTGGTGTAACTACCGATATAAAGTGGTATAACTACCAATATATAGTGGTATAACTACCAATATACAATGGTATAACTACCAATATGAAGTGGTATAACTACCAATATACAGTGGTATAACTACTAATATACAGTGGTATAACTACCAATATACAGTGGAATAACTACCAATATACAGTGGTGTAACTACTAATATACAATGGTGTAACTACCAATATATACTGGTATACCTACCAATATACAGTGGTATAACTACCAATATACAGTGGTATAACTAGCAATATACAGTGGTATAACTACTAATATACAGTAGTGTAAGTACCAATATACAGTGGTGTAACTACCGATATAAAGTGGTATAACTACCAATATAGAGTGGTGTAACTACTAATATACAATGGTATAACTACCAATATACAGTGGTATAACTTCCAATATACAGTGGTATAACTAGAAATATACAGTGGTATAACTACCAATATATAGTGGTATAACTACCAATATACAGTGGTATAACTACCAATATAGAGTGGTGTAACTACTAATATACAATGGTATAACTACCAATATACAGTGGTATGACTACCAATATACAGTAGTATAACTACCAATATACAATGGTGTAACTACCAATATACAGTGGTGTAACTACCAATATACAGTGGTATAACTACCAATATATAGTGGTATAACTACTAATATATAGTGGTATAACTACCAATATACAGTGGTATAACTACTAATAGACAGTGGTGTAAGTACCAATATAGAGTGGTATAACTACCAATATACAGTGGAATAACTACCAATATACAGTGGTGTAACTGCCGATATAAGGTGGTATAACTAGCAATAGAGAGTGGTGTAACTACTAATATACAGTGGTGTAACTACCAATATACAATGTAGTAACTACTAATATACAGTGGTATAACTACGAATATACAGTGGTATAACTTCCAATATACAGTGGTATAACTAGCAATATATAGTGGTATAACTACTATTATACAGTGGTATAACTACCAATATATAGTGGTGTAACTACCAATATACAGTGGTATAACTACCAATATACAGTGGTGTAACTACTAATATACAGCGGTATAACTACCAATATACAGTGGTGTAACTACTAATATACAGTCGTATAAGTACCAATATACAGTGGTGTAACTACCATTATACAGTGGTATAACTACAAATATATAGTGGTATAACTACTAATATACGATGGTATAACTCCCATTATAAAGTGGTGTAACTACCAATATGCAGTGGTATAAGTACCAATATACAGTGGTGTAACTACTAATATACAGTGGTATAAGTACCAATATACAGTGGTGTAACTACCAATATACAATGTAGTAACTACTTATATACAGTGGTATAACTACCAATATACAGTGGTATAACTACTAATATACAGTGGTGTAACTACTAATATACAGTGGTATAACTACCAATATACAGTGGTTAAACTACCAATATACAGTGGTATAACTACCAATATACAGTGGTGTAACTACTAATATACAGTGGTATAACTACCAATATACAGTGGTGTAACTACCAATATACAGTGGTATAACTACCAATATACAATGGTATAACTACCATATATAATGGTATAACTACCAATATAGAGTGGTATAACTACCAATATACAGTGATGTAACTACCAATAGACAGTGGTATAACTACCAATATATAGTGGTGTAACTACCAATATACAGTGGTATAACTACCAATATACAGTGGTATAACTACCAATATACAGTAGTATAACTACCAATATAAAATGGTGTAACTACCAATATACAGTGGTGTAAATATCAATATATAGTGGTGTAACTAGCAATATACAGTGGCATAACTACTAATATACAGTGGTATAACTACCAACATACAGTGGTGTAACTACCAATATACAATAGTATAAATACCAATATACAGTGGTATAACTACCAATATACAGTGGTGTAACTACCGATATAAAGTGGTATAACTACCAATATAGAGTGGTATAACTACTAATATACAGTGGTGTAACTACCAATATGCAGTGGTATAACTACCAATATACATTGGTGTAACTACTAATATACAGCGGTGTAACTACCAATATACAATGTAGTAACTACTAATATACAGTGGTATAAGTACCAATATAGAGTGGTATAACTACTATTATACAGTGGTATAACTACCAATATATAGTGGTGTAACTAGCAATATGCAGTGGTGTAACTACCAATATACAGTGGTATAACTACTAATATACAGTGGTGTAACTAACAATATATAGTGGTATAACTACTATTATACAGTGGTATAGCTAACAATATATAGTGGTATAAATACTATTATACAGTGGTATAACTACCAATATATATTGGTGTAACTACCAATATAAAGAGGTGTAACTAGGAATATGCAGTGGTATAACTACCAATATACTGTGGTATAACTACCAATATATAGTGGTGTAACTACCAATATACAGTGGTGTAACTACCAATATACAGTGGTATAACTACTAATATACAATGGTGTAACTACTAATATACAGTGGTATAAATACCAATATATAATGGTGTAACTACCAATATACAGTGGCATAACTATCAACATACAGTGGTATAACTAACAATATACAGTGGTGTAACTACTAATATACAGTGGTATAAGTACCAATATACAGTGGTGTAACTAGCAATATACAGTGGTATAACTACCAATATACAATGGTGTAACTACTAATACATAGTGGTATATCTACCAATATATAGTGGTATAACTGCCAATATATAGTGGTATAACTACCAATATATAGTGGTATAACTACTAATATACAATGGTATAACTACCATTATACAGTGGTGTAACTAACAATATACAGTGGTGTAACTACTAATATACAATGGTATAACTACCATTATACAGTGGTATAACTACTAATATACAGTGGTATGACTACCAATAAATAGTGGTATAACTACCAATATACAGTGGAATAACTACCAATATACAGTGGTGTAACTACCAATATACAGTGGTATAACTACCAATATATGGTGGTATAACTAGCAATATACAGTGGTGTTACTACCAATATACAGTGGTATAACTACCAATATACAGTGGTATAACTACCAATATATAGTGGTATAACTACCAATATGCAGTGGTATAACTATCAATATACAGTGGTGTAACTACCAATATATAGTGGTGTAACTAGCAATATATAGTGGTATAACTACTATTATACAGTGGTATAACTACCAATATATAGTGGTATAACTACCAATATGCAGTGGTATAACTATCAATATACAGTGGTGTAACTACCAATATACAGTGGTGTAACTACCAATATACAGTGGTGTAACTACCAATATAGAGTGGTGTAACTAGCAATATATAGTGGTATAACTACTATTATACAGTGGTATAACTACCAATATATAGTGGTGTAACTAGCAATATATAGTGGTGTAACTACCAATATGCAGTGGTATAACTACCAATATACAGTGGTGTAACTACCAATATACAGTTGTGTAACTACCAATGTATAGTGGTATAACTACTAATATACAGTGGTATAAGTACCAATATACAGTGGTGTAACTACTAATACATAGTGGTATAACTACCATATATAATGGTATAACTACCAATATAGTGTGGTATAACTACCAATATACATTAGTATAACTACCAATATATAGTGGTGTAACTACCAATATACAATGGTGTAACTACTAATATACAGTGGTATAAGTACCAATATACAGTGGTGTAACTAGCAATATACAGTTGTGTAACTACCATTATACAGTGGTATAACTACCAATATATAGTGGTATAACTACCAATATATAGTGGTATAACTACTAATATACAGTGGTATAACTACCATTATACAGTGGTGTAACTACCATTATATAGTGGTATAAGTACCAATATACAGTGGTGTAACTACTAATACATAGTGGTATATCTACCAATATGCAGTGGTATAACTATCAATATACAGTGGTGTAACTACCAATATACAGTGGTGTAACTACTAATATACAGTGGCATAACTACCCATATACAGTGGTATAACTACCAATATACAGTAGTATAACTACCAATATACAGTGCTATAACTACCAATATACAGTGGTGTAACTACCTATACACAGTGGTGTAAATACCAGTATATAGTGATATAACTACCAATATACAGTGGTATAACTACCAATATACAGTGGTGTAACTACCAATATACAGTGGTGTAACTACCAATATATAGTGGTATAACTACCAATATACAGTGGTGTAACTACCAATATAAAGAGGTGTAACTACCAATATACAGTGGTATAACTACCAATATACAGTGGTGTAACTACCAATATACAATGGTGTAACTACCAATATACAGTGGTGTAACTAGCAATATATAGTGGTATAACTACTATTATACAGTGGTATAACTACCAATATACAGTGGTGTAACTACCAATATGCAGTGGTATAACTATCAATATACAGTGGTATAACTACCAATATATAGTGGTGTAACTACTAATATACAGTGGTATAACTACTAATATACAGTGGTATAACAACCCATATACAGTGGTGTAACTAGCAATATACAGTGGTGTAACTAGCAATATACTGTTGTGTAACTACCATTATACAGTGGTATAATTACCAATATATAGTGGTATAACTACCAATATACAGTGGTATAACTACTAATATATAGTGGTGTAACTAGCAATATACAGTGGTATTACTACTAATATACAGTGGTGTAACTACTAATATACAGTAGTATAACTACCAATATACAGAGGTGTAACTACTAATATACAGTGGTATAACTAACAATATATTTATATAACTACCAATATACAGTGGTGTAACTACCAATATATAGTGGTATAACTACCAATATAGAGTGGTATAACTACCAATATACAATGGTGTAACTACTAATATACAGTGGTATATCTACCAATATACAGTAGTATAACTACCAATATATAATGGTGTAACTACCAATATACAGTGGTATAACTATCAATATACAGTTGTATAACTACCAATATACAGTCGTGTAACTACTAATATACAGTGGTATAAGTACCAATATACAGTGGTGTAATTACCAATATACAGTGGTGTAACTACCATTATACAGTGGTGTAACTACTAGTATACAGTGGTATAACTACTAATATACAGTGGTATAACTACACATATACAGTGGTGTAACTACCAAGTTACAGTGCTATCTATCTATCTAAGGCGGGTAAAATTCCCGTGATCCATGGACGAGTTCTCTCCCGCGGTCTCTGTCCCTCATTATCGCTGCCATGTCCTGCATCTCCAACTGACCAGTGTCTGTCCTTAGGGCATCAACATACGTTAACCTTGGTCTTCCTCTTCTAGTGTGTCCATGTAGGGGCTCCCAAAGGAGCACTGAGTGCAATGTCAACTCTGGATGTCGGTGAGCATGTCCAGCCAACCTCAGTCTCCACTGTGTCACTTTTGAGCTGACATTTGGGAGGCTCCCATACAGCTCTGAGTTTTTCATCCTCAGTGTATACTGATTAATGTTCAGAGCCATCCTCAGCATTCTCGTGTAGCACCCATCCACCATCTGAGTGAGTTTCTTGATCAGTGTCCAAGTCTCAGACCCATACAGCAGCACAGACTCCACTACAGCATTGAAGAGGCGGATTTTCAGGTCTCTACGAAAGTCCGACTTCCACACCGATCTCAAGCTGTGGCACGCCGCCCAGGCCTTGCTCTTCCTCTCAACCACATCATCTTCGGTATTCCCAATCCTTGCTCCCAAATACAGGAAGTCGTCTACCAATTCCAGCGGCTTCCCGCCTACATTAGTGATCCCCTCTGGCTTCTCAACATTCTCTACCAGATATTTTGTTTTAGTCTCATTCATTCTCAGCCCCACACTCATCGACACAGTCTCAACCTCCCGCATCAAATCCTCTGCCTCCTTCACTGTATTTGTCACCCAAACTATGTCATCGACAAATTCAGCATCCGATACCTTTTTTGCCCTAACTCTCCTGCTCTGAGCCGGTGCTACAGTAAAGCCAGAGTCCTGGTGTTTCTCCAGTGCAAGGCGCATACAATAGTCCACTACGATGATAAAAAGATAGGGAGCCAATGTATCTCCCTGGAGCACTCCAGCCAGTATCTCAAAGAACTCTGTCATCCCATCAGGTGTAATGACTTGGGCTTTGGTGTTGGTGTAGAGCAGTGATATCAGGTCCACTATCTTCTTGGGGATTCCATAAGCCTGTAAGATCTTCATCAGGCAGTAACGGTCCACAGAATCAAAGGCCTTCCTAAAGTCAATGAAAACCATGACCGCAGGAAGGCACTTTGCTCTAGCTCCCTCTAATATCCTCCTCAGCATCAGGATGTGACTGGTGGTTGATCTACCCTCTCTGAAGCCGTTCTGGTTGTCCCTGAGCTTCTTCTCCATCTCAGGCTGGATCCTGTTAAGAATCATCCTGTTGAGAGTCTTTGCCACAAGTAACGTCAGTGAGATCCCCCGGTAGTTGTTGGTGTTAGAGAGATCTCCCTTCTTTGGCACTGGGACGATGTTACTGATCCTCCACTGATTCGGGGCAACTCCTTTCTCCAGTGCCCCATTACAGAACCCCAGGATGATATCATCAAAATCACACCTCTTCATCACCTCTGATGCCACTCCATCTTCTCCATGAGCCTTGCCCTCCTTGATCCGCTTCTTGGCTCTCTGAAGCTCCTCTCTGGTGAAGGGCTCTGTCTCAACATCCAGTTCCTCAAACAGCCGCCTGATCTCCCCAGTGCTCTGGGCTGTGGAGGGTGGCTCTCCTAGTAGGGTCCTAAAATGGTCTAGCCATTTCCTCTTCCTATCCTCGGGCCCCGTTCCTTGGATCTGACTCGAACACCTTCTCTTCCTCCCTATGATCTCGTTGATGATCATCCAGCTCTCCTTACATCCAGATCTGTCAACCGCTCTCTCCACACTTCTGATCTTCTCTATCAGTGCCTCCTCTCTGACCTCAGTGTAAGCGGTACAGAGCTCTTCCCTCATCACCTCCACAGTCTCCATCCTCTCCTCCGTAGGATCAGCATAGAATTGGTCCCTGGCAGCTTTCAGGTGTTCTCTGGCTGCACACACTTTTGGGTTTGCAGAGCTGACGTGCTTCCCTTTGTTCTTTTTCCTCGGCACCAGGGCTTCGCTTGCTTCAGCCACTGCATTGGTAAAGTGCCCGTACCTCCTCGTCCCACTCTCCTCAGTCCATCCAATCTCTCTCTCCGCTGACTCTGCACACAGAGCACTAAACCTGTTTCTCACTTCCACTGTGAACCTCTCCTGTAGCTTATCATCTTCCTTGAAAGATCCCCAGTCATAGATTGTTCTCCGGGGCTGAGCCTTGCTCTTTCTTAAGCTCACGCGGACCTCACTCATAACAAGCCGGTGGTCACTACCCAGTGTACTGAAATAGCTGTATGGTTCCGTGTTCAGAACACTATTCCGCCACTTTTTCCTCACCAGAATGAAATCAATCTGGGACTTGGACAGGTGCATATCTGAGATGTAGGTTCACATCTTCTCCAGATTCTTCCTAAACCTTAGGTTGGTCGCCATCAAGTTCGCCTCCAGCAGGGTGTCTCTCAGTAGTCTTCCATTTCGGTTGGTGTTGTTACGGAAGTACCAGCAAGGATCTTCACTGCCCTCCTTACTCAGGTGTGCATTGAAGTCCCCCAAAACAAGCAGGATATTGTGTGCCTGAGTGGTGTTGACAGCTCTACACACCTCCTCATGGAACTCCTCCGCATTCACATCACTGTCCCCCTCGGTTGGACTATAGGCTGAGATGACTGTCAGTCTTGGGTTTCCATTGAAGGTCACCCTCAACACTCGCGGGGAGATAGGCATTATTTCCCTCACCAACAGATTGGTTTTTGCACTGAACACAAAACCCACTCCTCCTACTGCAGCATTTGTTGTGTTCTTCACTGCCGATGTAGTGATGAGCTGGCTCTTCTTCCCAATCATGACACTCCTCACGGGCTCATCGTGTAGAATCCTGTGTTCTTGGATCGCAAGTATCTGTATACCACTCTCCTCGAACAGATGTCCCAACTCCTCTCTCTTCTCCAGCGTCCGAATAGTCCTCACATTCAAAGTGCCCATTTTGATGGCTCTTCTGCAGGACAAAACTGCATTCTTTATATTTGTCTCAGAGACAGCTGATCCATCATCCACTGGCCCTCTCTGTGGCTCTAAGCCAGCAGAGTCATAACGACCAGGCTGCTCCTTGACAGTGTAATTAGGGGCTGTAACCCTAGTGCTGATAGATCGACTCTCCATATTTCTTTTCAATGGCTGACAATACCTTACCGGCGCCACTCGAATAAGGTAGTTATTTAACCCATAAATGGAGCCCTAACAGGTACTACCACCCCGGGCCAGGGTAGACCTGGGAGTCCTGACAACTAAGGGGTAACTCCACATTCCCCACATCTCCTGAACTCCCGAACTGGAGCCTTGCCACTGGATGTAGTTTAATGTCATACCCAGGACAGTGCTATAACTACCAATATACAGTGGTGTAACTACCAATATACAGTGGTATAACTACCAGTATACAGTGGTATAACTACCAATATATAGTGGTGTAACTACCAGTATATAGTGGTATAACTACCAATATACAGTGGTGTAACTACCAATATACAGTGGTATAACTACCAATATATAGTGGTGTAACTACCAGTATATAGTGGTATAACTACCAATATACAGTGGTGTAACTACCAATATATAGTGGTATAACTACTAATATACAGTGGTATAACTACCAATATACAGTGGTGTAACTACCAATATATAGTGGTATAACTACCAATATACAGTGGTGTAACTACTAATATACAGTGGTATAACAACTAATATACAGTGGTGTAACTACCAATATATAGTGGTATAACTACCAATATATAGTGGTATAACTACCAATATACATTGGTGTAACTACCAATATATAGTGGTATAACTACCAATATATAGTGGTGTAACTACCAATATACAGTGGTATAACTACCAATATATACTGGTGTAACTACCAATATACAGTGGTATAACTACCAATATATAATGGTGTAACTACCAATATACAGTGGTATAACTATCAATATACAGTGGTATAACTACCAATATACAGTGGTGTAACTACCAATATATAGTGGTGTAACTACCAATATACAGTGGTATAACTACCAATATATACTGGTGTAACTACCAATATCCAGTGGTATAACTACCAATATATAATGGTGTAACTACCAATATACAGTGGTATAACTATCAATATACAGTGGTATAACTACCAATATACAGTGGTGTAACTACCAATATATAGTGGTGTAACTACCAATATACAGTGGTGTAACTACCAATATACAATGGTGTAACTACCAATATATACTGGTATAACTACCAATATAAAGTGGTATAACTATCAATATACAGTGGTGTAACTACCAATATACAGTGGTGTAACTAGCAATATACAGTGGTGTAACTACTAATATACAGTGGTGTAACTACCAATATACAGTGGTGTAACTACCAATATACAGTGGTGTAACTACCAATATACAGTGGTATAACTACCAATATACAGTGGTGTAACTACCAATATACAGTGGTGTAACTACCAATATACAATGGTGTAACTACCAATATACAGTGGTATAACTACCAATATACAGTGGTGTAACTACCAATATACAGTGGTGTAACTAGCAATATATAGTGGTATAACTACCAATATACAGTGGTATAACTACCAATATACAGTGGTGTAACTACCAATATATAGTGGCGTAATTACCAATATATAGTGGAATAAATACCAATATACAGTGGTATAACTACTAATATATAGTGGTGTAACTACCAATATACAGTGGTGTAACTCCCAATATACAGTGGTGTAACTACCAATATACAGTGGTATAACTACCAATATACAGTGGTGTAACTAGCAATATACAGTGGTATAACTACTAATATACAGTGGTGTAACTACTAATATACAGTGGTGTAACTACTAATATACAGTGGTGTAACTACGAATATACAGTGGTATAACTACCAATATACAGTGGTATAACTACCATTATACAGTGGTATAACTACCAATATACAGTGCTGTAACTACTAATATACAGTGGTATAACTACCAATATACAGTGGTGTAACTACTAATATATAGTGGTATAACTACCCATATACACTGGTATAACAAGCAATATATAGTGGTATGAAATACTATTATATAGTGGTGTAACTACCAATATACAGTGGTGTAAATACTAATTTACAGTGGTGTTTACTACCAATATATAGTGGTATAACTACCAATATACAGTGGTATAACTACCATTATACAGTGGTATAACTACCATTATACAGTGGTGTAACTACCTATATACAGTGGTGTAACTACCAATATACAGTGGTGTAACTACCAATATATAGTGGTATAACTACCAATATACAGTGGTGTAACTACCAATATACAGTGGTATAAGTACCAATATACAGTGGTATAACTACCAATATAAAGTGGTATAACTACCAATATAAAGTGGTATAACTAGCAATATACAGTGGTATAACTACTAATATACAGTGGTGTAACTACCAATATACAGTGCTGTAACTACCAATATATAGTGGTATAACTACCAATATATAGTGGTATAACTACCAATATATAGTGGTATAACTACCAATATACAGTGGTATAACTACCAATATTTTGTGGTATAACTACCAATATACAGTGGTATAACCATCAATATACAGCGGTATAACTACCAGTATATAGTGGTGTAACTACCAATATACAGTGGTGTATCTACAAATATACAGTGGTATAGCTACCAATATACAGTGGTATAACTACTAATCTATAATGGTATAACTAGCAATATATAGTGGTGTAACTAGCAATATACAGTGGTGTAACTACCAATATACAATGGTGTAACTACCAATATATAGTGGTGTAACTACCAATATACAGTGGTATAACTATCAATATATAGTGGTGTAACTACCAATAGAAAGTGGTGTAACTACCAATATACAGTGGTGTAACTACTAATATATAGTGGTATAACTACCAATATATAGTGGTCTAACTACCAATATATAGTGGTATAACTACCAATATACAGTGGTGTAACTACCAATATACAGTGGTGTAACTACCAATATACAGTGGTGTAACTACCAATATACAGTGGTGTAACTACCAATATATAGTGGTATAACTACCAATATATAGTGGTGTAACTACCAATATATAGTGGTATAACTACCAATATACAGTGGTATAATTTCCAATATACAGTGGTGTAATGACTAATATACAGTGGTGTAACTACTAATATATATTGGTATAACTACTATTATATAGTGGTGTAACTACCAATATACAGTGGTATAACTACTAATATACAGTGGTATAACTACCAATATACAGTGGTATAACTACCAATATACAGTGGTGTAACTACCAATATATAGTGGTATAACTACCAATATATAGTGGTATAACTACCAATATATAGTGGTATAACTAACAATATACAGTGGTATAACTACTAATATATAGTGGTGTAACTACCAATATATAGTGGTGTAACTACTAATATACAGTGGTATAACTACTAATTTACAATGGTGTAACTACCAATATACAGTGGTGTAACTACTAATATACAATGGTATGCCCGATGCTGTAACCACTGAGCCATACGCCATCATGTATATATATATATATATATATATGATGAGGTGATAAAAGCCGACCTTACCGAATTACACCTCCCAAAGGCGATGACTTACAACCGTGACCTCTGGCGTCACGCAGTAATACAGAGTACCCGATCTCCCATGGGTACAAGCTGAAGCCTATCGACAAGATGCTCCCACACCCTCCCACCGCAAAGTGGTCTTGGAGGTGCCACGGCAAAGAGCACCCAGCCCTCACTGTAAAGTATGTGTGTATGTGCCACGGAAAAAACACCCAGCACTGTAAATGAGGTTGGTGTTAGGAAGGGCATCCAGCTGTAGAAATCAAGCCAGAATCAGTTCCAGTATGAGCAAGACATGGTCAGCCGACCGGACACTGCCCTCAACAGGACAACCCGTCTAACCCATGCTAGCATGGAAGAACGAACGTAAAACGGTGATGATGATGATGATGATGATGATGATGATGATGATGATGATATATATATATATATATGTGTGTGTGTGTGTGTGTTCCTAAAAAAATGTCTCAATATGTGTGGGCATATGATAATGGGTAAATTTGTAACCCCATTCTTCAAAGGATCTATATGGGATGAACATCATCACCACCACAATCACCATCACCACATTTTCTACTTCGACATGTGACTAACATTACCCCCTCAGTCATTACCAACATATTATTCCCAACACAATACAAAGTCCTCTTTATATTCCACTAACCTACCTTCCTCTTGTCACATTTTCTACTTCGACATGTGACTAACATTCACCTTCTATATTTATTGACTCTAAATAATTTCCCACAGTCAATTGTGATTACATCAGAGCCACAACAATAAACCCTGATCTTGATTTTTGTTTTCTAGTTTTCTTAACAAAGACATCAGAGTCGGATATTTTAAAGTCATTTAACATTGACACGTGAGCTTTGAAATACACATCCTACACACATAGCTACAGACATGACATACACTACTAAACTACAGTCATTACCCACAATCGAGTATGACTTGGTAGTATATACCATGTTTTACTATACACATCCTACACACATAGCTACACACATGACACAACTATGAAACCTGCCAACCTCTAAAAACCCAAACGGGGAGAAACGAGGCAAAATAGGGAGATTTTACATAATGAAAGCTGTACCCATTTTCACAAGAGAGGACATCTCTCACCCACCCAATAGTGGGTGGGTGATCTACCCTACCCACCCCACTCTTCTTTGAGTCTACCCTGCCCACCCCACTCTTCCTTGGGTCTACCCTTCCCACCCCACTCTTCTTTGGGTCTACTCTGCCCACCCACTCTTCCTTGGGTCTACCCTGCCCACCCCAGTCTTCCTTGTGTCTACCCTACCAACCCTTCTCTTCCTTGGGTCTACCCTGCCCACCCCACTCTTTCTTGGGTCTACCCTGCCCACCCCAGTCTTCCTTGAGTCTACCCTGCCCACCCCAGTCTTCCTTGGGTCTACCCTACCCACCCCACTCTTCCTTGAGTCTACCCTGCACACCCCACATGGCCACAACTTTCTTTATTGACCCTCGAAAGGAGGAAAAGTAAAGTCAACCTCAGTGGGATTTGAACTCAGAATGTAGGGACTCCAAAATAAATATCTAATGCTCTAATAACTCTGCCAAATCAATCACAGACAAACATACATACATTCACACACACATACGTATACACACATACATATACACACATACATACATACACATACATACACATACGCATACACACAAACGTATACACATACATACACACACACGCATACACACACATATGTATACACACAAACATATACACACATACATACACACACAAACATACACACATACATACACACATAAATGAAGTTTGATTCATAGCAGAATCTCTGGCAGAACTAGAGAAGAAATTCCAAACATGGAAGCATGGCCTATAAAGAAGGGGTCTCAGAGTCAACCTTGACAAGACTAAGGTCCTAATAAGTAGAAACAGAACCCAGATCCCCTCAGGGAAATGGCCTTGCTCAGTATGTAGGAAAAGTGTAGGTAGAAATTCCATCCTCTGCCATATGCAAACTATGGGTACACAAGAGATGTAGTGGGATCTCAGGAAGTTTAGTTAAGAATGTAGGCTTTACATGTACAGTTGCACTGAGACAGAAAGCAGCAAACGACCACAGGAATGAAAACAACACAGCTCTCATGACTTTCGGAAACATTTTTTCATGCTCAGAGTTGCTGAAGCATGGAACAAACTGCCTGCGTCAGTTGTTAGCTTCCGAGACACTGCATCCTTTAAAACCCTCATGCTTCCCGAAATTGCCAAAACTACACCTGATATACCCCTTCCTGCACATGCACACATGTGTATATCATGACTGATGCACTGTTCATTTTCCTTGACGTTTGTACATTACCCTATGTACTATACATACACTTTTTGATGAGTTGTAGTGCACCTGAGCACTGTATACAATATTTTCATTATTATTATTATTAGGAAACAAGCACTACCAAATTCTGGGAGGGCTCTGTAGAAACAGTAGACAGCTTCTGCTAGTTAAGTGACTGAATTAACAGCAGTGGTGGGTGTTCTGAAAGTACAGTAACCAGGGTAAGAACAGGATGAAAGAAGTTCAGGGAGCTACTATTACTGCTGGGTACAAAAGGCTTCTCCCTCAGAATGAAAGGCCGACTGTATAATGTGTGCATATGAACAGCAATGTTGCATGGCAGTGAGACCTGGGCGCTGTGTGCAGAAGACTTGTCTAGATTGGAAAGAAACGAAGCTTGCATGTTCCGATTGATGTGTAATAGTAATATACGGGAACGGCGAAGTATAAATGAACTGAGAGATAAACTAGGCACAAGAGTAATCAGATGCAGTGTGCAGGAGAGGAGGTTGTGTTGGTATGGAGAGGGGGATGCGTATGAAGGGTGGGAGTTGTATAAAAAGGTGCAGACCGCTCAAAGTCGATGGAAGCCTTGGAGTTGGGAGACCCAGGAAGATTTGTGATGAAGTGATAAAAGCTCACCTGGCTCAATTGCACCTTTCAAAAGCAATGACATAGGACTAAGATCTCTGATGTTACGCAGTAATACAGAACACCCGACTTCCCATGGTCACAAGCTGGGACTGAAGCACATATATAGTAAGCACGTAAGGCCTTCCTAAAGTCAATGAAAACCATAACCACAGGAAGGCACTTTGCTCTAGCTCCCTCTAATATCCTCCTCAGCATCAGGATGTGACTGGTGGTTGATCTACCCTCTCTGAAGCCGTTCTGGTTGTCCCTGAGCTTCTTCTCCATCTCAGGCTGGATCCTGTTAAGAATCATCCTGTTGAGGGTCTTTGCCACAAGTAACGTCAGTGAGATCCCCCGGTAGTTGTTGGTGTTAGAGAGATCTCCCTTCTTTGGCACTGGGACGATGTTACTGATCCTCCACTGATTCGGGGCAACTCCTTTCTCCAGTGCCCCGTTACAGAACCCCAGGATGATATCATCAAAATCACACCTCTTCATCACCTCTGATGCCACTCCATCTTCTCCATGAGCCTTGCCCTCCTTGATCCGCTTCTTGGCTCTCTGAAGCTCCTCTCTGGTGAAGGGCTCTGTCTCAACATCCAGTTCCTCAAACAGCCATCTGATCTCCCCAGTGCTCTGGGCTGTGGAGGGTGGCTCTCCTAGTAGGGTCCTAAAATGGTCTAGCCATTTCCTCTTCCTATCCCCAGGCCCCATTCCCTGGATCTGACTCGAACACCTTTTCTTCCTCCCTGTGATCTCGTTGATGATCATCCAGCTCTCCTTACATCCAGATCTGTCAACCGCTCTCTCCACACTTCTGACCTTCTCTATCAGTGCCTCCTCTCTGACTTCAGTGTAAGCGGTACAGAGCTCTTCCCTCATCACCTCCAGTCTCCATCCTCTCCTCCGTAGGATCAGCATAGAATTGGTCCTTGGCAGCTTTCAGGTGTTCTCTGGCTGCACACACTTCTGGGTTTGCAGAGCTGACGTGCTTCCCTTTGTTCTTTTTCCTCGGCACCAAGGTATCACTTACTTCCGCCACTGCATTGGTGAAGTGCCCGTACCTCCTCGTCACACTCTCCTCAGTCCATCCAATCTCTCTCTCCTCTGACTCTCCACACAGAGCACTAACCTGTTTCTTAATTCCACTGTGAACCTCTCCTGTAGCTTATCATCTTCCTTGAAAGCTCCCCAGTCATAGATTGTTCTCCGGGGCCGAGCCTTGCTCTTTCTTAAGCTCACCCGGACCTCACTCATAACAAGCCGGTGGTCACTACCCAGTGTACTGAAATAGCTGTATGGTTCCGTGTTCAGAACACTATTCCGCCACTTCTTCCTCACCAGAATGAAATCAATCTGGGACTTGGACAGGTGCATATCTGAGATGTAGGTCCACATCTTCCCCCAGATTCTTCCTAAACTTTAGGTTGGTCGCCATCAAGTTTGCCTCCAGCAGGGTGTCTCTCAGTAGTCTTCCATTTCGGTTGGTGTTGTTATGGAAGTACCAGCAAGGATCTTCACTGCCCTCCTTACTCAGATGTGCCTTGAAGTCCCCCAAAACAAGCAGGATATTGTGTGCCTGAGTGGTGTTGACAGCTCTACACACCTCCTCGTGGAACTCTTCCGCACTCACATCACTGTCCCCCTCGGTTGGACTATAGGCTGAGATGACTGTCAGTCTTGGGTTTCCATTGAAGGTCACTCGCGGGGAGATAGGCATTATTTCCCTCACCAACAGATTGGTTTTTGCACTGAACACAAAACCCACTCCTCCTACTGCAGCATTTGTTGTGTTCTTCACTGCCGATGTAGTGATGAGCTGGCTTCTCTTCCCGATCATCACACTCCTCACGGGCTCATCGTGTAGGATCCTGTGTTCTTGGATCGCAAGTATCTGTATACCACTCTCCTCGAACAGATGTCCCAACTCCTCTCTCTTCTCCAGCGTCCGAACAGTCCTCACATTCAAAGTGCCCATTTTGATGGCTCTTCTGCAGGACAAAACTGCATTCTTTATATTTGTCTCAGAGACA
Source organism: Eledone cirrhosa (assembly GCA_964016885.1). Taxonomy (NCBI): domain Eukaryota; kingdom Metazoa; phylum Mollusca; class Cephalopoda; order Octopoda; family Eledonidae; genus Eledone; species Eledone cirrhosa. Next base: position 430,813,605 of record OZ024740.1, read on the forward strand.
TCTGATCCATCATCCACTGGCCCTCTCTGTGGCTCTAAGCCAGCAGAGCCATAACGACCAGGCTGCTCCTTGACAGTGTAATTAGGGGCTGTAACCCTAGTGCTGTTAGATCGACTCTCCATATTTCTTTTCAATGGCTGACAATACCTTACCGGCGCCACTCGAATAAGGTAGTTATTTAACCCATAAATGGAGCCCTAACAGGTACTACCACCGCGGGCCAGGGCAGACCTGGGAGTCATTACAACTAAGGGGTAACTCCACATTCCCCACATCTCCTGAACTACCGAACTGGAGCCTTGCCACTAGATGTAGTTTAATGTCATACCCAGGACAATATATATTATATATATACACATATATACACATATATACACATATATACTCATACATACACATATATAAACATACACATATATACACATACATACACATACATACACATATATACACATATATACACATACATACACATAGATACACATACATACACATATATACACATACATACATATATATACACATATATACACATACATACACATATATACACATATATACAGGTCATGAAGGTCACGGAAAAAGTAATAGCGCAAATAATCAGAGAGAGAATCGACCTAGATGAAATGCAGTTCGGGTTTGTGTCAGGCAAAAGTACCACAGACGCTCTTTTCATAGTACGACAACTACAGGAGAAGTACCTAGCTAAAGGTAAACCCCTCTACTTAGCTTTTGTCGACTTGGAGAAAGCCTTCGACAGAGTCCCCCGCTCCATTATCTGGTGGGCTCTTAGAAAACTAGGCGTTGACGAATGGCTTGTGAGGGCTATACAAGCCATGTATAAAGAAACAGTCAGCAAGGTTAGAATTAACAACGAATATAGTGAAGAGTTTAGCGTAAAAGTTGGCGTCCATCAGGGCTCTGTTCTCAGCCCCCTACTATTTATTATTGCCCTTCAGGCTATAACAGAGGAGTTCAAGACAGGCTGCCCATGGGAACTCCTATACGCAGACGACCTGACACTCATAGCGGAATCAATGGCCGAGCTAGAGAAGAAATTCCAAACATGGAAGCATGGCCTAGAGTCAAAAGGACTTAAAATTAACCTGGCTAAGACCAAAGTTCTAGTTTGTAGGAAAGAAAACAAGGCGGCGGTCCCTTCTGGGAAATGGTCGTGCTCGGTGTGTAGGAAAGGCGTAGGTAGAAACTCCATTTTATGTCCTAAATACAAAGTATGGGTGCATAAAAGATGTAGTGGGATCACAGGTAAGCTAACTAAGAACATAGATTTTACATGTGGCCGGTGTTCTGGTGCAATAAGTAGCAGCAAGTGCCCACAGAATACTAGCTCTTTCAATTGCGCAGAGGGTTCTATAGAAATAGTGGACAGCTTCCGTTACCTGGGCGATAAAATCAGCAGTGGGGGAGGGTGCTCTGAAAGTACTGTAGCTAGAGTCAGAACTGGTTGGAAAAAGTTCAGAGAGCTTATACCACTATTAGCTGCTAAAGGGTTCTCCCTAAAAATGAAAGGCAGGTTGTACGATGCCTGCATACGAACAGCAATGCTGCATGGCAGTGAGACCTGAGCATTGTGTGCAGAGGATATACGCAGACTAGAGAGGAACGAAGCTTGCATGCTCCGCTGGATGCGTAACAGTAATATACATGAACAGCAAAGCATAAACGAACTAAGGAAAAAATTAGAGATAAGAGGGATCAGATGTTGTTTACTCGAGAGAAGGCTACGTTGGTATGGACACGTGATGCGCATGAAAGTCGATAGCTGTATAACAAAGTGCAGGGCAATAAAGATAGACGGTAGTCACGGAATAGGCAGACCTAGAAAAACCTGGGACGAGCTGATAAACTCCGACATCACACACTTACACCTCTCCAAGACAATGTCACTGGACCGAGACCTTTGGCGCTACTCAGTAACAGAGAAGCCCCGCCTTACCTAAATATATAGTAAAACCTACTCCAACCAGTAGGCATCTCTAACAAAATACACCCCGTCCCACCACCACCGCCCCCACCCCATCCACACCACCCCGTTCTATGTAAAGTTATGTTGGTGCCGCGCCATAGGCCGAAACAAATGAGATTGTGTAGGTGTCACGACAAAAAAACACACAGTCCACGCTGTAATGTGGCCGTGTAGGCAACACGGTAAAAACCTCCCAGACCCACACTGTAAATGTGGTTGGTGTTAGGAAGGGCATCGAACTGTAGAAAACCTGCCAGACAGTCCTATGCGAGCAAGACAATCACTCTTGCCTCAAGTGGGACTACCCCCGTCCAAACCCATGCAAGCGTGGAACACGGACGTTAAACGTTGATGATGATGATGATGATGATACACATATATACACATATATACACATATATGCACATACATACACATATATATACAAATATACACATACATACACATACATACACATATATACACATATATACACATATATACACATACATACACATACATACACATATATACACATATATACACAGATATACACATATATACACATATATACACATATATACACATATATACACATACATACATATACATACACATATATACACAGATATACACATATATACACATATATACACATATATACACATATATACACATATATACACAGATATACACATATATACACATATATACACATATATACACATATATACACATATATACACATACATACGCATACATACACATACATACACATATATACACAGATATACACATATATACACATATATACACATACATACGCATACATACACATATATACACATATATACACAGATATACACATATATACACATATATACACATATATACACATATATACACATGGGCGCTGAAGGTGGAAGACTTACGTAGATTAGAGAGAAACGAAGCCTGCATGCTCCGATGGATGTGTAACAGTAATATACGTGAACGACAAAGCATAAATGAATTGAGAGAGAGACTGAGCATAAGAGGAATCAAATGCTGCGTGCAGGAGAGGCGGTTACGCTGGTATGGACATGTGATGCGTATGAAGGATGACAGCTGCATAAAAAGGTGCAGAGCACTAGAAATTGATGGAAACCGCGGAGTGGGGAGACCCAAGATGACTTGGGATGAGGTGATAAAAGCCGACCTTACCCAACTACACCTCTCAAAGTCAATGACACACGACCGTGACTTCTGGCGTCACGCAGTAATACAGGGTACCCGACCTCCCATGGGTACATGCTGAAGCATATAAACAATATGCCCCCCCCCCCCCCCACCGCAAGGTGGTCGTGGAGGTGCCACGGCAAAAAAGCACCCAGCCCACACTGTAAAGTGGACGTGTAGGCGCCACGAAAAAGCACCCAGCACTCACTGTAAATGAGGTTGGTGTTAGGAAGGGCATCCAGCTGTAGAAATCAAGCCAGATCAGTTCCTGTATGAGCAAGGCATGGTCAGCCGACCAGACACTGCCCACAACAGGACAACCCGTCTAACCCATGCTAGCGTGGAAGAACGGACGTAAAACGGTGATGATGATGATGATGATACAGAGATACCAGCTGACATACATATACATATTCACACAAGAAGGAATAGCTTTATACACACACACACACATATACATATATCATCATCATCATCGTTTAACGTCCATCTTCCACGCTAGCATGGGTTGGACGGTTTTGCCCCACTTGAGGCAAGATTGATTGGGAGACCGCGTCTCGCTCGTACAGAACTGCTTCTAGCAGGTTTTCTATGGCTGGATGTCCTTCCTAACACCAACCACTTCACAGTATGGACTGGGTGCTTTTTGTTGTGTCACCTACATGACCACTTTACAGTGTGGACTGGGTGCTTTTTGTTGTGTCACCTACATGACCACTTTACAGTATGGACTGGGTGCTTTTTGTTGTGTCACCTACATGACCACTTTACAGTGTGGACTGGGTGCTTTTTGTTGTGTCACCTACATGACCACTTTACAGTATGGACTGGGTGCTTTTTGTTGTGTCACCTACATGACCACTTTACAGTGTGGATTGGGTGCTTTTTGTTGTGTCACCTACATGACCACTTTACAGTGTGGACTGGGTGCTTTTTGTTGTGTCACCTACATGATCACTTTACAGTGTGGAATGGGTGCTTTTTGTTGTGTCACCTACATGACAACTTTACAGTGTGGACTGGGTGCTTTTTGTTGTGTCACCTACATGACCACTTTACAGTGTGGACTGGGTGCTTTTTGTTGTGTCACTTACATGACCACTTTATGTGTGGACTGGGTGCTTTTTGTTGTGTCACCTACATGATCACTTTACAGTGTGGACTGGGTGCTTTTTGTTGTGTCACCTACATGACCACTTTACAGTGTCGAATGGGTGCTTTTTGTTGTGTCACCTACATGACCACTTTACAGTGTGGACTGGGTACTTTTTGTTGTGTCACCTACATGACCACTTTACAGTGTGAAATGGGTGCTTTTTGTTGTGTCACCTACATGACCAATTTACAGTGTGGACTGGGTGCTTTTTGTTGTGTCACCTACATGACCACTTTACAGTGTGGAATGGGTGCTTTTTGTTGTGTCACCTACATGATCACTTTACAGTGTGGAATGGGTGCTTTTTGTGGTGTCACCTACATGACCATTTTACAGTGTGGAATGGGTGCTTTTTGTTGTGTCACCTACATGATCACTTTACAGTGTGGACTGGGTGCTTTTTTTTGTGTCAACTACATGACCACTTTACAGTGTGGTCTGGGTGCTTTTTGTTGTGTCACCTACATGACCACTTTACAGTGTGGAATGGGTGCTTTTTGTTGTGTCACCTACATGATCACTTTACAGTGTGGAATGGGTGCTTTTTGTTGTGTCACCTACATGATCACTTTACAGTATGGACTGGGTGCTTTTTGTTGTGTCACCTACATGATCACTTTACAGTGTGGAATGGGTGCTTTTTGTTGTGTCACCTACATGATCACTTTACAGTATGGACTGGGTGCTTTTTGTTGTGTCACCTACATGATCACTTTACAGTGTGGAATGGGTGCTTTTTGTTGTGACACCTACATGACCACTTTACAGTGTGGACTGGGTGCTTTTTGTTGTGTCACCTACATGATCACTTTACAAAGTGGAATGGGTGCTTTTTGTTGTGTCACCTACATGACCACTTTACAGTGTGGAATGGGTGCTTTTTGTTGTGTCACCTACATGACCACTTTACAGTGTGGACTGGGTGCTTTTTGTTGTGTCACCTACATGATTACTTTACAGTGTGGAATGGGTGCTTTTTGTTGTGTCACCTACATGACCACTTTACAGTGTGGACTGGGTGCTTTTTGTTGTGTAACCTACATGACCACTTTACAGTGTGAAATGGGTGCTTTTTGTTGTGTCACCTACATGACCACTTTACAGTGTGGATTGGGTGCTTTTTGTTGTGTCACCTACATGACCACTTTACAGTGTGGAATGGGTGCTTTTTGTTGTGTCACCTACATGACCATTTTACAGTGTGGATGGGTGCTTTTTGTTGTGTCACCTACATGATCACTTTACAGTGTGGACTGGGTGCTTTTTTTGTGTCAACTACATGACCACTTTACAGTGTGGTCTGGGTGCTTTTTGTTGTGTCACCTACATGACCACTTTACAGTGTGGAATGGGTGCTTTTTGTTGTGTCACCTACATGATCACTTTACAGTGTGGAATGGGTGCTTTTTGTTGTGTCACCTACATGATCACTTTACAGTATGGACTGGGTGCTTTTTGTTGTGTCACCTACATGATCACTTTACAGTGTGGAATGGGTGCTTTTTGTTGTGTCACCTACATGATCACTTTACAGTATGGACTGGGTGCTTTTTGTTGTGTCACCTACATGATCACTTTACAGTGTGGAATGGGTGCTTTTTGTTGTGTCACCTACATGACCACTTTACAGTGTGGACTGGGTGCTTTTTGTTGTGTCACCTACATGATCACTTTACAATGTGGAATGGGTGCTTTTTGTTGTGTCACCTACATGACCACTTTACAGTGTGGAATGGGTGCTTTTTGTTGTGTCACCTACATGACCACTTTACAGTGTGGACTGGGTGCTTTTTGTTGTGTCACCTACATGACCACTTTACAGTGTGGAATGGGTGCTTTTTGTTGTGTCACCTACATGATCACTTTACAGTGTGGTATGGGTGCTTTTTGTTGTGTCACCTACATGACCACTTTACAGTGTGGACTGGGTGCTTTTTGTTGTGTAACCTACATGACAACTTTACAGTGTGAAATGGGTGCTTTTTGTTGTGTCACCTACATGACCACTTTACAGTGTGGAATGGGTGCTTTTTGTTGTGTCACCTACATGACCACTTTACAGTGTAGACTGGGTGCTTTTTGTTGTGTCACCTACATGATCACTTTACAGTGTGGACTGGGTGCTTTTTGTTGTGCCAACTACATGACCACTTTACAGTGTAGACTGGGTGCTTTTTGTTGTGTCACCTACATGACCACTTTACAGTGTGGTCTGGGTGCTTTTTGTTGTGTCACCTACATGACCACTTTACAGTGTGGAATGGGTGCTTTTTGTTGTGTCACCTACATGATCACTTTACAGTGTGGACTGGGTGCTTTTTGTTGTGTCACCTACATGACCACTTTACAGTGTAGACTGGGTGCTTTTTGTTGTGTCACCTACATGATCACTTTACAGTGTGGAATGGGTGCTTTTTGTTGTGTCACCTACATGACCACTTTACAGTGTGGACTGGGTGCTTTTTGTTGTGTCACCTACATGATCACTTTACAATGTGGAATGGGAGCTTTTTGTTGAGTCACCTACATGACCACTTTACAGTGTGGAATGGGTGCTTTTTGTTGTGTCACCTACATGACCACTTTACAGTGTGGACTGGGTGCTTTTTGTTGTGTCACCTACATGACCACTTTACAGTGTGGAATGGGTGCTTTTTGATGTGTCACCTACATGATCACTTTACAGTGTGGAATGGGTGCTTTTTGTTGTGTCACCTACATGACCACTTTACAGTGTGGACTGGGTGCTTTTTGTTGTGTAACCTACATGACCACTTTACAGTGTGAAATGGGTGCTTTTTGTTGTGTCACCTACATGACCACTTTACAGTGTGGACTGGGTGCTTTTTGTTGTGTCACTTACATGACCACTTTATGTGTGGACTGGGTGCTTTTTGTTGTGTCACCTACATGATCACTTTACAGTGTGGACTGGGTGCTTTTTGTTGTGTCACCTACATGACCACTTTACAGTGTCGAATGGGTGCTTTTTGTTGTGTCACCTACATGACCACTTTACAGTGTGGACTGGGTGCTTTTTGTTGTGTCACCTACATGATCACTTTACAGTGTGGACTGGGTGCTTTTTGTTGTGTCACCTACATGACCACTTTACAGTGTCGAATGGGTGCTTTTTGTTGTGTCACCTACATGACCACTTTACAGTGTGAAATGGGTACTTTTTGTTGTGTCACCTACATGACCACTTTACAGTGTGGACTGGGTGCTTTTTGTTGTGTAACCTACATGACCACTTTACAGTGTGAAATGGGTGCTTTTTGTTGTGTCACCTACATGACCACTTTACAGTGTGGATTGGGTGCTTTTTGTTGTGTCACCTACATGACCACTTTACAGTGTGGAATGGGTGCTTTTTGTTGTGTCACCTACATGACCATTTTACAGTGTGGAATGGGTGCTTTTTGTTGTGTCACCTACATGATCACTTTACAGTGTGGACTGGGTGCTTTTTTTTGTGTCAACTACATGACCACTTTACAGTGTGGTCTGGGTGCTTTTTGTTGTGTCACCTACATGACCACTTTACAGTGTGGAATGGGTGCTTTTTGTTGTGTCACCTACATGATCACTTTACAGTGTGGAATGGGTGCTTTTTGTTGTGTCACCTACATGATCACTTTACAGTATGGACTGGGTGCTTTTTGTTGTGTCACCTACATGATCACTTTACAGTGTGGAATGGGTGCTTTTTGTTGTGTCACCTACATGATCACTTTACAGTATGGACTGGGTGCTTTTTGTTGTGTCACCTACATGATCACTTTACAGTGTGGAATGGGTGCTTTTTGTTGTGTCACCTACATGACCACTTTACAGTGTGGACTGGGTGCTTTTTGTTGTGTCACCTACATGATCACTTTACAATGTGGAATGGGTGCTTTTTGTTGTGTCACCTACATGACCACTTTACAGTGTGGAATGGGTGCTTTTTGTTGTGTCACCTACATGACCACTTTACAGTGTGGACTGGGTGCTTTTTGTTGTGTCACCTACATGACCACTTTACAGTGTGGAATGGGTGCTTTTTATTGTGTCACCTACATGATCACTTTACAGTGTGGTATGGGTGCTTTTTGTTGTGTCACCTACATGACCACTTTACAGTGTGGACTGGGTGCTTTTTGTTGTGTAACCTACATGACAACTTTACAGTGTGAAATGGGTGCTTTTTGTTGTGTCACCTACATGACCACTTTACAGTGTGGAATGGGTGCTTTTTGTTGTGTCACCTACATGACCACTTTACAATGTAGACTGGGTGCTTTTTGTTGTGTCACCTACATGATCACTTTACAGTGTGGACTGGGTGCTTTTTGTTGTGCCAACTACATGACCACTTTACAGTGTAGACTGGGTGCTTTTTGTTGTGTCACCTACATGACCACTTTACAGTGTGGTCTGGGTGCTTTTTGTTGTGTCACCTACATGACCACTTTACAGTGTGGAATGGGTGCTTTTTGTTGTGTCACCTACATGATCACTTTACAGTGTGGACTGGGTGCTTTTTGTTGTGTCACCTACATGACCACTTTACAGTGTAGACTGGGTGCTTTTTGTTGTGTCACCTACATGACCAATTTACAGTGTGGACTGGGTTCTTTTTGTTGTGTCACCTACATGATCACTTTACAGTGTGGACTGGGTGCTTTTTTTTGTGTCAACTACATGACCACTTTACAGTGTGGTCTGGGTGCTTTTTGTTGTGTCACTTACATGACCACTTTACAGTGTGGACTGGGTGCTTTTTGTTGTGTCACCTACATGACCACTTTACAGTGTGGAATGGGTGCTTTTTGTTGTGTCACCTACATGATCACTTTACAGTGTGGAATGGGTGCTTTTTGTTGTGTCACCTACATGACCATTTTACAGTGTGGAATGGGTGCTTTTTGTTGTGTCACCTACATGATCACTTTACAGTGTGGACTGGGTGCTTTTTTTTGTGTCAACTACATGACCACTTTACAGTGTGGTCTGGGTGCTTTTTGTTGTGTCACCTACATGACCACTTTACAGTGTGGAATGGGTGCTTTTTGTTGTGTCACCTACATGATCACTTTACAGTGTGGAATGGGTGCTTTTTGTTGTGTCACCTACATGATCACTTTAGAGTATGGACTGGGTGCTTTTTGTTGTGTCACCTACATGATCACTTTACAGTGTGGAATGGGTGCTTTTTGTTGTGTCACCTATATGATCACTTTACAGTATGGACTGGGTGCTTTTTGTTGTGTCACCTACATGATCACTTTACAGTGTGGAATGGGTGCTTTTTGTTGTGTCACCTACATGACCACTTTACAGTGTGGACTGGGTGCTTTTTGTTGTGTCACCTACATGATCACTTTACAATGTGGAATGGGTGCTTTTTGTTGTGTCACCTACATGACCACTTTACAGTGTGGAATGGGTGCTTTTTGTTGTGTCACCTACATGACCACTTTACAGTGTGGACTGGGTGCTTTTTGTTGTGTCACCTACATGATCACTTTACAGTGTGGAATGGGTGCTTTTTGTTGTGTCACCTACATGACCACTTTACAGTGTGGACTGGGTGCTTTTTGTTGTGTAACCTACATGACCACTTTACAGTGTGAAATGGGTGCTTTTTGTTGTGTCACCTACATGACCACTTTACAGTGTGGATTGGGTGCTTTTTGTTGTGTCACCTACATGACCACTTTACAGTGTGGAATGGGTGCTTTTTGTTGTGTCACCTACATGACCATTTTACAGTGTGGAATGGGTGCTTTTTGTTGTGTCACCTACATGATCACTTTACAGTGTGGACTGTGTGCTTTTTTTTGTGTCAACTACATGACCACTTTACAGTGTGGTCTGGGTGCTTTTTGTTGTGCCACCTACATGACCACTTTACAGTGTGGAATGGGTGCTTTTTGTTGTGTCACCTACATGATCACTTTACAGTGTGGAATGGGTGCTTTTTGTTGTGTCACCTACATGATCACTTTACAGTATGGAGTGGGTGCTTTTTGTTGTGTCACCTACATGATCACTTTACAGTGTGGAATGGGTGCTTTTTGTTGTGTCACCTACATGATCACTTTACAGTATGGACTGGGTGCTTTTTGTTGTGTCACCTACATGATCACTTTACAGTGTGGAATGGGTGCTTTTTGTTGTGTCACCTACATGACCACTTTACAGTGTGGACTGGGTGCTTTTTGTTGTGTCACCTACATGACCACTTTACAGTGTGGAATGGGTGCTTTTTGTTGTCACCTACATGATCACTTTACAGTGTGGTATGGGTGCTTTTTGTTGTGTCACCTACATGACCACTTTACAGTGTGGACTGGGTGCTTTTTGTTGTGTAACCTACATGACAACTTTACAGTGTGAAATGGGTGCTTTTTGTTGTGTCACCTACATGACCACTTTACAGTGTGGAATGGGTGCTTTTTGTTGTGTCACCTACATGACCACTTTACAGTGTAGACTGGGTGCTTTTTGTTGTGTCACCTACATGATCACTTTACAGTGTGGACTGGGTGCTTTTTGTTGTGCCAACTACATGACCACTTTACAGTGTAGACTGGGTGCTTTTTGTTGTGTCACCTACATGACCACTTTACAGTGTGGTCTGGGTGCTTTTTGTTGTGTCACCTACATGACCACTTTACAGTGTGGAATGGGTGCTTTTTGTTGTGTCACCTACATGATCACTTTACAGTGTGGACTGGGTGCTTTTTGTTGTGTCACCTACATGACCACTTTACAGTGTAGACTGGGTGCTTTTTGTTGTGTCACCTACATGATCACTTTACAGTGTGGAATGGGTGCTTTTTGTTGTGTCACCTACATGACCACTTTACAGTGTGGACTGGGTGCTTTTTGTTGTGTCACCTACATGATCACTTTACAATGTGGAATGGGAGCTTTTTGTTGAGTCACCTACATGACCACTTTACAGTGTGGAATGGGTGCTTTTTGTTGTGTCACCTACATGACCACTTTACAGTGTGGACTGGGTGCTTTTTTTTGTGTCAACTACATGACCACTTTACAGTGTGGTCTGGGTGCTTTTTGTTGTGTCACTTACATGACCACTTTACAGTGTGGACTGGGTGCTTTTTGTTGTGTCACCTACATGATCACTTTACAGTGTGGAATGGGTGCTTTTTGTTGTGTCACCTACATGATCACTTTACAGTGTGGACTGGGTGCTTTTTTTTGTGTCAACTACATGACCACTTTACAGTGTGGTCTGGGTGCTTTTTGTTGTGTCACTTACATGACCACTTTACAGTGTGGACTGGGTGCTTTTTGTTGTGTCACCTACATGACCACTTTACAGTGTGGAATGGGTGCTTTTTGTTGTGTCACCTACATGATCACTTTACAGTGTGGAATGGGTGCTTTTTGTTGTGTCACCTACATGACCATTTTACAGTGTGGAATGGGTGCTTTTTGTTGTGTCACCTACATGATCACTTTACAGTGTGGACTGGGTGCTTTTTTTTGTGTCAACTACATGACCACTTTACAGTGTGGTCTGGGTGCTTTTTGTTGTGTCACCAACATGACCACTTTACAGTGTGGAATGGGTGCTTTTTGTTGTGTCACCTACATGATCACTTTACAGTGTGGAATGGGTGGTTTTTGTTGTGTCACCTACATGATCACTTTAGAGTATGGACTGGGTGCTTTTTGTTGTGTCACCTACATGATCACTTTACAGTGTGGAATGGGTGCTTTTTGTTGTGTCACCTACATGATCACTTTACAGTATGGACTGGGTGCTTTTTGTTGTGTCACCTACATGATCACTTTACAGTGTGGAATGGGTGCTTTTTGTTGTGTCACCTACATGACCACTTTACAGTGTGGACTGGGTGCTTTTTGTTGTGTCACCTACATGATCACTTTACAATGTGGAATGGGTGCTTTTTGTTGTGTCACCTACATGACCACTTTACAGTGTGGAATGGGTGCTTTTTGTTGTGTCACCTACATGACCACTTTACAGTGTGGACTGGGTGCTTTTTGTTGTGTCACCTACATGATCACTTTACAGTGTGGAATGGGTGCTTTTTGTTGTGTCACCTACATGACCACTTTACAGTGTGGACTGGGTGCTTTTTGTTGTGTAACCTACATGACCACTTTACAGTGTGAAATGGGTGCTTTTTGTTGTGTCACCTACATGACCACTTTACAGTGTGGATTGGGTGCTTTTTGTTGTGTCACCTACATGACCACTTTACAGTGTGGAATGGGTGCTTTTTGTTGTGTCACCTACATGACCATTTTACAGTGTGGAATGGGTGCTTTTTGTTGTGTCACCTACATGATCACTTTACAGTGTGGACTGGGTGCTTTTTTTTGTGTCAACTACATGACCACTTTACAGTGTGGTCTGGGTGCTTTTTGTTGTGCCACCTACATGACCACTTTACAGTGTGGAATGGGTGCTTTTTGTTGTGTCACCTACATGATCACTTTACAGTGTGGAATGGGTGCTTTTTGTTGTGTCACCTACATGATCACTTTACAGTATGGAGTGGGTGCTTTTTGTTGTGTCACCTACATGATCACTTTACAGTGTGGATTGGGTGCTTTTTGTTGTGTCACCTACATGATCACTTTACAGTATGGACTGGGTGCTTTTTGTTGTGTCACCTACATGATCACTTTACAGTGTGGAATGGGTGCTTTTTGTTGTGTCACCTACATGACCACTTTACAGTGTGGACTGGGTGCTTTTTGTTGTGTCACCTACATGATCACTTTACAATGTGGAATGGGTGCTTTTTGTTGTGTCACCTACATGACCACTTTACAGTGTGGAATGGGTGCTTTTTGTTGTGTCACCTACATGACCACTTTACAGTGTGGACTGGGTGCTTTTTGTTGTGTCACCTACATGACCACTTTACAGTGTGGAATGGGTGCTTTTTGTTGTGTCACCTACATGATCACTTTACAGTGTGGTATGGGTGCTTTTTGTTGTGTCACCTACATGACCACTTTACAGTGTGGACTGGGTGCTTTTTGTTGTGTAACCTACATGACAACTTTACAGTGTGAAATGGGTGCTTTTTGTTGTGTCACCTACATGACCACTTTACAGTGTGGAATGGGTGCTTTTTGTTGTGTCACCTACATGACCACTTTACAGTGTAGACTGGGTGCTTTTTGTTGTGTCACCTACATGATCACTTTACAGTGTGGACTGGGTGCTTTTTGTTGTGCCAACTACATGACCACTTTACAGTGTAGACTGGGTGCTTTTTGTTGTGTCACCTACATGACCACTTTACAGTGTGGTCTGGGTGCTTTTTGTTGTGTCACCTACATGACCACTTTACAGTGTGGAATGGGTGCTTTTTGTTGTGTCACCTACATGATCACTTTACAGTGTGGACTGGGTGCTTTTTGTTGTGTCACCTACATGACCACTTTACAGTGTAGACTGGGTGCTTTTTGTTGTGTCACCGACATGATCACTTTACAGTGTGGAATGGGTGCTTTTTGGTGTGTCACCGACATGACCACTTTACAGTGTGGACTGGGTGCTTTTTGTTGTGTCACCTACATGATCACTTTACAATGTGGAATGGGAGCTTTTTGTTGAGTCACCTACATGACCACTTTACAGTGTGGAATGGGTGCTTTTTGTTGTGTCACCTACATGACCACTTTACAGTGTGGACTGGGTGCTTTTTGTTGTGTCACCTACATGACCACTTTACAGTGTGGATTGGGTGCTTTTTGTTGTGTCACCTACATGATCACTTTACAGTGTGGAATGGGTGCTTTTTGTTGTGTCACCTACATGACCACTTTACAGTGTGGACTGGGTGCTTTTTGTTGTGTAACCTACATGACCACTTTACAGTGTGAAATGGGTGCTTTTTGTTGTGTCACCTACATGACCACTTTACAGTGTGAAATGGGTGCTTTTTGTTGTGTCACCTACATGACCACTTTACAGTGTGGAATGGGTGCTTTTTGTTGTGTCACCTACATGATCACTTTACAGTGTGGACTGGGTGCTTTTTGTTGTGCCAACTACATGACCACTTTACAGTGTAGACTGGGTGCTTTTTGTTGTGTCACCTACATGACCACTTTACAGTGTGGACTGGGTGCTTTTTGTTGTGTCACCTACATGACCACTTTACAGTGTGGAATAGGTGCTTTTTGTTGTGTCACCTACATGATCACTTTACAGTGTGGACTGGGTGCTTTTTGTTGTGTCACCTACATGACCACTTTACAGTGTGGACTGGGTGCTTTTTGTTGTGTCACTTACATGACCACTTTATGTGTGGACTGGGTGCTTTTTGTTGTGTCACCTACATGATCACTTTACAGTGTGGACTGGGTGCTTTTTGTTGTGTCACCTACATGACCACTTTACAGTGTCGAATGGGTGCTTTTTGTTGTGTCACCTACATGACCACTTTACAGTGTGGACTGGGTACTTTTTGTTGTGTCACCTACATGACCACTTTACAGTGTGAAATGGGTACTTTTTGTTGTGTCACCTACATGACCACTTTACAGTGTGGAATGGGTGCTTTTTGTTGTGTCACCTACATGATCACTTTACAGTGTGGAATGGGTGCTTTTTGTTGTGTCACCTACATGACCACTTTACAGTGTGGACTGGGTGCTTTTTGTTGTGTAACCTACATGACCACTTTACAGTGTGAAATGGGTGCTTTTTGTTGTGTCACCTACATGACCACTTTACAGTGTGGATTGGGTGCTTTTTGTTGTGTCACCTACATGACCACTTTACAGTGTGGAATGGGTGCTTTTTGTTGTGTCACCTACATGACCATTTTACAGTGTGGAATGGGTGCTTTTTGTTGTGTCACCTACATGACCACTTTACAGTGTAGACTGGGTGCTTTTTGTTGTGTCACCTACATGATCACTTTACAGTGTGGACTGGGTGCTTTTTGTTGTGCCAACTACATGACCACTTTACAGTGTAGACTGGGTGCTTTTTGTTGTGTCACCTACATGACCACTTTACAGTGTGGTCTGGGTGCTTTTTGTTGTGTCACCTACATGACCACTTTACAGTGTGGAATGGGTGCTTTTTGTTGTGTCACCTACATGATCACTTTACAGTGTGGACTGGGTGCTTTTTGTTGTGTCACCTACATGACCACTTTACAGTGTAGACTGGGTGCTTTTTGTTGTGTCACCTACATGATCACTTTACAGTGTGGAATGGGTGCTTTTTGTTGTGTCACCTACATGACCACTTTACAGTGTGGACTGGGTGCTTTTTGTTGTGTCACCTACATGATCACTTTACAATGTGGAATGGGAGCTTTTTGTTGAGTCACCTACATGACCACTTTACAGTGTGGAATGGGTGCTTTTTGTTGTGTCACCTACATGATCACTTTACAGTGTGGACTGGGTGCTTTTTTTTGTGTCAACTACATGACCACTTTACAGTGTGGTCTGGGTGCTTTTTGTTGTGTCACTTACATGACCACTTTACAGTGTGGACTGGGTGCTTTTTGTTGTGTCACCTACATGACCACTTTACAGTGTGGAATGGGTGCTTTTTGTTGTGTCACCTACATGATCACTTTACAGTGTGGAATGGGTGCTTTTTGTTGTGTCACCTACATGACCATTTTACAGTGTGGAATGGGTGCTTTTTGTTGTGTCACCTACATGATCACTTTACAGTGTGGACTGGGTGCTTTTTTTTGTGTCAACTACATGACCACTTTACAGTGTGGTCTGGGTGCTTTTTGTTGTGTCACCTACATGACCACTTTACAGTGTGGAATGGGTGCTTTTTGTTGTGTCACCTACATGATCACTTTACAGTGTGGAATGGGTGCTTTTTGTTGTGTCACCTACATGATCACTTTAGAGTATGGACTGGGTGCTTTTTGTTGTGTCACCTACATGATCACTTTACAGTGTGGAATGGGTGCTTTTTGTTGTGTCACCTACATGATCACTTTAGAGTATGGACTGGGTGCTTTTTGTTGTGTCACCTACATGATCACTTTACAGTGTGGAATGGGTGCTTTTTGTTGTGTCACCTACATGACCACTTTACAGTGTGGACTGGGTGCTTTTTGTTGTGTCACCTACATGATCACTTTACAATGTGGAATGGGTGCTTTTTGTTGTGTCACCTACATGACCACTTTACAGTGTGGAATGGGTGCTTTTTGTTGTGTCACCTACATGACCACTTTACAGTGTGGAATGGGTGCTTTTTGTTGTGTCACCTACATGATCACTTTACAGTATGGACTGGGTGCTTTTTGTTGTGTCACCTACATGATCACTTTACAGTGTGGAATGGGTGCTTTTTGTTGTGTCACCTACATGACCACTTTACAGTGTGGACTGGGTGCTTTTTGTTGTGTCACCTACATGATCACTTTACAATGTGGAATGGGTGCTTTTTGTTGTGTCACCTACATGACCACTTTACAGTGTGGAATGGGTGCTTTTTGTTGTGTCACCTACATGACCACTTTACAGTGTGGACTGGGTGCTTTTTGTTGTGTCACCTACATGATCACTTTACAGTGTGGAATGGGTGCTTTTTGTTGTGTCACCTACATGACCACTTTACAGTGTGGACTGGGTGCTTTTTGTTGTGTAACCTACATGACCACTTTACAGTGTGAAATGGGTGCTTTTTGTTGTGTCACCTACATGACCACTTTACAGTGTGGATTGGGTGCTTTTTGTTGTGTCACCTACATGACCACTTTACAGTGTGGAATGGGTGCTTTTTGTTGTGTCACCTACATGACCATTTTACAGTGTGGAATGGGTGCTTTTTGTTGTGTCACCTACATGATCACTTTACAGTGTGGACTGGGTGCTTTTTTTGTGTCAACTACATGACCACTTTACAGTGTGGTCTGGGTGCTTTTTGTTGTGCCACCTACATGACCACTTTACAGTGTGGAATGGGTGCTTTTTGTTGTGTCACCTACATGATCACTTTACAGTGTGGAATGGGTGCTTTTTGTTGTGTCACCTACATGATCACTTTACAGTATGGAGTGGGTGCTTTTTGTTGTGTCACCTACATGATCACTTTACAGTGTGGAATGGGTGCTTTTTGTTGTGTCACCTACATGATCACTTTACAGTATGGACTGGGTGCTTTTTGTTGTGTCACCTACATGATCACTTTACAGTGTGGAATGGGTGCTTTTTGTTGTGTCACCTACATGACCACTTTACAGTGTGGACTGGGTGCTTTTTGTTGTGTCACCTACATGATCACTTTACAATGTGGAATGGGTGCTTTTTGTTGTGTCACCTACATGACCACTTTACAGTGTGGAATGGGTGCTTTTTGTTGTGTCACCTACATGACCACTTTACAGTGTGGACTGGGTGCTTTTTGTTGTGTCACCTACATGACCACTTTACAGTGTGGAATGGGTGCTTTTTGTTGTGTCACCTACATGATCACTTTACAGTGTGGTATGGGTGCTTTTTGTTGTGTCACCTACATGACCACTTTACAGTGTGGACTGGGTGCTTTTTGTTGTGTAACCTACATGACAACTTTACAGTGTGAAATGGGTGCTTTTTGTTGTGTCACCTACATGACCACTTTACAGTGTGGAATGGGTGCTTTTTGTTGTGTCACCTACATGACCACTTTACAGTGTAGACTGGGTGCTTTTTGTTGTGTCACCTACATGATCACTTTACAGTGTGGACTGGGTGCTTTTTGTTGTGCCAACTACATGACCACTTTACAGTGTAGACTGGGTGCTTTTTGTTGTGTCACCTACATGACCACTTTACAGTGTGGTCTGGGTGCTTTTTGTTGTGTCACCTACATGACCACTTTACAGTGTGGAATGGGTGATTTTTGTTGTGTCACCTACATGATCACTTTACAGTGTGGACTGGGTGCTTTTTGTTGTGTCACCTACATGACCACTTTACAGTGTAGACTGGGTGCTTTTTGTTGTGTCACCTACATGATCACTTTACAGTGTGGAATGGGTGCTTTTTGTTGTGTCACCTACATGACCACTTTACAGTGTGGACTGGGTGCTTTTTGTTGTGTCACCTACATGATCACTTTACAATGTGGAATGGGAGCTTTTTGTTGAGTCACCTACATGACCACTTTACAGTGTGGAATGGGTGCTTTTTGTTGTGTCACCTACATGACCACTTTACAGTGTGGACTGGGTGCTTTTTGTTGTGTCACCTACATGACCACTTTACAGTGTGGAATGGGTGCTTTTTGTTGTGTCACCTACATGATCACTTTACAGTGTGGAATGGGTGCTTTTTGTTGTGTCACCTACATGACCACTTTACAGTGTGGACTGGGTGCTTTTTGTTGTGTAACCTACATGACCACTTTACAGTGTGAAATGGGTGCTTTTTGTTGTGTCACCTACATGACCACTTTACAGTGTGAAATGGGTGCTTTTTGTTGTGTCACCTACATGACCACTTTACAGTGTGGAATGGGTGCTTTTTGTTGTGTCACCTACATGATCACTTTACAGTGTGGACTGGGTGCTTTTTGTTGTGCCAACTACATGACCACTTTACAGTGTAGACTGGGTGCTTTTTGTTGTGTCACCTACATGACCACTTTACAGTGTGGACTGGGTGCTTTTTGTTGTGTCACCTACATGACCACTTTACAGTGTGGAATAGGTGCTTTTTGTTGTGTCACCTACATGATCACTTTACAGTGTGGACTGGGTGCTTTTTGTTGTGTCACCTACATGACCACTTTACAGTGTGGACTGGGTGCTTTTTGTTGTGTCACTTACATGACCACTTTATGTGTGGACTGGGTGCTTTTTGTTGTGTCACCTACATGATCACTTTACAGTGTGGACTGGGTGCTTTTTGTTGTGTCACCTACATGACCACTTTACAGTGTCGAATGGGTGCTTTTTGTTGTGTCACCTACATGACCACTTTACAGTGTGGACTGGGTACTTTTTGTTGTGTCACCTACATGACCACTTTACAGTGTGAAATGGGTACTTTTTGTTGTGTCACCTACATGACCACTTTACAGTGTGGAATGGGTGCTTTTTGTTGTGTCACCTACATGATCACTTTACAGTGTGGAATGGGTGCTTTTTGTTGTGTCACCTACATGACCACTTTACAGTGTGGACTGGGTGCTTTTTGTTGTGTAACCTACATGACCACTTTACAGTGTGAAATGGGTGTTTTTTGTTGTGTAACCTACATGACCACTTTACAGTGTGGATTGGGTGCTTTTTGTTGTGTCACCTACATGACCACTTTACAGTGTGGAATGGGTGCTTTTTGTTGTGTCACCTACATGACCATTTTACAGTGTGGAATGGGTGCTTTTTGTTGTGTCACCTACATGACCACTTTACAGTGTAGACTGGGTGCTTTTTGTTGTGTCACCTACATGATCACTTTACAGTGTGGACTGGGTGCTTTTTGTTGTGCCAACTACATGACCACTTTACAGTGTAGACTGGGTGCTTTTTGTTGTGTCACCTACATGACCACTTTACAGTGTGGTCTGGGTGCTTTTTGTTGTGTCACCTACATGACCACTTTACAGTGTGGAATGGGTGCTTTTTGTTGTGTCACCTACATGATCACTTTACAGTGTGGACTGGGTGCTTTTTGTTGTGTCACCTACATGACCACTTTACAGTGTAGACTGGGTGCTTTTTGTTGTGTCACCTACATGATCACTTTACAGTGTGGAATGGGTGCTTTTTGTTGTGTCACCTACATGACCACTTTACAGTGTGGACTGGGTGCTTTTTTTTGTGTCAACTACATGACCACTTTACAGTGTGGTCTGGGTGCTTTTTGTTGTGTCACTTACATGACCACTTTACAGTGTGGACTGGGTGCTTTTTGTTGTGTCACCTACATGACCACTTTACAGTGTGGAATGGGTGCTTTTTGTTGTGTCACCTACATGATCACTTTACAGTGTGGAATGGGTGCTTTTTGTTGTGTCACCTACATGATCACTTTACAGTGTGGACTGGGTGCTTTTTTTTGTGTCAACTACATGACCACTTTACAGTGTGGTCTGGGTGCTTTTTGTTGTGTCACTTACATGACCACTTTACAGTGTGGACTGGGTGCTTTTTGTTGTGTCACCTACATGACCACTTTACAGTGTGGAATGGGTGCTTTTTGTTGTGTCACCTACATGATCACTTTACAGTGTGGAATGGGTGCTTTTTGTTGTGTCACCTACATGACCATTTTACAGTGTGGAATGGGTGCTTTTTGTTGTGTCACCTACATGATCACTTTACAGTGTGGACTGGGTGCTTTTTTTTGTGTCAACTACATGACCACTTTACAGTGTGGTCTGGGTGCTTTTTGTTGTGTCACCTACATGACCACTTTACAGTGTGGAATGGGTGCTTTTTGTTGTGTCACCTACATGATCACTTTACAGTGTGGAATGGGTGCTTTTTGTTGTGTCACCTACATGATCACTTTAGAGTATGGACTGGGTGCTTTTTGTTGTGTCACCTACATGATCACTTTACAGTGTGGAATGGGTGCTTTTTGTTGTGTCACCTACATGATCACTTTACAGTATGGACTGGGTGCTTTTTGTTGTGTCACCTACATGATCACTTTACAGTGTGGAATGGGTGCTTTTTGTTGTGTCACCTACATGACCACTTTACAGTGTGGACTGGGTGCTTTTTGTTGTGTCACCTACATGATCACTTTACAATGTGGAATGGGTGCTTTTTGTTGTGTCACCTACATGACCACTTTACAGTGTGGAATGGGTGCTTTTTGTTGTGTCACCTACATGACCACTTTACAGTGTGGACTGGGTGCTTTTTGTTGTGTCACCTACATGATCACTTTACAGTGTGGAATGGGTGCTTTTTGTTGTGTCACCTACATGACCACTTTACAGTGTGGACTGGGTGCTTTTTGTTGTGTAACCTACATGACCACTTTACAGTGTGAAATGGGTGCTTTTTGTTGTGTCACCTACATGACCACTTTACAGTGTGAAATGGGTGCTTTTTGTTGTGCCACCTACATGACCACTTTACAGTGTGGAATGGGTGCTTTTTGTTGTGTCACCTACATGATCACTTTACAGTGTGGAATGGGTGCTTTTTGTTGTGTCACCTACATGATCACTTTACAGTATGGAGTGGGTGCTTTTTGTTGTGTCACCTACATGATCACTTTACAGTGTGGAATGGGTGCTTTTTGTTGTGTCACCTACATGATCACTTTACAGTATGGACTGGGTGCTTTTTGTTGTGTCACCTACATGATCACTTTACAGTGTGGAATGGGTGCTTTTTGTTGTGTCACCTACATGACCACTTTACAGTGTGGACTGGGTGCTTTTTGTTGTGTCACCTACATGATCACTTTACAATGTGGAATGGGTGCTTTTTGTTGTGTCACCTACATGACCACTTTACAGTGTGGAATGGGTGCTTTTTGTTGTGTCACCTACATGACCACTTTACAGTGTGGACTGGGTGCTTTTTGTTGTGTCACCTACATGATCACTTTACAATGTGGAATGGGAGCTTTTTGTTGAGTCACCTACATGACCACTTTACAGTGTGGAATGGGTGCTTTTTGTTGTGTCACCTACATGACCACTTTACAGTGTGGACTGGGTGCTTTTTGTTGTGTCACCTACATGACCACTTTACAGTGTGGAATGGGTGCTTTTTGTTGTGTCACCTACATGATCACTTTACAGTGTGGAATGGGTGCTTTTTGTTGTGTCACCTACATGATCACTTTACAGTGTGGACTGGGTGCTTTTTGTTGTGCCAACTACATGACCACTTTACAGTGTAGACTGGGTGCTTTTTGTTGTGTCACCTACATGACCACTTTACAGTGTGGACTGGGTGCTTTTTGTTGTGTCACCTACATGACCACTTTACAGTGTGGAATAGGTGCTTTTTGTTGTGTCACCTACATGATCACTTTACAGTGTGGACTGGGTGCTTTTTGTTGTGTCACCTACATGACCACTTTACAGTGTGGACTGGGTGCTTTTTGTTGTGTCACTTACATGACCACTTTATGTGTGGACTGGGTGCTTTTTGTTGTGTCACCTACATGATCACTTTACAGTGTGGACTGGGTGCTTTTTGTTGTGTCACCTACATGATCACTTTACAGTGTGGAATGGGTGCTTTTTGTTGTGTCACCTACATGATCACTTTACAGTATGGACTGGGTGCTTTTTGTTGTGTCACCTACATGATCACTTTACAGTGTGGAATGGGTGCTTTTTGTTGTGTCACCTACATGACCACTTTACAGTGTGGACTGGGTGCTTTTTGTTGTGTCACCTACATGATCACTTTACAATGTGGAATGGGTGCTTTTTGTTGTGTCACCTACATGACCACTTTACAGTGTGGAATGGGTGCTTTTTGTTGTGTCACCTACATGACCACTTTACAGTGTGGACTGGGTGCTTTTTGTTGTGTCACCTACATGACCACTTTACAGTGTGGAATGGGTGCTTTTTGTTGTGTCACCTACATGATCACTTTACAGTGTGGTATGGGTGCTTTTTGTTGTGTCACCTACATGACCACTTTACAGTGTGGACTGGGTGCTTTTTGTTGTGTAACCTACATGACAACTTTACAGTGTGAAATGGGTGCTTTTTGTTGTGTCACCTACATGACCACTTTACAGTGTGGAATGGGTGCTTTTTGTTGTGTCACCTACATGACCACTTTACAGTGTAGACTGGGTGCTTTTTGTTGTGTCACCTACATGATCACTTTACAGTGTGGACTGAGTGCTTTTTGTTGTGCCAACTACATGACCACTTTACAGTGTAGACTGGGTGCTTTTTGTTGTGTCACCTACATGACCACCTTACAGTGTGGTCTGGGTGCTTTTTGTTGTGTCACCTACATGACCACTTTACAGTGTGGAATGGGTGCTTTTTGTTGTGTCACCTACATGATCACTTTACAGTGTGGACTGGGTGCTTTTTGTTGTGTCACCTACATGACCACTTTACAGTGTAGACTGGGTGCTTTTTTTTGTGTCACCTACATGACCAATTTACAGTGTGGACTGGGTGCTTTTTGTTGTGTCACCTACATGATCACTTTACAGTGTGGACTGGGTGCTTTTTTTTGTGTCAACTACATGACCACTTAACAGTGTGGACTGGGTGCTTTTTGTTGTGTCACCTACATGATCACTTTACAGTGTGGAATGGGTGCTTTTTGTTGTGTCACCTACATGATCACTTTACAATGTGGAATGGGTGCTTTTTGTTGTGTCACCTACATGACCACTTTACAGTGTGGAATGGGTGCTTTTTGTTGTGTCACCTACATGACCACTTTACAGTGTGGACTGGGTGCTTTTTGTTGTGTCACCTACATGATCACTTTACAATGTGGAATGGGAGCTTTTTGTTGAGTCACCTACATGACCACTTTACAGTGTGGAATGGGTGCTTTTTGTTGTGTCACCTACATGACCACTTTACAGTGTGGACTGGGTGCTTTTTGTTGTGTCACCTACATGACCACTTTACAGTGTGGAATGGGTGCTTTTTGTTGTGTCACCTACATGATCACTTTACAGTGTGGAATGGGTGCTTTTTGTTGTGTCACCTACATGATCACTTTACAGTGTGGACTGGGTGCTTTTTGTTGTGCCAACTACATGACCACTTTACAGTGTAGACTGGGTGCTTTTTGTTGTGTCACCTACATGACCACTTTACAGTGTGGACTGGGTGCTTTTTGTTGTGTCACCTACATGACCACTTTACAGTGTGGAATAGGTGCTTTTTGTTGTGTCACCTACATGATCACTTTACAGTGTGGACTGGGTGCTTTTTGTTGTGTCACCTACATGACCACTTTACAGTGTGGACTGGGTGCTTTTTGTTGTGTCACTTACATGACCACTTTATGTGTGGACTGGGTGCTTTTTGTTGTGTCACCTACATGATCACTTTACAGTGTGGACTGGGTGCTTTTTGTTGTGTCACCTACATGATCACTTTACAGTGTGGAATGGGTGCTTTTTGTTGTGTCACCTACATGATCACTTTACAGTATGGACTGGGTGCTTTTTGTTGTGTCACCTACATGATCACTTTACAGTGTGGAATGGGTGCTTTTTGTTGTGTCACCTACATGACCACTTTACAGTGTGGACTGGGTGCTTTTTGTTGTGTCACCTACATGATCACTTTACAATGTGGAATGGGTGCTTTTTGTTGTGTCACCTACATGACCACTTTACAGTGTGGAATGGGTGCTTTTTGTTGTGTCACCTACATGACCACTTTACAGTGTGGACTGGGTGCTTTTTGTTGTGTCACCTACATGACCACTTTACAGTGTGGAATGGGTGCTTTTTGTTGTGTCACCTACATGATCACTTTACAGTGTGGTATGGGTGCTTTTTGTTGTGTCACCTACATGACCACTTTACAGTGTGGACTGGGTGCTTTTTGTTGTGTAACCTACATGACAACTTTACAGTGTGAAATGGGTGCTTTTTGTTGTGTCACCTACATGACCACTTTACAGTGTGGAATGGGTGCTTTTTGTTGTGTCACCTACATGACCACTTTACAGTGTAGACTGGGTGCTTTTTGTTGTGTCACCTACATGATCACTTTACAGTGTGGACTGAGTGCTTTTTGTTGTGCCAACTACATGACCACTTTACAGTGTAGACTGGGTGCTTTTTGTTGTGTCACCTACATGACCACCTTACAGTGTGGTCTGGGTGCTTTTTGTTGTGTCACCTACATGACCACTTTACAGTGTGGAATGGGTGCTTTTTGTTGTGTCACCTACATGATCACTTTACAGTGTGGACTGGGTGCTTTTTGTTGTGTCACCTACATGACCACTTTACAGTGTAGACTGGGTGCTTTTTTTTGTGTCACCTACATGACCAATTTACAGTGTGGACTGGGTGCTTTTTGTTGTGTCACCTACATGATCACTTTACAGTGTGGACTGGGTGCTTTTTTTTGTGTCAACTACATGACCACTTAACAGTGTGGTCTGGGCGCTTTTTGTTGTGTCACCTCCATGACCACTTTACAGTGTGGAATGGGTGCTTTTTGTTGTGTCACCTACATGATCACTTTACAGTGTGGAATGGGTGCTTTTTGTTGTGTCACCTACATGATCACTTTACAGTATGGACTGGGTGCTTTTTGTTGTGTCACCTACATGACCACTTTACAGTGTGGACTGGGTGCTTTTTGTTGTGTCACCTACATGATCACTTTACAATGTGGAATGGGAGCTTTTTGTTGAGTCACCTACATGACCACTTTACAGTGTGAAATGGGTGCTTTTTGTTGTGTCACCTACATGACCACTTTACAGTGTGAAATGGGTGCTTTTTGTTGTGTCACCTACATGACCACTTTACAGTGTGGAATGGGTGCTTTTTGTTGTGTCACCTACATGATCACTTTACAGTGTGGAGTGGGTGCTTTTTGTTGTGCCAACTACATGACCACTTTACAGTGTAGACTGGGTGCTTTTTGTTGTGTCACCTACATGACCACTTTACAGTGTGGACTGGGTACTTTTTGTTGTGTCACCTACATGACCACTTTACAGTGTGGAATAGGTGCTTTTTGTTGTGTCACCTACATGATCACTTTACAGTGTGGACTGGGTGCTTTTTGTTGTGTCACCTACATGACCACTTTACAGTGTGGACTGGGTGCTTTTTGTTGTGTCACTTACATGACCACTTTATGTGTGGACTGGGTGCTTTTTGTTGTGTCACCTACATGATCACTTTACAGTGTGGACTGGGTGCTTTTTGTTGTGTCACCTACATGACCACTTTACAGTGTCGAATGGGTGCTTTTTGTTGTGTCACCTACATGACCACTTTACAGTGTGGACTGGGTACTTTTTGTTGTGTCACCTACATGACCACTTTACAGTGTGAAATGGGTACTTTTTGTTGTGTCACCTACATGATCACTTTACAGTGTGGAATGGGTGCTTTTTGTTGTGTCACCTACATGACCACTTTACAGTGTGAAATGGGTGCTTTTTGTTGTGTCACCTACATGATCACTTTACAGTGTGGAATGGGTGCTTTTTGTTGTGTCACCTACATGACCACTTTACAGTGTGGACTGGGTGCTTTTTGTTGTGTCACCTACATGACCACTTTACAGTGTGGACTGGGTGCTTTTTGTTGTGTCACCTACATGACCACTTTACAGTGTGGAATGGGTGCTTTTTGTTGTGTCACCTACATGACCACTTTACAGTGTGGAATGGGTGCTTTTTGTTGTGTCACCTACATGACCACTTTACAGTGTGTTCTGGGTGTTGTTTGTTGTGTCACCTACATGACCACTTTACTGTGTCGACTGGGTACCTTTTGTTGTGACACCTACATGACCACTTTACAGTGTGTTCTTGGTACTTTTTGTTGTGACACCTACATGACCACTTTACAGTGTGTTCTGGGTGTTGTTTGTTGTGTCACCTACATGACCACTTTACAGTGGACGGGATTGGGAGCATGGAGTAGAGGATGAGGGGTGGGGTGTATATTTGGTTAAGAGGTGCCTACTGACTGTAGGTTTAAGTTTGTATGCAAGGGGAGGTGGGTCCTCTGTATAACTGCATAGCGCCAAAGATCTTGATCCAGTGACATTGTCTTAGACAGGTGTAAGTAGCGCCAAAGATCTCGATCCAGTGACATTGTCTTAGACAGGTGTAAGTAGCGCCAAAGATCTTGATCCAGTGACATTGTCTTAGAGAGGTGTAAGTAGCGCCAAAGATCTTGATCCAGTGACATTGTCTTAGAGAGGTGTAAGTAGCGCCAAAGATCTCGATCCAGTGACATTGTCTTAGACAGGTGTAAGTAGCGCCAAAGATCTTGATCCAGTGACATTGTCTTAGAGAGGTGTAAGTAGCGCCAAAGATCTCGATCCAGTGACATTGTCTTAGAGAGGTGTAAGTAGCGCCAAAGATCTCGATCCAGTGACATTGTCTTAGAGAGGTGTAAGTAGCGCCAAAGATCTCGATCCAGTGACATTGCCTTAGAGAGGTGTAAGTAGCGCCAAAGATCTCAATCCAGTGACATTGTCTTAGAGAGGTGTAAGTAGCGCCAAAGATCTCGATCCAGTGACATTGTCTTAGAGAGGTGTAAGTAGCGCCAAAGATCTCGATCCAGTGACATTGTCTTAGAGAGGTGTAAGTAGCGCCAAAGATCTTGATCCAGTGACATTGTTTTAGAGAGGTGTAAGTGAGCAAGGTCAGTTTTTATCACTTCGTCCCAGGTTTTTCTTGGTCTATATACAAGGGCGGTGGATTGGCAGTATCGGTAGACGGTCAGACGCCATGCGTTGCAGCATAGAGTTACGGCCCTTTACGGTCTGAGTTCAAATCCCGCCGAGATTAACTTTGCCTTTCATCCTTACGGGGTCAATAAAATAAAGTACCAGTAATACACTGGGATAATTGCTCGCCTTGTGCCAAAAGTA
The DNA here is from genome assembly GCA_964016885.1 of Eledone cirrhosa. Taxonomy (NCBI): domain Eukaryota; kingdom Metazoa; phylum Mollusca; class Cephalopoda; order Octopoda; family Eledonidae; genus Eledone; species Eledone cirrhosa. The sequence continues at coordinate 430,841,478 of OZ024740.1, forward strand.
GAGACAATTATAGATATACAAGGGTCAGCAGTTCATAGGCTAACTATGATGGAGTGATGCTCGAGCTCTGAAATCTTGCATGCATTAATCTCAACTCTTCTTATTAATAACTTCATTGTTTCTTTCTAGGGACTATGTTGAAAAATATACCCCATTCAGTCATTCCATGAGAGTATCTTGGTCAGTCTATGAACTTTTCAGCTGACCCTTGTATCATACAGCCCCATGTTTTGATGTTTGGATTGGCAGTATTCGTAGAGGGTCGGACACCATGCTTTGACGCATAGAGTTACGGCCCTTTATGGTCTGAGTTCAAATCCCGCCGAGGTTAACTTTGCCTTTCATCCTTATGAGGTCGATAAAATAAAGTACCAGTAATACACTGAGATAATTGCTGGCCTTGTGCCAAAAATAGAAACCATTATTTAAAAAACATTTTTTTTTTAATGAAGAACTATAAATAAATTAAAAAAGTGAAAATTAAAAAGATATAAATAAATTTTGTGTGTGAAAAGATGGAGCTATCACTTCATCTAAAGAACACTGTGTGTTAGAGAATCGAGCAATGTGAAAAGATGGAGCTATCACTTATGGCATCTAAAGAACACCGTGTGTTAGAGAATCGAGCAATGTGAAAAGATAGAGCTATCACTTATGGCATCTAAAGAACACCGTGTGTTAGAGAATCGAGTAATGTGAAAAGATGGAGCTATCACTTATGGCATCTAAAGAACACCGTGTGTTAGAGAATCGAGCAATGTGAAAAGATAGAGCTATCACTTATGGCATCTAAAGAACACCGTGTGTTAGAGAATCGAGCAAATCCATTCCTGTAAATCCAGATTTTTAAAGGTGCAATAGATGCTACACATATATATATATACACATATATGAGCAGACACATATATACTGTATATATTTTCACACAAGAATGACTAGCTTTATACATATATACACATATATAATATAATAATAACGAAAATTATTATGTACAGTGCTCAGGAGCACTACAACTCATCAAAGGTGCATGTAAAGTACATAGAATAATGTACAAATGTCAGGAAAATGACACTCTATGAATCATGATACACACACACACACAAGCATGCATACATAGAGAGGGGGAATATCAGGTGTAGTGTTGGCGAATTTCGGGAAGAATGAAAGTTTTAAAGGATGCAGTGTCTCGACAGCTAACAACTGATGTAGGTAGTTTGTTCCATGGAAGTTTTAAAGGATGCAATGTCTCGACAGCTAACAACTGATGTAGGTAGTTTGTTCCATGGAGGTTTTAAAGGATGCAGTGTCTCGACAGCTAACAACTGATGCAGGTAGTTTGTTCCATGCGGCTGGGTGAGGTTATGATACCCTCGGCCTTCTTGACAATTTTAGTGACGTGCTTTGTCCAACACAAATCACTGCTGACAGTAATGACAAGGTCACCTTCACAAGATTTCTTGAGATTGGTGTTGTGGAGGGAGTATGTGAAAACTAGGTTTTTCCTCCCAAAACGCATGGTGATACACTGGTCCACAGACAGCTTGAGTTGCCAGTCTGTGATCCATTGATGCATTGTGTCCAGGTCTGATTGCAAGAGGGATACACAGCTATGTTAGCCATTTTCATAGCACCAATTTGACATTGAAAAGTTAACATTGAAATCTTATTTCAATGTTAGTCATTAAGTTCTAAAAACAATATAAATTCTCACTGCAACTTTTAATAACTGGTTTTATCAGTCACTAATGACCCAGAACAACTTTCTACATGGAATAAGATGTGAATTTAATCGTTTGATGACCATACTGAATGTGAATTAATTCAATTTATTAGAGAATATATAACTTAGCTCTAAACTAGTTTTGTGAGACTCTATTATAGTTTATGGCAGCGTTTCCCGAACAGTTTTAGAGAATATATTTCAGCAGCAGCAGCACACCCTCCCCATCCCGTCTGTAATGTTGGTTTAAAATGATGCATTGTAAATTAAATACTATTAAATTTTCTTTTCCATTTAAGAATATATTGTTTAAGCAAGACTAGAAAACATGCAAGAAGTGTAGACTTGTTTTGTAGACCTTGAAAAGAGATGTGACTGCATTCCACATGACCTTTTGTGGGATGTTCTACAGGAGTATGGGATTGATGGACAGTTTCTTGTTGCCTTGATGTCTCTATATGAATGTTTGGATAAGTCAAAACCATTCAATGTAGGTATCAGACACCACCAAGAGTGCATACGGTTACATCTTATAAACAGGATTGACATGCACAGTCAGGTTGGAAGTAGTATTGAGACTGGCAGGTGTAAAATTAGTCAGTTGGAATCTGCAGATGATATATGTTACTTAACTCAGCAGATGATATAATGTTACTTACCCTTGCAGATGATATAGTGTTACTTAACTTAGCAGTTGATATAGTGTTACTTAACTTAGCAGATGATATAGTGTTACTTAACTTAGCAGATGATATAGTGTTACTTAACTTAGCAGATGATATAATGTTACTTAACTTAGCAGATGATATAATGTTACTTAACTTAGCAGATGATATAATGTTACTTAACTTAGCAGATGATATAATGTTACTTAACTTAGCAGATGATATAATGTTACTTAACTTAGCAGATGATATAATATTACTTAACTTAGCAGATGATATAATGTTACTTAAATTAGCAGATGATATAGTGTTACTTAACTTAGCAGATGATATAGTGTTACTTAACTTAGCAGATAATATGGTGTTACTTAACTCAGCAGATGATATAATGTTACTTAACTTAGCAGATGATATAGTGTTACTTAACTTAGCAGATGATATAGTGTTACTTAACTTAGCAGATGATATAGTGTTACTTAACTTAGCAGATGATATAGTGTTACTTAACTTAGCAGATGATATAATGTTACTTAACTTAGCAGATAATATGGTGTTACTTAACTCAGCAGATGATATAATGTTACTTAACTTAGCATATGATATAGTGTTAGTTAACTTAGCAGATGATATAGTGTTACTTAACTTAGCAGATGATATAATGTTACTTAACTTAGCAGATGATATAATGTTACATAACTTAGCAGATGATATAATGTTACTTAACTTAGCAGATGATATAGTGTTACTTAACTTAGCAGATGATATAGTGTTACTTAACTTAGCAGATGATATAGTGTTACTTAACTTAGCAGATGATATAATGTTACTTAACTTAGCAGATGATATAGTGTTACTTAACTTAGCAGATGATATAGTGTTACTTAAGTGAGCAGATGATATAATGTTACTTAACTTAGCAGATGATATAGTGTTACTTAACTTAGCAGATGATATAGTGTTACTTAACTTAGCAGATGATATAGTGTTACTTAACTTAGCAGATGATATAGTGTTACTTAACTGAGCAGATGATATAATGTTACTTAACTGAGCAGATGATATAGTGTTACTTAACTTAGCAGATGATATAGTGTTACTTAACTTAGCAGATGAGATAGTGTTACTTAACTGAGCAGATGATATAATGTTACTTAACTTAGCAGAAGATATAGTGTTACTTAACTTAGCAGATGATATAGTGTTACTTAACTTAGCAGATAATATAGTGTTACTTAACTTAGCAGATGATATAATGTTACTTAACTTAGCAGATGATATAGTGTTACTTAACTTAGCAGATGATATAGTGTTACTTAACTTAGCAGATGATATAGTGTTACTTAACTGAGCAGATGATATAATGTTACTTAACTTAGCAGAAGATATAGTGTTACTTAACTTAGCAGATGATATAGTGTTACTTAACTTAGCAGATGATATAGTGTTACTTAACTGAGCAGATGATATAATGTTACTTAACTTAGCAGAGGATATAATGTTACTTAACTTAGCAGATGATATAGTGTTACTTAACTTAGCAGATGATATAGTGTTACTTAACTGAGCAGATGATATAATGTTACTTAACTTAGCAGAAGATATAGTGTTACTTAACTTAGCAGATGATATAGTGTTACTTAACTTAGCAGATGATATAGTGTTACTTAACTTAGCAGAAGATATAATGTTACTTAACTTAGCAGATGATATAGTGTTACTTAACTTAGCAGATGATATACTGTTACTTAACTGAGCAGATGATATAGTGTTACTTAACTGAGCAGATGATATAATGTTACTTAACTGAGCAGATGATATAGTGTTACTTAACTGAGCAGATGATATAATGTTACTTAACTGAGCAGATGATATAGTGTTACTTAGCTTAGCAGATGATATACTGTTACTTAACTTAGCAGATGATATAATGTTACTTAACTGAGCAGATGATATAGTGTTACTTAACTTAGCAGATGATATAGAGTTACTTAACTGAGCAGATGATATAATGTTACTTAACTTAGCAGATGATATAGTGTTACTTAACTAAGCAGAAGATACAATGTTACTTAACTTAGCAGATGATATAGTGTTACTTAACTTAGCAGATGATATAGTGTTACTTAACTTAGAAGATGATATAGTGTTACTTAAGTCAGCAGAAGATATGGTGTTACTTAACTTAGCAGATGATATAGTGTTACTTAACTGAGCAGATGATATAATGTTACTTAACTTAGCAGATGATATAGTGTTACTTAACTTAGCAGATGATATAGTGTTACTTAACTGAGCAGATGTTATAGTGTTACTTAACTTAGCAGATGATATAGTGTTACTTAACTGAGGAGATGATATAGTGTTACTTAACTGAGCAGATGATATAGTGTTACTTAACTTAGCAGATGATATAGTGTTACTTAACTTAGCAGATGATATAGTGTTACTTAACTTAGCAGATGATATAATGTTACTTAACTTAGCAGAAGATATAGTGTTACTTAACTTAGCAGATGATATAGTGTTACTTAACTTAGCAGATAATATAGTGTTACTTAACTTAGCAGATAATATAGTGTTACTTAACTTAGCAGATGATATAATGTTACTTAACTTAGCAGATGATATAGTGTTACTTAACTTAGCAGATGATATAGTGTTACTTAACTTAGCAGATGATATAATGTTACTTAACTGAGCAGATCATATAATGTTACTTAACTTAGCAAATGATATAGTGTTACTTAACTTAGCAGATGATATAGTGTTACTTAACTGAGCAGATGTTATAGTGTTACTTAACTTAGCAGATGATATAGTGTTACTTAACTGAGGAGATGATATAATGTTACTTAACTTAGCAGATGATATAGTGTTACTTAACTTAGCAGATGATATAGTGTTACTTAACTTAGCAGATGATATAGTGTTACTTAACTGAGCAGATGATATAATGTTACTTAACTTAGCAGAAGATATAGTGTTACTTAACTTAGCAGATGATATAGTGTTACTTAACTTAGCAGAGGATATAGTGTTACTTAACTTAGCAGAAGATATAATGTTACTTAACTTAGCAGATGATATAGTGTTACTTAACTTAGCAGATGATATACTGTTACTTAACTGAGCAGATGATATAGTGTTACTTAACTGAGCAGATGATATAATGTTACTTAACTGAGCAGATGATATAGTGTTACTTAACTGAGCAGATGATATAATGTTACTTAACTGACAGATGATATAGTGTTACTTAGCTTAGCAGATGATATACTGTTACTTAACTTAGCAGATGATATAATGTTACTTAACTGAGCAGATGATATAGTGTTACTTAACTTAGCAGATGATATAGAGTTACTTAACTGAGCAGATGATATAATGTTACTTAACTTAGCAGATGATATAGTGTTACTTAACTAAGCAGAAGATATAATGTTACTTAACTTAGCAGATGATATAGTGTTACTTAACTTAGCAGATGATATAGTGTTACTTAACTTAGAAGCTGATATAGTGTTACTTAAGTCAGCAGAAGATATGGTGTTACTTAACTTAGCAGATGATATAGTGTTACTTAACTGAGCAGATGATATAATGTTACTTAACTTAGCAGATGATATAGTGTTACTTAACTTAGCAGATGATATAGTGTTACTTAACTGAGCAGATGTTATAGTGTTACTTAACTTAGCAGATGATATAGTGTTACTTAACTGAGGAGATGATATAGTGTTACTTAACTGAGCAGATGATATAGTGTTACTTAACTTAGCAGATGATATAGTGTTACTTAACTTAGCAGATGATATAGTGTTACTTAACTTAGCAGATGATATAATGTTACTTAACTTAGCAGAAGATATAGTGTTACTTAACTTAGCAGATGATATAGTGTTACTTAACTTAGCAGATAATATAGTGTTACTTAACTTAGCAGATGATATAATGTTACTTAACTTAGCAGATGATATAGTGTTACTTAACTTAGCAGATGATATAGTGTTACTTAACTTAGCAGATGATATAATGTTACTTAACTGAGCAGATCATATAATGTTACTTAACTTAGCAGATGATATAGTGTTACTTAACTTAGCAGATGATATAGTGTTACTTAACTGAGCAGATGTTATAGTGTTACTTAACTTAGCAGATGATATAGTGTTACTTAACTGAGCAGATGATATAATGTTACTTAACTTAGCAGAAGATATAGTGTTACTTAACTTAGCAGATGATATAGTGTTACTTAACTTAGCAGATGATATAGTGTTACTTAACTGAGCAGATGATATAATGTTACTTAACTTAGCAGAGGATATAGTGTTACTTAACTTAGCAGAAGATATAATGTTACTTAACTTAGCAGATGATATAGTGTTACTTAACTTAGCAGATGATATACTGTTACTTAACTGAGCAGATGATATAGTGTTACTTAACTGAGCAGATGATATAATGTTACTTAACTGAGCAGATGATATAGTGTTACTTAACTGAGCAGATGATATAATGTTACTTAACTGAGCAGATGATATAGTGTTACTTAACTTAGCAGATGATATAGAGTTACTTAACTGAGCAGATGATATAATGTTACTTAACTTAGCAGATGATATAGTGTTACTTAACTAAGCAGAATATATAATGTTACTTAACTTAGCAGATGATATAGTGTTACTTAACTTAGCAGATGATATAGTGTTACTTAACTTAGAAGATGATATAGTGTTACTTAAGTCAGCAGAAGATATGGTGTTACTTAACTTAGCAGATGATATAGTGTTACTTAACTGAGCAGATGATATAATGTTACTTAACTTAGCAGATGATATAGTGTTACTTAACTTAGCAGATGGTATAGTGTTACTTAACTGAGCAGATGTTATAGTGTTACTTAACTTAGCAAATGATATAGTGTTACTTAACTGAGGAGATGATATAGTGTTACTTAAAGTAGCAGATGATATAGTGTTACTTAACTTAGCAGATGATACAGTGTTACTTAAACTTAGCAGATGATATAGTGTTACTTAACTGAGCAGATGATATAATGTTACTTAACTTAGCAGATAATATGGTGTTACTTAACTCAGCAGATGATATAATGTTACTTAACTTAGCAGATGATATAGTGTTACTTAACTTAGCAGATGATATAGTGTTACTTAACTTAGCAGATGATATAATGTTACTTAACTTAGCAGATGATATAATGTTACTTAACTTAGCAGATGATATAATGTTACTTAACTTAGCAGATGATATAGTGTTACTTAACTTAGCAGATGATATAGTGTTACTTAACTTAGCAGATGATATAGTGTTACTTAACTTAGCAGATGATATAATGTTACTTAACTTAGCAGATGATATAGTGTTACTTAACTGAGCAGATGATATAATGTTACTTAACTGAGCAGATGATATAGTGTTACATAACTTAGCAGATGATATAGTGTTACTTAACTTAGCAGATAATATAGTGTTACTTAACTTAGCAGATGATATAATGTTACTTAACTTAGCAGATGATATAGTGTTACTTAACTTAGCAGATGATATAGTGTTACTTAACTTAGCAGATGATATAGTGTTACTTAACTGAGCAGATAATATAATGTTACTTAACTTAGCAGAAGATATAGTGTTACTTAACTTAGCAGATGATATAGTGTTACTTAACTTAGCAGATGATATAGTGTTACTTAACTGAGCAGATGATATAATGTTACTTAACTTAGCAGAGGATATAGTGTTACTTAACTTAGCAGAAGATATAATGTTACTTAACTTAGCAGATGATATAGTGTTACTTAACTTAGCAGATGATATACTGTTACTTAACTGAGCAGATGATATAGTGTTACTTAACTGAGCAGATGATATAATGTTACTTATCTGAGCATATGATATGGTGTTACTTAACTTAGCAGATGATATAATGTTACTTAACTGAGCAGATGATATAGTGTTACTTAACTTAGCAGATGATATAGAGTTACTTAACTGAGCAGATGATATAATGTTACTTAACTTAGCAGATGATATAGTGTTACTTAACTAAGCAGAAGATATAATGTTACTTAACTTAGCAGATGATATAGTGTTACTTAACTTAGCAGATGATATAGTGTTACTTAACTTAGAAGATGATATAGTGTTACTTAAGTCAGCAGAAGATATGGTGTTACTTAACTTAGCAGATGATATAGTGTTACTTAACTGACCAGATGATATAATGTTACTTAACTTAGCAGATGATATAGTGTTACTTAACTTAGCAGATGATATACTGTTACTTAACTGAGCAGATGATATAGTGTTACTTAACTGAGCAGATGATATAATGTTACTTAACTGAGCAGATGATATAGTGTTACTTAACTGAGCAGATGATATAATGTTACTTAACTGAGCAGATGATATAGTGTTACTTAGCTTAGCAGATGATATACTGTTACTTAACTTAGCAGATGATATAATGTTACTTAACTGAGCAGATGATATAATGTTACTTAACTGAGCAGATGATATAGTGTTACTTAACTGAGCAGATGATATAGTGTTACTTAACTTAGAAGATGATATAGTGTTACTTAAGTCAGCAGAAGATATGGTGTTACTTAACTTAGCAGATGATATAGTGTTACTTAACTGACCAGATGATATAATGTTACTTAACTTAGCAGATGATATAGTGTTACTTAACTTAGCAGATGATATACTGTTACTTAACTGAGCAGATGATATAGTGTTACTTAACTGAGCAGATGATATAATGTTACTTAACTGAGCAGATGATATAGTGTTACTTAACTGAGCAGATGATATAATGTTACTTAACTGAGCAGATGATATAGTGTTACTTAGCTTAGCAGATGATATACTGTTACTTAACTTAGCAGATGATATAATGTTACTTAACTGAGCAGATGATATAGTGTTACTTAACTTAGCAGATGATATAGAGTTACTTAACTGAGCAGATGATATAATGTTACTTAACTTAGCAGATGATATAGTGTTACTTAACTAAGCAGAATATATAATGTTACTTAACTTAGCAGATGATATAGTGTTACTTAACTTAGCAGATGATATAGTGTTACTTAACTTAGAAGATGATATAGTGTTACTTAAGTCAGCAGAAGATATGGTGTTACTTAACTTAGCAGATGATATAGTGTTACTTAACTGAGCAGATGATATAATGTTACTTAACTTAGCAGATGATATAGTGTTACTTAACTTAGCAGATGGTATAGTGTTACTTAACTGAGCAGATGTTATAGTGTTACTTAACTTAGCAAATGATATAGTGTTACTTAACTGAGGAGATGATATAGTGTTACTTAAAGTAGCAGATGATATAGTGTTACTTAACTTAGCAGATGATACAGTGTTACTTAAACTTAGCAGATGATATAGTGTTACTTAACTGAGCAGATGATATAATGTTACTTAACTTAGCAGATAATATGGTGTTACTTAACTCAGCAGATGATATAATGTTACTTAACTTAGCAGATGATATAGTGTTACTTAACTTAGCAGATGATATAGTGTTACTTAACTTAGCAGATGATATAATGTTACTTAACTTAGCAGATGATATAATGTTACTTAACTTAGCAGATGATATAATGTTACTTAACTTAGCAGATGATATAGTGTTACTTAACTTAGCAGATGATATAGTGTTACTTAACTTAGCAGATGATATAGTGTTACTTAACTTAGCAGATGATATAATGTTACTTAACTTAGCAGATGATATAGTGTTACTTAACTTAGCAGATGATATAGTGTTACTTAACTGAGCAGATGATATAATGTTACTTAACTTAGCAGATGATATAGTGTTACTTAACTTAGCAGATGATATAGTGTTACTTAACTTAGCAGATGATATATTGTTACTTAACTTAGCAGATGATATAGTGTTACTTAACTGAGCAGATGATATAATGTTACTTAACTGAGCAGATGATATAGTGTTACATAACTTAGCAGATGATATAGTGTTACTTAACTTAGCAGATAATATAGTGTTACTTAACTTAGCAGATGATATAATGTTACTTAACTTAGCAGATGATATAGTGTTACTTAACTTAGCAGATGATATAGTGTTACTTAACTTAGCAGATGATATAGTGTTACTTAACTGAGCAGATAATATAATGTTACTTAACTTAGCAGAAGATATAGTGTTACTTAACTTAGCAGATGATATAGTGTTACTTAACTTAGCAGATGATATAGTGTTACTTAACTGAGCAGATGATATAATGTTACTTAACTTAGCAGAGGATATAGTGTTACTTAACTTAGCAGAAGATATAATGTTACTTAACTTAGCAGATGATATAGTGTTACTTAACTTAGCAGATGATATACTGTTACTTAACTGAGCAGATGATATAGTGTTACTTAACTGAGCAGATGATATAATGTTACTTATCTGAGCATATGATATGGTGTTACTTAACTTAGCAGATGATATAATGTTACTTAACTGAGCAGATGATATAGTGTTACTTAACTTAGCAGATGATATAGAGTTACTTAACTGAGCAGATGATATAATGTTACTTAACTTAGCAGATGATATAGTGTTACTTAACTAAGCAGAAGATATAATGTTACTTAACTTAGCAGATGATATAGTGTTACTTAACTTAGCAGATGATATAGTGTTACTTAACTTAGAAGATGATATAGTGTTACTTAAGTCAGCAGAAGATATGGTGTTACTTAACTTAGCAGATGATATAGTGTTACTTAACTGACCAGATGATATAATGTTACTTAACTTAGCAGATGATATAGTGTTACTTAACTTAGCAGATGATATAGTGTTACTTAACTGAGCAGATGTTATAGTGTTACTTAACTTAGCAGATGATATAGTGTTACTTAACTGAGGAGATGATATAGTGTTACTTAACTGAGCAGATGTTATAGTGTTACTTAACTTAGCAGATGATATAGTGTTACTTAACTTAGCAGATGATATAGTGTTACTTAAATTAGCAGATGATATATGTTACTTAACTCAGCAGATGATATATTGTTACTTAACTTAGCAGATGATATAGTGTTACTTAACTTAGCAGATGATATAGTGTTACTTAACTGAGGACATGATATAGTGTTACTTAAAATAGCAGATGATATAGTGTTACTTAACTTAGCAGATGATACAGTGTTACTTAAACTTAGCAGATGATATAGTGTTACTTAACTGAGCAGATGATATAATGTTACTTAACTTAGCAGATAATATGGTGTTACTTAACTCAGCAAATGATATAATGTTACTTAACTTAGCAGATGATATAGTGTTACTTAACTTAGCAGATGATATAGTGTTACTTAACTTAGCAGATGATATAATGTTACTTAACTTAGCAGATGATATAATGTTACTTAACTTAGCAGATGATATAATGTTACTTAACTTAGCAGATGATATAGTGTTACTTAACTTAGCAGATGATATAGTGTTACTTAACTTAGCAGATGATATAGTGTTACTTAACTTAGCAGATGATATAATGTTACTTAAATTAGCAGATGATATAGTGTTACTTAACTTAGCAGATGATATAGTGTTACTTAACTGAGCAGATGATATAATGTTACTTAACTTAGCAGATGATATAGTGTTACTTAACTTAGCAGATGATATAGTGTTACTTAACTTAGCAGATGATATATTGTTACTTAACTTAGCAGATGATATAGTGTTACTTAACTGAGCAGATGATATAGTGTTACTTAACTGAGCAGATGATATAGTGTTACTTAACTTAGCAGATGATATAGTGTTACTTAACTTAGCAGATGATATAGTGTTACTTAACTTAGCAGATGATATAATGTTACTTAACTTAGCAGAAGATATAGTGTTACTTAACTTAGCAGATGATATAGTGTTACTTAACTTAGCAGATAATATAGTGTTACTTAACTTAGCAGATAATATAGTGTTACTTAACTTAGCAGATGATATAATGTTACTTAACTTAGCAGATGATATAGTGTTACTTAACTTAGCAGATGATATAGTGTTACTTAACTTAGCAGATGATATAATGTTACTTAACTGAGCAGATCATATAATGTTACTTAACTTAGCAGATGATATAGTGTTACTTAACTGAGGAGATGATATAGTGTTACTTAACTGAGCAGATGATATAGTGTTACTTAACTTAGCAGATGATATAGTGTTACTTAACTTAGCAGATGATATAGTGTTACTTAACTGAGCAGATGTTATAGTGTTACTTAACTTAGCAGATGATATAGTGTTACTTAACTGAGGAGATGATATAGTGTTACTTAACTGAGCAGATGATATAGTGTTACTTAACTTAGCAGATGATATAGTGTTACTTAACTTAGCAGATGATATAGTGTTACTTAACTGAGCAGATGATATAATGTTACTTAACTTAGCAGAAGATATAGTGTTACTTAACTTAGCAGATGATATAGTGTTACTTAACTTAGCAGATGATATAGTGTTACTTAACTGAGCAGATGATATAATGTTACTTAACTTAGCAGAGGATATAGTGTTACTTAACTTAGCAGAAGATATAATGTTACTTAACTTAGCAGATGATATAGTGTTACTTAACTTAGCAGATGATATACTGTTACTTAACTGAGCAGATGATATAGTGTTACTTAACTGAGCAGATGATATAATGTTACTTAACTGAGCAGATGATATAGTGTTACTTAACTGAGCAGATGATATAATGTTACTTAACTGAGCAGATGATATAGTGTTACTTAGCTTAGCAGATGATATACTGTTACTTAACTTAGCAGATGATATAATGTTACTTAACTGAGCAGTTGATATAGTGTTACTTAACTTAGCAGATGATATAGAGTTACTTAACTGAGCAGATGATATAATGTTACTTAACTTAGCAGATGATATAGTGTTACTTAACTAAGCAGAATATATAATGTTACTTAACTTAGCAGATGATATAGTGTTACTTAACTTAGCAGATGATATAGTGTTACTTAACTTAGAAGATGATATAGTGTTACTTAAGTCAGCAGAAGATATGGTGTTACTTAACTTAGCAGATGATATAGTGTTACTTAACTGAGCAGATGATATAATGTTACTTAACTTAGCAGATGATATAGTGTTACTTAACTTAGCAGATGATATAGTGTTACTTAACTGAGCAGATGTTATAGTGTTACTTAACTTAGCAAATGATATAGTGTTACTTAACTTAGCAGATGATATAGTGTTACTTAACTGAGCAGATGATATAATGTTACTTAACTTAGCAGATGATATAGTGTTACTTAACTTAGCAGATGATATAGTGTTACTTAACTTAGCAGATGATATAGTGTTACTTAACTTAGCAGATGATACAGTGTTACTTAAACTTAGCAGATGATATAGTGTTACTTAACTGAGCAGATGATATAATGTTACTTAACTTAGCAGATAATATGGTGTTACTTAACTCAGCAGATGATATAATGTTACTTAACTTAGCAGATGAGATAGTGTTACTTAACTTAGCAGATGATATAGTGTTACTTAATTTAGCAGATGATATAATGTTACTTAACTTAGCAGATGATATAATGTTACTTAACTTAGCAGATGATATAGTGTTACTTAACTTAGCAGATGATATAGTGTTACTTAACTTAGCAGATGATATAGTGTTACTTAACTTAGCAGATGATATAATGTTACTTAACTTAGCAGATGATATAGTGTTACTTAACTTAGCAGATGATATAGTGTTACTTAACTGAGCAGATGATATAATGTTACTTAACTTAGCAGATGATATAGTGTTACTTAACTTAGCAGATGATATAGTGTTACTTAACTGAGCAGATGATATAATGTTACTTAACTGAGCAGATGATATAGTGTTACATAACTTAGCAGATGATATAGTGTTACTTAACTTAGCAGATAATATAGTGTTACTTAACTTAGCAGATGATATAATGTTACTTAAGTTAGCAGATGATATAGTGTTACTTAACTTAGCAGATGATATAGTGTTACTTAACTTAGCAGATGATATAGTGTTACTTAACTGAGCAGATGATATAATGTTACTTAACTTAGCAGAAGATATAGTGTTACTTAACTTAGCAGATGATATAGTGTTACTTAACTTAGCAGATGATATAGTGTTACTTAACTGAGCAGATGATATAATGTTACTTAACTTAGCAGAGGATATAGTGTTACTTAACTTAGCAGAAGATATAATGTTACTTAACTTAGCAGATGATATAGTCTTACTTAACTTAGCAGATGATATACTGTTACTTAACTGAGCAGATGATATAGTGTTACTTAACTGAGCAGATGATATAATGTTACTTATCTGAGCAGATGATATAGTGTTACTTAACTGAGCAGATGATATAATGTTACTTAACTGAGCAGATGATATAGTGTTACTTAGCTTAGCAGATGATATAATGTTACTTAACTTAGCAGATGATATAATGTTACTTAACTGAGCAGATGATATAGTGTTACTTAACTTAGCAGATGATATAGAGTTACTTAACTGAGCAGATGATATAATGTTACTTAACTTAGCAGATGATATAGTGTTACTTAACTTAGCAGATGATATAGTGTTACTTAACTTAGCAGATGATATAGTGTTACTTAACTGAGCAGATGTTATAGTGTTACTTAACTTAGCAGATGATATAGTGTTACTTAACTGAGGAGATGATATAGTGTTACTTAACTGAGCAGATGTTATAGTGTTACTTAACTTAGCAGATGATATAGTGTTACTTAATTAGCAGATGATATAGTGTTACTTAAATTAGCAGATGATATATGTTACTTAACTCAGCAGATGATATATTGTTACTTAACTTAGCAGATGATATAGTGTTACTTAACTTAGCAGATGATATAGTGTTACTTAACTGAGGAGATGATATAGTGTTACTTAAAATAGCAGATGATATAGTGTTACTTAACTTAGCAGATGATACAGTGTTACTTAAACTTAGCAGATGATATAGTGTTACTTAACTGAGCAGATGATATAATGTTACTTAACTTAGCAGATAATATGGTGTTACTTAACTCAGCAAATGATATAATGTTACTTAACTTAGCAGATGATATAGTGTTACTTAACTTAGCAGATGATATAGTGTTACTTAACTTAGCAGATGATATAATGTTACTTAACTTAGCAGATGATATAATGTTACTTAACTTAGCAGATGATATAATGTTACTTAACTTAGCAGATGATATAGTGTTACTTAACTTAGCAGATGATATAGTGTTACTTAACTTAGCAGATGATATAGTGTTACTTAACTTAGCAGATGATATAATGTTACTTAACTTAGCAGATGATATAGTGTTACTTAACTTAGCAGATGATATAGTGTTACTTAACTGAGCAGATGATATAATGTTACTTAACTTAGCAGATGATATAGTGTTACTTAACTTAGCAGATGATATAGTGTTACTTAACTTAGCAGATGATATATTGTTACTTAACTTAGCAGATGATATAGTGTTACTTAACTGAGCAGATGATATAATGTTACTTAACTGAGCAGATGATATAGTGTTACTTAACTTAGCAGATGATATAGTGTTACTTAACTTAGCAGATGATATAGTGTTACTTAACTGAGCAGATGATATAATGTTACTTAACTTAGCAGAAGATATAGTGTTACTTAACTTAGCAGATGATATAGTGTTACTTAACTTAGCAGATAATATAGTGTTACTTAACTTAGCAGATGATATAATGTTACTTAACTTAGCAGATGATATAGTGTTACTTAACTTAGCAGATGATATAGTGTTACTTAACTTAGCAGATGATATAGTGTTACTTAACTGAGCAGATGATATAATGTTACTTAACTTAGCAGAAGATATAGTGTTACTTAACTTAGCAGATGATATAGTGTTACTTAACTTAGCAGATGATATAGTGTTACTTAACTGAGCAGATGATATAATGTTACTTAACTTAGCAGAGGATATAGTGTTACTTAACTTAGCAGAAGATATAATGTTACTTAACTTAGCAGATGATATAGTGTTACTTAACTTAGCAGATGATATACTGTTACTTAACTGAGCAGATGATATAGTGTTACTTAACTGAGCAGATGATATAATGTTACTTAACAGAGCAGATGATATAGTGTTACTTAACTGAGCAGATGATATAATGTTACTTAACTGAGCAGATGATATAGTGTTACTTAGCTTAGCAGATGATATACTGTTACTTAACTTAGCAGATGATATAATGTTACTTAACTGAGCAGATGATATAGTGTTACTTAACTTAGCAGATGATATAGAGTTACTTAACTGAGCAGATGATATAATGTTACTTTACTTAGCAGATGATATAGTGTTACTTAACTTAGCAGATGATATAGTGTTACTTAACTTAGAAGATGATATAGTATTACTTAACTCAGCAGAAGATATGGTGTTACTTAACTTAGCAGATGATATAGTGTTACTTAACTGAGCAGATGATATAATCTTACTTAACTTAGCAGATGATATAGTGTTACTTAACTTAGCAGATGATATAGTGTTACTTAACTTAGAAGATGATATAGTATTACTTAACTCAGCAGAAGATATGGTGTTACTTAACTTAGCAGATGATACAGTGTTACTTAAACTTAGCAGATGATATAGTGTTACTTAACTGAGCAGATGATATAATGTTACTTAACTTAGCAGATAATATGGTGTTACTTAACTCAGCAAATGATATAATGTTACTTAACTTAGCAGATGATATAGTGTTACTTAACTTAGCAGATGATATAGTGTTACTTAACTTAGCAGATGATATAATGTTACTTAACTTAGCAGATGATATAATGTT
Source organism: Eledone cirrhosa (assembly GCA_964016885.1). Taxonomy (NCBI): domain Eukaryota; kingdom Metazoa; phylum Mollusca; class Cephalopoda; order Octopoda; family Eledonidae; genus Eledone; species Eledone cirrhosa. Next base: position 430,858,811 of record OZ024740.1, read on the forward strand.
ACTTAACTTAGCAGATGATATAATGTTACTTAACTTAGCAGATGATATAGTGTTACTTAACTTAGCAGATGATATAGTGTTACTTAACTTAGCAGATGATATAGTGTTACTTAACTTAGCAGATGATATAATGTTACTTAAATTAGCAGATGATATAGTGTTACTTAACTTAGCAGATGATATAGTGTTACTTAACTGAGCAGATGATATAATGTTACTTAACTTAGCAGATGATATAGTGTTACTTAACTTAGCAGATGATATAGTGTTACTTAACTTAGCAGATGATATATTGTTACTTAACTTAGCAGATGATATAGTGTTACTTAACTGAGCAGATGATATAGTGTTACTTAACTGAGCAGATGATATAGTGTTACTTAACTTAGCAGATGATATAGTGTTACTTAACTTAGCAGATGATATAGTGTTACTTAACTTAGCAGATGATATAATGTTACTTAACTTAGCAGAAGATATAGTGTTACTTAACTTAGCAGATGATATAGTGTTACTTAACTTAGCAGATAATATAGTGTTACTTAACTTAGCAGATAATATAGTGTTACTTAACTTAGCAGATGATATAATGTTACTTAACTTAGCAGATGATATAGTGTTACTTAACTTAGCAGATGATATAGTGTTACTTAACTTAGCAGATGATATAATGTTACTTAACTGAGCAGATCATATAATGTTACTTAACTTAGCAGATGATATAGTGTTACTTAACTGAGGAGATGATATAGTGTTACTTAACTGAGCAGATGATATAGTGTTACTTAACTTAGCAGATGATATAGTGTTACTTAACTTAGCAGATGATATAGTGTTACTTAACTGAGCAGATGTTATAGTGTTACTTAACTTAGCAGATGATATAGTGTTACTTAACTGAGGAGATGATATAGTGTTATTTAACTGAGCAGATGATATAGTGTTACTTAACTTAGCAGATGATATAGTGTTACTTAACTTAGCAGATGATATAGTGTTACTTAACTGAGCAGATGATATAATGTTACTTAACTTAGCAGAAGATATAGTGTTACTTAACTTAGCAGATGATATAGTGTTACTTAACTTAGCAGATGATATAGTGTTACTTAACTGAGCAGATGATATAATGTTACTTAACTTAGCAGAGGATATAGTGTTACTTAACTTAGCAGAAGATATAATGTTACTTAACTTAGCAGATGATATAGTGTTACTTAACTTAGCAGATGATATACTGTTACTTAACTGAGCAGATGATATAGTGTTACTTAACTGAGCAGATGATATAATGTTACTTAACTGAGCAGATGATATAGTGTTACTTAACTGAGCAGATGATATAATGTTACTTAACTGAGCAGATGATATAGTGTTACTTAGCTTAGCAGATGATATACTGTTACTTAACTTAGCAGATGATATAATGTTACTTAACTGAGCAGATGATATAGTGTTACTTAACTTAGCAGATGATATAGAGTTACTTAACTGAGCAGATGATATAATGTTACTTAACTTAGCAGATGATATAGTGTTACTTAACTAAGCAGAATATATAATGTTACTTAACTTAGCAGATGATATAGTGTTACTTAACTTAGCAGATGATATAGTGTTACTTAACTTAGAAGATGATATAGTGTTACTTAAGTCAGCAGAAGATATGGTGTTACTTAACTTAGCAGATGATATAGTGTTACTTAACTGAGCAGATGATATAATGTTACTTAACTTAGCAGATGATATAGTGTTACTTAACTTAGCAGATGATATAGTGTTACTTAACTGAGCAGATGTTATAGTGTTACTTAACTTAGCAAATGATATAGTGTTACTTATCTTAGCAGATGATATAGTGTTACTTAACTGAGCAGATGATATAATGTTACTTAACTTAGCAGATGATATAGTGTTACTTAACTTAGCAGATGATATAGTGTTACATAACTTAGCAGATGATATAGTGTTACTTAACTTAGCAGATGATACAGTGTTACTTAAACTTAGCAGATGATATAGTGTTACTTAACTGAGCAGATGATATAATGTTACTTAACTTAGCAGATAATATGGTGTTACTTAACTCAGCAGATGATATAATGTTACTTAACTTAGCAGATGAGATAGTGTTACTTAACTTAGCAGATGATATAGTGTTACTTAATTTAGCAGATGATATAATGTTACTTAACTTAGCAGATGATATAATGTTACTTAACTTAGCAGATGATATAGTGTTACTTAACTTAGCAGATGATATAGTGTTACTTAACTTAGCAGATGATATAGTGTTACTTAACTTAGCAGATGATATAATGTTACTTAACTTAGCAGATGATATAGTGTTACTTAACTTAGCAGATGATATAGTGTTACTTAACTGAGCAGATGATATAATGTTACTTAACTTAGCAGATGATATAGTGTTACTTAACTTAGCAGATGATATAGTGTTACTTACCTGAGCAGATGATATAATGTTACTTAACTGAGCAGATGATATAGTGTTACATAACTTAGCAGATGATATAGTGTTACTTAACTTAGCAGATAATATAGTGTTACTTAACTTAGCAGATGATATAATGTTACTTAAGTTAGCAGATGATATAGTGTTACTTAACTTAGCAGATGATATAGTGTTACTTAACTTAGCAGATGATATAGTGTTACTTAACTGAGCAGATGATATAATGTTACTTAACTTAGCAGAAGATATAGTGTTACTTAACTTAGCAGATGATATAGTGTTACTTAACTTAGCAGATGATATAGTGTTACTTAACTGAGCAGATGATATAATGTTACTTAACTTAGCAGAGGATATAGTGTTACTTAACTTAGCAGAAGATATAATGTTACTTAACTTAGCAGATGATATAGTCTTACTTAACTTAGCAGATGATATACTGTTACTTAACTGAGCAGATGATATAGTGTTACTTAACTGAGCAGATGATATAATGTTACTTATCTGAGCAGATGATATAGTGTTACTTAACTGAGCAGATGATATAATGTTACTTAACTGAGCAGATGATATAGTGTTACTTAGCTTAGCAGATGATATAATGTTACTTAACTTAGCAGATGATATAATGTTACTTAACTGAGCAGATGATATAGTGTTACTTAACTTAGCAGATGATATAGAGTTACTTAACTGAGCAGATGATATAATGTTACTTAACTTAGCAGATGATATAGTGTTACTTAACTTAGCAGATGATATAGTGTTACTTAACTTAGCAGATCATATAGTGTTACTTAACTGAGCAGATGTTATAGTGTTACTTAACTTAGCAGATGATATAGTGTTACTTAACTGAGGAGATGATATAGTGTTACTTAACTGAGCAGATGTTATAGTGTTACTTAACTTAGCAGATGATATAGTGTTACTTAATTAGCAGATGATATAGTGTTACTTAAATTAGCAGATGATATATGTTACTTAACTCAGCAGATGATATATTGTTACTTAACTTAGCAGATGATATAGTGTTACTTAACTTAGCAGATGATATAGTGTTACTTAACTGAGGAGATGATATAGTGTTACTTAAAATAGCAGATGATATAGTGTTACTTAACTTAGCAGATGATACAGTGTTACTTAAACTTAGCAGATGATATAGTGTTACTTAACTGAGCAGATGATATAATGTTACTTAACTTAGCAGATAATATGGTGTTACTTAACTCAGCAAATGATATAATGTTACTTAACTTAGCAGATGATATAGTGTTACTTAACTTAGCAGATGATATAGTGTTACTTAACTTAGCAGATGATATAATGTTACTTAACTTAGCAGATGATATAATGTTACTTAACTTAGCAGATGATATAATGTTACTTAACTTAGCAGATGATATAGTGTTACTTAACTTAGCAGATGATATAGTGTTACTTAACTTAGCAGATGATATAGTGTTACTTAACTTAGCAGATGATATAATGTTACTTAACTTAGCAGATGATATAGTGTTACTTAACTTAGCAGATGATATAGTGTTACTTAACTGAGCAGATGATATAATGTTACTTAACTTAGCAGATGATATAGTGTTACTTAACTTAGCAGATGATATAGTGTTACTTAACTTAGCAGATGATATATTGTTACTTAACTTAGCAGATGATATAGTGTTACTTAACTGAGCAGATGATATAATGTTACTTAACTGAGCAGATGATATAGTGTTACTTAACTTAGCAGATGATATAGTGTTACTTAACTTAGCAGATGATATAGTGTTACTTAACTGAGCAGATGATATAATGTTACTTAACTTAGCAGAAGATATAGTGTTACTTAACTTAGCAGATGATATAGTGTTACTTAACTTAGCAGATAATATAGTGTTACTTAACTTAGCAGATGATATAATGTTACTTAACTTAGCAGATGATATAGTGTTACTTAACTTAGCAGATGATATAGTGTTACTTAACTTAGCAGATGATATAGTGTTACTTAACTGAGCAGATGATATAATGTTACTTAACTTAGCAGAAGATATAGTGTTACTTAACTTAGCAGATGATATAGTGTTACTTAACTTAGCAGATGATATAGTGTTACTTAACTGAGCAGATGATATAATGTTACTTAACTTAGCAGAGGATATAGTGTTACTTAACTTAGCAGAAGATATAATGTTACTTAACTTAGCAGATGATATAGTGTTACTTAACTTAGCAGATGATATACTGTTACTTAACTGAGCAGATGATATAGTGTTACTTAACTGAGCAGATGATATAATGTTACTTAACAGAGCAGATGATATAGTGTTACTTAACTGAGCAGATGATATAATGTTACTTAACTGAGCAGATGATATAGTGTTACTTAGCTTAGCAGATGATATACTGTTACTTAACTTAGCAGATGATATAATGTTACTTAACTGAGCAGATGATATAGTGTTACTTAACTTAGCAGATGATATAGAGTTACTTAACTGAGCAGATGATATAATGTTACTTTACTTAGCAGATGATATAGTGTTACTTAACTTAGCAGATGATATAGTGTTACTTAACTTAGAAGATGATATAGTATTACTTAACTCAGCAGAAGATATGGTGTTACTTAACTTAGCAGATGATATAGTGTTACTTAACTGAGCAGATGATATAATCTTACTTAACTTAGCAGATGATATAGTGTTACTTAACTTAGCAGATGATATAGTGTTACTTAACTTAGAAGATGATATAGTATTACTTAACTCAGCAGAAGATATGGTGTTACTTAACTTAGCAGATGATATAGTGTTACTTATCTGAGCAGATGATATAATGTTACTTAACTTAGCAGATGATATAGTGTTACTTAACTTAGCAGATGATATAGTGTTACTTAACTGAGCAGATGTTATAGTGTTACTTAACTTAGCAGATGATATAGTGTTACTTAACTGAGGAGATGATATAGTGTTACTTAACTGAGCAGATGATATAGTGTTACTTAACTTAGCAGAAGATATAATGTTACTTAACTTAGCAGATGATATAGTGTTACTTAACTGAGCAGATGATATAGTGTTACTTAACTTAGCAGATGATATATTGTTACTTAACTTAGCAGATGATATAGTGTTACTTAACTGAGCAGATGATATAATGTTACTTAACTGAGCAGATGATATAGTGTTACATAACTTAGCAGATGATATAGTGTTACTTAACTTAGCAGATAATATAGTGTTACTTAACTTAGCAGATGATATAATGTTACTTAACTTAGCAGATGATATAGTGTTACTTAACTTAGCAGATGATATAGTGTTACTTAACTTAGCAGATGATATAGTGTTACTTAACTGAGAAGATGATATAATGTTACTTAACTTAGCAGAAGATATAGTGTTACTTAACTTAGCAGATGATATAGTGTTACTTAACTTAGCAGATGATATAGTGTTACTTAACTGAGCAGATGATATAATGTTACTTAACTTAGCAGAGGATATAGTGTTACTTAACTTAGCAGAAGATATAATGTTACTTAACTTAGCAGATGATATAGTGTTACTTAACTTAGCAGATGATATACTGTTACTTAACTGAGCAGATGATATAGTGTTACTTAACTGAGCAGATGATATAATGTTACTTAACTTAGCAGATGATATAGTGTTACTTAACTTAGCAGATGATATAGTGTTACTTAACTTAGCAGATGATATATTGTTACTTAACTTAGCAGATGATATAGTGTTACTTAACTGAGCAGATGATATAGTGTTACTTAACTGAGCAGATGATATAGTGTTACTTAACTTAGCAGATGATATAGTGTTACTTAACTTAGCAGATGATATAGTGTTACTTAACTTAGCAGATGATATAATGTTACTTAACTTAGCAGAAGATATAGTGTTACTTAACTTAGCAGATGATATAGTGTTACTTAACTTAGCAGATAATATAGTGTTACTTAACTTAGCAGATAATATAGTGTTACTTAACTTAGCAGATGATATAATGTTACTTAACTTAGCAGATGATATAGTGTTACTTAACTTAGCAGATGATATAGTGTTACTTAACTTAGCAGATGATATAATGTTACTTAACTGAGCAGATCATATAATGTTACTTAACTTAGCAGATGATATAGTGTTACTTAACTGAGGAGATGATATAGTGTTACTTAACTGAGCAGATGATATAGTGTTACTTAACTTAGCAGATGATATAGTGTTACTTAACTTAGCAGATGATATAGTGTTACTTAACTGAGCAGATGTTATAGTGTTACTTAACTTAGCAGATGATATAGTGTTACTTAACTGAGGAGATGATATAGTGTTACTTAACTGAGCAGATGATATAGTGTTACTTAACTTAGCAGATGATATAGTGTTACTTAACTTAGCAGATGATATAGTGTTACTTAACTGAGCAGATGATATAATGTTACTTAACTTAGCAGAAGATATAGTGTTACTTAACTTAGCAGATGATATAGTGTTACTTAACTTAGCAGATGATATAGTGTTACTTAACTGAGCAGATGATATAATGTTACTTAACTTAGCAGAGGATATAGTGTTACTTAACTTAGCAGAAGATATAATGTTACTTAACTTAGCAGATGATATAGTGTTACTTAACTTAGCAGATGATATACTGTTACTTAACTGAGCAGATGATATAGTGTTACTTAACTGAGCAGATGATATAATGTTACTTAACTGAGCAGATGATATAGTGTTACTTAACTGAGCAGATGATATAATGTTACTTAACTGAGCAGATGATATAGTGTTACTTAGCTTAGCAGATGATATACTGTTACTTAACTTAGCAGATGATATAATGTTACTTAACTGAGCAGATGATATAGTGTTACTTAACTTAGCAGATGATATAGAGTTACTTAACTGAGCAGATGATATAATGTTACTTAACTTAGCAGATGATATAGTGTTACTTAACTAAGCAGAATATATAATGTTACTTAACTTAGCAGATGATATAGTGTTACTTAACTTAGCAGATGATATAGTGTTACTTAACTTAGAAGATGATATAGTGTTACTTAAGTCAGCAGAAGATATGGTGTTACTTAACTTAGCAGATGATATAGTGTTACTTAACTGAGCAGATGATATAATGTTACTTAACTTAGCAGATGATATAGTGTTACTTAACTTAGCAGATGATATAGTGTTACTTAACTGAGCAGATGTTATAGTGTTACTTAAATTAGCAAATGATATAGTGTTACTTAACTTAGCAGATGATATAGTGTTACTTAACTGAGCAGATGATATAATGTTACTTAACTTAGCAGATGATATAGTGTTACTTAACTTAGCAGATGATATAGTGTTACTTAACTTAGCAGATGATATAGTGTTACTTAACTTAGCAGATGATACAGTGTTACTTAAACTTAGCAGATGATATAGTGTTACTTAACTGAGCAGATGATATAATGTTACTTAACTTAGCAGATAATATGGTGTTACTTAACTCAGCAGATGATATAATGTTACTTAACTTAGCAGATGAGATAGTGTTACTTAACTTAGCAGATGATATAGTGTTACTTAATTTAGCAGATGATATAATGTTACTTAACTTAGCAGATGATATAATGTTACTTAACTTAGCAGATGATATAGTGTTACTTAACTTAGCAGATGATATAGTGTTACTTAACTTAGCAGATGATATAGTCTTACTTAACTTAGCAGATGATATAATGTTACTTAACTTAGCAGATGATATAGTGTTACTTAACTTAGCAGATGATATAGTGTTACTTAACTGAGCAGATGATATAATGTTACTTAACTTAGCAGATGATATAGTGTTACTTAACTTAGCAGATGATATAGTGTTACTTAACTGAGCAGATGATATAATGTTACTTAACTGAGCAGATGATATAGTGTTTCATAACTTAGCAGATGATATAGTGTTACTTAACTTAGCAGATAATATAGTGTTACTTAACTTAGCAGATGATATAATGTTACTTAAGTTAGCAGATGATATAGTGTTACTTAACTTAGCAGATGATATAGTGTTACTTAACTTAGCAGATGATATAGTGTTACTTAACTGAGCAGATGATATAATGTTACTTAACTTAGCAGAAGATATAGTGTTACTTAACTTAGCAGATGATATAGTGTTACTTAACTTAGCAGATGATATAGTGTTACTTAACTGAGCAGATGATATAATGTTACTTAACTTAGCAGAGGATATAGTATTACTTAACTTAGCAGAAGATATAATGTTACTTAACTTAGCAGATGATATAGTCTTACTTAACTTAGCAGATGATATACTGTTACTTAACTGAGCAGATGATATAGTGTTACTTAACTGAGCAGATGATATAATGTTACTTATCTGAGCAGATGATATAGTGTTACTTAACTGAGCAGATGATATAATGTTACTTAACTGAGCAGATGATATAGTGTTACTTAGCTTAGCAGATGATATAATGTTACTTAACTTAGCAGATGATATAATGTTACTTAACTGAGCAGATGATATAGTGTTACTTAACTTAGCAGATGATATAGAGTTACTTAACTGAGCAGATGATATAATGTTACTTAACTTAGCAGATGATATAGTGTTACTTAACTAAGCAGAAGATATAATGTTACTTAACTTAGCAGATGATATAGTGTTACTTAACTTAGCAGATGATATAGTGTTACTTAACTGAGCAGATGTTATAGTGTTACTTAACTTAGCAGATGATATAGTGTTACTTAACTGAGGAGATGATATAGTGTTACTTAACTGAGCAGATGTTATAGTGTTACTTAACTTAGCAGATGATATAGTGTTACTTAACTTAGCAGATGATATAGTGTTACTTAAATTAGCAGATGATATATGTTACTTAACTCAGCAGATGATATATTGTTACTTAACTTAGCAGATGATATAGTGTTACTTAACTTAGCAGATGATATAGTGTTACTTAACTGAGGAGATGATATAGTGTTACTTAAAATAGCAGATGATATAGTGTTACTTAACTTAGCAGATGATACAGTGTTACTTAAACTTAGCAGATGATATAGTGTTACTTAACTGAGCAGATGATATAATGTTACTTAACTTAGCAGATAATATGGTGTTACTTAACTCAGCAAATGATATAATGTTACTTAACTTAGCAGATGATATAGTGTTACTTAACTTAGCAGATGATATAGTGTTACTTAACTTAGCAGATGATATAATGTTACTTAACTTAGCAGATGATATAATGTTACTTAACTTAGCAGATGATATAATGTTACTTAACTTAGCACATGATATAGTGTTACTTAACTTAGCAGATGATATAGTGTTACTTAACTTAGCAGATGATATAGTGTTACTTAACTTAGCAGATGATATAATGTTACTTAACTTAGCAGATGATATAGTGTTACTTAACTTAGCAGATGATATAGTGTTACTTAACTGAGCAGATGATATAATGTTACTTAACTTAGCAGATGATATAGTGTTACTTAACTTAGCAGATGATATAGTGTTACTTAACTTAGCAGATGATATATTGTTACTTAACTTAGCAGATGATATAGTGTTACTTAACTGAGCAGATGATATAATGTTACTTAACTGAGCAGATGATATAGTGTTACTTAACTTAGCAGATGATATAGTGTTACTTAACTTAGCAGATGATATAGTGTTACTTAACTGAGCAGATGATATAATGTTACTTAACTTAGCAGAAGATATAGTGTTACTTAACTTAGCAGATGATATAGTGTTACTTAACTTAGCAGATAATATAGTGTTACTTAACTTAGCAGATGATATAATGTTACTTAACTTAGCAGATGATATAGTGTTACTTAACTTAGCAGATGATATAGTGTTATTTAACTTAGCAGATGATATAGTGTTACTTAACTGAGCAGATGATATAATGTTACTTAACTTAGCAGAAGATATAGTGTTACTTAACTTAGCAGATGATATAGTGTTACTTAACTTAGCAGATGATATAGTGTTACTTAACTGAGCAGATGATATAATGTTACTTAACTTAGCAGAGGATATAGTGTTACTTAATGTAGCAGAAGATATAATGTTACTTAACTTAGCAGATGATATAGTGTTACTTAACTTAGCAGATGATATACTGTTACTTAACTGAGCAGATGATATAGTGTTACTTAACTGAGCAGATGATATAATGTTACTTAACAGAGCAGATGATATAGTGTTACTTAACTGAGCAGATGATATAATGTTACTTAACTGAGCAGATGATATAGTGTTACTTAGCTTAGCAGATGATATACTGTTACTTAACTTAGCAGATGATATAATGTTACTTAACTGAGCAGATGATATAGTGTTACTTAACTTAGCAGATGATATAGAGTTACTTAACTGAGCAGATGATATAATGTTACTTTACTTAGCAGATGATATAGTGTTACTTAACTTAGCAGATGATATAGTGTTACTTAACTTAGAAGATGATATAGTATTACTTAACTCAGCAGAAGATATGGTGTTACTTAACTTAGCAGATGATATAGTGTTACTTAACTGAGCAGATGATATAATCTTACTTAACTTAGCAGATAATATAGTGTTACTTAACTTAGCAGATGATATAGTGTTACTTAACTTAGAAGATGATATAGTATTACTTAACTCAGCAGAAGATATGGTGTTACTTAACTTAGCAGATGATATAGTGTTACTTATCTGAGCAGATGATATAATGTTACTTAACTTAGCAGATGATATAGTGTTACTTAACTTAGCAGATGATATAGTGTTACTTAACTGAGCAGATGTTATAGTGTTACTTAAATTAGCAGATGATATAGTGTTACTTAACTGAGGAGACGATATAGTGTTACTTAACTGAGCAGATGATATAGTGTTACTTAACTTAGCAGAAGATATAATGTTACTTAACTTAGCAGATGATATAGTGTTACTTAACTGAGCAGATGATATAGTGTTACTTAACTTAGCAGATGATATATTGTTACTTAACTTAGCAGATGATATAGTGTTACCTAACTGAGCAGATGATATAATGTTACTTAACTGAGCAGATGATATAGTGTTACATAACTTAGCAGATGATATAGTGTTACTTAGCTTAGCAGATAATATGGTGTTACTTAACTTAGCAGATGATATAATGTTACTTAACTTAGCAGATGATATAGTGTTACTTAACTTAGCAGATGATATAGTGTTACTTAACTTAGCAGATGATATAAGGTTACTTAACTGAGCAGATGATATAATGTTACTTAACTTAGCAGAAGATATAGTGTTACTTAACTTAGCAGATGATATAGTGTTACTTAACTTAGCAGATGATATAGTGTTACTTAACTGAGCAGATGATATAATGTTACTTAACTTAGCAGAGGATATAGTGTTACTTAACTTAGCAGAAGATATAATGTTACTTAACTTAGCAGATGATATAGTGTTACTTAACTTAGCAGATGATATACTGTTACTTAACTGAGCAGATGATATAGTGTTACTTAACTGAGCAGATGATATAATGTTACTTAACAGAGCAGATGATATAGTGTTACTTAACTGAGCAGATGATATAATGTTACTTAACTGAGCAGATGATATAGTGTTACTTAGCTTAGCAGATGATATACTGTTACTTAACTTAGCAGATGATATAATGTTACTTAACTGAGCAGATGATATAGTGTTACTTAACTTAGCAGATGATATAGAGTTACTTAACTGAGCAGATGATATAATGTTACTTAACTTAGCAGATGATATAGTGTTACTTAACTTAGCAGATGATATAGTGTTACTTAACTTAGAAGATGATATAGTATTACTTAACTCAGCAGAAGATATGGTGTTACTTAACTTAGCCGATGATATAGTGTTACTTAACTGAGCAGATGATATAATCTTACTTAACTTAGCAGATGATATAGTGTTTCTTAACTTAGCAGATGATATAGTGTTACTTAACTTAGAAGATGATATAGTATTACTTAACTCAGCAGAAGATATGGTGTTACTTAACTTAGCAGATGATATAGTGTTACTTATCTGAGCAGATGATATAATGTTACTTAACTTAGCAGATGATATAGTGTTACTTAAGTTAGCAGATGATATAGTGTTACTTAACTGAGCAGATGTTATAGTGTTACTTAACTTAGCAGATGATATAGTGTTACTTAACTGAGGAGATGATATAGTGTTACTTAACTGAGCAGATGATATAGTGTTACTTAACTTAGCAGAAGATATAATGTTACTTAACTTAGCAGATGATATAGTGTTACTTAACTGAGCAGATGATATAGTGTTACTTAACTTAGCAGATGATATATTGTTACTTAACTTAGCAGATGATATAGTGTTACTTAACTGAGCAGATGATATAATGTTACTTAACTGAGCAGATGATATAGTGTTACATAACTTAGCAGATGATATAGTGTTACTTAACTTAGCAGATAATATAGTGTTACTTAACTTAGCAGATGATATAATGTTACTTAACTTAGCAGATGATATAGTGTTACTTAACTTAGCAGATGATATAGTGTTACTTAACTTAGCAGATGATATAGTGTTACTTAACTGAGCAGATGATATAATGTTACTTAACTTAGCAGAAGATATAGTGTTACTTAACTTAGCAGATGATATAGTGTTACTTAACTTAGCAGATGATATAGTGTTACTTAACTGAGCAGATGATATAATGTTACTTAACTTAGCAGAGGATATAGTGTTACTTAACTTAGCAGAAGATATAATGTTACTTAACTTAGCAGATGATATAGTGTTACTTAACTTAGCAGATGATATACTGTTACTTAACTGAGCAGATGATATAGTGTTACTTAACTGAGCAGATGATATAATGTTACTTATCTGAGCAGATGATATAGTGTTACTTAACTGAGCAGATGATATAATGTTACTTAACTGAGCAGATGATATAGTGTTACTTAGCTTAGCAGATGATATAATGTTACTTAACTTAGCAGATGATATAATGTTACTTAACTGAGCAGATGATATAGTGTTACTTAACTTAGCAGATGATATAGAGTTACTTAACTGAGCAGATGATATAATGTTACTTAACTTAGCAGATGATATAGTGTTACTTAACTAAGCAGAAGATATAATGTTACTTAACTTAGCAGATGATATAGTGTTACTTAACTTAGCAGATGATATAGTGTTACTTAACTTAGAAGATGATATAGTGTTACTTAAGTCAGCAGAAGATATGGTGTTACAAAACTTAGCAGATGATATAGTGTTACTTAACTGACCAGATGATATATTGTTACTTAACTTAGCAGATGATATAGTGTTACTTAACTTAGCCGATGATATAGTGTTACTTAACTGAGGAGATGATATAGTGTTACTTAAAATAGCAGATGATATAGTGTTACTTAACTTAGCAGATGATACAGTGTTACTTAAACTTAGCAGATGATATAGTGTTACTTAACTGAGCAGATGATATAATGTTACTTAACTTAGCAGATAATATGGTGTTACTTAACTCAGCAAATGATATAATGTTACTTAACTTAGCAGATGATATAGTGTTACTTAACTTAGCAGATGATATAGTGTTACTTAACTTAGCAGATGATATAATGTTACTTAACTTAGCAGATGATATAATGTTACTTAACTTAGCAGATGATATAATGTTACTTAACTTAGCAGATGATATAGTGTTACTTAACTTAGCAGATGATATAGTGTTACTTAACTTAGCAGATGATATAGTGTTACTTAACTTAGCAGATGATATAATGTTACTTAACTTAGCAGATGATATAGTGTTACTTAACTTAGCAGATGATATAGTGTTACTTAACTGAGCAGATGATATAATGTTACTTAACTTAGCATATGATATAGTGTTACTTAACTTAGCAGATGATATAGTGTTACTTAACTTAGCAGATGATATATTGTTACTTAACTTAGCAGATGATATAGTGTTACTTAACTGAGCAGATGATATAATGTTACTTAACTGAGCAGATGATATAGTGTTACTTAACTTAGCAGATGATATAGTGTTACTTAACTTAGCAGATGATATAGTGTTACTTAACTGAGCAGATGATATAATGTTACTTAACTTAGCAGAAGATATAGTGTTACTTAACTTAGCAGATGATATAGTGTTACTTAACTTAGCAGATAATATAGTGTTACTTAACTTAGCAGATGATATAATGTTACTTAACTTAGCAGATGATATAGTGTTACTTAACTTAGCAGATGATATAGTGTTACTTAACTTAGCAGATGATATAGTGTTACTTAACTGAGCAGATGATATAATGTTACTTAACTTAGCAGAAGATATAGTGTTACTTAACTTAGCAGATGATATAGTGTTACTTAACTTAGCAGATGATATAGTGTTACTTAACTGAGCAGATGATATAATGTTTCTTAACTTAGCAGAGGATATAGTGTTACTTAACTTAGCAGAAGATATAATGTTACTTAACTTAGCAGATGATATAGTGTTACTTAACTTAGCAGATGATATACTGTTACTTAACTGAGCAGATGATATAGTGTTACTTAACTGAGCAGATGATATAATGTTACTTAACAGAGCAGATGATATAGTGTTACTTAACTGAGCAGATGATATAATGTTACTTAACTGAGCAGATGATATAGTGTTACTTAGCTTAGCAGATGATATACTGTTACTTAACTTAGCAGATGATATAATGTTACTTAACTGAGCAGATGATATAGTGTTACTTAACTTAGCAGATGATATAGAGTTACTTAACTTAGAAGATGATATAGTATTACTTAACTCAGCAGAAGATATGGTGTTACTTAACTTAGCAGATGATATAGTGTTACTTAACTGAGCAGATGATATAATCTTACTTAACTTAGCAGATGATATAGTGTTACTTAACTTAGCAGATGATATAGTGTTACTTAACTTAGAAGATGATATAGTATTACTTAACTCAGCAGAAGATATGGTGTTACTTAACTTAGCAGATGATATAGTGTTACTTATCTGAGCAGATGATATAATGTTACTTAACTTAGCAGATGATATAGTGTTACTTAACTTAGCAGATGATATAGTGTTACTTAACTGAGCAGATGTTATAGTGTTACTTAACTTAGCAGATGATATAGTGTTACTTAACTGAGGAGATGATATAGTGTTACTTAACTGAGCAGATGATATAGTGTTACTTAACTTAGCAGAAGATATAATGTTACTTAACTTAGCAGATGATATAGTGTTACTTAACTGAGCAGATGATATAGTGTTACTTAACTTAGCAGATGATATATTGTTACTTAACTTAGCAGATGATATAGTGTTACTTAACTGAGCAGATGATATAATGTTACTTAACTGAGCAGATGATATAGTGTTACATAACTTAGCAGATGATATAGTGTTACTTAACTTAGCAGATAATATAGTGTTACTTAACTTAGCAGATGATATAATGTTACTTAACTTAGCAGATGATATAGTGTTACTTAACTTAGCAGATGATATAGTGTTACTTAACTTAGCAGATGATATAGTGTTACTTAACTGAGCAGATGATATAATGTTACTTAACTTAGCAGAAGATATAGTGTTACTTAACTTAGCAGATGATATAGTGTTACTTAACTTAGCAGATGATATAGTGTTACTTAACTGAGCAGATGATATAATGTTACTTAACTTAGCAGAGGATATAGTGTTACTTAACTTAGCAGAAGATATAATGTTACTTAACTTAGCAGATGATATAGTGTTACTTAACTTAGCAGATGATATACTGTTACTTAACTGAGCAGATGATATAGTGTTACTTAACTGAGCAGATGATATAATGTTACTTATCTGAGCAGATGATATAGTGTTACTTAACTGAGCAGATGATATAATGTTACTTAACTGAGCAGATGATATAGTGTTACTTAGCTTAGCAGATGATATAATGTTACTTAACTTAGCAGATGATATAATGTTACTTAACTGAGCAGATGATATAGTGTTACTTAACTTAGCAGATGATATAGAGTTACTTAACTGAGCAGATGATATAATGTTACTTAACTTAGCAGATGATATAGTGTTACTTAACTAAGCAGAAGATATAATGTTACTTAACTTAGCAGATGATATAGTGTTACTTAACTTAGCAGATGATATAGTGTTACTTAACTTAGAAGATGATATAGTGTTACTTAAGTCAGCAGAAGATATGGTGTTACTTAACTTAGCAGATGATATAGTGTTACTTAACTGACCAGATGATATAATGTTACTTAACTTAGCAGATGATATAGTGTTACTTAACTTAGCAGATGATATAGTGTTACTTAACTGAGCAGATGTTATAGTGTTACTTAACTTAGCAGATGATATAGTGTTACTTAACTGAGGAGATGATATAGTGTTACTTAACTGAGCAGATGTTATAGTGTTACTTAACTTAGCAGATGATATAGTGTTACTTAACTTAGCAGATGATATATGTTACTTAACTCAGCAGATGATATATTGTTACTTAACTTAGCAGATGATATAGTGTTACTTAACTTAGCAGATGATATAGTGTTACTTAACTGAGGAGATGATATAGTGTTACTTAAAATAGCAGATGATATAGTGTTACTTAACTTAGCAGATGATACAGTGTTACTTAAACTTAGCAGATGATATAGTGTTACTTAACTGAGCAGATGATATAATGTTACTTAACTTAGCAGATAATATGGTGTTACTTAACTCAGCAAATGATATAATGTTACTTAACTTAGCAGATGATAGAGTGTTACTTAACTTAGCAGATGATATAGTGTTACTTAACTTAGCAGATGATATAATGTTACTTAACTTAGCAGATGATATAATGTTACTTAACTTAGCAGATGATATAATGTTACTTAACTTAGCAGATGATATAGTGTTACTTAACTTAGCAGATGATATAGTGTTACTTAAGTCAGCAGATGATATAGTGTTACTTAACTGAGCAGATGATATAATGTTACTTAACTTAGCAGATGATATAGTGTTACTTAACTTAGCAGATGATATAGTGTTACTTAACTGAGCAGATGTTATAGTGTTACTTAACTTAGCAAATGATATAGTGTTACTTAACTGAGGAGATGATATAGTGTTACTTAAAGTAGCAGATGATATAGTGTTACTTAACTTAGCAGATGATACAGTGTTACTTAAACTTAGCAGATGATATAGTGTTACTTAACTTAGCAGATGATATAATGTTACTTAACTTAGCAGATGATATAATGT
Organism: Eledone cirrhosa; assembly: GCA_964016885.1. NCBI lineage: Eukaryota > Metazoa > Mollusca > Cephalopoda > Octopoda > Eledonidae > Eledone > Eledone cirrhosa. The sequence goes on from OZ024740.1 coordinate 430,876,660, forward strand.
TACTTATCTTAGCAGATGATATAGTGTTACTTAACTGAGCAGATGATATAATGTTACTTAACTTAGCAGATGATATAGTGTTACTTAACTTAGCAGATGATATAGTGTTACTTAACTTAGCAGATGATATATTGTTACTTAACTTAGCAGATGATATAGTGTTACTTAACTGAGCAGATGATATAATGTTACTTAACTGAGCAGATGATATAGTGTTACTTAACTTAGCAGATGATATAGTGTTACTTAACTTAGCAGATGATATAGTGTTACTTAACTGAGCAGATGATATAATGTTACTTAACTTAGCAGAAGATATAGTGTTACTTAACTTAGCAGATGATATAGTGTTACTTAACTTAGCAGATAATATAGTGTTACTTAACTTAGCAGATGATATAATGTTACTTAACTTAGCAGATGATATAGTGTTACTTAACTTAGCAGATGATATAGTGTTACTTAACTTAGCAGATGATATAGTGTTACTTAACTGAGCAGATGATATAATGTTACTTAACTTAGCAGAAGATATAGTGTTACTTAACTTAGCAGATGATATAGTGTTACTTAACTTAGCAGATGATATAGTGTTACTTAACTGAGCAGATGATATAATGTTACTTAACTTAGCAGAGGATATAGTGTTACTTAACTTAGCAGAAGATATAATGTTACTTAACTTAGCAGATGATATAGTGTTACTTAACTTAGCAGATGATATACTGTTACTTAACTGAGCAGATGATATAGTGTTACTTAACTGAGCAGATGATATAATGTTACTTAACAGAGCAGATGATATAGTGTTACTTAACTGAGCAGATGATATAATGTTACTTAACTGAGCAGATGATATAGTGTTACTTAGCTTAGCAGATGATATACTGTTACTTAACTTAGCAGATGATATAATGTTACTTAACTGAGCAGATGATATAGTGTTACTTAACTTAGCAGATGATATAGAGTTACTTAACTGAGCAGATGATATAATGTTACTTAACTTAGCAGATGATATAGTGTTACTTAACTTAGCAGATGATATAGTGTTACTTAACTTAGAAGATGATATAGTATTACTTAACTCAGCAGAAGATATGGTGTTACTTAACTTAGCAGATGATATAGTGTTACTTAACTGAGCAGATGATATAATCTTACTTAACTTAGCAGATGATATAGTGTTACTTAACTTAGCAGATGATATAGTGTTACTTAACTTAGAAGATGATATAGCATTACTTAACTCAGCAGAAGATATGGTGTTACTTAACTTAGCAGATGATATAGTGTTACTTAACTGAGCAGATGATATAATGTTACTTAACTTAGCAGATGATATAGTGTTACTTAACTTAGCAGATGATATAGTGTTACTTAACTGAGCAGATGTTATAGTGTTACTTAACTTAGCAAATGATATAGTGTTACTTAACTGAGGAGATGATATAGTGTTACTTAAAATAGCAGATGATATAGTGTTACTTAACTTAGCAGATGATATAGTGTTATTTAAACTTAGCAGATGATATAGTGTTACTTAACTGAGCAGATGATATAATGTTACTTAACTTAGCAGATGATATAGTGTTACTTAACTTAGCAGATGATATAGTGTTACTTAACTGAGCAGATGTTATAGTGTTATTTAACTTTGCAGATGATATAATGTTACTTAACTTGGCAGATGATATTGTGTTACTTAACTTAGCAGATGATATAATGTTACTTAACTTAGCAGATGATATAGTGTTACTTAACTCAGCAGATGATATAGTGTTACTTAACTTAGCAGATGATATAGTGTTACTTAACTGAGCAGATGATATAATGTTACTTAACTTAGCAGATGATATAGTGTTACTTAACTTAGCAGATGATATAGTGTTACTTAACTGAGCAGATGTTATAGTGTTATTTAACTTTGCAGATGATATAATGTTACTTAACTGACAAGATGATATAGTGTTATTTAACTTAGCAGATGATATAGTGTTACTTAACTTAGCAGATGATATAGTGTTACTTAACTTAGCAGAAGATATAATGTTACTTAACTTAGCAGATGATATAGTGTTACTTAACTGAGGAGATGATATAGTGTTACTTAACTTAGCAGATGATATAGTGTTACTTAAACTTAGCAGATGATATATGTTACTTAACTCAGCAGATGATATATTGTTACTTAACTTAGCAGATGATATAGTGTTACTTAACTTAGCAGATGGTATAGTGTTACTTAACTTAGCAGATGATATAGTCTTACTTAACCAGCAGATAATATAGTGTTACTTAACTGAGGAGATGATATAGTGTTACTTAACTGAGCAGATGATATAGTGTTACTTAACTGAGCAGATGATATAGTGTTACTTAACTTGGCAGATGATATGGTGTTACTTAACTTAGCAGATGATATAATGTTACTTAACTCAGCAGAAGATAGGGTGTTACTTAACTCAGCAGATGATATAATGTTACTTAACTTAGCAGATGATATAGTCTTACTTAACCAGCAGATAATATAGTGTTACTTAACTGAGGAGATGATATAGTGTTACTTAACTCAGCAGATGATATAATGTTACTTAACTTAGCAGATGATATAGTGTTACTTAACTTAGCAGATGATATAGTGTTACTTAATTTAGCAGATGATATAGTGTTACTTAACCAGCAGATGATATGGTGTTACTTAACTTAGCAGATGATATAGTGTTACTTAACTGAGCAGATAATATAGTGTTACTTAACTTAGCAGAAAATATAATGTTACTTAACTTAGCAGATGATATAGTGTTACTTAACTTAGCAGATGATATAGTGTTACTTAACTTAGCAGATGATATAGTGTTACTTAACTCAGTAGATGGTATAGTGTTACTTAACTTAGCAGATGATATAGTGTTACTTAACTTAGCAGATGATATAATGTTACTTAACTGAGCAGATGATATAATGTTACTTAACTTAGCAGATGATATAGTGTTACTTAATTTAGTAGATGATATAGTGCTACTTAACCAGCAAATGATATAGTGTTACTTAACTTAGCAGATAATATAGTGTTACTTAACTGAGCAGATAATATAGTGTTACTTAACTTAGCAGAAGATATAATGTTACTTAAATTAGCAGATGATATAGTGTTACTTAACTTAGCAGATGATATAGTGTTACTTAACCAGCAGATGATATAGTGCTACTTAACTTAGCAGATGATATAATGTTACTTAACTTAGCAGATGATATAGTGTTACTTAACTCAGCAGATGATATAGTGTTACTTAACTTAGCAGATGATATAGTGGTACTTAACTTAGCAGATGATATAGTGTTACTTAACTTAGCAGATGATATAGTGTTACTTAACTTAGCAGATGATATGGTGTTACTTAACTTAGCAGATGATATAGTGTTACTTAATCAGCAGATGATATAGTGTTATTTAACTTAGCAGATGATATAATCTTACTTAACTTAGCAGATGATATAGTGTTACTTAACTCAGCAGATGATATAGTGTTACTTAACTTAGCAGATGATATAGTGTTACTTAACTTAGCAGATGATATAGTGTTACTTAACTTAGCAGATGATATAGTGTTACTTAACTTAGCAGATGATATAGTGTTACTTAACTTAGCAGATGATATAGTGTTACTTAACTCAGCAGATGGTAGAGTGTTACTTAACTTAGCAGATGATATAGTGTTACTTAACTTAGCAGATGATATAATGTTACTTAACTCAGCAGATGATATAGTGTTACTTAACTTAGCAGATGATATAGTGTTACTTAACTTAGCAGATGATATAGTGTTACTTAACTTAGCAGATGATATAGTGTTACTTAACTTAGCAGATGATATAGTGTTACTTAACTTAGCAGATGATATAGTGTTACTTAACTTAGCAGATGATATAATGTTACTTAACTTAGCAGATAATATGGTGTTACTTAACTCAGCAGATGATATAATGTTACTTAACTTAGCAGATGATATAGTGTTAGTTAACTTAGCAGATGATATAGTGTTACTTAACATAGCAGATGATATAATGTTACTTAACTTAGCAGATGATATAATGTTACATAACTTAGCAGATGATATAATGTTACTTAACTTAGCAGATGATATAGTGTTACTTAACTTAGCAGATGATATAGAGTTACTTAACTGAGCAGATGATATAATGTTACTTAACTTAGCAGATGATATAGTGTTACTTAACTAAGCAGAAGATATAATGTTACTTAACTTAGCAGATGATATAGTGTTACTTAACTTAGCAGATGATATAGTGTTACTTAACTTAGAAGATGATATAGTATTACTTAACTCAGCAGAAGATATGGTGTTACTTAACTTAGCAGATGATATAGTGTTACTTAACTGAGCAGATGCTATAATGTTACTTAACTTAGCAGATGATATAGTGTTACTTAACTTAGCAGATGATATAGTGTTACTTAACTGAGCAGATGTTATAGTGTTACTTAACTTAGCAGATGATATAGTGTTACTTAACTGAGGAGATGATATAGTGTTACTTAACTGAGCAGATGATATAGTGTTACTTAACTTAGCAGAAGATATAATGTTACTTAACTTAGCAGATGATATAGTGTTACTTAACTTAGCAGATGATATAGTGTTACTTAACTTAGCAGATGATATAATGTTACTTAACTTAGCAGATGATATAGTGTTACTCAAATTAGCAGATGATATAGTGTTACTTAAATTAGCAGATGATATATGTTACTTAACTCAGCAGATGATATATTGTTACTTAACTTAGCAGATGATGTAGTGTTACTTAACTTAGCAGATGATATAGTGTTACTTAACTGAGCAGATGCTATAGTGTTACTTAACTTAGCAAATGATATAGTGTTACTTAACTGAGGAGATGATATAGTGTTACTTAAAATAGCAGATGATATAGTGTTACTTAACTTAGCAGATGATATAGTGTTATTTAAACTTAGCAGATGATATAGTGTTACTTAACTGAGCAGATGATATAATGTTACTTAACTTAGCAGATGATATAGTGTTACTTAACTTAGCAGATGATATAATGTTACTTAACTTAGCAGATGATATAGTGTTACTTAACTCAGCAGATGATATAGTGTTACTTAACTTAGCAGATGATATAGTGTTACTTAACTGAGCAGATGATATAATGTTACTTAACTTAGCAGATGATAAAGTGTTACTTAACTTAGCAGATGATATAGTGTTACTTAACTGAGCAGATGTTATAGTGTTATTTAACTTAGCAGATGATATAATGTTACTTAACTGACGAGATGATATAGTGTTACTTAACTTAGCAGATGATATAGTGTTACTTAACTTAGCAGATGATATAGTGTTACTTAACTTAGCAGAAGATATAATGTTACTTAACTTAGCAGATGATATAGTGTTACTTAACTGAGGAGATGATATAGTGTTACTTAACTTAGCAGATGATATAGTGTTACTTAAACTTAGCAGATGATATATGTTACTTAACTCAGCAGATGATATATTGTTACTTAACTTAGCAGATGATATAGTGTTACTTAACTTAGCAGATGATATATGTTACTTAACTCAGCAGATGATATATTGTTACTTAACCAGCAGATAATATAGTGTTACTTAACTGAGCAGATGATATAGTGTCACTTAACTGAGCAGATGATATAGTGTTACTTAACTTGGCAGATGATATGGTGTTACTTAACTTAGCAGATGATATAATGTTACTTAACTCAGCAGAAGATATGGTGTTACGTAACTCAGCAGATGATATAATGTTACTTAACTGAGCAGATGATATAATGTTACTTAACTTAGCAGATGATATAGTGTTACTTAACTTAGCAGATGATATAGTGTTACTTAATTTAGCAGATGATATAGTGTTACTTAACCAGCAGATGATATAGTGTTACTTAACTTAGCAGATGATATAGTGTTACTTAACTTAGCAGATGATATAGTGTTACTTAACTCAGCAGATGATATAGTGTTACTTAACTTAGCAGATGATATAGTGTTACTTAACTCAGCAGATGATATAATGTTACTTAACTGAACAGATGATATAATGTTACTTAACTTAGCAGATGATATAGTGTTACTTAATTTAGTAGATGATATAGTGTTACTTAACCAGCAGATGATATAGTGTTACTTAACTTAGCAGATAATATAGTGTTACTTAACTGAGCAGATAATATAGTGTTACTTAACTTAGCAGAAGATATAATGTTACTTAACTTAGCAGATGATATAGTGTTACTTAACTTAGCAGATGATATAGTGTTACTTAACCAGCAGATGATATAGTGTTACTTAACTTAGCAGATGATATAATGTTACTTAACTTAGCAGATGATATAGTGTTACTTAACTCAGCAGATGATATAGTGTTACTTAACTTAGCAGATGATATAGTGTTACTTAACTTAGCAGATGATATAGTGTTACTTAACTTAGCAGATGATATGGTGTTACTTAACTTAGCAGATGATATAGTGTTACTTAATCAGCAGATGATATAGTGTTATTTAACTTAGCAGATGATATAATGTTACTTAACTTAGCAGATGATATAGTGTTACTTAACTCAGCAGATGATATAGTGTTACTTAACTTAGCAGATGATATAGTGTTACTTAACTTAGAAGATCATATAGTGTTACTTAACTTAGCAGAAGATATAATATTATTTAACTTAGCAGATGATATAGTGTTACTTAACTTAGCAGAAGATATAATGTTACTTAACTTAGCAGATGATAGAGTGTTACTTAACTTAGCAGATGATATAGTGTTACTTAACTTAGCAGATGATATAGTGTTACTTAACTCAGCAGATGGTAGAGTGTTACTTAACTTAGCAGATGATATAGTGTTACTTAACTTAGCAGATGATATAATGTTACTTAACTCAGCAGATGATATAGTGTTACTTAACTGAGCAGATGATATAGTGTTACTTAACTTAGCAGATGATATAGTGTTACTTAACTTAGCAGATGATATAGTGTTACTTAACTTAGCAGATGATATAGTGTTACTTAACTTAGCAGATGATGTAGTGTTACTTAACTTAGCAGATGATATAATGTTACTTAACTTAGCAGATAATATGGTGTTACTTAACTCAGCAGATGATATAATGTTACTTAACTTAGCAGATGATATAGTGTTAGTTAACTTAGCAGATGATATAGTGTTACTTAACTTAGCAGATGATATAATGTTACTTAACTTAGCAGATGATATAGTGTTACTTAACTTAGCAGATGATATGGTGTTACTTAACTTAGCAGATGATATAGTGTTACTTAACTTAGCAGATGATATAGTGTTACTTAATTTAGCAGATGATATAGTGTTACTTAACCAGCAGATGATATAGTGTTACTTAACTTAGCAGATGATATAGTGTTACTTAACTGAGCAGATAATATAGTGTTACTTAACTTAGCAGATGATATAGTGTTAGTTAACTTAGCAGATGATATAGTGTTACTTAACTTAGCAGATGATATAATGTTACTTAACTTAGCAGATGATATAGTGTTACTTAACTTAGCAGATGATATGGTGTTACTTAACTTAGCAGATGATATAGTGTTACTTAACTTAGCAGATGATATAGTGTTACTTAACTTAGCATATGATATAGTGTTACTTAACTTAGCAGATGATATAGTGTTACTTAACTCAGCAGATGATATAATGTTACTTAACTGAGCAGATGATATAATGTTACTTAACTTAGCAGATGGTATAGTGTTACTTAACTTAGCAGATGATATAGTCTTACTTAACCAGCAGATAATATAGTGTTACTTAACTGAGGAGATGATATAGTGTTACTTAACTGAGGAGATGATATAGTGTTACTTAACTGAGCAGATGATATAATGTTACTTAACTTAGCAGATGATATAGTGTTACTTAAACTTAGCAGATGATATATGTTACTTAACTCAGCAGATGATATATTGTTACTTAACTTAGCAGATGATATAGTGTTACTTAACTTAGCAGATGGTATAGTGTTACTTAACTTAGCAGATGATATAGTCTTACTTAACCAGCAGATAATATAGTGTTACTTAACTGAGGAGATGATATAGTGTTACTTAACTGAGGAGATGATATAGTGTTACTTAAATGAGCAGATGATATTGTGTTACTTAACTTGGCAGATGATATGGTGTTACTTAACTTAGCAGATGATATAATGTTACTTAACTCAGCAGAAGATATGGTGTTACGTAACTCAGCAGATGATATAATGTTACTTAACTGAGCAGATGATATAATGTTACTTAACTTAGCAGATGATATAGTGTTACTTAACTTAGCAGATGATATAGTGTTACTTAATTTAGCAGATGATATAGTGTTACTTAACCAGCAGATGATATAGTGTTACTTAACTTAGCAGATGATATAGTGTTACTTAACTGAGCAGATAATATAGTGTTACTTAACTTAGCAGATGATATAGTGTTACTTAACTCAGCAGATGATATAGTGTTACTTAACTTAGCAGATGATATAGTGTTACTTAACTTAGCAGATGATATAGTGTTACTTAACTCAGCAGATGATATAATGTTACTTAACTGAGCAGATGATATAATGTTACTTAACTTAGCAGATGATATAGTGTTTCTTAATTTAGTAGATGATATAGTGTTACTTAACCAGCAGATGATATAGTGTTACTTAACTTAGCAGATGATATAGTGTTACTTAACTGAGCAGATAATATAGTGTTACTTAACTTAGCAGAAGATATAATGTTACTTAACTTAGCAGATGATATAGTGTTACTTAACTTAGCAGATGATATAGTGTTACTTAACCAGCAGATGATATAGTGTTACTTAACTTAGCAGATGATATAATGTTACTTAACTTAGCAGATGATATAGTGTTACTTAACTCAGCAGATGATATAGTGTTACTTAACTTAGCAGATGATATAGTGTTACTTAACTCAGCAGATGATATAATGTTACTTAACTGAGCAGATGATATAATGTTACTTAACTTAGCAGATGATATAGTGTTACTTAATTTAGAAGATGATATAGTGTTACTTAACCAGCAGATGATATAGTGTTACTTAACTTAGCAGATAATATAGTGTTACTTAACTGAGCAGATAATATAGTGTTACTTAACTTAGCAGAAGATATAATGTTACTTAACTTAGCAGATGATATAGTGTTACTTAACTTAGCAGGTGATATAGTGTTACTTAACCAGCAGATGATATAGTGTTACTTAACTTAGCAGATGATATAATGTTACTTAACTTAGCAGATGATATAGTGTTACTTAACTCAGCAGATGATATAGTGTTACTTAACTTAGCAGATGATATAGTGTTACTTAACTTAGCAGATGATATAGTGTTACTTAACTTAGCAGATGATATAGTGTTACTTAACTTAGCAGATGATATGGTGTTACTTAACTTAGCAGATGATATAGTGTTACTTAATCAGCAGATGATATAGTGTTATTTAACTTAGCAGATGATATAATGTTACTTAACTTAGCAGATGATATAGTGTTACTTAACTCAGCAGATGATATAGTGTTACTTAACTTAGCAGATGATATAGTGTTACTTAACTTAGAAGATCATATAGTGTTACTTAACTTAGCAGAAGATATAATATTATTTAACTTAGCAGATGATATAGTGTTACTTAACTTAGCAGAAGATATAATGTTACTTAACTTAGCAGATGATATAGTGTTACTTAACTTAGCAGATGATATAGTGTTACTTAACTTAGCAGATGATATAGTGTTACTTAACTCAGCAGTTGGTAGAGTGTTACTTAACTTAGCAGATGATATAGTGTTACTTTACTTAGCAGATGATATAATGTTACTTAACTCAGCAGATGATATAGTGTTACTTAACTGAGCAGATGATATAGTGTTACTTAACTTAGCAGATGATATAGTGTTACTTAACTTAGCAGATGATATAGTGTTACTTAACTTAGCAGATGATATAGTGTTACTTAACTTAGCAGATGATATAGTGTTACTTAACTTAGCAGATGATATAGTGTTACTTAACTTAGCAGATGATATAATGTTACTTAACTTAGCAGATAATATGGTGTTACTTAACTCAGCAGATGATATAATGTTACTTAACTTAGCAGATGATATAGTGTTAGTTAACTTAGCAGATGATATAGTGTTACTTAACTTAGCAGACGATATAATGTTACTTAACTTAGCAAATGATATAGTGTTACTTAACTTAGCAGATGATATGGTGTTACTTAACTTAGCAGATGATATAGTGTTACTTAACTTAGCAGATGATATAGTGTTACTTAATTTAGCAGATGATATAGTGTTACTTAACCAGCAGATGATATAGTGTTACTTAACTTAGCAGATGATATAGTGTTACTTAACTGAGCAGATAATATAGTGTTACTTAACATAGCAGAAAATATAACGTTACTTAACTTAGCAGACGATATAGTGTTACTTAACTTAGCAGATGATATAGTGTTACTTAACTTAGCAGATGATATAGTGTTACTTAACTCAGCAGATGATATAATGTTACTTAACTGAGCAGATGATATAATGTTACTTAACTTAGCAGATGATATAGTGTTACTTAATTTAGTAGATGATATAGTGTTACTTAACCAGCAGATGATATAGTGTTACTTCACTTAGCAGATAATATAGTGTTACTTAACTGAGCAGATAATATAGTGTTACTTAACTTAGCAGAAGATATAATGTTACTTAACTTAGCAGATGATATAGTGTTACTTAACTTAGCAGATGATATAGTGTTACTTAACCAGCAGATGATATAGTGTTACTTAACTTAGCAGATGATATAATGTTACTTAACTTAGCAGATGATATAGTGTTACTTAACTCAGCAGATGATATAGTGTTACTTACCTTAGCAGATGATATAGTGTTACTTAACTTAGCAGATGATATAGTGTTACTTAACTTAGCAGATGATATAGTGTTACTTAACTTAGCAGATGATATGGTGTTACTTAACTTAGCAGATGATATAGTGTTACTTAATCAGCAGATGATATAGTGTTATTTAACTTAGCAGATGATATAATGTTACTTAACTTAGCAGATGATATAGTGTTACTTAACTCAGCAGATGATATAGTGTTACTTAACTTAGCAGATGATATAGTGTTACTTAACTTAGAAGATCATATAGTGTTACTTAACTTAGCAGAAGATATAATATTATTTAACTTAGCAGATGATATAGTGTTACTTAACTTAGCAGAAGATATAATGTTACTTAACTTAGCAGATGATATAGTGTTACTTAACTTAGCAGATGATATAGTGTTACTTTACTTAGCAGATGATATAGTGTTACTTAACTCAGCAGATGGTAGAGTGTTACTTAACTTAGCAGATGATATAGTGTTACTTAACTTAGCAGATGATATAATGTTACTTAACTCAGCAGATGATATAGTGTTACTTAACTGAGCAGATGATATAGTGTTACTTAACTTAGCAGATGATATAGTGTTACTTAACTTAGCAGATGATATAGTGTTACTTAACTTAGCAGATGATATAGTGTTACTTAACTTAGCAGATGATATAGTGTTACTTAACTTAGCAGATGATATAGTGTTACTTAACTTAGCAGATGTTATAATGTTACTTAACTTAGCAGATAATATGGTGTTACTTAACTCAGCAGATGATATAATGTTACTTAACTTAGCAGATGATATAGTGTTAGTTAACTTAGCAGATGATATAGTGTTACTTAACTTAGCAATGATATAGTGTTACTTAACTTAGCAGATGATATAATGTTACATAACTTAGCAGATGATATAATGTTACTTAACTTAGCAGATGATATAGTGTTACTTAACTTAGCAGATGATATAGTGTTCCTTAACTTAGCATATGATATAGTGTTACTTAACTTAGCAGATGATATAATGTTACTTAACTTAGCAGATGATATAGTGTTACTTAACTTAGCAGATGATATAGTGTTACTTAACTGAGCAGATGATATAATGTTACTTAACTTAGCAGATGATATAGTGTTACTTAACTTAGCAGATAATATAGTGTTACTTAACTTAGCAGATGATATAATGTTACTTAACTTAGCAGATGATATAGTGTTACTTAACTTAGCAGATGATATAGTGTTACTTAACTTAACAGATGATATAGTGTTACTTAACTGAGTAGATGATATAATGTTACTTAACTTAGCAGAAGATATAGTGTTACTTAACTTAGCAGATGATATAGTGTTACTTAACTTAGCAGATGATATAGTGTTACTTAACTGAGCAGATGATATAATGTTACTTAACTTAGCGGAGGATATAGTGTTACTTAACTTAGCAGAAGATATAATGTTACTTAACTTAGCAGATGATATAGTGTTACTTAAGTTAGCAGATGATATACTGTTACTTAACTGAGCAGATGATATAGTGTTACTTAACTGAGCAGACGATATAATGTTACTTAACTGAGCAGATGATATAGTGTTACTTAACTGAGCAGATGATATAATGTTACTTAACTGAGCAGATGATATAGTGTTACTTAGCTTAGCAGATGATATACTGTTACTTAACTTAGCAGATGATATAATGTTACTTAACTGAGCAGATGATATAGTGTTACTTAACTTAGCAGATGATATAGAGTTACTTAACTGAGCAGATGATATAATGTTACTTAACTTAGCAGATGATATAGTGTTACTTAACTAAGCAGAAGATATAATGTTACTTAACTTAGCAGATGATATAGTGTTACTTAACTTAGCAGATGATATAGTGTTACTTAACTTAGAAGATGATATAGTGTTACTTAACTCAGCAGAAGATATGGTGTTACTTAACTTAGCAGATGATATAGTGTTACTTAACTGAGCAGATGATATAATGTTACTTAACTTAGCAGATGATATAGTGTTACTTAACTTAGCAGATGATATAGTGTTACTTAACTTAGCAGCTGATATAGTGTTACTTAACTTAGAAGATCATATAGTGTTACTTAACTTAGCAGAAGATATAATATTATTTAACTTAGCAGATGATATATTGTTACTTAACTTAGCAGAAGATATAATGTTACTTAACTTAGCAGATGATATAGTGTTACTTAACTTAGCAGATGATATAGTGTTACTTAACTTAGTAGATGATATAGTGTTACTTAACTCAGCAGAAGGTAGAGTGTTACTTAACTTAGCAGATGATATAGTGTTACTTAACTTAGCAGATGATATAATGTTACTTAACTCAGCAGATGATATATTGTTACTTAACTGAGCAGATGATGTAGTGTTACTTAACTTAGCAGATGATATAGTGTTACTTAACTTAGCAGATGATATAGTATTACTTAACTTAGCAGATGATATAGTGTTACTTAACTTAGCAGATGATATAGTGTTACTTAACTTAGCAGATGATATAGCGTTACTTAACTTAGCAGATGATATAATGTTACTTAACTTAGCAGATAATATGGTGTTACTTAACTCAGCAGATGATATTATGTTACTTAACTTAGCAGATGATATAGTGATAGTTAACTTAGCAGATGATATAGTGTTACTTAACTTAGCAGATGATATAGTGTTACTTAACTTAGCAGATGATATAATGTTACATAACTTAGCAGATGATATAATGTTACTTAACTTAGCAGATGATATAGTGTTACTTAAATTAGCAGATGATATAGTGTTCCTTAACTTAGCATATGATATAGTGTTACTTAACTTAGCAGATGATATAATGTTACTTAACTTAGCAGATGATATAGTGTTACTTAACTTAGCAGATGATATAGTGTTACTTAACTGAGCAGATGATATAATGTTACTTAACTTAGCAGATGATATAGTGTTACTTAACTTAGCAGATAATATAGTGTTACTTAACTTAGCAGATGATATAATGTTACTTAACTTAGCAGATGATATAGTGTTACTTAACTTAGCAGATGATATAGTGTTACTTAACTTAACAGATGATATAGTGTTACTTAACTGAGCAGATGATATAATGTTACTTAACTTAGCAGAAGATATAGTGTTACTTAACTTAGCAGATGATATAGTGTTACTTAACTTAGCAGATGATATAGTGTTACTTAACTGAGCAGATGATATAATGTTACTTAACTTAGCAGAGGATATAGTGTTACTTAACTTAGCAGAAGATATAATGTTACTTAACTTAGCAGATGATATAGTGTTACTTAAGTTAGCAGATGATATACTGTTACTTAACTGAGCAGATGATATAGTGTTACTTAACTGAGCAGATGATATAATGTTACTTAACTTAGCAGATGATATAGTGTTACTTAACTTAGCAGATGATATAGTGTTACTTAACTTAACAGATGATATAGTGTTACTTAACTGAGCAGATGATATAATGTTACTTAACTTAGCAGAAGATATAGTGTTACTTAACTTAGCAGATGATATAGTGTTACTTAACTTAGCAGATGATATAGTGTTACTTAACTGAGCAGATGATATAATGTTACTTAACTTAGCAGAGGATATAGTGTTACTTAACTTAGCAGAAGATATAATGTTACTTAACTTAGCAGATGATATAGTGTTACTTAAGTTAGCAGATGATATACTGTTACTTAACTGAGCAGATGATATAGTGTTACTTAACTGAGCAGATGATATAATGTTACTTAACTGAGCAGATGATATAGTGTTACTTAACTGAGCAGATGATATAATGTTACTTAACTGAGCAGATGATATAGTGTTACTTAGCTTAGCAGATGATATACTGTTACTTAACTTAGCAGATGATATAATGTTACTTAACTGAGCAGATGATATAGTGTTACTTAACTTAGCAGATGATATAGAGTTACTTAACTGAGCAGATGATATAATGTTACTTAACTTAGCAGATGATATAGTGTTACTTAACTAAGCAGGAGATATAATGTTACTTAACTTAGCAGATGATATAGTGTTACTTAACTTAGCAGATGATATAGTGTTACTTAACTTAGAAGATGATATAGTGTTACTTAACTCAGCAGAAGATATGGTGTTACTTAACTTAGCAGATGATATAGTGTTACTTAACTGAGCAGATGATATAATGTTACTTAACTTAGCAGATGATATAGTGTTACTTAACTTAGCAGATCATATAGTGTTACTTAACTTAGCAGCTGATATAGTGTTACTTAACTTAGAAGATCATATAGTGTTACTTAACTTAGCAGAAGATATAATATTATTTAACTTAGCAGATGATATAGTGTTACTTAACTTAGCAGAAGATATAATGTTACTTAACTTAGCAGATGATATAGTGTTACTTAACTTAGCAGATGATATAGTGTTACTTAACTTAGTAGATGATATAGTGTTACTTAACTCAGCAGAAGGTAGAGTGTTACTTAACTTAGCAGATGATATAGTGTTACTTAACTTAGCAGATGATATAATGTTACTTAACTCAGCAGATGATATATTGTTACTTAACTGAGCAGATGATATAGTGTTACTTAACTTAGCAGATGATATAGTGTTACTTAACTTAGCAGATGATATAGTGTTACTTAACTTAGCAGATGATATAGTGTTACTTAACTTAGCAGATGATATAGCGTTACTTAACTTAGCAGATGATATAATGTTACTTAACTTAGCAGATAATATGGTGTTACTTAACTCAGCAGATGATATTATGTTACTTAACTTAGCAGATGATATAGTGTTAGTTAACTTAGCAGATGATATAGTGTTACTTAACTTAGCAGATGATATAGTGTTACTTAACTTAGCAGATGATATAATGTTACATAACTTAGCAGATGATATAATGTTACTTAACTTAGCAGATGATATAGTGTTACTTAACTTAGCAGATGATATAGTGTTCCTTAACTTAGCATATGATATAGTGTTACTTAACTTAGCAGATGATATAATGTTACTTAACTTAGCAGATGATATAGTGTTACTTAACTTAGCAGATGATATAGTGTTACTTAACTGAGCAGATGATATAATGTTACTTAACTTAGCAGATGATATAGTGTTACTTAACTTAGCAGATAATATAGTGTTACTTAACTTAGCAGATGATATAATGTTACTTAACTTAGCAGATGATATAGTGTTACTTAACTTAGCAGATGATATAGTGTTACTTAACTTAACAGATGATATAGTGTTACTTAACTGAGCAGATGATATAATGTTACTTAACTTAGCAGAAGGTATAGTGTTACTTAACTTAGCAGATGATATAGTGTTACTTAACTTAGCAGATGATATAGTGTTACTTAACTGAGCAGATGATATAATGTTACTTAACTGGGCAGATGATATAATGTTACTTAGCTTAGCAGATGATATACTGTTACTTAACTTAGCATATGATATAATGTTACTTAACTGAGCAGATGATATAGTGTTACTTAACTTAGCAGATGATATAGAGTTACTTAACTGAGCAGATGATATAATGTTACTTAACTTAGCAGATGATATAGTGTTACTTAACTAAGCAGAAGATATAATGTTACTTAACTTAGCAGATGATATAGTGTTACTTAACTTAGCAGATGATATAGTGTTACTTAACTTAGAAGATGATATAGTGTTACTAAACTCAGCAGAAGATATGGTGTTACTTAACTTAGCAGATGATATAGTGTTACTTAACTGAGCAGATGATATAATGTTACTTAACTTAGCAGATGATATAGTGTTACTTAACTTAGCAGATTATATAGTGTTACTTAACTGAGCAGATGTTATAGTGTTACTTAACTTAGCAGATGATATAGTGTTACTTAACTGAGGAGATGATATAGTGTTACATAACTGAGCAGATGATATAGTGTTACTTAACTTAGCAGAAGATATAATGTTACTTAACTTAGCAGATGATATAGTGTTACTTAACTTAGCAGATGATATACTGTTACTTAACTTAGCAGATGATATAATGTTACTTAACTTAGCAGATAATATAGTGTTACTTAACTTAGCAGATGATATAGTGTTACTTAAATTAGCAGATGATATATGTTACTTAACTCAGCAGATGATATATTGTTACTTAACTTAGCAGATGATATAGTGTTACTTAACTTAGCAGATGATATTGTGTTACTTAACTGAGCAGATGTTATAGTGTTACTTAACTTAGCAAATGATATAGTGTTACTTAACTGAGGAGATGATATAGTGTTACTTAATATAGCAGATTATATAGTGTTACTTAAATTAGCAGATGATACAGTGTTACTTAAACTTAGCAGATAATATAGTGTTACTTAACTTAGCAGATGATATAATGTTACTTAACTTAGCAGATGATATAGTTTTACTTAACTTAGCAGATGATATAGTGTTACTTAACTTAGCAGATGATATAATGTTACTTAACTTAGCAGATAATATGGTGTTACTTAACTCAGCAGATGATATAATGTTACTTAACTTAGCAGATGATATAGTGTTACTTAACTTAGCAGATGATATAGTGTTACTTAACTTAGCCGATGATATAATGTTACTTAACTTAGCAGATGATATAATGTTACTTAACTTAGCAGATGATATAATGTTACTTAACTTAGCAGATGATATAGTGTTACTTAACTTAGCAGATGATATAGTGTTACTTAACTTAGCAGATGATATAGTGTTACTTAACTTAGCAGATGATATAATGTTACTTAACTTAGCAGATGATATAGTGTTACTTAACTTAGCAGATAATATAGTGTTACTTAACTTAGCAGATGATATAATGTTACTTAACTTAGCAGATGATATAGTTTTACTTAACTTAGCAGATGATATAGTGTTACTTAACTTAGCAGATGATATAGTGTTACTTAACTGAGCAGATGATATAACGTTACTTAACTTAGCAGAAGATATAGTGTTACTTAACTTAGCAGATGATAAAGTGTTACTTAACTTAGCAGATGATATAGTGTTACTTAACTGAGCAGATGATACAATGTTACTTAACTTAGCAGATGATATAGTGTTACTTAACTTAGCAGATTATATAGTGTTACTTAACTGAGCAGATGTTATAGTGTTACTTAACTTAGCAGATGATATAGTGTTACTTAACTGAGGAGATGATATAGTGTTACATAACTAAGCAGATGATATAGTGTTACTTAACTTAGCAGAAGATATAATGTTACTTAACTTAGCAGATGATATAGTGTTACTTAACTTAGCAGATGATATACTGTTACTTAACTTAGCAGATGATATAATGTTACTTAACTTAGCAGATGATATAGTGTTACTTAACTTAGCAGATGATATAGTGTTACTTAAATTAGCAGATGATATATGTTACTTAACTCAGCAGATGATATATTGTTACTTAACTTAGCAGATGATATAGTGTTACTTAACTTAGCAGATGATATAGTGTTACTTAACTGAGCAGATGTTATAGTGTTACTTAACTTAGCAAATGATATAGTGTTACTTAACTGAGGAGATGATATAGTGTTACTTAATATAGCAGATTATATAGTGTTATTTAAATTAGCAGATGATACAGTGTTACTTAAACTTAGCAGATGATATAGTGTTACTTAACTGAGCAGATGATATAATGTTACTTAACTTAGCAGATAAAATGGTGTTACTTAACTCAGCAGATGATATAATGTTACTTAACTTAGCAGATGATATAGTGTTACTTAACTTAGCAGATGATATAGTGTTACTTAACTTAGCCGATGATATAATGTTACTTAACTTAGCAGATGATATAATGTTACTTAACTTAGCAGATGATATAATGTTACTTAACTTAGCAGATGATATAGTGTTACTTAACTTAGCAGATGATATAGTGTTACTTAACTTAGCAGATGATATAGTGTTACTTAACTTAGCAGATGATATAATGTTACTTAACTTAGCAGATGATATAGTGTTACTTAACTTAGCAGATGATATAGTGTTACTTAACTTAACAGATGATATAGTGTTACTTAACTGAGCAGATGATATAATGTTACTTAACTTAGCAGAAGATATAGTGTTACTTAACTTAGCAGATGATATAGTGTTACTTAACTGAGGAGATGATATAGTGTTACATAACTGAGCAGATGATATAGTGTTACTTAACTTAGCAGAAGATATAATGTTACTTAACTTAGCAGATGATATAGTGTTACTTAACTTAGCAGATGATATACTGTTACTTAACTTAGCAGATGATATAATGTTACTTAACTTAGCAGATGATATAGTGTTACTTAACTTAGCAGATGATATAGTGTTACTTAAATTAGCAGATGATATATGTTACTTAACTCAGCAGATGATATATTGTTACTTAACTTAGCAGATGATATAGTGTTACTTAACTTAGCAGATGATATTGTGTTACTTAACTGAGCAGATGTTATAGTGTTACTTAACTTAGCAAATGATATAGTGTTACTTAACTGAGGAGATGATATAGTGTTACTTAATATAGCAGATTATATAGTGTTACTTAAATTAGCAGATGATACAGTGTTACTTAAACTTAGCAGATGATATAGTGTTACTTAACTGAGCAGATGATATAATGTTACTTAACTTAGCAGATAATATGGTGTTACTTAACTCAGCAGATGATATAATGTTACTTAACTTAGCAGATGATATAGTGTTACTTAACTTAGCAGATGATATAGTGTTACTTAACTTAGCCGATGATATAATGTTACTTAACTTAGCAGATGATATAATGTTACTTAACTTAGCAGATGATATAATGTTACTTAACTTAGCAGATGATATAGTGTTACTTAACTTAGCAGATGATATAGTGTTACTTAACTTAGCAGATGATATAGTGTTACTTAACTTAGCAGATGATATAATGTTACTTAACTTAGCAGATGATATAGTGTTACTTAACTTAGCAGATAATATAGTGTTACTTAACTTAGCAGATGATATAATGTTACTTAACTTAGCAGATGATATAGTGTTACTTAACTTAGCAGATGATATAGTGTTACTTAACTTAGCAGATGATATAGTGTTACTTAACTGAGCAGATGATATAACGTTACTTAACTTAGCAGAAGATATAGTGTTACTTAACTTAGCAGATGATATAGTGTTACTTAACTTAGCAGATGATATAGTGTTACTTAACTGAGCAGATGATACAATGTTACTTAACTTAGCAGATGATATAGTGTTACTTAACTTAGCAGATTATATAGTGTTACTTAACTGAGCAGATGTTATAGTGTTACTTAACTTAGCAGATGATATAGTGTTACTTAACTGAGGAGATGATATAGTGTTACATAACTAAGCAGATGATATAGTGTTACTTAACTTAGCAGAAGATATAATGTTACTTAACTTAGCAGATGATATAGTGTTACTTAACTTAGCAGATGATATACTGTTACTTAACTTAGCAGATGATATAATGTTACTTAACTTAGCAGATGATATAGTGTTACTTAACTTAGCAGATGATATAGTGTTACTTAAATTAGCAGATGATATATGTTACTTAACTCAGCAGATGATATATTGTTACTTAACTTAGCAGATGATATAGTGTTACTTAACTTAGCAGATGATATAGTGTTACTTAACTGAGCAGATGTTATAGTGTTACTTAACTTAGCAAATGATATAGTGTTACTTAACTGAGGAGATGATATAGTGTTACTTAATATAGCAGATTATATAGTGTTATTTAAATTAGCAGATGATACAGTGTTACTTAAACTTAGCAGATGATATAGTGTTACTTAACTGAGAAGATGATATAATGTTACTTAACTTAGCAGATAAAATGGTGTTACTTAACTCAGCAGATGATATAATGTTACTTAACTTAGCAGATGAAATAGTGTTACTTAACTTAGCAGATGATATAGTGTTACTTAACTTAGCCGATGATATAATGTTACTTAACTTAGCAGATGATATAATGTTACTTAACTTAGCAGATGATATAATGTTACTTAACTTAGCAGATGATATAGTGTTACTTAACTTAGCAGATGATATAGTGTTACTTAACTTAGCAGATGATATAGTGTTACTTAACTTAGCAGATGATATAATGTTACTTAACTTAGCAGATGATATAGTGTTACTTAACTTAGCAGATGATATAGTGTTACTTAACTTAACAGATGATATAGTGTTACTTAACTGAGCAGATGATATAATGTTACTTAACTTAGCAGAAGATATAGTGTTACTTAACTTAGCAGATGATATAGTGTTACTTAACTTAGCAGATGATATAGTGTTACTTAACTGAGCAGATGATATAATGTTACTTAACTTAGCAGAGGATATAGTGTTACTTAACTTAGCAGAAGATATAATGTTACTTAACTTAGCAGATGATATAGTGTTACTTAAGTTAGCAGATGATATACTGTTACTTAACTGAGCAGATGATATAGTGTTACTTAACTGAGCAGATGATATAATGTTACTTAACTTAGCAGATGATATAGTGTTACTTAACTTAGCAGATGATATAGTGTTACTAAACTTAACAGATGATATAGTGTTACTTAACTGAGCAGATGATATAATGTTACTTAACTTAGCAGAAGATATAGTGTTACTTAACTTAGCAGATGATATAGTGTTACTTAACTTAGCAGATGATATAGTGTTACTTAACTGAGCAGATGATATAATGTTACTTAACTTAGCAGAGGATATAGTGTTACTTAACTTAGCAGAAGATATAATGTTACTTAACTTAGCAGATGATATAGTGTTACTTAAGTTAGCAGATGATATACTGTTACTTAACTGAGCAGATGATATAGTGTTACTTAACTGAGCAGATGATATAATGTTACTTAACTGAGCAGATGATATAGTGTTACTTAACTGAGCAGATGATATAATGTTACTTAACTGAGCAGATGATATAGTGTTACTTAGCTTAGCAGATGATATACTGTTACTTAACTTAGCAGATGATATAATGTTACTTAACTGAGCAGATGATATAGTGTTACTTAACTTAGCAGATGATATAGAGTTACTTAACTGAGCAGATGATATAATGTTACTTAACTTAGCAGATGATATAGTGTTACTTAACTAAGCAGGAGATATAATGTTACTTAACTTAGCAGATGATATAGTGTTACTTAACTTAGCAGATGATATAGTGTTACTTAACTTAGAAGATGATATAGTGTTACTTAACTCAGCAGAAGATATGGTGTTACTTAACTTAGCAGATGATATAGTGTTACTTAACTGAGCAGATGATATAATGTTACTTAACTTAGCAGATGATATAGTGTTACTTAACTTAGCAGATGATATAGTGTTACTTAACTTAGCAGCTGATATAGTGTTACTTAACTTAGAAGATCATATAGTGTTACTTAACTTAGCAGAAGATATAATATTATTTAACTTAGCAGATGATATAGTGTTACTTAACTTAGCAGAAGATATAATGTTACTTAACTTAGCAGATGATATAGTGTTACTTAACTTAGCAGATGATATAGTGTTACTTAACTTAGTAGATGATATAGTGTTACTTAACTCAGCAGAAGGTAGAGTGTTACTTAACTTAGCAGATGATATAGTGTTACTTAACTTAGCAGATGATATAATGTTACTTAACTCAGCAGATGATATATTGTTACTTAACTGAGCAGATGATATAGTGTTACTTAACTTAGCAGATGATATAGTGTTACTTAACTTAGCAGATGATATAGTGTTACTTAACTTAGCAGATGATATAGTGTTACTTAACTTAGCAGATGATATAGCGTTACTTAACTTAGCAGATGATATAATGTTACTTAACTTAGCAGATAATATGGTGTTACTTAACTCAGCAGATGATATTATGTTACTTAACTTAGCAGATGATATAGTGTTAGTTAACTTAGCAGATGATATAGTGTTACTTAACTTAGCAGATGATATAGTGTTACTTAACTTAGCAGATGATATAATGTTACATAACTTAGCAGATGATATAATGTTACTTAACTTAGCAGATGATATAGTGTTACTTAACTTAGCAGATGATATAGTGTTCCTTAACTTAGCATATGATATAGTGTTACTTAACTTAGCAGATGATATAATGTTACTTAACTTAGCAGATGATATAGTGTTACTTAACTTAGCAGATGATATAGTGTTACTTAACTGAGCAGATGATATAATGTTACTTAACTTAGCAGATGATATAGTGTTACTTAACTTAGCAGATAATATAGTGTTACTTAACTTAGCAGATGATATAATGTTACTTAACTTAGCAGATGATATAGTGTTACTTAACTTAGCAGATGATATAGTGTTACTTAACTTAACAGATGATATAGTGTTACTTAACTGAGCAGATGATATAATGTTACTTAACTTAGCAGAAGATATAGTGTTACTTAACTTAGCAGATGATATAGTGTTACTTAACTTAGCAGATGATATAGTGTTACTTAACTGAGCAGATGATATAATGTTACTTAACTGGGCAGATGATATAATGTTACTTAGCTTAGCAGATGATATACTGTTACTTAACTTAGCATATGATATAATGTTACTTAACTGAGCAGATGATATAGTGTTACTTAACTTAGCAGATGATATAGAGTTACTTAACTGAGCAGATGATATAATGTTACTTAACTTAGCAGATGATATAGTGTTACTTAACTAAGCAGAAGATATAATGTTACTTAACTTAGCAGATGATATAGTGTTACTTAACTTAGCAGATGATATAGTGTTACTGAACTTAGAAGATGATATAGTGTTACTAAACTCAGCAGAAGATATGGTGTTACTTAACTTAGCAGATGATATAGTGTTACTTAACTGAGCAGATGATATAATGTTACTTAACTTAGCAGATGATATAGTGTTACTTAACTTAGCAGATTATATAGTGTTACTTAACTGAGCAGATGTTATAGTGTTACTTAACTTAGCAGATGATATAGTGTTACTTAACTGAGGAGA
This sequence comes from Eledone cirrhosa, assembly GCA_964016885.1. Lineage (NCBI taxonomy): Eukaryota > Metazoa > Mollusca > Cephalopoda > Octopoda > Eledonidae > Eledone > Eledone cirrhosa. Next base: position 430,900,789 of record OZ024740.1, read on the forward strand.
TGATATAGTGTTACATAACTGAGCAGATGATATAGTGTTACTTAACTTAGCAGAAGATATAATGTTACTTAACTTAGCAGATGATATAGTGTTACTTAACTTAGCAGATGATATACTGTTACTTAACTTAGCAGATGATATAATGTTACTTAACTTAGCAGATGATATAGTGTTACTTAACTTAGCAGATGATATAGTGTTACTTAAATTAGCAGATGATATATGTTACTTAACTCAGCAGATGATATATTGTTACTTAACTTAGCAGATGATATAGTGTTACTTAACTTAGCAGATGATATTGTGTTACTTAACTGAGCAGATGTTATAGTGTTACTTAACTTAGCAAATGATATAGTGTTACTTAACTGAGGAGATGATATAGTGTTACTTAATATAGCAGATTATATAGTGTTACTTAAATTAGCAGATGATACAGTGTTACTTAAACTTAGCAGATGATATAGTGTTACTTAACTGAGCAGATGATATAATGTTACTTAACTTAGCAGATAATATGGTGTTACTTAACTCAGCAGATGATATAATGTTACTTAACTTAGCAGATGATATAGTGTTACTTAACTTAGCAGATGATATAGTGTTACTTAACTTAGCCGATGATATAATGTTACTTAACTTAGCAGATGATATAATGTTACTTAACTTAGCAGATGATATAGTGTTACTTAACTTAGCAGATGATATAGTGTTACTTAACTTAGCAGATGATATAGTGTTACTTAACTTAGCAGATGATATAATGTTACTTAACTTAGCAGATGATATAATGTTACTTAACTTAGCAGATGATATAGTGTTACTTAACTTAGCAAATGATATAGTGTTACTTAACTTAGCAGATGATATAGTGTTACTTAACTGAGCAGATGATATAACGTTACTTAACTTAGCAGAAGATATAGTGTTACTTAACTTAGCAGATGATATAGTGTTACTTAACTTAGCAGATGATATAGTGTTACTTAACTGAGCAGATGATACAATGTTACTTAACTTAGCAGATGATATAGTGTTACTTAACTTAGCAGATTATATAGTGTTACTTAACTGAGCAGATGTTATAGTGTTACTTAACTTAGCAGATGATATAGTGTTACTTAACTGAGGAGATGATATAGTGTTACATAACTAAGCAGATGATATAGTGTTACTTAACTTAGCAGAAGATATAATGTTACTTAACTTAGCAGATGATATAGTGTTACTTAACTTAGCAGATGATATACTGTTACTTAACTTAGCAGATGATATAATGTTACTTAACTTAGCAGATGATATAGTGTTACTTAACTTAGCAGATGATATAGTGTTACTTAAATTAGCAGATGATATATGTTACTTAACTCAGCAGATGATATATTGTTACTTAACTTAGCAGATGATATAGTGTTACTTAACTTAGCAGATGATATAGTGTTACTTAACTGAGCAGATGTTATAGTGTTACTTAACTTAGCAAATGATATAGTGTTACTTAACTGAGGAGATGATATAGTGTTACTTAATATAGCAGATTATATAGTGTTATTTAAATTAGCAGATGATACAGTGTTACTTAAACTTAGCAGATGATATAGTGTTACTTAACTGAGCAGATGATATAATGTTACTTAACTTAGCAGATAAAATGGTGTTACTTAACTCAGCAGATGATATAATGTTACTTAACTTAGCAGATGATATAGTGTTACTTAACTTAGCAGATGATATAGTGTTACTTAACTTAGCCGATGATATAATGTTACTTAACTTAGCAGATGATATAATGTTACTTAACTTAGCAGATGATATAATGTTACTTAACTTAGCAGATGATATAGTGTTACTTAACTTAGCAGATGATATAGTGTTACTTAACTTAGCAGATGATATAGTGTTACTTAACTTAGCAGATGATATAATGTTACTTAACTTAGCAGATGATATAGTGTTACTTAACTTAGCAGATAATATAGTGTTACTTAACTTAGCAGATGATATAATGTTACTTAACTTAGCAGATGATATAGTGTTACTTAACTTAGCAGATGATATAGTGTTACTTAACTTAGCAGATGATATAGTGTTACTTAACTGAGCAGATGATATAACGTTACTTAACTTAGCAGAAGATATAGTGTTACTTAACTTAGCAGATGATATAGTGTTACTTAACTTAGCAGATGATATAGTGTTACTTAACTGAGCAGATGATACAATGTTACTTAACTTAGCAGATGATATAGTGTTACTTAACTTAGCAGATGATATAGTGTTACTTAACTTAGCAGATGATATAGTGTTACTTAACTGAGCAGATGATATAGTGTTACTTAACTTAGCAGATGATATAATGTTACTTAACTGAGCAGATGATATAGTGTTACTTAACTGAGCAGATGATATAATGTTACTTAACTGAGCAGATGATATAGTGTTCCTTAACTTAGCAGATGATATAGTGTTACTTAACTTAGCAGATGATATAATGTTACTTAACTTAGCAGATGATATAGTGTTACTTAACTTAGCAGATGATATAGTGTTACTTAAATTAGCAGATGATATATGTTACTTAACTCAGCAGATGATATATTGTTACTTAACTTAGCAGATGATATAGTGTTACTTAACTTAGCAGATGATATAGTGTTACTTAACTGAGCAGATGTTATGGTGTTACTTAACTTAGCAAATGATATAGTGTTACTTAACTGAGGAGATGATATAGTGTTACTTAAAATAGCAGATGATATAGTGTTACTTAACTTAGCAGATGATATAGTGTTATTTAAACTTAGCAGATGATATAGTGTTACTTAACTGAGCAGATGATATAATGTTACTTAACTTAGCAGATGATATAGTGTTACTTAACTTAGCAGATGATATAATGTTACTTAACTTAGCAGATGATATCGTGTTACTTAACTCAGCAGATGATATAGTGTTACTTAACTTAGCAGATGATATAGTGTTACTTAACTGAGCTGATGATATAATGTTACTTAACTTAGCAGATGATATAGTGTTACTTAACTTAGCAGATGATATAGTGTTACTTAACTGATCAGATGTTATAGTGTTATTTAACTTAGCAGATGATATAATGTTACTTAACTGACGAGATGATATAGTGTTACTTAACTTAGCAGATGATATAGTGTTACTTAACTTAGCAGATGATAAAGTGTTACTTAACTTAGCAGAAGATATGATGTTACTTAACTTAGCAGATGATATAGTGTTACTTAACTGAGGAGATGATATAGTGTTACTTAACTTAGCAGATGATATAGTGTTACTTAAACTTAGCAGATGATATCTGTTACTTAACTCAGCAGATGATATATTGTTACTTAACTTAGCAGATGATATAGTGTTACTTAACTTGACAGATGGCATAGTGTTACTTAACTTAGCAGATGATATAGTCTTACTTAACCAGCAGATAATATAGTGTTACTTAACTGAGGAGATGATATAGTGTTACTTAACTGAGCAGATGATATAGTGTTACTTAACTGAGCAGATGATGTAGTGTTACTTAACTTAGCAGATGATATAGCGTTACTTAACTTAGCAGATGATATAATGTTACTTAACTTAGCAGATAATATGGTGTTACTTAACTCAGCAGATGATATTATGTTACTTAACTTAGCAGATGATATAGTGTTAGTTAACTTAGCAGATGATATAGTGTTACTTAACTTAGCAGATGATATAGTGTTACTTAACTTAGCAGATGATATAATGTTACATAACTTAGCAGATGATATAATGTTACTTAACTTAGCAGATGATATAGTGTTACTTAACTTAGCAGATGATATAGTGTTCCTTAACTTAGCATATGATATAGTGTTACTTAACTTAGCAGATGATATAATGTTACTTAACTTAGCAGATGATATAGTGTTACTTAACTTAGCAGATGATATAGTGTTACTTAACTGAGCAGATGATATAATGTTACTTAACTTAGCAGATGATATAGTGTTACTTAACTTAGCAGATAATATAGTGTTACTTAACTTAGCAGATGATATAATGTTACTTAACTTAGCAGATGATATAGTGTTACTTAACTTAGCAGATGATATAGTGTTACTTAACTTAACAGATGATAGAGTGTTACTTAACTGAGCAGATGATATAATGTTACTTAACTTAGCAGAAGATATAGTGTTACTTAACTTAGCAGATGATATAGTGTTACTTAACTTAGCAGATGATATAGTGTTACTTAACTGAGCAGATGATATAATGTTACTTAACTGGGCAGATGATATAATGTTACTTAGCTTAGCAGATGATATACTGTTACTTAACTTAGCATATGATATAATGTTACTTAACTGAGCAGATGATATAGTGTTACTTAACTTAGCAGATGATATAGAGTTACTTAACTGAGCAGATGATATAATGTTACTTAACTTAGCAGATGATATAGTGTTACTTAACTAAGCAGAAGATATAATGTTACTTAACTTAGCAGATGATATAGTGTTACTTAACTTAGCAGATGATATAGTGTTACTTAACTTAGAAGATGATATAGTGTTACTAAACTCAGCAGAAGATATGGTGTTACTTAACTTAGCAGATGATATAGTGTTACTTAACTGAGCAGATGATATAATGTTACTTAACTTAGCAGATGATATAGTGTTACTTAACTTAGCAGATTATATAGTGTTACTTAACTGAGCAGATGTTATAGTGTTACTTAACTTAGCAGATGATATAGTGTTACTTAACTGAGGAGATGATATAGTGTTACATAACTGAGCAGATGATATAGTGTTACTTAACTTAGCAGAAGATATAATGTTACTTAACTTAGCAGATGATATAGTGTTACTTAACTTAGCAGATGATATACTGTTACTTAACTTAGCAGATGATATAATGTTACTTAACTTAGCAGATGATATAGTGTTACTTAACTTAGCAGATGATATAGTGTTACTTAAATTAGCAGATGATATATGTTACTTAACTCAGCAGATGATATATTGTTACTTAACTTAGCAGATGATATAGTGTTACTTAACTTAGCAGATGATATTGTGTTACTTAACTGAGCAGATGTTATAGTGTTACTTAACTTAGCAAATGATATAGTGTTACTTAACTGAGGAGATGATATAGTGTTACTTAATATAGCAGATTATATAGTGTTACTTAAATTAGCAGATGATACAGTGTTACTTAAACTTAGCAGATGATATAGTGTTACTTAACTGAGCAGATGATATAATGTTACTTAACTTAGCAGATAATATGGTGTTACTTAACTCAGCAGATGATATAATGTTACTTAACTTAGCAGATGATATAGTGTTACTTAACTTAGCAGATGATATAGTGTTACTTAACTTAGCCGATGATATAATGTTACTTAACTTAGCAGATGATATAATGTTACTTAACTTAGCAGATGATATAATGTTACTTAACTTAGCAGATGATATAGTGTTACTTAACTTAGCAGATGATATAGTGTTACTTAACTTAGCAGATGATATAGTGTTACTTAACTTAGCAGATGATATAATGTTACTTAACTTAGCAGATGATATAGTGTTACTTAACTTAGCAGATAATATAGTGTTACTTAACTTAGCAGATGATATAATGTTACTTAACTTAGCAGATGATATAGTGTTACTTAACTTAGCAGATGATATAGTGTTACTTAACTTAGCAGATGATATAGTGTTACTTAACTGAGCAGATGATATAACGTTACTTAACTTAGCAGAAGATATAGTGTTACTCAACTTAGCAGATGATATAGTGTTACTTAACTTAGCAGATGATATAGTGTTACTTAACTGAGCAGATGATACAATGTTACTTAACTTAGCAGATGATATAGTGTTACTTAACTTAGCAGATTATATAGTGTTACTTAACTGAGCAGATGTTATAGTGTTACTTAACTTAGCAGATGATATAGTGTTACTTAACTGAGGAGATGATATAGTGTTACATAACTAAGCAGATGATATAGTGTTACTTAACTTAGCAGAAGATATAATGTTACTTAACTTAGCAGATGATATAGTGTTACTTAACTTAGCAGATGATATACTGTTACTTAACTTAGCAGATGATATAATGTTACTTAACTTAGCAGATGATATAGTGTTACTTAACTTAGCAGATGATATAGTGTTACTTAAATTAGCAGATGATATATGTTACTTAACTCAGCAGATGATATATTGTTACTTAACTTAGCAGATGATATAGTGTTACTTAACTTAGCAGATGATATAGTGTTACTTAACTGAGCAGATGTTATAGTGTTACTTAACTTAGCAAATGATATAGTGTTACTTAACTGAGGAGATGATATAGTGTTACTTAATATAGCAGATTATATAGTGTTATTTAAATTAGCAGATGATACAGTGTTACTTAAACTTAGCAGATGATATAGTGTTACTTAACTGAGCAGATGATATAATGTTACTTAACTTAGCAGATAAAATGGTGTTACTTAACTCAGCAGATGATATAATGTTACTTAACTTAGCAGATGATATAGTGTTACTTAACTTAGCAGATGATATAGTGTTACTTAACTTAGCCGATGATATAATGTTACTTAACTTAGCAGATGATATAATGTTACTTAACTTAGCAGATGATATAATGTTACTTAACTTAGCAGATGATATAGTGTTACTTAACTTAGCAGATGATATAGTGTTACTTAACTTAGCAGATGATATAGTGTTACTTAACTTAGCAGATGATATAATGTTACTTAACTTAGCAGATGATATAGTGTTACTTAACTTAGCAGATAATATAGTGTTACTTAACTTAGCAGATGATATAATGTTACTTAACTTAGCAGATGATATAGTGTTACTTAACTTAGCAGATGATATAGTGTTACTTAACTTAGCAGATGATATAGTGTTACTTAACTGAGCAGATGATATAACGTTACTTAACTTAGCAGAAGATATAGTGTTACTTAACTTAGCAGATGATATAGTGTTACTTAACTTAGCAGATGATATAGTGTTACTTAACTGAGCAGATGATACAATGTTACTTAACTTAGCAGATGATATAGTGTTACTTAACTTAGCAGATGATATAGTGTTACTTAACTTAGCAGATGATATAGTGTTACTTAACTGAGCAGATGATATAGTGTTACTTAACTTAGCAGATGATATAATGTTACTTAACTGAGCAGATGATATAGTGTTACTTAACTGAGCAGATGATATAATGTTACTTAACTGAGCAGATGATATAGTGTTCCTTAACTTAGCAGATGATATAGTGTTACTTAACTTAGCAGATGATATAATGTTACTTAACTTAGCAGATGATATAGTGTTACTTAACTTAGCAGATGATATAGTGTTACTTAAATTAGCAGATGATATATGTTACTTAACTCAGCAGATGATATATTGTTACTTAACTTAGCAGATGATATAGTGTTACTTAACTTAGCAGATGATATAGTGTTACTTAACTGAGCAGATGTTATGGTGTTACTTAACTTAGCAAATGATATAGTGTTACTTAACTGAGGAGATGATATAGTGTTACTTAAAATAGCAGATGATATAGTGTTACTTAACTTAGCAGATGATATAGTGTTATTTAAACTTAGCAGATGATATAGTGTTACTTAACTGAGCAGATGATATAATGTTACTTAACTTAGCAGATGATATAGTGTTACTTAACTTAGCAGATGATATAATGTTACTTAACTTAGCAGATGATATCGTGTTACTTAACTCAGCAGATGATATAGTGTTACTTAACTTAGCAGATGATATAGTGTTACTTAACTGAGCTGATGATATAATGTTACTTAACTTAGCAGATGATATAGTGTTACTTAACTTAGCAGATGATATAGTGTTACTTAACTGATCAGATGTTATAGTGTTATTTAACTTAGCAGATGATATAATGTTACTTAACTGACGAGATGATATAGTGTTACTTAACTTAGCAGATGATATAGTGTTACTTAACTTAGCAGATGATAAAGTGTTACTTAACTTAGCAGAAGATATGATGTTACTTAACTTAGCAGATGATATAGTGTTACTTAACTGAGGAGATGATATAGTGTTACTTAACTTAGCAGATGATATAGTGTTACTTAAACTTAGCAGATGATATCTGTTACTTAACTCAGCAGATGATATATTGTTACTTAACTTAGCAGATGATATAGTGTTACTTAACTTGACAGATGGCATAGTGTTACTTAACTTAGCAGATGATATAGTCTTACTTAACCAGCAGATAATATAGTGTTACTTAACTGAGGAGATGATATAGTGTTACTTAACTGAGCAGATGATATAGTGTTACTTAACTGAGCAGATGATGTAGTGTTACTTAACTTAGCAGATGATATAATGTTACTTAACTTAGCAGATGATATAGTGTTTCTTATCTTAGCAGATGATATAGTGTTACTTAACTGAGCAGATGATATAATGTTACTTAACTTAGCAGATGATATAGTGTTACTTAACTTAGCAGATGATATAGTGTTACTTAACTTAGCAGATGATATATTGTTACTTAACTTAGCAGATGATATAGTGTTACTTAACTGAGCAGATGATATAATGTTACTTAACTGAGCAGATGATATAGTGTTACTTAACTTAGCATATGATATAGTGTTACTTAACTTAGCAGATGATATAGTGTTACTTAACTGAGCAGATGATATAATATTACTTAACTTAGCAGAAGATATAGTGTTACTTAACTTAGCAGATGATATAGTGTTACTTAACTTAGCCGATGATATAGTGTTACTTAACTGAGCAGATGATATAATGTTACTTAACTTAGCAGATAATATAGTGTTACTTAACTTAGCAGATGATATAATGTTACTTAACTTAGCAGATGATATAGTGTTACTTAACTTAGCAGATGATATAATGTTACTTAAATTAGCAGATGATATAGTGTTACTTAACTTAGCAGATGATATAGTGTTACTTAACTTAGCCGATGATATAGTGTTACTTAACTGAGCAGATGATATAATGTTACTTAACTTAGCAGAAAATATAGTGTTACTTAACTTAGCAGATGATATAGTGTTACTTAACTTAGCAGATGATATAGTGTTACTTAACTTAGCAGATGATATACTGTTACTTACCTGAGCAGATGATATAGTGTTACTTAACTGAGCAGATGATATAATGTTACTTAACTGAGCAGATGATATAGTGTTACTTAACTGAGCAGATGATATAATGTTACTTAACTGAGCAGATGATATAGTGTTACTTAGCTTAGCAGATGATATACTGTTACTTAACTTAGCAGATGATATAATGTTACTTAACTTAGCAGATGATATAGTGTTACTTAAATTAGCAGATGATATATGTTACTTAACTCAGCAGATGATATATTGTTACTTAACTTAGCAGATGATATAGTGTTACTTAACTTAGCAGATGATATAGTGTTACTTAACTGAGCAGATGTTATGGTGTTACTTAACTTAGCAAATGATATAGTGTTAGTTAACTTAGCAGATGATATAGTGTTATTTAAACTTAGCAGATGATATAGTGTTACTTAACTGAGCAGATGATATAATGTTACATAACTTAGCAGATGATATAGTGTTACTTAACTTAGCAGATGATATAATGTTACTTAACTTAGCAGATGATATAGTGTTACTTAACTTAGCAGATGATATAGTGTTACTTAAATTAGCAGATGATATATGTTACTTAACTCAGCAGATGATATATTGTTAATTAACTTAGCAGATGATATAGTGTTACTTAACTTAGCAGATGATATAGTGTTACTTAACTGAGCAGATGTTATAGTGTTATTTAACTTAGCAGATGATATAATGTTACTTAACTGACGAGATTATATAGTGTTACTTAACTTAGCAGATGATATAGTGTTACTTAACTTAGCAGATGATATAGTGTTACTTAACTTAGCAGAAGATATAATGTTACTTAACTTAGCAGATGATATAGTGTTACGTAACTGAGGAGATGATATAGTGTTACTTAACTTAGCAGATGGTATAGTGTTACTTAACTTAGCAGATGATATAGTCTTACTTAACCAGCAGATAATATAGTGTTACTTAACTGAGGAGATGATATAGTGTTACTTAACTGAGCAGATGATATAGTGTTACTTAACTGAGCAGATGATGTAGTGTTACTTAACTTAGCAGATGATATAATGTTACTTAACTTAGCAGATGATATAGTGTTTCTTAACTTAGCAGATGATATAGTGTTACTTAACTGAGCAGATGATATAATGTTACTTAACTTAGCAGATGATATAGTGTTACTTAACTTAGCAGATGATATAGTGTTACTTAACTTAGCAGATGATATATTGTTACTTAACTTAGCAGATGATATAGTGTTACTTAACTTAGCAGATGATATAGTGTTACTTAACTGAGCAGATGTTATGGTGTTACTTAACTTAGCAAATGATATAGTGTTAATTAACTGAGGAGATGATATAGTGTTACTTAAAATAGCAGACGATATAGTGTTACTTAACTTAGCAGATGATATAGTGTTATTTAAACTTAGCAGATGATATAGTGTTACTTAACTGAGCAGATGATATAATGTTACTTAACTTAGCACATGATATAGTGTTACTTAACTTAGCAGATGATATAATGTTACTTAACTTAGCAGATGATATAGTGTTACTTAACTCAGCAGATGATATAGTGTTACTTAACTTAGCAGATGATATAGTGTTACTTAACAGAGCAGATGATATAATGTTACTTAACTTAGCAGATGATATAGTGTTACTTAACTTAGCAGATGATATAGTGTTACTTAACTGAGCAGATGTTATAGTGTTATTTAATGTAGCAGATGATATAATGTTACTTAACTGACGAGATGATATAGTGTTACTTAACTTAGCAGATGATATAGTGTTACTTAACTTAGCAGATGATATAGTGTTACTTAACTTAGCAGAAGATATAATGTTACTTAACTTAGCAGATGATATAGTGTTACTTAACTGAGGAGATGATATAGTGTTACTTAACTGAGCAGATGATATAATGTTACTTAACTGAGCAGATGATATAATGTTACTTAACTGAGCAGATGATATAGTGTTACTTAACTGAGCAGATGATATAATGTTACTTAACTGAGCAGATGATATAGTGTTACTTAGCTTAGCAGATGATATACTGTTACTTAACTTAGCAGATGATATAATGTTACTTAACTTAGCAGATGATCTAGTGTTACTTAAATTAGCAGATGATATATGTTACTTAACTGAGCAGATGATATATTGTTACTTAACTTTGCAGATGATATAGTTTTAACTTAACTTAGCAGATGATATAGTGTTACTTAACTGAGCAGATGTTATGGTGTTACTTAACTTAGCAAATGATATAGTGTTACTTCACAGAGGAGATGATATAGTGTTACTTAACTTAGCAGATGATATAGTGTTACTTAACTGAGCAGATGATATAATGTTACTTAACTTAGCAGAAGATATAGTGTTACTTAACTTAGCAGATGATATAGTGTTACTTAACTGAACAGATGATATAATGTTACTTAACTTAGCAGATGATATAGTGTTACTTAACTTAGCAGATGATATAGTGTTACTTAACTTAGCAGATGATATATTGTTACTTAACTTAGCAGATGATATAGTGTTACTTAACTGAGCAGATGATATAATGTTACTTAACTGAGCAGATGATATAGTGTTACTTAACTTAGCATATGATATAGTGTTACTTAACTTAGCAGATGATATAGTGTTACTTAACTGAGCAGATGATATAATATTACTTAACTTAGCAGAAGATATAGTGTTACTTAACTTAGCAGATGATATAGTGTTACTTAACTTAACAGATAATATAGTGTTACTTAACTGAGCAGATGATATAATGTTACTTAACTTAGCAGATGATATAGTGTTACTTAACTTAGCAGATGATATAATGTTACTTAACTTAGCAGATGATATAGTGTTACTTAACTTAGCAGATGATATAGTGTTACTTAAATTAGCAGATGATATATGTTACTTAACTCAGCAGATGATATATTGTTAATTAACTTAGCAGATGATATAGTGTTACTTAACTTAGCAGATGATATAGTGTTACTTAACTGAGCAGATGTTATAGTGTTATTTAACTTAGAAGATGATATAATGTTACTTAACTGACGAGATTATATAGTGTTACTTAACTTAGCAGATGATATAGTGTTACTTAACTTAGCAGATGATATAGTGTTACTTAACTTAGCAGAAGATATAATGTTACTTAACTTAGCAGATGATATAGTGTTACGTAACTGAGGAGATGATATAGTGTTACTTAACTTAGCAGATGGTATAGTGTTACTTAACTTAGCAGATGATATAGTCTTACTTAACCAGCAGATAATATAGTGTTACTTAACTGAGGAGATGATATAGTGTTACTTAACTGAGCAGATGATATAGTGTTACTTAACTGAGCAGATGATGTAGTGTTACTTAACTTAGCAGATGATATAATGTTACTTAACTTAGCAGATGATATAGTGTTTCTTAACTTAGCAGATGATATAGTGTTACTTAACTGAGCAGATGATATAATGTTACTTAACTTAGCAGATGATATAGTGTTACTTAACTTAGCAGATGATATAGTGTTACTTAACTTAGCAGATGATATATTGTTACTTAACTTAGCAGATGATATAGTGTTACTTAACTTAGCAGATGATATAGTGTTACTTAACTGAGCAGATGTTATGGTGTTACTTAACTTAGCAAATGATATAGTGTTAATTAACTGAGGAGATGATATAGTGTTACTTAAAATAGCAGACGATATAGTGTTACTTAACTTAGCAGATGATATAGTGTTATTTAAACTTAGCAGATGATATAGTGTTACTTAACTGAGCAGATGATATAATGTTACTTAACTTAGCACATGATATAGTGTTACTTAACTTAGCAGATGATATAATGTTACTTAACTTAGCAGATGATATAGTGTTACTTAACTCAGCAGATGATATAGTGTTACTTAACTTAGCAGATGATATAGTGTTACTTAACAGAGCAGATGATATAATGTTACTTAACTTAGCAGATGATATAGTGTTACTTAACTTAGCAGATGATATAGTGTTACTTAACTGAGCAGATGTTATAGTGTTATTTAATGTAGCAGATGATATAATGTTACTTAACTGACGAGATGATATAGTGTTACTTAACTTAGCAGATGATATAGTGTTACTTAACTTAGCAGATGATATAGTGTTACTTAACTTAGCAGAAGATATAATGTTACTTAACTTAGCAGATGATATAGTGTTACTTAACTGAGGAGATGATATAGTGTTACTTAACTGAGCAGATGATATAATGTTACTAAACTTAGCAGATGATATAGTGTTACTTAACTTAGCAGATGATATAGTGTTACTTAACTTAGCAGATGATATAGAGTTACTTAACTGAGCAGATGATATAATGTTACTTAACTTAGCAGAAGATATAGTGTTACTTAACTTAGCAGATGATATAGTGTTACTTAACTTAGCAGATGATATAGTGTTACTTAACTGAGCAGATGATATAATGTTACTTAACTTAGCAGAGGATATAGTGTTACTTAACTTAGCAGAAGATAAAATGTTACTTAACTTAGAAGATGATATAGTGTTACTTAACTTAGCAGATGATATACTGTTACTTAACTGAGCAGATGATATAATGTTACTTAACTGAGCAGATGATATAATGTTACTTAACTGAGCAGATGATATAGTGTTACTTAACTGAGCAGATGATATAATGTTACTTAACTGAGCAGATGATATAGTGTTACTTAGCTTAGCAGATGATATACTGTTACTTAACTTAGCAGATGATATAATGTTACTTAACTTAGCAGATGATATAGTGTTACTTAAATTAGCAGATGATATATGTTACTTAACTGAGCAGATGATATATTGTTACTTAACTTTGCAGATGATATAGTTTTAACTTAACTTAGCAGATGATATAGTGTTACTTAACTGAGCAGATGTTATGGTGTTACTTAACTTAGCAAATGATATAGTGTTACTTCACAGAGGAGATGATATAGTGTTACTTAACTTAGCAGATGATATAGTGTTACTTAACTGAGCAGATGATATAATGTTACTTAACTTAGCAGAAGATATAGTGTTACTTAACTTAGCAGATGATATAGTGTTACTTAACTGAGCAGATGATATAATGTTACTTAACTTAGCAGATGATATAGTGTTACTTAACTTAGCAGATGATATAGTGTTACTTAACTTAGCAGATGATATATTGTTACTTAACTTAGCAGATGATATAGTGTTACTTAACTGAGCAGATGATATAATGTTACTTAACTGAGCAGATGATATAGTGTTACTTAACTTAGCATATGATATAGTGTTACTTAACTTAGCAGATGATATAGTGTTACTTAACTGAGCAGATGATATAATATTACTTAACTTAGCAGAAGATATAGTGTTACTTAACTTAGCAGATGATATAGTGTTACTTAACTTAGCAGATAATATAGTGTTACTTAAATTAGCAGATGATATAGTGTTACTTAACTTAGCAGATGATATAGTGTTACTTAACTTAGCTGATGATATAGTGTTACTTAACTGAGCAGATGATATAATGTTACTTAACTTAGCAGAAAATATAGTGTTACTTAACTTAGCAGATGATATAGTGTTACTTAACTTAGCAGATGATATAGTGTTACTTAACTTAGCAGATGATATACTGTTACTTACCTGAGCAGATGATATAGTGTTACTTAACTGAGCAGATGATATAATGTAACTTAACTGAGCAGATGATATAGTGTTACTTAACTGAGCAGATGATATAATGTTACTTAACTGAGCAGATGATATAGTGTTACTTAGCTTAGCAGATGATATACTGTTACTTAACTTAGCAGATGATATAATGTTACTTAACTTAGCAGATGATATAGTGTTACTTAAATTAGCAGATGATATATGTTACTTAACTCAGCAGATGATATATTGTTACTTAACTTAGCAGATGATATAGTGTTACTTAACTTAGCAGATGATATAGTGTTACTTAACTGAGCAGATCATATGGTGTTACTGAACTTAGCAAATGATATAGTGTTACTTAACTGAGGAGATGATATAGTGTTACTTAAAATAGCAGATGATATAGTGTTACTTAACTTAGCAGATGATATAGTGTTATTTAAACTTAGCAGATGATATAGTGTTACTTAACTGAGCAGATGATATAATGTTACTTAACTTAGCAGATGATATAGTGTTACTTAACTTAGCAGATGATATAATGTTACTTAACTTAGCAGATGATATAGTGTTACTTAACTTAGCAGATGATATAGTGTTACTTAAATTAGCAGATGATATATGTTACTTAACTCAGCAGATGATATATTGTTAATTAACTTAGCAGATGATATAGTGTTACTTAACTTGGCAGATGATATAGTGTTACTTAACTGAGCAGATGTTATGGTGTTACTTAACTTAGCAAATGATATAGTGTTACTTAACTGAGGAGATGATATAGTGTTACTTAAAATAGCAGATGATATAGTGTTACTTAACTTAGCAGATGATATAGTGTTATTTAAACTTAGCAGATGATATAGTGTTACTTAACTGAGCAGATGATATAATGTTACTTAACTTAGCAGATGATATAGTGTTACTTAACTTAGCAGATGATATAATGTTACTTAACTTAGCAGATGATATAGTGTTACTTAACTCAGCAGATGATATAGTGTTACTTAACTTAGCAGATGATATAGTGTTACTTAACCGAGCAGATGATATAATGTTACTTAACTTAGCAGATGATATAGTGATACTTAACTTAGCAGATGATATAGTCTTACTTAACTGAGCAGATGTTATAGTGTTATTTAACTTAGCAGATGATATAATGTTACTTAACTGACGAGATTATATAGTGTTACTTAACTTAGCAGATGATATAGTGTTACTTAACTTAGCAGATGATATAGTGTTACTTAACTTAGCAGAAGATATAATGTTACTTAACTTAGCAGATGATATAGTGTTACGTAACTGAGGAGATGATATAGTGTTACTTAACTTAGCAGATGGTATAGTGTTACTTAACTTAGCAGATGATATAGTCTTACTTAACCAGCAGATAATATAGTGTTACTAAACTGAGGAGATGATATAGTGTTACTTAACTGAGCAGATGATATAGTGTTACTTAACTGAGCAGATGATGTAGTGTTACTTAACTTAGCAGATGATATAATGTTACTTAACTTAGCAGATGATATAGTGTTTCTTAACTTAGCAGATGATATAGTGTTACTTAACTGAGCAGATGATATAATGTTTCTTAACTTAGCAGATGATATAGTGTTACTTAACTTAGCAGATGATATAGTGTTACTTAACTTAGCAGATGATATATTGTTACTTAACTTAGCAGATGATATAGTGTTACTTAACTTAGCAGATGATATAGTGTTACTTAACTGAGCAGATGTTATGGTGTTACTTAACTTAGCAAATGATATAGTGTTACTTAACTGAGGAGATGATATAGTGTTACTTAAAATAGCAGACGATATAGTGTTACTTAACTTAGCAGATGATATAGTGTTATTTAAACTTAGCAGATGATATAGTGTTACTTAACTGAGCAGATGATATAATGTTACTTAACTTAGCACATGATATAGTGTTACTTAACTTAGCAGATGATATAATGTTACTTAACTTAGCAGATGATATAGTGTTACTTAACTCAGCAGATGATATAGTGTTACTTAACTTAGCAGATGATATAGTGTTACTTAACTGAGCAGATGATATAATGTTACTTAACTTAGCAGATGATATAGTGTTACTTAACTTAGCAGATGATATAGTGTTACTTAACTGAGCAGATGTTATAGTGTTATTTAATGTAGCAGATGATATAATGTTACTTAACTGACGAGATGATATAGTGTTACTTAACTTAGCAGATGATATAGTGTTACTTAACTTAGCAGATGATATAGTGTTACTTAACTGACGAGATTATATAGTGTTACTTAACTTAGCAGATGATATAGTGTTACTTAACTTAGCAGATGATATAGTGTTACTTAACTTAGCAGAAGATATAATGTTACTTAACTTAGCAGATGATATAGTGTTACGTAACTGAGGAGATGATATAGTGTTACTTAACTTAGCAGATGGTATAGTGTTACTTAACTTAGCAGATGATATAGTCTTACTTAACCAGCAGATAATATAGTGTTACTAAACTGAGGAGATGATATAGTGTTACTTAACTGAGCAGATGATATAGTGTTACTTAACTGAGCAGATGATGTAGTGTTACTTAACTTAGCAGATGATATAATGTTACTTAACTTAGCAGATGATATAGTGTTTCTTAACTTAGCAGATGATATAGTGTTACTTAACTGAGCAGATGATATAATGTTTCTTAACTTAGCAGATGATATAGTGTTACTTAACTTAGCAGATGATATAGTGTTACTTAACTTAGCAGATGATATATTGTTACTTAACTTAGCAGATGATATAGTGTTACTTAACTTAGCAGATGATATAGTGTTACTTAACTGAGCAGATGTTATGGTGTTACTTAACTTAGCAAATGATATAGTGTTACTTAACTGAGGAGATGATATAGTGTTACTTAAAATAGCAGACGATATAGTGTTACTTAACTTAGCAGATGATATAGTGTTATTTAAACTTAGCAGATGATATAGTGTTACTTAACTGAGCAGATGATATAATGTTACTTAACTTAGCACATGATATAGTGTTACTTAACTTAGCAGATGATATAATGTTACTTAACTTAGCAGATGATATAGTGTTACTTAACTCAGCAGATGATATAGTGTTACTTAACTTAGCAGATGATATAGTGTTACTTAACTGAGCAGATGATATAATGTTACTTAACTTAGCAGATGATATAGTGTTACTTAACTTAGCAGATGATATAGTGTTACTTAACTGAGCAGATGTTATAGTGTTATTTAATGTAGCAGATGATATAATGTTACTTAACTGACGAGATGATATAGTGTTACTTAACTTAGCAGATGATATAGTGTTACTTAACTTAGCAGATGATATAGTGTTACTTAACTTAGCAGAAGATATAATGTTACTTAACTTAGCAGATGATATAGTGTTACTTAACTGAGGAGATGATATAGTGTTACTTAACTGAGCAGATGATATAATGTTACTAAACTTAGCAGATGATATAGTGTTACTTAACTTAGCAGATGATATAGTGTTACTTAACTTAGCAGATGATATAGTGTTACTTAACTTAGCAGATGATATATTGTTACTTAACTTAGCAGATGATATAGTGTTACTTAACTTAGCAGATGATATAGTGTTACTTAACTGAGCAGATGTTATGGTGTTACTTAACTTAGCAAATGATATAGTGTTAATTAACTGAGGAGATGATATAGTGTTACTTAAAATAGCAGACGATATAGTGTTACTTAACTTAGCAGATGATATAGTGTTATTTAAACTTAGCAGATGATATAGTGTTACTTAACTGAGCAGATGATATAATGTTACTTAACTTAGCACATGATATAGTGTTACTTAACTTAGCAGATGATATAATGTTACTTAACTTAGCAGATGATATAGTGTTACTTAACTCAGCAGATGATATAGTGTTACTTAACTTAGCAGATGATATAGTGTTACTTAACAGAGCAGATGATATAATGTTACTTAACTTAGCAGATGATATAGTGTTACTTAACTTAGCAGATGATATAGTGTTACTTAACTGAGCAGATGTTATAGTGTTATTTAATGTAGCAGATGATATAATGTTACTTAACTGACGAGATGATATAGTGTTACTTAACTTAGCAGATGATATAGTGTTACTTAACTTAGCAGATGATATAGTGTTACTTAACTTAGCAGAAGATATAATGTTACTTAACTTAGCAGATGATATAGTGTTACTTAACTGAGGAGATGATATAGTGTTACTTAACTGAGCAGATGATATAATGTTACTTAACTGAGCAGATGATATAATGTTACTTAACTGAGCAGATGATATAGTGTTACTTAACTGAGCAGATGATATAATGTTACTTAACTGAGCAGATGATATAGTGTTACTTAGCTTAGCAGATGATATACTGTTACTTAACTTAGCAGATGATATAATGTTACTTAACTTAGCAGATGATCTAGTGTTACTTAAATTAGCAGATGATATATGTTACTTAACTGAGCAGATGATATATTGTTACTTAACTTTGCAGATGATATAGTTTTAACTTAACTTAGCAGATGATATAGTGTTACTTAACTGAGCAGATGTTATGGTGTTACTTAACTTAGCAAATGATATAGTGTTACTTCACAGAGGAGATGATATAGTGTTACTTAACTTAGCAGATGATATAGTGTTACTTAACTGAGCAGATGATATAATGTTACTTAACTTAGCAGAAGATATAGTGTTACTTAACTTAGCAGATGATATAGTGTTACTTAACTGAACAGATGATATAATGTTACTTAACTTAGCAGATGATATAGTGTTACTTAACTTAGCAGATGATATAGTGTTACTTAACTTAGCAGATGATATATTGTTACTTAACTTAGCAGATGATATAGTGTTACTTAACTGAGCAGATGATATAATGTTACTTAACTGAGCAGATGATATAGTGTTACTTAACTTAGCATATGATATAGTGTTACTTAACTTAGCAGATGATATAGTGTTACTTAACTGAGCAGATGATATAATATTACTTAACTTAGCAGAAGATATAGTGTTACTTAACTTAGCAGATGATATAGTGTTACTTAACTTAACAGATAATATAGTGTTACTTAACTGAGCAGATGATATAATGTTACTTAACTTAGCAGATGATATAGTGTTACTTAACTTAGCAGATGATATAATGTTACTTAACTTAGCAGATGATATAGTGTTACTTAACTTAGCAGATGATATAGTGTTACTTAAATTAGCAGATGATATATGTTACTTAACTCAGCAGATGATATATTGTTAATTAACTTAGCAGATGATATAGTGTTACTTAACTTAGCAGATGATATAGTGTTACTTAACTGAGCAGATGTTATAGTGTTATTTAACTTAGAAGATGATATAATGTTACTTAACTGACGAGATTATATAGTGTTACTTAACTTAGCAGATGATATAGTGTTACTTAACTTAGCAGATGATATAGTGTTACTTAACTTAGCAGAAGATATAATGTTACTTAACTTAGCAGATGATATAGTGTTACGTAACTGAGGAGATGATATAGTGTTACTTAACTTAGCAGATGGTATAGTGTTACTTAACTTAGCAGATGATATAGTCTTACTTAACCAGCAGATAATATAGTGTTACTTAACTGAGGAGATGATATAGTGTTACTTAACTGAGCAGATGATATAGTGTTACTTAACTGAGCAGATGATGTAGTGTTACTTAACTTAGCAGATGATATAATGTTACTTAACTTAGCAGATGATATAGTGTTTCTTAACTTAGCAGATGATATAGTGTTACTTAACTGAGCAGATGATATAATGTTACTTAACTTAGCAGATGATATAGTGTTACTTAACTTAGCAGATGATATAGTGTTACTTAACTTAGCAGATGATATATTGTTACTTAACTTAGCAGATGATATAGTGTTACTTAACTTAGCAGATGATATAGTGTTACTTAACTGAGCAGATGTTATGGTGTTACTTAACTTAGCAAATGATATAGTGTTAATTAACTGAGGAGATGATATAGTGTTACTTAAAATAGCAGACGATATAGTGTTACTTAACTTAGCAGATGATATAGTGTTATTTAAACTTAGCAGATGATATAGTGTTACTTAACTGAGCAGATGATATAATGTTACTTAACTTAGCACATGATATAGTGTTACTTAACTTAGCAGATGATATAATGTTACTTAACTTAGCAGATGATATAGTGTTACTTAACTCAGCAGATGATATAGTGTTACTTAACTTAGCAGATGATATAGTGTTACTTAACAGAGCAGATGATATAATGTTACTTAACTTAGCAGATGATATAGTGTTACTTAACTTAGCAGATGATATAGTGTTACTTAACTGAGCAGATGTTATAGTGTTATTTAATGTAGCAGATGATATAATGTTACTTAACTGACGAGATGATATAGTGTTACTTAACTTAGCAGATGATATAGTGTTACTTAACTTAGCAGATGATATAGTGTTACTTAACTTAGCAGAAGATATAATGTTACTTAACTTAGCAGATGATATAGTGTTACTTAACTGAGGAGATGATATAGTGTTACTTAACTGAGCAGATGATATAATGTTACTAAACTTAGCAGATGATATAGTGTTACTTAACTTAGCAGATGATATAGTGTTACTTAACTTAGCAGATGATATAGAGTTACTTAACTGAGCAGATGATATAATGTTACTTAACTTAGCAGAAGATATAGTGTTACTTAACTTAGCAGATGATATAGTGTTACTTAACTTAGCAGATGATATAGTGTTACTTAACTGAGCAGATGATATAATGTTACTTAACTTAGCAGAGGATATAGTGTTACTTAACTTAGCAGAAGATAAAATGTTACTTAACTTAGAAGATGATATAGTGTTACTTAACTTAGCAGATGATATACTGTTACTTAACTGAGCAGATGATATAATGTTACTTAACTGAGCAGATGATATAATGTTACTTAACTGAGCAGATGATATAGTGTTACTTAACTGAGCAGATGATATAATGTTACTTAACTGAGCAGATGATATAGTGTTACTTAGCTTAGCAGATGATATACTGTTACTTAACTTAGCAGATGATATAATGTTACTTAACTTAGCAGATGATATAGTGTTACTTAAATTAGCAGATGATATATGTTACTTAACTGAGCAGATGATATATTGTTACTTAACTTTGCAGATGATATAGTTTTAACTTAACTTAGCAGATGATATAGTGTTACTTAACTGAGCAGATGTTATGGTGTTACTTAACTTAGCAAATGATATAGTGTTACTTCACAGAGGAGATGATATAGTGTTACTTAACTTAGCAGATGATATAGTGTTACTTAACTGAGCAGATGATATAATGTTACTTAACTTAGCAGAAGATATAGTGTTACTTAACTTAGCAGATGATATAGTGTTACTTAACTGAGCAGATGATATAATGTTACTTAACTTAGCAGATGATATAGTGTTACTTAACTTAGCAGATGATATAGTGTTACTTAACTTAGCAGATGATATATTGTTACTTAACTTAGCAGATGATATAGTGTTACTTAACTGAGCAGATGATATAATGTTACTTAACTGAGCAGATGATATAGTGTTACTTAACTTAGCATATGATATAGTGTTACTTAACTTAGCAGATGATATAGTGTTACTTAACTGAGCAGATGATATAATATTACTTAACTTAGCAGAAGATATAGTGTTACTTAACTTAGCAGATGATATAGTGTTACTTAACTTAGCAGATAATATAGTGTTACTTAAATTAGCAGATGATATAGTGTTACTTAACTTAGCAGATGATATAGTGTTACTTAACTTAGCTGATGATATAGTGTTACTTAACTGAGCAGATGATATAATGTTACTTAACTTAGCAGAAAATATAGTGTTACTTAACTTAGCAGATGATATAGTGTTACTTAACTTAGCAGATGATATAGTGTTACTTAACTTAGCAGATGATATACTGTTACTTACCTGAGCAGATGATATAGTGTTACTTAACTGAGCAGATGATATAATGTAACTTAACTGAGCAGATGATATAGTGTTACTTAACTGAGCAGATGATATAATGTTACTTAACTGAGCAGATGATATAGTGTTACTTAGCTTAGCAGATGATATACTGTTACTTAACTTAGCAGATGATATAATGTTACTTAACTTAGCAGATGATATAGTGTTACTTAAATTAGCAGATGATATATGTTACTTAACTCAGCAGATGATATATTGTTACTTAACTTAGCAGATGATATAGTGTTACTTAACTTAGCAGATGATATAGTGTTACTTAACTGAGCAGATCATATGGTGTTACTGAACTTAGCAAATGATATAGTGTTACTTAACTGAGGAGATGATATAGTGTTACTTAAAATAGCAGATGATATAGTGTTACTTAACTTAGCAGATGATATAGTGTTATTTAAACTTAGCAGATGATATAGTGTTACTTAACTGAGCAGATGATATAATGTTACTTAACTTAGCAGATGATATAGTGTTACTTAACTTAGCAGATGATATAATGTTACTTAACTTAGCAGATGATATAGTGTTACTTAACTTAGCAGATGATATAGTGTTACTTAAATTAGCAGATGATATATGTTACTTAACTCAGCAGATGATATATTGTTAATTAACTTAGCAGATGATATAGTGTTACTTAACTTGGCAGATGATATAGTGTTACTTAACTGAGCAGATGTTATGGTGTTACTTAACTTAGCAAATGATATAGTGTTACTTAACTGAGGAGATGATATAGTGTTACTTAAAATAGCAGATGATATAGTGTTACTTAACTTAGCAGATGATATAGTGTTATTTAAACTTAGCAGATGATATAGTGTTACTTAACTGAGCAGATGATATAATGTTACTTAACTTAGCAGATGATATAGTGTTACTTAACTTAGCAGATGATATAATGTTACTTAACTTAGCAGATGATATAGTGTTACTTAACTCAGCAGATGATATAGTGTTACTTAACTTAGCAGATGATATAGTGTTACTTAACCGAGCAGATGATATAATGTTACTTAACTTAGCAGATGATATAGTGATACTTAACTTAGCAGATGATATAGTCTTACTTAACTGAGCAGATGTTATAGTGTTATTTAACTTAGCAGATGATATAATGTTACTTAACTGACGAGATTATATAGTGTTACTTAACTTAGCAGATGATATAGTGTTACTTAACTTAGCAGATGATATAGTGTTACTTAACTTAGCAGAAGATATAATGTTACTTAACTTAGCAGATGATATAGTGTTACGTAACTGAGGAGATGATATAGTGTTACTTAACTTAGCAGATGGTATAGTGTTACTTAACTTAGCAGATGATATAGTCTTACTTAACCAGCAGATAATATAGTGTTACTAAACTGAGGAGATGATATAGTGTTACTTAACTGAGCAGATGATATAGTGTTACTTAACTGAGCAGATGATGTAGTGTTACTTAACTTAGCAGATGATATAATGTTACTTAACTTAGCAGATGATATAGTGTTTCTTAACTTAGCAGATGATATAGTGTTACTTAACTGAGCAGATGATATAATGTTTCTTAACTTAGCAGATGATATAGTGTTACTTAACTTAGCAGATGATATAGTGTTACTTAACTTAGCAGATGATATATTGTTACTTAACTTAGCAGATGATATAGTGTTACTTAACTTAGCAGATGATATAGTGTTACTTAACTGAGCAGATGTTATGGTGTTACTTAACTTAGCAAATGATATAGTGTTACTTAACTGAGGAGATGATATAGTGTTACTTAAAATAGCAGACGATATAGTGTTACTTAACTTAGCAGATGATATAGTGTTATTTAAACTTAGCAGATGATATAGTGTTACTTAACTGAGCAGATGATATAATGTTACTTAACTTAGCACATGATATAGTGTTACTTAACTTAGCAGATGATATAATGTTACTTAACTTAGCAGATGATATAGTGTTACTTAACTCAGCAGATGATATAGTGTTACTTAACTTAGCAGATGATATAGTGTTACTTAACTGAGCAGATGATATAATGTTACTTAACTTAGCAGATGATATAGTGTTACTTAACTTAGCAGATGATATAGTGTTACTTAACTGAGCAGATGTTATAGTGTTATTTAATGTAGCAGATGATATAATGTTACTTAACTGACGAGATGATATAGTGTTACTTAACTTAGCAGATGATATAGTGTTACTTAACTTAGCAGATGATATAGTGTTACTTAACTTAGCAGAAGATATAATGTTACTTAACTTAGCAGATGATATAGTGTTACTTAACTGAGGAGATGATATAGTGTTACTTAACTGAGCAGATGATATAATGTTACTAAACTTAGCAGATGATATAGTGTTACTTAACTTAGCAGATGATATAGTGTTACTTAACTTAGCAGATGATATAGTGTTACTTAACTGAGCAGATGATATAATGTTACTTAACTTAGCAGAAGATATAGTGTTACTTAACTTAGCAGATGATATAGTGTTACTTAACTTAGCAGATGATATAGTGTTACTTAACTGAGCAGATGATATAATGTTACTTAACTTAGCAGAGGATATAGTGTTACTTAACTTAGCAGAACATAAAATGTTACTTAACTTAGCAGATGATATAGTGTTACTTAACTTAGCAGATGATATACTGTTACTTAACTGAGCAGATGTTATAATGTTACTTAACTGAGCAGATGATATAATGTTACTTAACTGAGCAGATGATATAGTGTTACTTAACTGAGCAGATGATATAATGTTACTTAACTGAGCAGATGATATAGTGTTACTTAGCTTAGCAGATGATATACTGTTACTTAACTTAGCAGATGATATAATGTTACTTAACTTAGCAGATGATATAGTGTTACTTAAATTAGCAGATGATATATGTTACTTAACTGAGCAGATGATATATTGTTACTTAACTTAGCAGATGATATAGTTTTACTTAACTTAGCAGATGATATAGTGTTACTTAACTGAGCAGATGTTATGGTGTTACTTAACTTAGCAAATGATATAGTGTTACTTCACAGAGGAGATGATATAGTGTTACTTAAAATAGCAGATGATATAGTGTTACTTAACTTAGCAGATGATATAGTGTTATTTAAACTTAGCAGATGATATAGTGTTACTTAACTGAGCAGATGATATAATGTTACTTAACTTAGCAGATGATATAGTGTTACTTAACTTAGCAGATGATATAATGTTACTTAACTTAGCAGATGATATAGTGTTACTTAACTCAGCAGATGATATAGTGTTACTTAACTTAGCAGATGATATAGTGTTACTTAACTGAGCAGATGATATAATGCTACTTAACTTAGCAGATGATATAGTGTTACTTAACTTAGCAGATGATATAGTGTTACTTAACTGAGCAGATGTTATAGTGTTATTTAACTTAGCAGATGATATAATGTTACTTAACTGACGAGATGATATAGTGTTACTTAACTTAGCAGATGATATAGTGTTACTTAACATAGCATATGATATAGTGTTACTTAACTTAGCAGAAGATATAATGTTACTTAACTTAGCAGATGATATAGTGTTACTTAACTAAGGAGATGATATAGTGTTACTTAACTTAGCAGATGATATAGTGTTACTAAAACTTAGCAGATGATATATGTTACTTAACTCAGCAGATGATATATTGTTACTTAACTTAGCTGATGATATAGTGTTACTTAACTTAGCAGATGGTATAGTGTTACTTAACTTAGCAGATGATATAGTCTTACTTAACCAGCAGATAATATAGTGTTTCTTAACTTAGCGGATGATATAATGTTACTTAACTGAGCAAATGATATAATGTTACTTAACTTAGCAGATGATATAGTGTTACTTAACTTAGCAGATGATATAGTGTTACTTAACTTAGCAGATGATATATTGTTACATAACTTAGCAGATGATATAGTGTTACTTAACTGAGCAGATGATATAATGTTACTTAACTTAGCAGATGATATAGTGTTACTTAACTTAGCAGATGATATAGTGTTACTTAACTTAGCAGATGATATAGTGTTACTTAACTGAGCAGATGATATAATGTTACTTAACTTAGCAGAAGATATAGTGTTACTTAACTTAGCAGATGATATAGTGTTACTTAACTTAGCAGATGATATAGTGTTACTTAACTGAGCAGATGATATAATGTTACTTAACTTAGCAGAGGATATAGTGTTACTTAACTTAGCAGAAGATATAGTGTTACTTAACTGAGGAGATGATATAGTGTTACTTAACTGAGCAGATGATATAGTGTTACTTAACTGAGCAGATGATATAGTGTTACTTAACTTAGCAGATGATATAGTGTTACTTAACTTAGCTGATGATATAGTGTTACTTAACTTAGCAGATGATATATTGTTACTTAACTTAGCAGATGATATAGTGTTACTTAACTGAGCAGATGATATAATGTTACTTAACTGAGCAGATGATATAGTGTTACTTAACGTAGCATATGATATAGTGTTACTGAACTTAGCAGATGATATAGTGTTACTTAACTGAGCAGATGATATAATGTTACTTAACTTAGCAGAAGATATAGTGTTACTTAACTTAGCAGATGATATAGTGTTACTTAACTTAGCAGATAATATAGTGTTACTTAACTTAGCAGATGATATAATGTTACTTAACTTAGCAGATGATATAGTGTTACTTAACTTAGCAGATGATATAATGTTACTTAACTTAGCAGATGATATAGTGTTACTTAACTTAGCAGATGATATAGTGTTACTTAACTTAGCAGATGATATAGTGTTACTTAACTGAGCAGATGATATAATGTTACTTAACTTAGCAGAAAATATAGTGTTACTTAACTTAGCAGATGATATAGTGTTACTTAACTTAGCAGATGATATAGTGTTACTTAACTTAGCAGATGATATACTGTTACTTAACTGAGCAGATGATATAGTGTTACTTAACTGAGCAGATGATATAATGTTACTTAACTGAGCAGATGATATAGTGTTACTTAACTGAGCAGATGATATAATGTTACTTAACTGAGCGGATGATATAGTGTTACTTAGCTTAGCAGATGATATACTGTTACTTAACTTAGCAGATGATATAATGTTATTTAACTTAGCAGATGATATAGTGTTACTTAACTTAGCAGATGATATAGTGTTACTTAACTTAGCAGATGATATAGTGTTACTTAACTGAGCAGATGTTATGGTGTTACTTAACTTAGCAAATGATATAGTGTTACTTAACTGAGGAGATGATATAGTGTTACTTAAAATAGCAGATGATATAGTGTTACTTAACTTAGCAGATGATATAGTGTTATTTAAACTTAGCAGATGTTATAGTGTTACTTAACTGAGCAGATGATATAATGTTACTTAACTTAGCAGATGATATAGTGTTACTTAACTTAGCAGATGATATAATGTTACTTAACTTAGCAGATGATATAGTGTTACTTAACTTAGCAGATGATATAGTGTTACTTAAATTAGCAGATGATATATGTTACTTAACTCAGCAGATGATATATTGTTAATTAACTTAGCAGATGATATAGTGTTACTTAACTTAGCAGATGATATAGTGTTACTTAAATTAGCAGATGATATATGTTACTTAACTGAGCAGATGATATATTGTTACTTAACTTAGCAGATGATATAGTTTTACTTAACTTAGCAGATGATATAGTGTTACTTAACTGAGCAGATGTTATGGTGTTACTTAACTTAGCAAATGATATAGTGTTACTTCACAGAGGAGATGATATAGTGTTACTTAAAATAGCAGATGATATAGTGTTACTTAACTTAGCAGATGATATAGTGTTATTTAAACTTAGCAGATGATATAGTGTTACTTAACTGAGCAGATGATATAATGTTACTTAACTTAGCAGATGATATAGTGTTACTTAACTTAGCAGATGATATAATGTTACTTAACTTAGCAGATGATATAGTGTTACTTAACTCAGCAGATGATATAGTGTTACTTAACTTAGCAGATGATATAGTGTTACTTAACTGAGCAGATGATATAATGCTACTTAACTTAGCAGATGATATAGTGTTACTTAACTTAGCAGATGATATAGTGTTACTTAACTGAGCAGATGTTATAGTGTTATTTAACTTAGCAGATGATATAATGTTACTTAACTGACGAGATGATATAGTGTTACTTAACTTAGCAGATGATATAGTTTTACTTAACTTAGCAGATGATATAGTGTTACTTAACTTAGCAGAAGATATAATGTTACTTAACTTAGCAGATGATATAGTGTTACTTAACTAAGGAGATGATATAGTGTTACTTAACTTAGCAGATGATATAGTGTTACTTAAACTTAGCAGATGATATGTGTTACTTAACTTAGCAGATGATATATTGTTACTTAACTTAGCTGATGATATAGTGTTACTTAACTTAGCAGATGGTATAGTGTTACTTAACTTAGCAGATGATATAGTCTTACTTAACCAGCAGATAATATAGTGTTTCTTAACTTAGCAGATGATATAATGTTACTTAACTGAGCAGATGATATAATGTTACTTAACTTAGCAGATGATATAGTGTTACTTAACTTAGCAGATGATATAGTGTTACTTAACTTAGCAGATGATATATTGTTACTTAACTTAGCAGATGATATAGTGTTACTTAACTGAGCAGATGATATAATGTTACTTAACTGAGCAGATGATATAGTGTTACTTAACTTAGCATATGATATAGTGTTACTTAACTTAGCAGATGATATAGTGTTACTTAACTGAGCAGATGATATAATGTTACTTAACTTAGCAGAAGATATAGTGTTACTTAACTTAGCAGATGATATAGTGTTACTTAACTTAGCAGATAATATAGTGTTACTTAACTTAGCAGATGATATAATGTTACTTAACTTAGCAGATGATATAGTGTTACTTAACTTAGCAGATGATATAGTGTTACTTAACTTAGCAGATGATATAGTGTTACTTAACTGAGCAGATGATATAATGTTACTTAACTTAGCAGAAGATATAGTGTTACTTAACTTAGCAGATGATATAGTGTTACTTAACTTAGCAGATGATATAGTGTTACTTAACTGAGCAGATGATATAATGTTACTTAACTTATCAGAGGATATAGTGTTACTTAACTTAGCAGAAGATATAGTGTTACTTAACTGAGGAGATGATATAGTGTTACTTAACTGACCAGATGATATAGTGTTACTTAACTGAGCAGATGATATAGTGTTACTTAACTTAGCAGATGATATAGTGTTACTTAACTTAGCAGATGATATAGTGTTACTTAACTTAGCAGATGATATATTGTTACTTAACTTAGCAGATGATATAGTGTTACTTAACTGAGCAGATGATATAATGTTACTTAACTGAGCAGATGATATAGTGTTACTTAACGTAGCATATGATATAGTGTTACTTAACTTAGCAGATGATATAGTGTTACTTAACTGAGCAGATGATATAATGTTACTTAACTTAGCAGAAGATATAGTGTTACTTAACTTAGCAGATGATATAGTGTTACTTAACTTAGCAGATAATATAGTGTTACTTAACTTAGCAGATGATATAATGTTACTTAACTTAGCAGATGATATAGTGTTACTTAACTTAGCAGATGATATAATGTTACTTAACTTAGCAGATGATATAGTGTTACTTAACTTAGCAGATGATATAGTGTTACTTAACTTAGCAGATGATATAGTGTTACTTAACTGAGCAGATGATATAATGTTACTTAACTTAGCAGAAAATATAGTGTTACTTAACTTAGCAGATGATATAGTGTTACTTAACTTAGCAGATGATATAGTGTTACTTAACTTAGCAGATGATATAGTGTTACTTAACTTAGCAGATGATATATTGTTACTTAACTTAGCAGATGATATAGTGTTACTTAACTGAGCAGATGATATAATGTTACTTAACTGAGCAGATGATATAGTGTTACTTAACGTAGCATATGATATAGTGTTACTTAACTTAGCAGATGATATAGTGTTACTTAACTGAGCAGATGATATAATGTTACTTAACTTAGCAGAAGATATAGTGTTACTTAACTTAGCAGATGATATAGTGTTACTTAACTTAGCAGATAATATAGTGTTACTTAACTTAGCAGATGATATAATGTTACTTAACTTAGCAGATGATATAGTGTTACTTAACTTAGCAGATGATATAATGTTACTTAACTTAGCAGATGATATAGTGTTACTTAACTTAGCAGATGATATAGTGTTACTTAACTTAGCAGATGATATAGTGTTACTTAACTGAGCAGATGATATAATGTTACTTAACTTAGCAGAAAATATAGTGTTACTTAACTTAGCAGATGATATAGTGTTACTTAACTTAGCAGATGATATAGTGTTACTTAACTTAGCAGATGATATACTGTTACTTAACTGAGCAGATGATATAGTGTTACTTAACTGAGCAGATGATATAATGTTACTTAACTGAGCAGATGATATAATGTTACTTAACTGAGCAGATGATATAATGTTACTTAACTGAGCAGATGATATAGTGTTACTTAGCTTAGCAGATGATATACTGTTACTTAACTTAGCAGATGATATAATGTTATTTAACTTAGCAGATGATATAGTGTTACTTAACTTAGCAGATGGTATAGTGTTACTTAACTTAGCAGATGATATAGTGTTACTTAACTGAGCAGATGTTATGGTGTTACTTAACTTAGCAAATGATATAGTGTTACTTAACTTAGGAGATGATATAGTGTTACTTAAAATAGCAGATGATATAGTGTTACTTAACTTAGCAGATGATATAGTGTTATTTAAACTTAGCAGATGATATAGTGTTACTTAACTGAGCAGATGATATAATGTTACTTAACTTAGCAGATGATATAGTGTTACTTAACTTAGCAGATGATATAATGTTACTTAACTTAGCAGATGATATAGTGTTACTTAACTTAGCAGATGATATAGTGTTACTTAAATTAGCAGATGATATATGTTACTTAACTCAGCAGATGATATATTGTTAATTAACTTAGCAGATGATATAGTGTTACTTAACTTAGCAGATGATATAGTGTTACTTAACTGAGCAGATGTTATGGTGTTACTTAACTTAGCAAATGATATAGTGTTACTTAACTGAGGAGATGATATAGTGTTACTTAAAATAGCAGATGATATAGTGTTACTTAACTTAGCAGATGATATAGTGTTATTTAAACTTAGCAGATGATATAGTGTTACTTAAAATAGCAGATGATATAGTGTTACTTAACTTAGCAGATGATATAGTGTTATTTAAACTTAGCAGATGATATAGTGTTACTTAACTGAGCAGATGATATAATGTTACTTAACTTAGCAGATGATATAGTGTTACTTAACTGAGCAGATGATATAATGTTACTTAACTTAGCAGATGATATAGTGTTACTTAACTTAGCAGATTATATAGTGTTACTTAACTGAGCAGATGTTATAGTGTTACTTAACTTAGCAGATGATATAGTGTTACTTAACTGAGGAGATGATATAGTGTTACATAACTGAGCAGATGATATAGTGTTACTTAACTTAGCAGAAGATATAATGTTACTTAACTTAGCAGATGATATAGTGTTACTTAACTGAGCAGATGATATAATGTTACTTAACTTAGCAGATGATATAGTGTTACTTAACTTAGCAGATGATATAGTGTTACTTAACTTAGCAGATGATATATTGTTACTTAACTTAGCAGATGATATAGTGTTACTTAACTTAGCAGATGATATAGTGTTACTTAACTGAGCAGATGTTATGGTGTTACTTAACTTAGCAAATGATATAGTGTTACTTAACTGAGGAGATGATATAGTGTTACTTAAAATAGCAGACGATATAGTGTTACTTAACTTAACAGATGATATAGTGTTATTTAAACTTAGCAGATGATATAGTGTTACTTAACTTAGCAGATGATATAGTGTTACTTAACTGAGCAGATGTTATAGTGTTATTTAACGTAGCAGATGATATAATGTTACTTAACTGACGAGATGATATAGTGTTACTTAACTTAGCAGATGATATAGTGTTACTTAACTTAGCAGATGATATAGTGTTACTTAACTTAGCAGAAGATATAATGTTACTTAACTTAGCAGATGATATAGTGTTACTTAACTGAGGAGATGATATAGTGTTACTTAACTGAGCAGATGATATAATGTTACTAAACTTAGCAGATGATATAGTGTTACTTAACTTAGCAGATGATATAGTGTTACTTAACTTAGCAGATGATATAGTGTTACTTAACTGAGCAGATGTTATAATGTTACTTAACTTAGCAGAAGATATAGTGTTACTTAACTTAGCAGATGATATAGTGTTACTTAACTTAGCAGATGATATAGTGTTACTTAATTGAGCAGATGATATAATGTTACTTAACTTAGCAGAGGATATAGTGTTACTTAACTTAGCAGAAGATATAATGTTACTTAACTTAGCAGATGATATAGTGTTACTTAACTTAGCAGATGATATACTGTTACTTAACTGAGCAGATGTTATAATGTTACTTAACTGAGCAGATGATATAATGTTACTTAACTGAGCAGATGATATAGTGTTACTTAACTGAGCAGATGATATAATGTTACTTAACAGAGCAGATGATATAGTGTTACTTAGCTTAGCAGATGATATACTGTTACTTAACTTAGCAGATGATATAATGTTACTTAACTTAGCAGATGATATAGTGTTACTTAAATTAGCAGATGATATATGTTACTTAACTCAGCAGATGATATATTGTTACTTAACTTAGCAGATGATATAGTTTTACTTAACTTAGCTGATGATATAGTGTTACTTAACTGAGCAGATGTTATGGTGTTACTTAACTTAGCAAATGATATAGTGTTACTTCACAGAGGAGATGATATAGTGTTACATAAAATAGCAGATGATATAGTGTTACTTAACTTAGCAGATGATATAGTGTTATTTAAACTTAGCAGATGATATAGTGTTACTTAACTGAGCAGATGATATAATGTTACTTAACTTAGCAGATGATATAGTGTTACTTAACTTAGCAGATGATATAATGTTACTTAACTTAGCAGATGATATAGTGTTACTTAACTCAGCAGATGATATAGTGTTACTTAACTTAGCAGATGATATAGTGTTACTTAACTGAGCAGATGATATAATGCTACTTAACTTAGCAGATGATATAGTGTTACTTAACTTAGCAGATGATATAGTGTTACTTAACTGAGCAGATGTTATAGTGTTATTTAACTTAGCAGATGATATAATGTTACTTAACTGACGAGATGATATAGTGTTACTTAACTAAGGAGATGATATAGTGTTACTTAACTTAGCAGATGATATAGTGTTACTTAAACTTAGCAGATGATATATGTTACTTAACTCAGCAGATGATATATTGTTACTTAACTTAGCTGATGATATAGTGTTACTTAACTTAGCAGATGGTATAGTGTTACTTAACTTAGCAGATGATATAGTCTTACTTAACCAGCAGATAATATAGTGTTTCTTAACTTAGCAGATGATATAGTGTTACTTAACTGAGCAGATGATATAATGTTACTTAACTTAGCAGATGATATAGTGTTACTTAACTTAGCAGATAATATAGTGTTACTTAACTTAGCAGATGATATATTGTTACTTAACTTAGCAGATGATATAGTGTTACTTAACTGAGCAGATGATATAATGTTACTTAACTGAGCAGATGATATAGTGTTACTTAACTTAGCAGATGATATAGTGTTACTTAACTTAGCAGATGATATACTGTTACTTAACTGAGCAGATGATATAGTGTTACTTAACTGAGCAGATGATATAATGTTACTTAACTGAGCAGATGATATAGTGTTACTCAACTGAGCAGATGATATAATGTTACTTAACTGAGCAGATGATATAGTGTTACTTAGCTTAGCAGATGATATACTGTTACTTAACTTAGCAGATGATATAATGTTATTTAACTTAGCAGATGATATAGTGTTACTTAACTTAGCAGATGGTATAGTGTTACTTAACTTAGCAGATGATATAGTGTTACTTAACTGAGCAGATGTTATGGTGTTACTTAACTTAGCAAATGATATAGTGTTACTTAACTTAGGAGATGATATAGTGTTACTTAAAATAGCAGATGATATAGTGTTACTTAACTTAGCAGATGATATAGTGTTATTTAAACTTAGCAGATGATATAGTGTTACTTAACTGAGCAGATGATATAATGTTACTTAACTTAGCAGATGATATAGTGTTACTTAACTTAGCAGATGATATAATGTTACTTAACTTAGCAGATGATATAGTGTTACTTAACTTAGCAGATGATATAGTGTTACTTAAATTAGCAGATGATATATGTTACTTAACTCAGCAGATGATATATTGTTAATTAACTTAGCAGATGATATAGTGTTACTTAACTTAGCAGATGATATAGTGTTACTTAACTGAGCAGATGTTATGGTGTTACTTAACTTAGCAAATGATATAGTGTTACTTAACTGAGGAGATGATATAGTGTTACTTAAAATAGCAGATGATATAGTGTTACTTAACTTAGCAGATGATATAGTGTTATTTAAACTTAGCAGATGATATAGTGTTACTTAAAATAGCAGATGATATAGTGTTACTTAACTTAGCAGATGATATAGTGTTATTTAAACTTAGCAGATGATATAGTGTTACTTAACTGAGCAGATGATATAATGTTACTTAACTTAGCAGATGATATAGTGTTACTTAACTGAGCAGATGATATAATGTTACTTAACTTAGCAGATGATATAGTGTTACTTAACTTAGCAGATTATATAGTGTTACTTAACTGAGCAGATGTTATAGTGTTACTTAACTTAGCAGATGATATAGTGTTACTTAACTGAGGAGATGATATAGTGTTACATAACTGAGCAGATGATATAGTGTTACTTAACTTAGCAGAAGATATAATGTTACTTAACTTAGCAGATGATATAGTGTTACTTAACTGAGCAGATGATATAATGTTACTTAACTTAGCAGATGATATAGTGTTACTTAACTTAGCAGATGATATAGTGTTACTTAACTTAGCAGATGATATAGTGTTACTTAACTGAGCAGATGTTATGGTGTTACTTAACTTAGCAAATGATATAGTGTTACTTAACTGAGGAGATGATATAGTGTTACTTAAAATAGCAGACGATATAGTGTTACTTAACTTAACAGATGATATAGTGTTATTTAAACTTAGCAGATGATATAGTGTTACTTAACTTAGCAGATGATATAGTGTTACTTAACTGAGCAGATGTTATAGTGTTATTTAACGTAGCAGATGATATAATGTTACTTAACTGACGAGATGATATAGTGTTACTTAACTTAGCAGATGATATAGTGTTACTTAACTTAGCAGATGATATAGTGTTACTTAACTTAGCAGATGATATAGTGTTACTTAACTGAGCAGATGATATAATGTTACTTAACTTAGCAGAAGATATAGTGTTACTTAACTTAGCAGATGATATAGTGTTACTTAACTTAGCAGATGATATAGTGTTACTTAATTGAGCAGATGATATAATGTTACTTAACTTAGCAGAGGATATAGTGTTACTTAACTTAGCAGAAGATATAATGTTACTTAACTTAGCAGATGATATAGTGTTACTTAACTTAGCAGATGATATACTGTTACTTAACTGAGCAGATGTTATAATGTTACTTAACTGAGCAGATGATATAATGTTACTTAACTGAGCAGATGATATAATGTTACTTAACAGAGCAGATGATATAATGTTACTTAGCTTAGCAGATGATATACTGTTACTTAACTTAGCAGATGATATAATGTTACTTAACTTAGCAGATGATATAGTGTTACTTAAATTAGCAGGTGATATATGTTACTTAACTCAGCAGATGATATATTGTTACTTAACTTAGCAGATGATATAGTTTTACTTAACTTAGCTGATGATATAGTGTTACTTAACTGAGCAGATGTTATGGTGTTACTTAACTTAGCAAATGATATAGTGTTACTTCACAGAGGAGATGATATAGTGTTACATAAAATAGCAGATGATATAGTGTTACTTAACTTAGCAGATGATATAGTGTTATTTAAACTTAGCAGATGATATAGTGTTACTTAACTGAGCAGATGATATAATGTTACTTAACTTAGCAGATGATATAGTGTTACTTAACTTAGCAGATGATATAATGTTACTTAACTTAGCAGATGATATAGTGTTACTTAACTCAGCAGATGATATAGTGTTACTTAACTTAGCAGATGATATAGTGTTACTTAACTGAGCAGATGATATAATGCTACTTAACTTAGCAGATGATATAGTGTTACTTAACTTAGCAGATGATATAGTGTTACTTAACTGAGCAGATGTTATAGTGTTACTTAACTTAGCAGATGGTATAGTGTTACTTAACTTAGCAGATGATATAGTCTTACTTAACCAGCAGATAATATAGTGTTTCTTAACTTAGTAGATGATATAGTGTTACTTAACTGAGCAGATGATATAATGTTACTTAACTTAGCAGATGATATAGTGTTACTTAACTTAGCAGATGATATAGTGTTACTTAACTTAGCAGATGATATATTGTTACTTAACTTAGCAGATGATATAGTGTTACTTAACTGAGCAGATGATATAATGTTACTTAACTGAGCAGATGATATAGTGTTACTTAACTTAGCATATGATATAGTGTTACTTAACTTAGCAGATGATATAGTGTTACTTAACTGAGCAGATGATATAATGTTACTTAACTTAGCAGAAGATATAGTGTTACTTAACTTAGCAGATGATATAGTGTTACTTAACTTAGCAGATAATATAGTGTTACTTAACTTAGCACCTGATATAATGTTACTTAACTTAGCAGATGATATAGTGTTACTTAACTTAGCAGATGATATAGTGTTACTTAACTTAGCAGATGATATAGTGTTACTTAACTGAGCAGATGATATAATGTTACTTAACTTAGCAGAGGATATAGTGTTACTTAACTTAGCAGAAGATATAATGTTACTTAACTTAGCAGATGATATAGTGTTACTTAACTTAGCAGATGATATACTGTTACTTAACTGAGCAGATGATATAGTGTTACTTAACTGAGCAGATGATATAATGTTACTTAACTGAGCAGATGATATAGTGTTACTTAACTGAGCAGATGATATAATGTTACTTAACTGAGCAGATGATATAGTGTTACTTAGCTTAGCAGATGATATACTGTTACTTAACTTAGCAGTTGATATAATGTTACTTAACTTAGCAGATGATATAGTGTTACTTAACTTAGCAGATGATATAGTGTTACTTAACTAAGAAGATGATATAGTGTTACTTAACTCAGCAGAAGATATGGTGTTACTTAACTTAGCAGATGATATAGTGTTACTTAACTGAGCAGATGATATAATGTTACTGAACTTAGCAGATGATATAGTGTTACTTAACTTAGCAGATGATATAGTGTTACTTAACTGAGCAGATGTTATAGTGTTACTTAACTTAGCAGATGATATAGTGTTACTTAACTGAGGAGATGATATAGTGTTACTTAACTGAGCAGATGATATAGTGTTACTTAACTTAGCAGAAGATATAATGTTACTTAACTAATCAGATGATATAGTGTTACTTAACTTAGCAGATGATATAGTGTTACTTAACTTAGCAGATGATATAATGTTACTTAACTTAGCAGATGATATATGTTACTTAACTCAGCAGATGATATATTGTTACTTAACTTAGCAGATGATATAGTGTTACTTAAATTAGTAGATGATATAGTGTTACTTAACTGAGCAGATGGTATGGTGTTACTTCACTTAGCAAATGATATAGTGTTACTTAACTGAGGAGATGATATAGTGTTGCTTAAAATAGCAGATGATATAGTGTTACTTAACTTAGCAGATGATATAGTGTTATTTAAACTTAGCAGATGATATAGTGTTACTTAACTGAGCAGATGATATAATGTTACTTAACTTAGCAGATGATATAGTGTTACTTAACTTAGCAGATGATATAATGTTACTTAACTTAGCAGATGATATAGTGTTACTTAACTCAGTAGATGATATAGTGTTACTTAACTTAGCAGATGATATAGTGTTACTTAACTGAGCAGATGATATAATGTTACTTAACTTAGCAGATGATATAGTGTTACTTAACTTAGCAGATGATATAGTGTTACTTAACTGAGCAGATGTTATAGTGTTATTTAACTTAGCAGATGATATAATGTTACTTAACTGACGAGATGATATAGTGTTACTTAACTTAGCAGATGATATAGTGTTACTTAACTGAGCAGATGATATAATGTTACTTAACTGAGCAGATGATATAGTGTTACTTAACTTAGAATATGATATAGTGTTACTTAACTTAGCAGATGATATAGTGTTACTTAACTGAGCAGATGATATAATGTTACTTAACTTAGCAGAAGATATAGTGTTACTTAACTTAGCAGATGATATAGTGTTACTTAACTGAGGAGATGATATAGTGTTACTTAACTTAGCAGATGATATAGTGTTACTTAAACTTAGCAGATGATATAGTCTTACTTAACCAGCAGATAATATAGTGTTACTTAACTGAGGAGATGATATAATGTTACTTAACTTAGCAGATGATATAGTGTTTCTTAACTTAGCAGATGATATAGTGTTACTTAACTTAGCAGAAGATATAATGTTACTTAACTTAGCAGATGATATAGTGTTACTTAACTGAGGAGATGATATAGTGTTACTTAACTTAGCAGATGATATAGTGTTACTTAAACTTAGCAGATGATATAGTCTTACTTAACCAGCAGATAATATAGTGTTACTTAACTGAGGAGATGATATAGTGTTACTTAACTGAGCAGATGATATAGTGTTACTTAACTGAGCAGATGATGTAGTGTTACTTAACTTAGCAGATGATATAATGTTACTTAACTTAGCAGATGATATAGTGTTTCTTAACTTAGCAGATGATATAGTGTTACTTAACTGAGCAGATGATATAATGTTACTTAACTTAGCAGATGATATAGTGTTACTTAACTTAGCAGATGATATAGTGTTACTTAACTTAGCAGATGATATATTGTTACTTAACTTAGCAGATGATATAGTGTTACTTAACTGAGCAGATGATATAATGTTACTTAACTGAGCAGATGATATAGTGTTACTTAACTTAGCATATGATATAGTGTTACTTAACTTAGCAGATGATATAGTGTTACTTAACTGAGCAGATGATATAATGTTACTTAACTTAGCAGAAGATATAGTGTTACTTAACTTAGCAGATGATATATTGTTACTTAACTTAGCAGATACTATAGTGTTACTTAACTTAGCAGATGATCTAATGTTACTTAACTTAGCAGATGATATAGTGTTACTTAACTTAGCAGATGATATAGTGTTACTTAACTTAGCAGATGATATAGTGTTACTTAACTGAGCAGATGATATAATGTACTTAACTTAGCAGAAGATATAGTGTTACTTAACTTAGCAGAGGATATAGTGTTACTTAACTTAGCAGAAGATATAATGTTACTTAACTTAGCAGATGATATAGTGTTACTTAACTTAGCAGATGATATACTGTTACTTAACTGAGCAGATGATATAGTGTTACTTAACTGAGCAGATGATATAATGTTACGTAACTGAGCAGATGATATAGTGTTACTTAACTGAGCAGATGATATAATGTTACTTAACTGAGCAGATGATATAGTGTTACTTAGCTTAGCAGATGATATACTATTACTTAACTTAGCAGATGATATAATGTTACTTAACTTAGCAGATGATATAGTGTTACTTAACTTAGCAGATGATATAGTGTTACTTAACTTAGCAGATGATATAGTGTTACTTAACTCAGCAGAAGATATGGTGTTACTTAACTTAGCAGATGATATAGTGTTACTTAACTGAGCAGATGATATAATGTTACTGAACTTAGCAGATGATATAGTGTTACTTAACTTAGCAGATGATATAGTGTTACTTAACTGAGCAGATGTTATAGTGTTACTTAACTTAGCAGATGATATAGTGTTACTTAACTTAGCAGATGATATAGTGTTACTTAACTTAGTAGATGATATAGTGTTACTTAACTGAGCAGATGTTATGGTGTTACTTCACTTAGCAAATGATATAGTGTTACTTAACTGAGGAGATGATATAGTGTTGCTTAAAATAGCAGATGATATAGTGTTACTTAACTTAGCAGATGATATAGTGTTATTTAAACTTAGCAGATGATATAGTGTTACTTAACTGAGCAGATGATATAATGTTACTTAACTTAGCAGATGATATAGTGTTACTTAACTTAGCAGATGATATAATGTTACTTAACTTAGCAGATGATATAGTGTTACTTAACTCAGCAGATGATATAGTGTTTCTTAACTTAGCAGATGATATAGTGTTACTTAACTGAGCAGATGATATAATGTTACTTAACTTAGCAGATGATATAGTGTTACTTAACTTAGCAGATGATATAGTGTTACTTAACTGAGCAGATGTTATAGTGTTATTTAACTTAGCAGATGATATAATGTTACTTAACTTAGCAGATGATATAGTGTGACTTAACTCAGCAGATGATATAGTGTTACTTAACTTAGCAGATGATATAGTGTTACTTAACTGAGCAGATGATATAATGCTACTTAACTTAGCAGATGATATAGTGTTACTTAACTTAGCAGATGATATAGTGTTACTTAACTGAGCAGATGTTATAGTGTTACTTAACTTAGCAGATGGTATAGTGTTACTTAACTTAGCAGATGATATAGTCTTACTTAACCAGCAGATAATATAGTGTTTCTTAACTTAGCAGATGATATAGTGTTACTTAACTGAGCAGATGATATAATGTTACTTAACTTAGCAGATGATATAGTGTTACTTAACTTAGCAGATGATATAGTGTTACTTAACTTAGCAGATGATATATTGTTACTTAACTTAGCAGATGATATAGTGTTACTTAACTGAGCAGATGATATAATGTTACTTAACTGAGCAGATGATATAGTGTTACTTAACTTAGCATATGATATAGTGTTACTTAACTTAGCAGATGATATAGTGTTACTTAACTGAGCAGATGATATAATGTTACTTAACTTAGCAGAAGATATAGTGTTACTTAACTTAGCAGATAATATAGTGTTACTTAACTTAGCACATGATATAATGTTACTTAACTTAGCAGATGATATAGTGTTACTTAACTGAGCAGATGATATAATGTTACTTAACTTAGCAGAAGATAGAGTGTTACTTAACTTAGCAGATGATATAGTGTTACTTAACTTAGCAGATGATATAGTGTTACTTAACTGAGCAGATGATATAATGTTACTTAACTTAGCAGAGGATATAGTGTTACTTAACTTAGCAGAAGATATAATGTTACTTAACTTAGCAGATGATATAGTGTTACTTAACTTAGCAGATGATATACTGTTACTTAACTGAGCAGATGATATAGTGTTACTTAACTGAGCAGATGATATAATGTTACTTAACTGAGCAGATGATATAGTGTTACTTAACTGAGCAGATGATATAATGTTACTTAACTGAGCAGATGATATAGTGTTACTTAGCTTAGCAGATGATATACTGTTACTTAACTTAGCAGATGATATAATGTTACTTAACTTAGCAGATGATATAGTGTTACTTAACTTAGCAGATGATATAGTGTTACTTAACTAAGAAGATGATATAGTGTTACTTAACTCAGCAGAAGATATGGTGTTACTTAACTTAGCAGATGATATAGTGTTACTTAACTGAGCAGATGATATAATGTTACTGAACTTAGCAGATGATATAGTGTTACTTAACTTAGCAGATGATATAGTGTTACTTAACTGAGCAGATGTTATAGTGTTACTTAACTTAGCAGATGATATAGTGTTACTTAACTGAGGAGATGATATAGTGTTACTTAACTGAGCAGATGATATAGTGTTACTTAACTTAGCAGAAGATATAATGTTACTTAACTTAGCAGATGATATAGTGTTACTTAACTTAGCAGATGATATAGTGTTACTTAACTTAGCAGATGATATAATGTTACTTAACTTAGCAGATGATATATGTTACTTAACTCAGCAGATGATATATTGTTACTTAACTTAGCAGATGATATAGTGTTACTTAACTTAGTAGATGATATAGTGTTACTTAACTGAGCAGATGGTATGGTGTTACTTCACTTAGCAAATGATATAGTGTTACTTAACTGAGGAGATGATATAGTGTTGCTTAAAATAGCAGATGATATAGTGTTACTTAACTTAGCAGATGATATAGTGTTATTTAAACTTAGCAGATGATATAGTGTTACTTAACTGAGCAGATGATATAATGTTACTTAACTTAGCAGATGATATAGTGTTACTTAACTTAGCAGATGATATAATGTTACTTAACTTAGCAGATGATATAGTGTTACTTAACTCAGCAGATGATATAGTGTTACTTAACTTAGCAGATGATATAGTGTTACTTAACTGAGCAGATGATATAATGTTACTTAACTTAGCAGATGATATAGTGTTACTTAACTTAGCAGATGATATAGTGTTACTTAACTGAGCAGATGTTATAGTGTTATTTAACTTAGCAGATGATATAATGTTACTTAACTGACGAGATGATATAGTGTTACTT
Organism: Eledone cirrhosa; assembly: GCA_964016885.1. NCBI lineage: Eukaryota > Metazoa > Mollusca > Cephalopoda > Octopoda > Eledonidae > Eledone > Eledone cirrhosa. The sequence continues at coordinate 430,944,758 of OZ024740.1, forward strand.
AACTTAGCAGATGATATAGTGTTACTTAACTGAGCAGATGATATAATGTTACTTAACTGAGCAGATGATATAGTGTTACTTAACTTAGCATATGATATAGTGTTACTTAACTTAGCAGATGATATAGTGTTACTTAACTGAGCAGATGATATAATGTTACTTAACTTAGCAGAAGATATAGTGTTACTTAACTTAGCAGATGATATAGTGTTACTTAACTGAGGAGATGATATAGTGTTACTTAACTTAGCAGATGATATAGTGTTACTTAACTGAGGAGATGATATAGTGTTACTTAACTTAGCAGATGATATAGTGTTACTTAAACTTAGCAGATGATATAGTCTTACTTAACCAGCAGATAATATAGTGTTACTTAACTGAGGAGATGATATAATGTTACTTAACTTAGCAGATGATATAGTGTTTCTTAACTTAGCAGATGATATAGTGTTACTTAACTTAGCAGAAGATATAATGTTACTTAACTTAGCAGATGATATAGTGTTACTTAACTGAGGAGATGATATAGTGTTACTTAACTTAGCAGATGATATAGTGTTACTTAAACTTAGCAGATGATATAGTCTTACTTAACCAGCAGATAATATAGTGTTACTTAACTGAGGAGATGATATAGTGTTACTTAACTGAGCAGATGATATAGTGTTACTTAACTGAGCAGATGATGTAGTGTTACTTAACTTAGCAGATGATATAATGTTACTTAACTTAGCAGATGATATAGTGTTTCTTAACTTAGCAGATGATATAGTGTTACTTAACTGAGCAGATGATATAATGTTACTTAACTTAGCAGATGATATAGTGTTACTTAACTTAGCAGATGATATAGTGTTACTTAACTTAGCAGATGATATATTGTTACTTAACTTAGCAGATGATATAGTGTTACTTAACTGAGCAGATGATATAATGTTACTTAACTGAGCAGATGATATAGTGTTACTTAACTTAGCATATGATATAGTGTTACTTAACTTAGCAGATGATATAGTGTTACTTAACTGAGCAGATGATATAATGTTACTTAACTTAGCAGAAGATATAGTGTTACTTAACTTAGCAGATGATATATTGTTACTTAACTTAGCAGATACTATAGTGTTACTTAACTTAGCAGATGATCTAATGTTACTTAACTTAGCAGATGATATAGTGTTACTTAACTTAGCAGATGATATAGTGTTACTTAACTTAGCAGATGATATAGTGTTACTTAACTGAGCAGATGATATAATGTACTTAACTTAGCAGAAGATATAGTGTTACTTAACTTAGCAGAGGATATAGTGTTACTTAACTTAGCAGAAGATATAATGTTACTTAACTTAGCAGATGATATAGTGTTACTTAACTTAGCAGATGATATACTGTTACTTAACTGAGCAGATGATAAAGTGTTACTTAACTGAGCAGATGATATAATGTTACGTAACTGAGCAGATGATATAGTGTTACTTAACTGAGCAGATGATATAATGTTACTTAACTGAGCAGATGATATAGTGTTACTTAGCTTAGCAGATGATATACTATTACTTAACTTAGCAGATGATATAATGTTACTTAACTTAGCAGATGATATAGTGTTACTTAACTTAGCAGATGATATAGTGTTACTTAACTTAGCAGATGATATAGTGTTACTTAACTCAGCAGAAGATATGGTGTTACTTAACTGAGCAGATGATATAATGTTACTGAACTTAGCAGATGATATAGTGTTACTTAACTTAGCAGATGATATAGTGTTACTTAACTGAGCAGATGTTATAGTGTTACTTAACTTAGCAGATGATATAGTGTTACTTAACTTAGCAGATGATATAGTGTTACTTAACTTAGTAGATGATATAGTGTTACTTAACTGAGCAGATGTTATGGTGTTACTTCACTTAGCAAATGATATAGTGTTACTTAACTGAGGAGATGATATAGTGTTGCTTAAAATAGCAGATGATATAGTGTTACTTAACTTAGCAGATGATATAGTGTTATTTAAACTTAGCAGATGATATAGTGTTACTTAACTTAGCAGATGATATAGTGTTACTTAACTGAGCAGATGATATAATGTTACTTAACTTAGCAGATGATATAGTGTTACTTAACTTAGCAGATGATATAGTGTTACTTAACTGAGCAGATGTTATAGTGTTATTTAACTTAGCAGATGATATAATGTTACTTAACTGACGAGATGATATAGTGTTACTTAACTTAGCATATGATATAGTGTTACTTAACTTAGCAGATGATATAGTGTTACTTAACTGAGCAGATGATATAATGTTACTTAACTTAGCAGAAGATATAGTGTTACTTAACTTAGCAGATGATATAGTGTTACTTAACTGAGGAGATGATATAGTGTTACTTAACTTAGCAGATGATATAGTGTTACTTAAACTTAGCAGATGATATAGTCTTACTTAACCAGCAGATAATATAGTGTTACTTAACTGAGGAGATGATATAGTGTTACTTAACTAAGCAGATGATATAGTGTTACTTAACTGAGCAGATGATGTAGTGTTACTTAACTTAGCAGATGATATAATGTTACTTAACTTAGCAGATGATATAGTGTTTCTTAACTTAGCAGATGATATAGTGTTACTTAACTTAGCAGAAGATATAATGTTACTTAACTTAGCAGATGATATAGTGTTACTTAACTGAGGAGATGATATAGTGTTACTTAACTTAGCAGATGATATAGTGTTACTTAAACTTAGCAGATGATATAGTCTTACTTAACCAGCAGATAATATAGTGTTACTTAACTGAGGAGATGATATAGTGTTACTTAACTGAGCAGATGATATAGTGTTACTTAACTGAGCAGATGATGTAGTGTTACTTAACTTAGCAGATGATATAATGTTACTTAACTTAGCAGATGATATAATGTTTCTTAACTTAGCAGATGATATAGTGTTACTTAATTTAGTAGATGATATAGTGTTACTTAACCAGCAGATGATATAGTGTTACTTAACTTAGCAGATAATATAGTGTTACTTAACTGAGCAGATGATATAGTGTTACTTAACTTAGCAGATGATATAGTGTTACTTAAACTTAGCAGATGATATAGTCTTACTTAACCAGCAGATAATATAGTGTTACTTAACTGAGGAGATGATATAGTGTTACTTAACTGAGCAGATGATATAGTGTTACTTAACTGAGCAGATGATGTAGTGTTACTTAACTTAGCATATGATATAGTGTTACTTAACTTAGCAGATAATATAGACTTACTTAACCAGCAGATAATATAGTGTTACTTAACTGAGGAGATGATATAGCGTTACTTAACTGAGCAGATGATATAGTGTTACTTAACTGAGCAGATGATATAATGTTACTTAACTTAGCAGATGATATAATGTTACTGAACTGAGCAGATGATATAATGTTACTTAACTTAGCAGATGATATAGTGTTACTTAATTTAGTAGATGATATAGTGTTACTTAACCAGCAGATGATATAGTGTTACTTAACTTAGCAGATAATATAGTGTTACTTAACTGAGCAGATGATATAGTGTTACTTAACTTAGCAGATGATATAGTGTTACTTAACTCAGCAGATGGTAGAGTGTTACTTAACTTAGCATATGATATAGTGTTACTTAACTTAGCAGATGATATAGTGTTACTTAACTGAGGAGATGATATAGTGTTACTTAACTGAGCAGATGATATAGTGTTACTTAACTTAGCAGAAGATATAATGTTACTTAACTTAGCAGATGATATAGTGTTACTTAACTTAGCAGATGATATAGTGTTACTTAACTTAGCAGATGATATAATGTTACTTAACTTAGCAGATGATATAGAGTTACTTAACTTAGCAGATGATATAGTGTTACTTAACTCAGCAGGTGGTAGAGAGTTATTTATCTTAGCAGATGATATAGTGTTACTTAACTTAGCAGATGATATAATGTTACTTAACTCAGCAGATGATATAGTGTTACGTAACTGAGCAGATGATATAGTGTTACTTAACTTAGCAGATGATATAGTGTTATTTAACTCAGCAGATGATATAGTGTTACTTAACTTAGCAGATGATATAGGCTTACTTAACCAGCAGATAATATAGTGTTACTTAACTGAGCAGATGATATAGTGTTACTTAACTGAGCAGATGATATAGTGTTACTTAACTGAGCAGATGATATAGTGTTACTTAACTTAGCAGATGATATAGTGTTACTTAACTTAGCAGATGATATAGTGTTACTTAACTTAGCAGAAGATATAATGTTACTTAACTTAGCAGATGATATAGTGTACTTAACTTAGCAGATGATATATGTTACATAACTCAGCAGATGATATATTGTTACTTAACTTAGCAAAAGATATAGTGTTACTTAACTTAGCAGATGATATAGTGTTACTTAACTGAGCAGATGGTATAGTGTTACTTAACTTAGAATATGATATAGTGTTACTTAACTGAGGAGATGATATAGTGTTACTTAACTTAGCAGATGATATAGTGTTACTAAAACTTAGCAGATGATATATGTTACTTAACTCAGCAGATGATATATTGTTACTTAACTTAGCAGATGATATAGTGTTACTTAACTTAGCAGATGGTATAGTGTTACTTAACTTAGCAGATAATATAGACTTACTTAACCAGCAGATAATATAGTGTTACTTAACTGAGGAGATGATATAGCGTTACTTAACTGAGCAGATGATATAGTGTTACTTAACTGAGCAGATGATATAATGTTACTTAACTTAGCAGATGATATAATGTTACTTAACTGAGCAGATGATATAATGTTACTTAACTTAGCAGATGATATAGTGTTACTTAATTTAGTAGATGATATAGTGTTACTTAACCAGCAGATGATATAGTGTTACTTAACTTACCAGATAATATAGTGTTACTTAACTGAGCAGATGATATAGTGTTACTTAACTTAGCAGTTGATATAGTGTTACTTAACTTAGCAGATGATATAGTGTTACTTAACTCAGCAGATGGTAGAGTGTTACTTAACTTAGCATATGATATAGTGTTACTTAACTTAGCAGATGATATAGAGTTACTTAACTGAGCAGATGATATAGTGTTACTTAACTTAGCAGAAGATATAGTGTTACTTAACTTAGCAGATGATATAGTGTTACTTAACTTAGCAGATAATATAGTGTTACTTAACTTAGCAGATGATATAATGTTACTCAACTTAGCAGATGATATAGTGTTACTTAACTTAGCAGATGATATAGTGTTACTTAACTTAGCAGATGATATAGTGTTACTTAATCAGCAGATGATATAGTGTTACTTAACTTAGCAGATGATATAATGTTACTTAACTTAGCAGATGATATAGTGTTACTTAACTCAGCAGATGATATAGTGTTACTTAACTTAGCAGATGATATAGTGTTACTTAACTTAGAAGATCATATAGTGTTACTTAACTTAGCAGAAGATATAATATTATTTAACTTAGTAGATGATATAGTGTTACTTAACTTAGCAGAAGATATAATGTTACTTAACTTAGCAGATGATATAGTGTTACTTAACTTAGCAGATGATATAGTGTTACTTAACTCAGCAGATGGTAGAGTGTTACTTAACTTAGCATATGATATAGTGTTACTTAACTTAGTAGATGATATAGTGTTACTTAACTGAGCAGATTATATAATGTTACTTAACTTAGCAGAAGATATAGTGTTACTTAACTTAGCAGATGATATAGTGTTACTTAACTTAGCAGATAATATAGTGTTACTTAACTTAGCAGATGATATAATGTTACTCAACTTAGCAGATGATATAGTGTTACTTAACTTAGCAGATGATATAGTGTTACTTAACTTAGCAGATGATATAGTGTTACTTAACTGAGCAGATGATATAATGTTACTTAACTTAGCAGAAGATGTAGTGTTACTTAACTTAGCAGATGAAATAGTGTTACTTAACTTAGCAGATGATATAGTGTTACTTAACTGAGCAGATGATATAATGTTACCTAACTTAGCAGAGGATATAGTGTTACTTAACTTAGCAGAAGATATAATGTTACTTAACTTAGCAGATGATATAGTGTTACTTAACTGAGCAGATGATATACTGTTACTTAACTGAGCAGATGATATAATGTTAATTAACTGAGCAGATGATATAGTGTTACTTAACTGAGCAGATGATATAATGTTACTTAACTGAGCAGATGATATAGTGTTACTTAGCTTAGCAGATGATATACTGTTACTTAACTTAGCAGATGATATAATGTTACTTAACTTAGCAGATGAAATAGTGTTACTTAACTTAGCAGATGATATAGTGTTACTTAACTTAGCAGATGATATAGTGTTACTTAACTCAGCAGATGGTAGAGAGTTACTTAACTTAGCAGATGATATAGTGTTACTTAACTTAGCAGAAGATATAATGTTACTTAACTTAGCAGATGATATAGTGTTACTTAACTGAGCAGATGATATAATGTTACTGAACTTAGCAGATGATATAGTGTTACTTAACTTAGCAGATGATATAGTGTTACTTAACTGAGCAGATGTTATAGTGTTACTTAACTTAGCAGATGATATAGTGTTACTTAACTGAGGAGATGATATAGTGTTACTTAACTGAGCAGATGATATAGTGTTACTTAACTTAGCAGAAGATATAATGTTACTTAACTTAGCAGATGATATAGTGTTACTTAACTTAGCAGATGATATAGTGTTACTTAACTTAGCAGATGATATAGTGTTACTTAACTCAGCAGATGGTAGAGAGTTACTTAACTTAGCAGATGATATAGTGTTACTTAACTTAGCAGATGATATAATGTTACTTAACTCAGCAGATGATATAGTGTTACGTAACTGAGCAGATGATATAGTGTTACTTAACTTAGCAGATGATATAGTGTTACTTAACTCAGCAGATGATATAGTGTTACTTAACTTAGCAGATGATATAGTGTTACTTAACTTAGCAGATGATATAGTCTTACTTAACCAGCAGATAATATAGTGTTACTTAACTGAGCAGATGATATAGTGTTACTTAACTGAGCAGATGATATAGTGTTACTTAACTGAGCAGATGATATAGTGTTACTTAACTTAGCAGATGATATAGTGTTACTTAACTTAGCAGATGATATAGTGTTACTTAACTTAGCAGAAGATATAATGTTACTTAACTTAGCAGATGATATAGTGTACTTAACTTAGCAGATGATATATGTTACTTAACTCAGCAGATGATATATTGTTACTTAACTTAGCAGAAGATATAGTGTTACTTAACTTAGCAGATGATATAGTGTTACTTAACTGAGCAGATGTTATAGTGTTACTTAACTTAGCAGATGATATAGTGTTACTTAACTGAGGAGATGATATAGTGTTACTTAACTTAGCAGATGATATAGTGTTACTAAAACTTAGCAGATGATATATGTTACTTAACTCAGCAGATGATATATTGTTACTTAACTTAGCAGATGATATAGTGTTACTTAACTTAGCAGATGGTATAGTGTTACTTAACTTAGCAGATGATATAGTCTTACTTAACCAGCAGATAATATAGTGTTACTTAACTGAGGAGATGATATAGCGTTACTTAACTTAGCAGATGATATATGTTACTTAACTCAGCAGATGATATATTGTTACTTAACTGAGCAGATGATATAATGTTACTTAACTTAGCAGATGATATAGTGTTACTTAACTTAGCAGATGATATAGTATTACTTAACTCAGCAGATGGTATAGTGTTACTTAACTTAGCAGATGATATAATGTTACTTAACTTAGCAGATGATATAATGTTACTTAACTGAGCAGATGATATAATGTTACTTAACTTAGCAGATGATATAGTGTTACTTAATTTAGTAGATGATATAGTGTTACTTAACCAGCAGATGATATAGTGTTACTTAACTTAGCAGATAATATAGTGTTACTTAACTGAGCAGGTAATATAGTGTTACTTAACTTAGCAGAAGATATAATGTTACTTAACTTAGCAGATGATATAGTGTTACTTAACTTAGCAGATGATATAGTGTTACTTAACCAGCAGATGATATAGTGTTACTTAACTTAGCAGATGATATAATGTTACTTAACTGAGCAGATGATCTAGTGTTACTTAACTCAGCAGATGATATAGTGTTACTTAACTTAGCAGATGATATAGTGTTACTTAACTTAGAAGATGATATAGTGTTACTTAACTTAGCAGATTATATAGTGTTACTTAACTTAGCAGATGATATGGTGTTACTTAACTTAGCAGATGATATAGTGTTACTTAACTTAGCAGATGATATAGTGTTACTTAATCAGCAGATGATATAGTGTTACTTAACTTAGCAGATGATATAATGTTACTTAACTTAGCAGATGATATAGTGTTACTTAACTCAGCAGATGATATAGTGTTACTTAACTTAGCAGATGATATAGTGTTACTTAACTTAGAAGATCATATAGTGTTACTTAACTTAGCAGAAGATATAATATTATTTAACTTAGTAGATGATATAGTGTTACTTAACTTAGCAGAAGATATAATGTTACTTAACTTAGCAGATGATATAGAGTTACTTAACTTAGCAGATGATATAGTGTTACTTAACTTAGCAGATGATATAGTGTTACTTAACTCAGCAGATAGTAGAGTGTTACTTAACTTAGCAGATGATATAGTGTTACTTAACTTAGCAGATGATATAATGTTACTTAACTCAGCAGATGATGTAGTGTTACTTAACTGAGCAGATGATATAGTGTTACTTTACTTAGCAGATGATATAGTGTTACTTAACTCAGCAGATGATATAGTGTTACTTAACTTAGCAGATGATATAGTGTTACTTAACTTAGCAGATGATATAGTCTTACTTAACCAGCAGATAATATAGTGTTATTTAACTGAGCAGATGATATAGTGTTACTTAACTGAGCAGATGATATAGTGTTACTTAACTGAGCAGATGATATAGTGTTACTTAACTTAGCAGATGATATAGTGTTTCTTAACTTAGCAGATGTTATAGTGTTACTTAACTTAGCAGAAGATATAATGTTACTTAACTTAGCAGATGATATAGTGTACTTAACTTAGCAGATGATATTGTGTTACTTAACTGAGCAGATGATATAATGTTACTTAACTGAGCAGATGATATAGTGTTACTTAACTTAGCAGATGATATAGTGTTACTTAACTGAGGAGATGATATAGTGTTACTTAACTTAGCAGATGATATAGTGTTACTAAAACTTAGCAGATGATATATGTTACTTAACTCAGCAGATGATATATTGTTACTTAACTTAGTAGATGGTATAGTGTTACTTAACTTAGCAGATGATATAGTCTTACTTAACCAGCAGATAATATAGTGTTACTTAACTGAGGAGATGATATAGCGTTACTTAACTGAGCAGATGATATAGTGTTACTTAACTGAGCAGATGATATAATGTTACTTAACTTAGCAGATGATATAGTGTTACTTAACTTAGCAGATGATATAGTGTTACTTAACTCAGCAGATGGTATAATGTTACTTAACTTAGCAGATGATATAATGTTACTTAACTTAGCAGATGATATAATGTTACTTAACTGAGCAGATGATATAACGTTACTTAACTTAGCAGATGATATAGTGTTACTTAATTTAGTAGATGATATAGTGTTACTTAACCAGCAGATGATATAGTGTTACTTAACTTAGCAGATAATATAGTGTTACTTAACTGAGCAGGTAATATAGTGTTACTTAACTTAGCAGAAGATATAATGTTACTTAACTTAGCAGATGATATAGTGTTACTTAACTTAGCAGATGATATAGTGTTACTTAACCAGCAGATGATATAGTGTTACTTAACTTAGCAGATGATATAGTGTTACTTAACTTAGAAGATGATATAGTGTTACTTAACTTAGCAGATGATATAGTGTTACTTAACTTAGCAGATGATATGGTGTTACTTAACTTAGCAGATGATATAGTGTTACTTAACTTAGCAGATGATATAGTGTTACTTAATCAGCAGATGATATAGTGTTACTTAACTTAGCAGATGATATAATGTTACTTAACTTAGCAGATGATATAGTGTTACTTAACTCATTAGATGATATAGTGTTACTTAACTTAGAAGATCATATAGTGTTACTTAACTTAGCAGAAGATATAATATTATTTAACTTAGTAGATGATATAGTGTTACTTAACTTAGCAGAAGATATAATGTTACTTAACTTAGCAGATGATATAGTGTTACTTAACTTAGCAGATGATATAGTGTTACTTAACTCAGCAGATGGTAGAGTGTTACTTAACTTAGCATATGATATAGTGTTACTTAACTTAGTAGATGATATAGTGTTACTTAACTGAGCAGATTATATAATGTTACTTAACTTAGCAGAAGATATAGTGTTACTTAACTTAGCAGATGATATAGTGTTACTTAACTTAGCAGATAATATAGTGTTACTTAACTTAGCAGATGATATAATGTTACTCAACTTAGCAGATGATATAGTGTTACTTAACTTAGCAGATGATATAGTGTTACTTAACTTAGCAGATGATATAGTGTTACTTAACTGAGCAGATGATATAATGTTACTTAACTTAGCAGAAGATGTAGTGTTACTTAACTTAGCAGATGAAATAGTGTTACTTAACTTAGCAGATGATATAGTGTTACTTAACTGAGCAGATGATATAATGTTACCTAACTTAGCAGAGGATATAGTGTTACTTAACTTAGCAGAAGATATAATGTTACTTAACTTAGCAGATGATATAGTGTTACTTAACTTAGCAGATGATATACTGTTACTTAACTGAGCAGATGATATACTGTTACTTAACTGAGCAGATGATATAATGTTAATTAACTGAGCAGATGATATAGTGTTACTTAACTGAGCAGATGATATAATGTTACTTAACTGAGCAGATGATATAGTGTTACTTAGCTTAGCAGATGATATACTGTTACTTAACTTAGCAGATGATATAATGTTACTTAACTTAGCAGATGATATAGTGTTACTTAACTTAGCAGATGATATAGTGTTACTTAACTTAGAAGATGATATAGTGTTACTTAACTCAGCAGAAGATATGGTGTTACTTAACTTAGCAGATGATATAGTGTTACTTAACTGAGCAGATGATATAATGTTACTGAACTTAGCAGATGATATAGTGTTACTTAACTTAGCAGATGATATAGTGTTACTTAACTGAGCAGATGTTATAGTGTTACTTAACTTAGCAGATGATATAGTGTTACTTAACTGAGGAGATGATATAGTGTTACTTAACTGAGCAGATGATATAGTGTTACTTAACTTAGCAGAAGATATAATGTTACTTAACTTAGCAGATGATATAGTGTTACTTAACTTAGCAGATGATATAGTGTTACTTAACTTAGCAGATGATATAGTGTTACTTAACTCAGCAGATGGTAGAGAGTTACTTAACTTAGCAGATGATATAGTGTTACTTAACTTAGCAGATGATATAATGTTACTTAACTCAGCAGATGATATAGTGTTACGTAACTGAGCAGATGATATAGTGTTACTGAACTTAGCAGATGATATAGTGTTACTTAACTCAGCAGATGATATAGTGTTACTTAACTTAGCAGATGATATAGAGTTACTTAACTTAGCAGATGATATAGTCTTACTTAACCAGCAGATAATATAGTGTTACTTAACTGAGCAGATGATATAGTGTTACTTAACTGAGCAGATGATATAGTGTTACTTAACTGAGCAGATGATATAGTGTTACTTAACTTAGCAGATGATATAGTGTTACTTAACTTAGCAGATGATATAGTGTTACTTAACTTAGCAGAAGATATAATGTTACTTAACTTAGCAGATGATATAGTGTACTTAACTTAGCAGATGATATATGTTACTTAACTCAGCAGATGATATATTGTTACTTAACTTAGCAGAAGATATAGTGTTACTTAACTTAGCAGATGATATAGTGTTACTTAACTGAGCAGATGTTATAGTGTTACTTAACTTAGCAGATGATATAGTGTTACTTAACTGAGGAGATGATATAGTGTTACTTAACTTAGCAGATGATATAGTGTTACTAAAACTTAGCAGATGATATATGTTACTTAACTCAGCAGATGATATATTGTTACTTAACTTAGCAGATGATATAGTGTTACTTAACTTAGCCGATGGTATAGTGTTACTTAACTTAGCAGATGATATAGTCTTACTTAACCAGCAGATAATATAGTGTTACTTAACTGAGGAGATGATATAGCGTTACTTAACTTAGCAGATGATATATGTTACTTAACTCAGCAGATGATATATTGTTACTTAACTGAGCAGATGATATAATGTTACTTAACTTAGCAGATGATATAGTGTTACTTAACTTAGCAGATGATATAGTATTACTTAACTCAGCAGATGGTATAGTGTTACTTAACTTAGCAGATGATATAATGTTACTTAACTTAGCAGATGATATAATGTTACTTAACTGAGCAGATGATATAATGTTACTTAACTTAGCAGATGATATAGTGTTACTTAATTTAGTAGATGATATAGTGTTACTTAACCAGCAGATGATATAGTGTTACTTAACTTAGCAGATAATATAGTGTTACTTAACTGAGCAGGTAATATAGTGTTACTTAACTTAGCAGAAGATATAATGTTACTTAACTTAGCAGATGATATAGTGTTACTTAACCAGCAGATGATATAGTGTTACTTAACTTAGCAGATGATATAATGTTACTTAACTGAGCAGATGATCTAGTGTTACTTAACTCAGCAGATGATATAGTGTTACTTAACTTAGCAGATGATATAGTGTTACTTAACTTAGAAGATGATATAGTGTTACTTAACTTAGCAGATTATATAGTGTTACTTAACTTAGCAGATGATATGGTGTTACTTAACTTAGCAGATGATATAGTGTTACTTAACTTAGCAGATGATATAGTGTTACTTAATCAGCAGATGATATAGTGTTACTTAACTTAGCAGATGATATAATGTTACTTAACTTAGCAGATGATATAGTGTTACTTAACTCAGCAGATGATATAGTGTTACTTAACTTAGCAGATGATATAGTGTTACTTAACTTAGAAGATCATATAGTGTTACTTAACTTAGCAGAAGATATAATATTATTTAACTTAGTAGATGATATAGTGTTACTTAACTTAGCAGAAGATATAATGTTACTTAACTTAGCAGATGATATGGTGTTACTTAACTTAGCAGATGATATAGTGTTACTTAACTTAGCAGATGATATAGTGTTACTTAACTCAGCAGATAGTAGAGTGTTACTTAACTTAGCAGATGATATAGTGTTACTTAACTTAGCAGATGATATAATGTTACTTAACTCAGCAGATGATATAGTGTTACTTAACTGAGCAGATGATATAGTGTTACTTAACTTAGCAGATGATATAGTGTTACTTAACTCAGCAGATGATATAGTGTTACTTAACTTAGCAGATGATATAGTGTTACTTAACTTAGCAGATGATATAGTCTTATTTAACCAGCAGATAATATAGTGTTATTTAACTGAGCAGATGATATAGTGTTACTTAACTGAGCAGATGATATAGTGTTACTTAACTGAGCAGATGATATAGTGTTACTTAACTTAGCAGATGATATAGTGTTACTTAACTTAGCAGATGTTATAGTGTTACTTAACTTAGCAGAAGATATAATGTTACTTAACTTAGCAGATGATATAGTGTACTTAACTTAGCAGATGATATTGTGTTACTTAACTGAGCAGATGATATAATGTTACTTAACTGAGCAGATGATATAGTGTTACTTAACTTAGCAGATGATATAGTGTTACTTAACTGAGGAGATGATATAGTGTTACTTAACTTAGCAGATGATATAGTGTTACTAAAACTTAGCAGATGATATATGTTACTTAACTCAGCAGATGATATATTGTTACTTAACTTAGTAGATGGTATAGTGTTACTTAACTTAGCAGATGATATAGTCTTACTTAACCAGCAGATAATATAGTGTTACTTAACTGAGGAGATGATATAGCGTTACTTAACTGAGCAGATGATATAGTGTTACTTAACTGAGCAGATGATATAATGTTACTTAACTTAGCAGATGATATAGTGTTACTTAACTTAGCAGATGATATAGTGTTACTTAACTCAGCAGATGGTATAATGTTACTTAACTTAGCAGATGATATAATGTTACTTAACTTAGCAGATGATATAATGTTACTTAACTGAGCAGATGATATAACGTTACTTAACTTAGCAGATGATATAGTGTTACTTAATTTAGTAGATGATATAGTGTTACTTAACCAGCAGATGATATAGTGTTACTTAACTTAGCAGATAATATAGTGTTACTTAACTGAGCAGGTAATATAGTGTTACTTAACTTAGCAGAAGATATAATGTTACTTAACTTAGCAGATGATATAGTGTTACTTAACTTAGCAGATGATATAGTGTTACTTAACCAGCAGATGATATAGTGTTACTTAACTTAGCAGATGATATAATGTTACTTAACTGAGCAGATGATCTAGTGTTACTTAACTCAGCAGATGATATAGTGTTACTTAACTTAGCAGATGATATAGTGTTACTTAACTTAGAAGATGATATAGTGTTACTTAACTTAGCAGATGATATAGTGTTACTTAACTTAGCAGATGATATGGTGTTACTTAACTTAGCAGATGATATAGTGTTACTTAACTTAGCAGATGATATAGTGTTACTTAATCAGCAGATGATATAGTGTTACTTAACTTAGCAGATGATATAATGTTACTTAACTTAGCAGATGATATAGTGTTACTTAACTCAGCAGATGATATAGTGTTACTTAACTTAGCAGATGATATAGTGTTACTTAACTTAGAAGATCATATAGTGTTACTTAACTTAGCAGAAGATATAATATTATTTAACTTAGTAGATGATATAGTGTTACTTAACTTAGCAGAAGATATAATGTTACTTAACTTAGCAGATGATATAGTGTTACTTAACTTAGCAGATGATATAGTGTTACTTAACTTAGCAGATGATATAGTGTTACTTAACTCAGCAGATAGTAGAGTGTTACTTAACTTAGCAGATGATATAGTGTTACTTAACTTAGCAGATGATATAATGTTACTTAACTCAGCAGATGATATAGAGTTACTTAACTGAGCAGATGATATAGTGTTACTTAACTTAGCAGATGATATAGTGTTACTTAACTCAGCAGATGATATAGTGTTACTTAACTTAGCAGATGATATAGTGTTACTTAACTTAGCAGATGATATAGTCTTATTTAACCAGCAGATAATATAGTGTTATTTAACTGAGCAGATGATATAGTGTTACTTAACTGAGCAGATGATATAGTGTTACTTAACTGAGCAGATGATATAGTGTTACTTAACTTAGCAGATGATATAGTGTTACTTAACTTAGCAGATGTTATAGTGTTACTTAACTTAGCAGAAGATATAATGTTACTTAACTTAGCAGATGATATAGTGTACTTAACTTAGCAGATGATATTGTGTTACTTAACTGAGCAGATGATATAATGTTACTTAGCTGAGCAGATGATATAGTGTTACTTAACTTAGCAGATGATATAGTGTTACTTAACTGAGGAGATGATATAGTGTTACTTAACTTAGCAGATGATATAGTGTTACTAAAACTTAGCAGATGATATATGTTACTTAACTCAGCAGATGATATATTGTTACTTAACTTAGTAGATGGTATAGTGTTACTTAACTTAGCAGATGATATAGTCTTACTTAACCAGCAGATAATATAGTGTTACTTAACTGAGGAGATGATATAGCGTTACTTAACTGAGCAGATGATATAGTGTTACTTAACTGAGCAGATGATATAATGTTACTTAACTTAGCAGATGATATAGTGTTACTTAACTTAGCAGATGATATAGTGTTACTTAACTCAGCAGATGGTATAATGTTACTTAACTTAGCAGATGATATAATGTTACTTAACTTAGCAGATGATATAATGTTACTTAACTGAGCAGATGATATAACGTTACTTAACTTAGCAGATGATATAGTGTTACTTAATTTAGTAGATGATATAGTGTTACTTAACCAGCAGATGATATAGTGTTACTTAACTTAGCAGATAATATAGTGTTACTTAACTGAGCAGGTAATATAGTGTTACTTAACTTAGCAGAAGATATAATGTTACTTAACTTAGCAGATGATATAGTGTTACTTAACTTAGCAGATGATATAGTGTTACTTAACCAGCAGATGATATAGTGTTACTTAACTTAGCAGATGATATAATGTTACTTAACTGAGCAGATGATCTAGTGTTACTTAACTCAGCAGATGATATAGTGTTACTTAACTTAGCAGATGATATAGTGTTACTTAACTTAGAAGATGATATAGTGTTACTTAACTTAGCAGATGATATAGTGTTACTTAACTTAGCAGATGATATGGTGTTACTTAACTTAGCAGATGATATAGTGTTACTTAACTTAGCAGATGATATAGTGTTACTTAATCAGCAGATGATATAGTGTTACTTAACTTAGCAGATGATATAATGTTACTTAACTTAGCAGATGATATAGTGTTACTTAACTCAGCAGATGATATAGTGTTACTTAACTTAGCAGATGATATAGTGTTACTTAACTTAGAAGATCATATAGTGTTACTTAACTTAGCAGAAGATATAATATTATTTAACTTAGTAGATGATATAGTGTTACTTAACTTAGCAGAAGATATAATGTTACTTAACTTAGCAGATGATATAGTGTTACTTAACTTAGCAGATGATATAGTGTTACTTAACTTAGCAGATGATATAGTGTTACTTAACTCAGCAGATAGTAGAGTGTTACTTAACTTAGCAGATGATATAGTGTTACTTAACTTAGCAGATGATATAATGTTACTTAACTCAGCAGATGATATAGTGTTACTTAACTGAGCAGATGATATAGTGTTACTTAACTTAGCAGATGATATAGTGTTACTTAAATCAGCAGATGATATAGTGTTACTTAACTTAGCAGATGATATAGTGTTACTTAACTTAGCAGATGATATAGTCTTACTTAACCAGCAGATAATATAGTGTTACTTAACTGAGCAGATGATATAGTGTTACTTAACTGAGCAGATGATATAGTGTTACTTAACTGAGCAGATGATATAGTGTTACTTAACTTAGCAGATGATATAGTGTTACTTAACTTAGCAGATGATATAGTGTTACTTAACTTAGCAGAAGATATAATGTTACTTAACTTAGCAGATGATATAGTGTACTTAACTTAGCAGATGATATAGTGTTACTTAACTGAGCAGATGATATAATGTTACTTAACTGAGCAGATGATATAGTGTTACTTAACTTAGCAGATGATATAGTGTTACTTAACTGAGCAGATGATATAATGTTACTTAACTTAGCAGAAGATATAGTGTTACTTATCTTAGCAGATGATATAGTGTTTCTTAACTTAGCAGATAATATAGTGTTACTTAACTTAGCAGATGATATAATGTTACTTAACTTAGCAGATGATATAGTGTTACTTAACTTAGCAGATGATATAGTGTTACTTAACTTAGCAGATGATATAGTGTTACTTAACTGAGCAGATGATATAATGTTACTTAACTTAGCAGAAGATATAGTGTTACTTAACTTAGCAGATGATATAGTGTTACTTAACTTAGCAGATGATATAGTGTTACTTAACTGAGCAGATGATATAATGTTACTTAACTTAGCAGAGGATATAGTGTTACTTAACTTAGCAGAAGATATAATGTTTCTTAACTTAGCAGATGATATAGTGTTACTTAACTTAGCAGATGATATACTGTTACTTAACTGAGCAGATGATATAATGTTACTTAACTGAGCAGATGATATAATGTTACTTAACTTAGCAGAGGATATAGTGTTACTTAACTTAGCAGAAGATATAATGTTACTTAACTTAGCAGATGATATAGTGTTACTTAACTTAGCAGATGATATACTGTTACTTAACTGAGCAGATGATATAGTGTTACTTAACTGAGCAGATGATATAATGTTACTTAACTGAGCAGATGATATAGTGTTACTTAACTGAGCAGATGATATAATGTTACTTAACTGAGCAGATGATATAGTGTTACTTAGCTTAGCAGATGATATACTGTTACTTAACTTAGCAGATGATATAATGTTACTTAACTGAGCAGATGATATAGTGTTACTTAACTTAGCAGATGATATAGAGTTACTTAACTGAGCAGATGATATAATGTTACTTAACTTAGCAGATGATATAGTGTTACTTAACTTAGCAGATGATATAGTGTTACTTAACTTAGAAGATGATATAGTGTTACTTAACTCAGCAGAAAATATGGTGTTACTTAACTTAGCAGATAATATAGTGTTACTTAACTGAGCAGATGATATAATGTTACTTAACTTAGCAGATGATATAGTGTAACTTAACTTAGCAGATGATATAGTGTTACTTAACTGAGCAGATGTTATAGTGTTACTTAACTGAGCAGATGATATAATGTTACTTAACTTAGCAGATGATATGGTGTTACTTAACTTAGCAGATGATATAATGTTACTTAACTTAGCAGATGATATAGTGTTACTTAACTCAGCAGATGATATAGTGTTACTTAACTGAGCAGATGTTATAGTGTTATTTAACTTAGCAGACGATATAATGTTACTTAACTGACGAGATGTTATAGTGTTACTTAACTTAGCAGATGATATAGTGTTACTTAACTTAGCAGATGATATAGTGTTACTTAACTTAGCAGAAGATATAATGTTACTTAACTTAGCAGATGATATAGTGTACTTAACTTAGCAGATGATATATCTTACTTAACTCAGCAGATGATATATTGTTACTTAACTTAGCAGATGATATAGTGTTACTTAACTTAGCAGATGATATAGTGTTACTTAACTGAGCAGATGTTATAGTGTTACTTAACTTAGCAGATGATTAGTGTTACTTAACTGAGGAGATGATATAGTGTTACTCAACTTAGCAGATGATATAGTGTTACTTAAACTTAGCAGATGATATATGTTACTTAACTCAGCAGATGATATATTGTTACTTAACTGAGGAGATGATATAGTGTTACTTAACTGAGCAGATGATATAGTGTTACTTATCTGAGCAGATGATATAGTGTTACTTAACTTGGCAGATGATATGGTGTTACTTAACTTAGCAGATGATATAATGTTACTTAACTCAGCAGAAGATATGGTGTTACTTAACTCAGCAGATGATATAATGTTACTTAACTGAGCAGATGATATAATGTTACTTAACTTAGCAGATGATATAGTGTTACTTAACTGAGCAGATAATATAGTGTTACTTAACTTAGCAGAAAATATAATGTTACTTAACTTAGCAGATGATATAGTGTTACTTAACTTAGCAGATGATATACTGTTACTTAACTGAGCAGATGATATAGTGTTACTTAACTGAGCAGATGATATAATGTTACTTAACTGAGCAGATGATATAATGTTACTTAACTTAGCAGAGGATATAGTGTTACTTAACTTAGCAGAAGATATAATGTTACTTAACTTAGCAGATGATATAGTGTTACTTAACTTAGCAGATGATATACTGTTACTTAACTGAGCAGATGATATAGTGTTACTTAACTGAGCAGATGATTTAATGTTACTTAACTGAGCAGATGATATAGAGTTACTTAACTGAGCAGATGATATAATGTTACTTAACTTAGCAGATGATATAGTGTTACTTAACTTAGCAGATGATATAGTGTTACTTAACTGAGCAGATGTTATAGTGTTACTTAACTGAGCAGATGATATAATGTTACTTAACTTAGCAGATGATATGGTGTTACTTAACTTAGCAGATGATATAATGTTACTTAACTTAGCAGATGATATAGTGTTACTTAACTCAGCAGATGATATAGTGTTACTTAACTTAGCAGATGATATAGTTGTACTTAACTGAGCAGATGATATAATGTTACTTAACTTAGCAGATGATATAGTGTTACTTAACTTAGCAGATGATATAGTGTTACTTAACTGAGCAGATGTTATAGTGTTATTTAACTTAGCAGATGATATAA
Organism: Eledone cirrhosa; assembly: GCA_964016885.1. NCBI lineage: Eukaryota > Metazoa > Mollusca > Cephalopoda > Octopoda > Eledonidae > Eledone > Eledone cirrhosa. Next base: position 430,965,114 of record OZ024740.1, read on the forward strand.
TGTTACTTAACTGACGAGATGTTATAGTGTTACTTAACTTAGCAGATGATATAGTGTTACTTAACTTAGCAGATGATATAGTGTTACTTAACTTAGCAGAAGATATAATGTTACTTAACTTAGCAGATGATATAGTGTACTTAACTTAGCAGATGATATATGTTTCTTAACTCAGCAGATGATATATTGTTACTTAACTTAGCAGATGATATAGTGTTACTTAACTTAGCAGATGATATAGTGTTACTTAACTGAGCAGATGTTATAGTGTTACTTAACTTAGCAGATGATATAGTGTTACTTAACTGAGGAGATGATATAGTGTTACTTAACTTAGCAGATGATATAGTGTTACTTAAACCTAGCAGATGATATATGTTAATTAACTCTGCAGATGATATATTGTTACTTAACTGAGGAGATGATATAGTGTTACTTAACTGAGCAGATGATATAGTGTTACTTAACTGAGCAGATGATATAGTGTTACTTAACTTGGCAGATGATATGGTGTTACTTAACTTAGCAGATGATATAATGTTACTTAACTCAGCAGAAGATATGGTGTTACTTAACTCAGCAGATGATATAATGTTACTTAACTGAGCAGATGATATAATGTTACTTAACTTAGCAGATGATATAGTGTTACTTAACTTAGCAGATGATATAGTGTTACTTAATTTAGCAGATGATATAGTGTTACTTAACCAGCAGATGATATAGTGTTACTTAACTTAGCAGATGATATAGTGTTACTTAACTGAGCAGATAATATAGTGTTACTTAACTTAGCAGAAAATATAATGTTACTTAACTTAGCAGATGATATAGTGTTACTTAACTTAGCAGATGATATAGTGTTACTTAACTTAGCAGATGATATAGTGTTACTTAACTCAGCAGATGGTATAGTGTTACTTATCTTAGCAGATGATATAGTGTTACTTAACTTAGCAGATGATATAATGTTACTTAACTGAGCAGATGATATAATGTTACTTAACTTAGCAGATGATATAGTGTTACTTAATTAAGTAGATGATATAGCGTTACTTAACCAGCAGATGATATAGTGTTACTTAACTTAGCAGATAATATAGTGTTACTAAACTGAGCAGATAATATAGTGTTACTTAACTTAGCAGAAGATATAATGTTACTTAACTTAGCAGATGATATAGTGTTACTTAACTTAGCAGATAATATAGTGTTACTTAACCAGCAGATGATATAGTGTTACTTAACTTAGCAGATGATATAATGTTACTTAACTTAGCAGATGATATAGTGTTACTTAACTCAGCAGATGATATAGTGTTACTTAACTTAGCAGATGATATAGTGTTACTTAACTTAGCAGATGATATAGTGTTACTTAACTTAGCAGATGATATGGTGTTACTTAACTTAGCAGATGATATAGTGTTACTTAACTTAGCAGATGATATAGTGTTACTTAATCAGCAGATGATATAGTGTCACTTAACTTAGCAGATGATATAATGTTACTTAACTTAGCAGATGATATAGTGTTACTTAACTCAGCAGATGATATAGTGTTACTTAACTTAGCTGATGGTATAGTGTTACTTAACTTAGAAGATCATATAGTGTTACTTAACTTAGCAGAAGATATAATATTATTTAACTTAGCAGATGATATAGTGTTACTTAACTTAGCAGAAGATATAATGTTACTTAACTTAGCAGATGATATAGTGTTACTTAACTTAGCAGATGATATAGTGTTACTTAACTTAGCAGATGATATAGTGTTACTTAACTCAGCAGATGGTAGAGTGTTACTTAACTTAGCAGATGATATAGTGTTACTTAACTTAGCAGATGATATAATGTTACTTAACTCAGCAGATGATATAGTGTTACGTAACTGAGCAGATGATATAGTGTTACTTAACTTAGCAGATGATATAGTGTTACTTAACTCAGCAGATGATATAGTGTTACTTAACTTAGCAGATGATATAGTGTTACTTAACTTAGCAGATGATATAGTCTTACTTAACCAGCAGATAATATAGTGTTACTTAACTGAGCAGCTGATATAGTGTTACTTAACTGAGCAGATGATATAGTGTTACTTAACTGAGCAGATGATATAGTGTTACTTAACTTAGCAGATGATATAGTGTTACTTAACTTAGCAGATGATATAGTGTTAATTAACTTAGCAGAAGATATAACGTTACTTAACTTAGCAGATGATATAGTGTACTTAACTTAGCAGATGATATATGTTACTTAACTCAGCAGATGATATATTGTTACTTAACTTAGCAGAAGATATAGTGTTACTTAACTTAGCAGATGATATAGTGTTACTTAACCAGCAGATGATATAGTGTTACTTAACTTAGCAGATGATGTAATGTTACTTAACTGAGCAGATGATCTAGTGTTACTTAACTCAGCAGATGATATATGTTACTTAACTCAGCAGATGATATATTGTTACTTAACTTAGCAGATGATATAGTGTTACTTAACTTAGCAGATGGTATAGTGTTACTTAACTTAGCAGATGATATAGTCTTACTTAACCAGCAGATAATATAGTGTTACTTAACTGAGGAGATGATATAGTGTTACTTAACTAAGCAGATGATATAGTGTTACTTAACTGAGCAGATGATATAATGTTACTTAACTGAGCAGATGATATAATGTTACTTAACTGAGCAGATGATATAGTGTTACTTAACTTAGCAGATGATATAGTGTTACTTAACTGAGGAGATGATATAGTGTTACTTAACTTAGCAGATGATATAGTGTTACTAAAACTTAGCAGATGATATATGTTACTTAACTCAGCAGATGATATATTGTTACTTAACTTAGCAGATGGTATAGTGTTACTTAACTTAGCAGATGATATAGTCTTACTTAACCAGCAGATAATATAGTGTTACTTAACTGAGGAGATGATATAGCGTTACTTAACTGAGCAGATGATATAGTGTTACTTAACTGAGCAGATGATATAATGTTACTTAACTTAGCAGATGATATAGTGTTACTTAACTTAGCAGATGATATAGTGTTACTTAACTCAGCAGATGGTATAGTGTTACTTAACTTAGCAGATGATATAATGTTACTTAACTTAGCAGATGATATAATGTTACTTAACTGAGCAGATGATATAATGTTACTTAACTTAGCAGATGATATAGTGTTACTTAATTTAGTAGATGATATAGTGTTACTTAACCAGCAGATGATATAGTGTTACTTAACTTAGCAGATAATATAGTGTTACTTAACTGAGCAGGTAATATAGTGTTACTTAACTTAGCAGAAGATATAATGTTACTTAACTTAGCAGATGATATAGTGTTACTTAACTTAGCAGATGACATAGTGTTACTTAACCAGCAGATGATATAGTGTTACTTAACTTAGCAGATGATATAATGTTACTTAACTGAGCAGATGATCTAGTGTTACTTAACTCAGCAGATGATATAGTGTTACTTAACTTAGCAGATGATATAGTGTTACTTAACTTAGAAGATGATATAGTGTTACTTAACTTAGCAGATGATATAGTGTTACTTAACTTAGCAGATGATATGGTGTTACTTAACTTAGCAGATGATATAGTGTTACTTAACTTAGCAGATGATATAGTGTTACTTAACTTAGCAGAAAATATAATGTTACTTAACTTAGCAGATGATATAGTGTTACTTAACTTAGCAGATGATATACTGTTACTTAACTGAGCAGATGATATAGTGTTACTTAACTGAGCAGATAATATAGTGTTACTTAACTTAGCAAAAAATATAATGTTACTTAACTTAGCAGATGATATAGTGTTACTTAACTTAGCAGATGATATACTGTTACTTAACTGAGCAGATGATATAGTGTTACTTAACTGAGCAGATGATATAATGTTACTTAACTGAGCAGATGATATAATGTTACTTAACTTAGCAGAGGATATAGTGTTACTTAACTTAGCAGAAGATATAATGTTACTTAACTTAGCAGATGATATAGTGTTACTTAACTTAGCAGATGATATACTGTTACTTAACTGAGCAGATGATATAGTGTTACTTAACTGAGCAGATGATTTAATGTTACTTAACTGAGCAGATGATATAGAGTTACTTAACTGAGCAGATGATATAATGTTACTTAACTTAGCAGATGATATAGTGTTACTTAACTTAGCAGATGATATAGTGTTACTTAACTGAGCAGATGTTATAGTGTTACTTAACTGAGCAGATGATATAATGTTACTTAACTTAGCAGATGATATGGTGTTACTTAACTTAGCAGATGATATAATGTTACTTAACTTAGCAGATGATATAGTGTTACTTAACTCAGCAGATGATATAGTGTTACTTAACTTAGCAGATGATATAGTTGTACTTAACTGAGCAGATGATATAATGTTACTTAACTTAGCAGATGATATAGTGTTACTTAACTTAGCAGATGATATAGTGTTACTTAACTGAGCAGATGTTATAGTGTTATTTAACTTAGCAGATGATATAATGTTACTTAACTGACGAGATGTTATAGTGTTACTTAACTTAGCAGATGATATAGTGTTACTTAACTTAGCAGATGATATAGTGTTACTTAACTTAGCAGAAGATATAATGTTACTTAACTTAGCAGATGATATAGTGTACTTAACTTAGCAGATGATATATGTTTCTTAACTCAGCAGATGATATATTGTTACTTAACTTAGCAGATGATATAGTGTTACTTAACTTAGCAGATGATATAGTGTTACTTAACTGAGCAGATGTTATAGTGTTACTTAACTTAGCAGATGATATAGTGTTACTTAACTGAGGAGATGATATAGTGTTACTTAACTTAGCAGATGATATAGTGTTACTTAAACCTAGCAGATGATATATGTTAATTAACTCTGCAGATGATATATTGTTACTTAACTGAGGAGATGATATAGTGTTACTTAACTGAGCAGATGATATAGTGTTACTTAACTGAGCAGATGATATAGTGTTACTTAACTTGGCAGATGATATGGTGTTACTTAACTTAGCAGATGATATAATGTTACTTAACTCAGCAGAAGATATGGTGTTACTTAACTCAGCAGATGATATAATGTTACTTAACTGAGCAGATGATATAATGTTACTTAACTTAGCAGATGATATAGTGTTACTTAACTTAGCAGATGATATAGTGTTACTTAATTTAGCAGATGATATAGTGTTACTTAACCAGCAGATGATATAGTGTTACTTAACTTAGCAGATGATATAGTGTTACTTAACTGAGCAGATAATATAGTGTTACTTAACTTAGCAGAAAATATAATGTTACTTAACTTAGCAGATGATATAGTGTTACTTAACTTAGCAGATGATATAGTGTTACTTAACTTAGCAGATGATATAGTGTTACTTAACTCAGCAGATGGTATAGTGTTACTTATCTTAGCAGATGATATAGTGTTACTTAACTTAGCAGATGATATAATGTTACTTAACTGAGCAGATGATATAATGTTACTTAACTTAGCAGATGATATAGTGTTACTTAATTAAGTAGATGATATAGCGTTACTTAACCAGCAGATGATATAGTGTTACTTAACTTAGCAGATAATATAGTGTTACTAAACTGAGCAGATAATATAGTGTTACTTAACTTAGCAGAAGATATAATGTTACTTAACTTAGCAGATGATATAGTGTTACTTAACTTAGCAGATAATATAGTGTTACTTAACCAGCAGATGATATAGTGTTACTTAACTTAGCAGATGATATAATGTTACTTAACTTAGCAGATGATATAGTGTTACTTAACTCAGCAGATGATATAGTGTTACTAAAACTTAGCAGATGATATAGTGTTACTTAACTTAGCAGATGATATAGTGTTACTTAACTTAGCAGATGATATGGTGTTACTTAACTTAGCAGATGATATAGTGTTACTTAACTTAGCAGATGATATAGTGTTACTTAATCAGCAGATGATATAGTGTCACTTAACTTAGCAGATGATATAATGTTACTTAACTTAGCAGATGATATAGTGTTACTTAACTCAGCAGATGATATAGTGTTACTTAACTTAGCTGATGATATAGTGTTACTTAACTTAGAAGATCATATAGTGTTACTTAACTTAGCAGAAGATATAATATTATTTAACTTAGCAGATGATATAGTGTTACTTAACTTAGCAGAAGATATAATGTTACTTAACTTAGCAGATGATATAGTGTTACTTAACTTAGCAGATGATATAGTGTTACTTAACTTAGCAGATGATATAGTGTTACTTAACTCAGCAGATGGTAGAGTGTTACTTAACTTAGCAGATGATATAGTGTTACTTAACTTAGCAGATGATATAATGTTACTTAACTCAGCAGATGATATAGTGTTACGTAACTGAGCAGATGATATAGTGTTACTTAACTTAGCAGATGATATAGTGTTACTTAACTCAGCAGATGATATAGTGTTACTTAACTTAGCAGATGATATAGTGTTACTTAACTTAGCAGATGATATAGTCTTACTTAACCAGCAGATAATATAGTGTTACTTAACTGAGCAGCTGATATAGTGTTACTTAACTGAGCAGACTATATAGTGTTACTTAACTGAGCAGATGATATAGTGTTACTTAACTTAGCAGATGATATAGTGTTACTTAACTTAGCAGATGATATAGTGTTACTTAACTTAGCAGAAGATATAACGTTACTTAACTTAGCAGATGATATAGTGTACTTAACTTAGCAGATGATATATGTTACTTAACTCAGCAGATGATATATTGTTACTTAACTTAGCAGAAGATATAGTGTTACTTAACTTAGCAGATGATATAGTGTTACTTAACCAGCAGATGATATAGTGTTACTTAACTTAGCAGATGATATAATGTTACTTAACTGAGCAGATGATCTAGTGTTACTTAACTCAGCAGATGATATATGTTACTTAACTCAGCAGATGATATATTGTTACTTAACTTAGCAGATGATATAGTGTTACTTAACTTAGCAGATGGTATAGTGTTACTTAACTTAGCAGATGATATAGTCTTACTTAACCAGCAGATAATATAGTGTTACTTAACTGAGGAGATGATATAGTGTTACTTAACTAAGCAGATGATATAGTGTTACTTAACTGAGCAGATGATATAATGTTACTTAACTGAGCAGATGATATAATGTTACTTAACTGAGCAGATGATATAGTGTTACTTAACTTAGCAGATGATATAGTGTTACTTAACTGAGGAGATGATATAGTGTTACTTAACTTAGCAGATGATATAGTGTTACTAAAACTTAGCAGATGATATATGTTACTTAACTCAGCAGATGATATATTGTTACTTAACTTAGCAGATGGTATAGTGTTACTTAACTTAGCAGATGATATAGTCTTACTTAACCAGCAGATAATATAGTGTTACTTAACTGAGGAGATGATATAGCGTTACTTAACTGAGCAGATGATATAGTGTTACTTAACTGAGCAGATGATATAATGTTACTTAACTTAGCAGATGATATAGTGTTACTTAACTTAGCAGATGATATAGTGTTACTTAACTCAGCAGATGGTATAGTGTTACTTAACTTAGCAGATGATATAATGTTACTTAACTTAGCAGATGATATAATGTTACTTAACTGAGCAGATGATATAATGTTACTTAACTTAGCAGATGATATAGTGTTACTTAATTTAGTAGATGATATAGTGTTACTTAACCAGCAGATGATATAGTGTTACTTAACTTAGCAGATAATATAGTGTTACTTAACTGAGCAGGTAATATAGTGTTACTTAACTTAGCAGAAGATATAATGTTACTTAACTTAGCAGATGATATAGTGTTACTTAACTTAGCAGATGAGATAGTGTTACTTAACCAGCAGATGATATAGTGTTACTTAACTTAGCAGATGATATAATGTTACTTAACTGAGCAGATGATCTAGTGTTACTTAACTCAGCAGATGATATAGTGTTACTTAACTTAGCAGATGATATAGTGTTACTTAACTTAGAAGATGATATAGTGTTACTTAACTTAGCAGATGATATAGTGTTACTTAACTTAGCAGATGATATGGTGTTACTTAACTTAGCAGATGATATAGTGTTACTTAACTTAGCAGATGATATAGTGTTACTTAATCAGCAGATGATATAGTGTTACTTAACTTAGCAGATGATATAATGTTACTTAACTTAGCAGATGATATAGTGTTACTTAACTCAGCAGATGATATAGTGTTACTTAACTTAGCAGATGATATAGTGTTACTTAACTTAGAAGATCATATAGTGTTACTTAACTTAGCAGAAGATATAATATTATTTAACTTAGTAGATGATATAGTGTTACTTAACTTAGCAGAAGATATAATGTTACTTAACTTAGCAGATGATATAGTGTTACTTAACTTAGCAGATGATATAGTGTTACTTAACTTAGCAGATGATATAGTGTTACTTAACTCAGCAGATAGTAGAGTGTTACTTAACTTAGCAGATGATATAGTGTTACTTAACTTAGCAGATGATATAATGTTACTTAACTCAGCAGATGATATAGTGTTACTTAACTGAGCAGATGATATAGTGTTACTTAACTTAGCAGATGATATAGTGTTACTTAAATCAGCAGATGATATAGTGTTACTTAACTTAGCAGATGATATAGTGTTACTTAACTTAGCAGATGATATAGTCTTACTTAACCAGCAGATAATATAGTGTTACTTAACTGAGCAGATGATATAGTGTTACTTAACTGAGCAGATGATATAGTGTTAATTAACTGAGCAGATGATATAGTGTTACTTAACTTAGCAGATGATATAGTGTTACTTAACTTAGCAGATGATATAGTGTTACTTAACTTAGCAGAAGATATAATGTTACTTAACTTAGCAGATGATATAGTGTACTTAACTTAGCAGATGATATAGTGTTACTTAACTGAGCAGATGATATAATGTTACTTACCTGAGCAGATGATATAGTGTTACTTAACTTAGCAGATGATATAGTGTTACTTAACTGAGCAGATGATATAATGTTACTTAACTTAGCAGAAGATATAGTGTTACTTATCTTAGCAGATGATATAGTGTTTCTTAACTTAGCAGATAATATAGTGTTACTTAACTTAGCAGATGATATAATGTTACTTAACTTAGCAGATGATATAGTGTTACTTAACTTAGCAGATGATATAGTGTTACTTAACTTAGCAGATGATATAGTGTTACTTAACTGAGCAGATGATATAATGTTACTTAACTTAGCAGAAGATATAGTGTTACTTAACTTAGCAGATGATATAGTGTTACTTAACTTAGCAGATGATATAGTGTTACTTAACTGAGCAGATGATATAATGTTACTTAACTTAGCAGAGGATATAGTGTTACTTAACTTAGCAGAAGATATAATGTTTCTTAACTTAGCAGATGATATAGTGTTACTTAACTTAGCAGATGATATACTGTTACTTAACTGAGCAGATGATATAGTGTTACTTAACTGAGCAGATGATATAATGTTACTTAACTGAGCAGATGATATAATGTTACTTAACTTAGCAGAGGATATAGTGTTACTTAACTTAGCAGAAGATATAATGTTACTTAACTTAGCAGATGATATAGTGTTACTTAACTTAGCAGATGATATACTGTTACTTAACTGAGCAGATGATATAGTGTTACTTAACTGAGCAGATGATATAATGTTACTTAACTGAGCAGATGATATAGTGTTACTTAACTGAGCAGATGATATAATGTTACTTAACTGAGCAGATGATATAGTGTTACTTAGCTTAGCAGATGATATACTGTTACTTAACTTAGCAGATGATATAATGTTACTTAACTGAGCAGATGATATAGTGTTACTTAACTTAGCAGATGATATAGAGTTACTTAACTGAGCAGATGATATAATGTTACTTAACTTAGCAGATGATATAGTGTTACTTAACTTAGCAGATGATATAGTGTTACTTAACTTAGAAGATGATATAGTGTTACTTAACTCAGCAGAAGATATGGTGTTACTTAACTTAGCAGATAATATAGTGTTACTTAACTGAGCAGATGATATAATGTTACTTAACTTAGCAGATGATATAGTGTAACTTAACTTAGCAGATGATATAGTGTTACTTAACTGAGCAGATGTTATAGTGTTACTTAACTGAGCAGATGATATAATGTTACTTAACTTAGCAGATGATATGGTGTTACTTAACTTAGCAGATGATATAATGTTACTTAACTTAGCAGATGATATAGTGTTACTTAACTCAGCAGATGATATAGTGTTACTTAACTTAGCAGAGGATATAGTTGTACTTAACTGAGCAGATGATATAATGTTACTTAACTTAGCAGATGATATAGTGTTACTTAACTTAGCAGATGATATAGTGTTACTTAACTGAGCAGATGTTATAGTGTTATTTAACTTAGCAGATGATATAATGTTACTTAACTGACGAGATGTTATAGTGTTACTTAACTTAGCAGATGATATAGTGTTACTTAACTTAGCAGATGATATAGTGTTACTTAACTTAGCAGAAGATATAATGTTACTTAACTTAGCAGATGATATAGTGTACTTAACTTAGCAGATGATATATGTTACTTAACTCAGCAGATGATATATTGTTACTTAACTTAGCAGATGATATAGTGTTACTTAACTTAGCAGATGATATAGTGTTACTTAACTGAGCAGATGTTATAGTGTTACTTAACTTAGCAGATGATTAGTGTTACTTAACTGAGGAGATGATATAGTGTTACTCAACTTAGCAGATGATATAGTGTTACTTAAACTTAGCAGATGATATATGTTACTTAACTCAGCAGATGATATATTGTTACTTAACTGAGGAGATGATATAGTGTTACTTAACTGAGCAGATGATATAGTGTTACTTAACTGAGCAGATGATATAGTGTTACTTAACTTGGCAGATGATATGGTGTTACTTAACTTAGCAGATGATATAATGTTACTTAACTCAGCAGAAGATATGGTGTTACTTAACTCAGCAGATGATATAATGTTACTTAACTGAGCAGATGATATAATGTTACTTAACTTAGCAGATGATATAGTGTTACTTAACTGAGCAGATAATATAGTGTTACTTAACTTAGCAGAAAATATAATGTTACTTAACTTAGCAGATGATATAGTGTTACTTAACTTAGCAGATGATATACTGTTACTTAACTGAGCAGATGATATAGTGTTACTTAACTGAGCAGATGATATAATGTTACTTAACTGAGCAGATGATATAATGTTACTTAACTTAGCAGAGGATATAGTGTTACTTAACTTAGCAGAAGATATAATGTTACTTAACTTAGCAGATGATATAGTGTTACTTAACTTAGCAGATGATATACTGTTACTTAACTGAGCAGATGATATAGTGTTACTTAACTGAGCAGATGATTTAATGTTACTTAACTGAGCAGATGATATAGTGTTACTTAACTGAGCAGATGATATAATGTTACTTAACTGAGCAGATGATATAGTGTTACTTAGCTTAGCAGATGATATACTGTTACTTAACTTAGCAGATGATATAATGTTACTTAACTGAGCAGATGATATAGTGTTACTTAACTTAGCAGATGATATAATGTTACTTAACTTAGCAGATGATATAGTGTTACTTAACTTAGCAGATGATATAGTGTTACTTAACTGAGCAGATGTTATAGTGTTACTTAACTGAGCAGATGATATAATGTTACTTAACTTAGCAGATGATATGGTGTTACTTAACTTAGCAGATGATATAATGTTACTTAACTTAGCAGATGATATAGTGTTACTTAACTCAGCAGATGATATAGTGTTACTTAACTTAGCAGATGATATAGTTGTACTTAACTGAGCAGATGATATAATGTTACTTAACTTAGCAGATGATATAGTGTTACTTAACTTAGCAGATGATATAGTGTTACTTAACTGAGCAGAAGATATAATGTTACTTAACTTAGCAGATGATATAGTGTACTTAACTTAGCAGATGATATATGTTACTTAACTCAGCAGATGATATATTGTTACTTAACTTAGCAGATGATATAGTGTTACTTAACTTAGCAGATGATATAGTGTTACTTAACTGAGCAGATGTTATAGTGTTACTTAACTTAGCAGATGATATAGTGTTACTTAACTGAGGAGATGATATAGTGTTACTTAACTTAGCAGATGATATAGTGTTACTTAAACCTAGCAGATGATATATGTTACTTAACTCTGCAGATGATATATTGTTACTTAACTGAGGAGATGATATAGTGTTACTTAACTGAGCAGATGATATAGTGTTACTTAACTGAGCAGATGATATAGTGTTACTTAACTTGGCAGATGATATGGTGTTACTTAACTTAGCAGATGATATAATGTTACTTAACTCAGCAGAAGATATGGTGTTACTTAACTCAGCAGATGATATAATGTTACTTAACTGAGCAGATGATATAATGTTACTTAACTTAGCAGATGATATAGTGTTACTTAACTTAGCAGATGATATAGTGTTACTTAATTTAGCAGATGATATAGTGTTACTTAACCAGCAGATGATATAGTGTTACTTAACTTAGCAGATGATATAGTGTTACTTCACTGAGCAGATAATATAGTGTTACTTAACTTAGCAGAAAATATAATGTTACTTAACTTAGCAGATGATATAGTGTTACTTAACTTAGCAGATGATATAGTGTTACTTAACTCAGCAGATGGTATAGTGTTACTTATCTTAGCAGATGATATAGTGTTACTTAACTTAGTAGATGATATAATGTTACTTAACTGAGCAGATGATATAATGTTACTTAACTTAGCAGATGATATAGTGTTACTTAATTAAGTAGATGATATAGTGTTACTTAACCAGCAGATGATATAGTGTTACTTAACTTAGCAGATAATATAGTGTTACTAAACTGAGCAGATAATATAGTGTTACTTTACTTAGCAGAAGATATAATGTTACTTAACTTAGCAGATGATATAGTGTTACTTAACTTAGCAGATAATATAGTGTTACTTAACCAGCAGATGATATAGTGTTACTTAACTTAGCAGATGATATAATGTTACTTAACTTAGCAGATGATATAGTGTTACTTAACTCAGCAGATGATATAGTGTTACTTAACTTAGCAGATGATATAGTGTTACTTAACTTAGCAGATGATATAGTGTTACTTAACTTAGCAGATGATATGGTGTTACTTAACTTAGCAGATCATATAGTGTTACTTAACTTAGCAGATGATATAGTGTTACTTAATCAGCAGATGATATAGTGTCACTTAACTTAGCAGATGATATAATGTTACTTAACTTAGCAGATGATATAGTGTTACTTAACTCAGCAGATGATATAGTGTTACTTAACTTAGCTGATGATATAGTGTTACTTAACTTAGAAGATCATATAGTGTTACTTAACTTAGCAGAAGATATAATATTATTTAACTTAGCAGATGATATAGTGTTACTTAACTTAGCAGAAGATATAATGTTACTTAACTTAGCAGATGATATAGTGTTACTTAACTTAGCAGATGATATAGTGTTACTTAACTTAGCAGATGATATAGTGTTACTTAACTCAGCAGATGGTAGAGTGTTACTTAACTTAGCAGATGATATAGTGTTACTTAACTTAGCAGATGATATAGTGTTACTTAATCAGCAGATGATATAGTGTTACTTAACTTAGCAGATGACATAGTATTACTTAACCAGCAGATGATATAGTGTTACTTAACTCAGCAGATGGTAGAGTGTTACTTAACTTAGCAGATGATATAGTGTTACTTAACTTAGCAGATGATATAATGTTACTTAACTCAGCTGATGATATAGTGTTACTTAACTGAGCAGATGATATAGTGTTACTTAACTTAGCAGATGATATAGTGTTACTTAACTCAGCAGATGATATAGTGTTACTTAACTTAGCAGATGATATAGTGTTACTTAACTTAGCAGATGATATAGTGTTACTTAACCAGCAGATAATATAGTGTTACTTAACTGAGCAGATGATATAGTGTTACTTAACTTAGCAGATAATATAGTGTTACTTAACTTAGCAGATGATATAGTGTGACTTAACTTAGCAGAAGAAATAATGTTACTTAGCTTAGCAGATGATATAATGTTACTTAACTCAGCAGATGATATACTGTTACTTAACTTAGCAGATGATATAGTCTTACTTAACCAGCAGATAATATAGTGTTACTTAACTGAGCAGATGATATAGTGTTACTTAACTGAGCAGATGATATAGTGTTACTTAACTGAGCAGATGATATAATGTTACTTAACTTAGCAGATGATATAGTCTTACTTAACCAGCAGATGATGTAATGTTACATAACTGAGCAGATGATATAGTCTTATTTAACCAGCAGATAATATAGTGTTACTTAACTGAGCAGGTGATATAGTGTTACTTAACTGAGCAGATGATATAGTGTTACTTAACTGAGCAGATGATATAGTGTTACTTAACTTAGCAGAAGAAATAATGTTACTTAACATAGCAGATGATATAATGTTACTTAACTCAGCAGATGATATACTGTTACTTAACTTAGCAGATGATATAGTCTTACTTAACCAGCAGATAATATAGTGTTACTTAACTGAGCAGATGATATAGTGTTACTTAACTGAGCAGATGATATAGTGTTACTTAACTGAGCAGATGATATAATGTTACTTAACTTAGCAGATGATATAGTCTTACTTAACCAGCAGATGATATAATGTTACTTAACTGAGCAGATGATATAGTCTTACTTAACCAGCAGATAATATAGTGTTACTTAACTGAGCAGGTGATATAGTGTTACCTAACTGAGCAGATGATATAGTGTTACTTAACTTGGCAGCTAATATGGTGTTACTTAACTTAGCAGATGATATAATTTTTCTTAACTCAGCAGAAGATATGGTGTTACTTAACTTAGCAGATGATATAGTGTACTTAACTTAGCAGATGATATATGTTACTTAACTCAGCAGATGATATATTGTTACTTAACTTAGCAGATGATATAGTGTTACTTAACTTAGCAGATGATATAGTGTTACTTAACTGAGCAGATGTTATAGTGTTACTTAACTTAGCAGATGATTAGTGTTGCTTAACTGAGGAGATGATATAGTGTTACTCAACTTAGCAGATGATATAGTGTTACTTAAACTTAGCAGATGATATATGTTACTTAACTCAGCAGATGATATATTGTTACTTAACTGAGGAGATGATATAGTGTTACTTAACTGAGCAGATGATATAGTGTTACTTAACTGAGCAGATGATATAGTGTTACTTAACTTGGCAGATGATATGGTGTTACTTAACTTAGCAGATGATATAATGTTACTTAACTCAGCAGAAGATATGGTGTTACTTAACTCAGCAGATGATATAATGTTACTTAACTGAGCAGATGATATAATGTTACTTAACTTAGCAGATGATATAGTGTTACTTAACTGAGCAGATAATATAGTGTTACTTAACTTAGCAGAAAATATAATGTTACTTAACTTAGCAGATGATATAGTGTTACTTAACTTAGCAGATGATATACTGTTACTTAACTGAGCAGATGATATAGTGTTACTTAACTGAGCAGATGATATAATGTTACTTAACTGAGCAGATGATATAATGTTACTTAACTTAGCAGAGGATATAGTGTTACTTAACTTAGCAGAAGATATAATGTTACTTAACTTAGCAGATGATATAGTGTTACTTAACTTAGCAGATGATATACTGTTACTTAACTGAGCAGATGATATAGTGTTACTTAACTGAGCAGATGATTTAATGTTACTTAACTGAGCAGATGATATAGTGTTACTTAACTGAGCAGATGATATAATGTTACTTAACTGAGCAGATGATATAGTGTTACTTAGCTTAGCAGATGATATACTGTTACTTAACTTAGCAGATGATATAATGTTACTTAACTGAGCAGATGATATAGTGTTACTTAACTTAGCAGATGATATAGAGTTACTTAACTGAGCAGATGATATAATGTTACTTAACTTAGCAGATGATATAGTGTTACTTAACTTAGCAGATGATATAGTGTTACTTAACTGAGCAGATGTTATAGTGTTACTTAACTGAGCAGATGATATAATGTTACTTAACTTAGCAGATGATATGGTGTTACTTAACTTAGCAGATGATATAATGTTACTTAACTTAGCAGATGATATAGTGTTACTTAACTCAGCAGATGATATAGTGTTACTTAACTTAGCAGATGATATAGTTGTACTTAACTGAGCAGATGATATAATGTTACTTAACTTAGCAGATGATATAGTGTTACTTAACTTAGCAGATGATATAGTGTTACTTAACTGAGCAGAAGATATAATGTTACTTAACTTAGCAGATGATATATTGTACTTAACTTAGCAGATGATATATGTTACTTAACTCAGCAGATGATATATTGTTACTTAACTTAGCAGATGATATAGTGTTACTTAACTTAGCAGATGATATAGTGTTACTTAACTGAGCAGATGTTATAGTGTTACTTAACTTAGCAGATGATATAGTGTTACTTAACTGAGGAGATGATATAGTGTTACTTAACTTAGCAGATGATATAGTGTTACTTAAACCTAGCAGATGATATATGTTACTTAACTCTGCAGATGATATATTGTTACTTAACTGAGGAGATGATATAGTGTTACTTAACTGAGCAGATGATATAGTGTTACTTAACTGAGCAGATGATATAGTGTTACTTAACTTGGCAGATGATATGGTGTTACTTAACTTAGCAGATGATATAATGTTACTTAACTCAGCAGAAGATATGGTGTTACTTAACTCAGCAGATGATATAATGTTACTTAACTGAGCAGATGATATAATGTTACTTAACTTAGCAGATGATATAGTGTTACTTAACTTAGCAGATGATATAGTGTTACTTAATTTAGCAGATGATATAGTGTTACTTAACCAGCAGATGATATAGTGTTACTTAACTTAGCAGATGATATAGTGTTACTTCACTGAGCAGATAATATAGTGTTACTTAACTTAGCAGAAAATATAATGTTACTTAACTTAGCAGATGATATAGTGTTACTTAACTTAGCAGATGATATAGTGTTACTTAACTCAGCAGATGGTATAGTGTTACTTATCTTAGCAGATGATATAGTGTTACTTAACTTAGTAGATGATATAATGTTACTTAACTGAGCAGATGATATAATGTTACTTAACTTAGCAGATGATATAGTGTTACTTAATTAAGTAGATGATATAGTGTTACTTAACCAGCAGATGATATAGTGTTACTTAACTTAGCAGATAATATAGTGTTACTAAACTGAGCAGATAATATAGTGTTACTTTACTTAGCAGAAGATATAATGTTACTTAACTTAGCAGATGATATAGTGTTACTTAACTTAGCAGATAATATAGTGTTACTTAACCAGCAGATGATATAGTGTTACTTAACTTAGCAGATGATATAATGTTACTTAACTTAGCAGATGATATAGTGTTTCTTAACTCAGCAGATGATATAGTGTTACTTACCTTAGCAGATGATATAGTGTTACTTAACTTAGCAGATGATATAGTGTTACTTAACTTAGCAGATGATATGGTGTTACTTAACTTAGCAGATGATATAGTGTTACTTAACTTAGCAGATGATATAGTGTTACTTAATCAGCAGATGATATAGTGTCACTTAACTTAGCAGATGATATAATGTTACTTAACTTAGCAGATGATATAGTGTTACTTAACTCAGCAGATGATATAGTGTTACTTAACTTAGCTGATGATATAGTGTTACTTAACTTAGAAGATCATATAGTGTTACTTAACTTAGCAGAAGATATAATATTATTTAACTTAGCAGATGATATAGTGTTACTTAACTTAGCAGAAGATATAATGTTACTTAACTTAGCAGATGATATAGTGTTACTTAACTTAGCAGATGATATAGTGTTACTTAACTTAGCAGATGATATAGTGTTACTTAACTCAGCAGATGGTAGAGTGTTACTTAACTTAGCAGATGATATAGTGTTACTTAACTTAGCAGATGATATAGTGTTACTTAATCAGCAGATGATATAGTGTTACTTAACTTAGCAGATGACATAGTATTACTTAACCAGCAGATGATATAGTGTTACTTAACTCAGCAGATGGTAGAGTGTTACTTAACTTAGCAGATGATATAGTGTTACTTAACTTAGCAGATGATATAATGTTACTTAACTCAGCTGATGATATAGTGTTACTTAACTGAGCAGATGATATAGTGTTACTTAACTTAGCAGATGATATAGTGTTACTTAACTCAGCAGATGATATAGTGTTACTTAACTTAGCAGATGATATAGTGTTACTTAACTTAGCAGATGATATAGTGTTACTTAACCAGCAGATAATATAGTGTTACTTAACTGAGCAGATGATATAGTGTTACTTAACTTAGCAGATAATATAGTGTTACTTAACTTAGCAGATGATATAGTGTGACTTAACTTAGCAGAAGAAATAATGTTACTTAGCTTAGCAGATGATATAATGTTACTTAACTCAGCAGATGATATACTGTTACTTAACTTAGCAGATGATATAGTCTTACTTAACCAGCAGATAATATAGTGTTACTTAACTGAGCAGATGATATAGTGTTACTTAACTGAGCAGATGATATAGTGTTACTTAACTGAGCAGATGATATAATGTTACTTAACTTAGCAGATGATATAGTCTTACTTAACCAGCAGATGATGTAATGTTACTTAACTGAGCAGATGATATAGTCTTATTTAACCAGCAGATAATATAGTGTTACTTAACTGAGCAGGTGATATAGTGTTACTTAACTGAGCAGATGATATAGTGTTACTTAACTGAGCAGATGATATAGTGTTACTTAACTTAGCAGAAGAAATAATGTTACTTAACAAAGCAGATGATATAATGTTACTTAACTCAGCAGATGATATACTGTTACTTAACTTAGCAGATGATATAGTCTTACTTAACCAGCAGATAAAATAGTGTTACTTAACTGAGCAGATGATATAGTGTTACTTAACTGAGCAGATGATATAGTGTTACTTAACTAAGCAGATGATATAATGTTACTTAACTTAGCAGATGATATAGTCTTACTTAACCAGCAGATGATATAATGTTACTTAACTGAGCAGATGATATAGTCTTACTTAACCAGCAGATAATATAGTGTTACTTAACTGAGCAGGTGATATAGTGTTACCTAACTGAGCAGATGATATAGTGTTACTTAACTTGGCAGCTAATATGGTATTACTTAACTTAGCAGATGATATAATTTTTCTTAACTCAGCAGAAGATATGGTGTTACTTAACTTAGCAGATGATATAGTGTACTTAACTTAGCAGATGATATATGTTACTTAACTCAGCAGATGATATATTGTTACTTAACTTAGCAGATGATATAGTGTTACTTAACTTAGCAGATGATATAGTGTTACTTAACTGAGCAGATGTTATAGTGTTACTTAACTTAGCAGATGATTAGTGTTACTTAACTGAGGAGATGATATAGTGTTACTCAACTTAGCAGATGATATAGTGTTACTTAAACTTAGCAGATGATATATGTTACTTAACTCAGCAGATGATATATTGTTACTTAACTGAGGAGATGATATAGTGTTACTTAACTGAGCAGATGATATAGTGTTACTTAACTGAGCAGATGATATAGTGTTACTTAACTTGGCAGATGATATGGTGTTACTTAACTTAGCAGATGATATAATGTTACTTAACTCAGCAGAAGATATGGTGTTACTTAACTCAGCAGATGATATAATGTTACTTAACTGAGCAGATGATATAATGTTACTTAACTTAGCGGATAATATAGTGTTACTTAACTTAGCAGATGATATAATGTTACTTAACTGAGCAGATGATATATGTTACTTAACTTAGCAGATGGTATAGTGTTACTTAACTTAGCAGATGATATAGTGTTACTTAATTTAGCAGATGATATTGTGTTACTTAACCAGCAGATGATATAGTGTTACTTAACTTAGCAGATGATATAGTGTTACTTAACTGAGCAGATAATATAGTGTTACTTAACTTAGCAGAAGATATAAAGTTACTTAACTTAGCATATGATATAGTGTTACTTAACTTAGAAGACGATATAGTGTTATTTAACTTAGCAGATGATATAGTGTTACTTAACTTAGCAGATGATATAGTGTTACTTAACTGAGCAGATGATATAGTGTTACTTAACTTAGCAGATGATATAGTGTTACTTAACTCAGCAGATGGTATAGTGTTACTTAACTGGGCAGATGATATAATGTTACTTAACTTAGCAGATGATATAATGTTTCTTAACTGAGCAGATAATATAATGTTACTTAACTTAGCAGATGATATTGTGTTACTTAATTTAGTAGATGATATAGTGTTACTTAACCAGCAGATGATATAGTGTTACTTAACTTAGCAGATAATATAGTGTTACTTAACTTAGCAGAAGATATAATGTTACTTAACTTAACAGATGATATAGTGTTACTTAACTTTGCAGATGATATAGTGTTACTTAACCAGCAGATGATATAGTGTTACTTAACTTAGCAGATGATATAATGTTACTTAACTTAGCAGATGATCTAGTGTTACTTAACTCAGCAGATGATATAGTGTTACTTAACTTAGCAGATGATATAGTGTTACTTAACTTAGCAGATGATATAGTGTTACTTAACTTAGCAGATGATATGGTGTTACTTAACTTAGCAGATGATATAGTGTTACTTAACTTAGCAGATGATATAATGTTACTTAACTCAGCAGATGATATAGTGTTACGTAACTGAGCAGATGATATAGTGTTACTTAACTTAGCAGATGATATAGTGTTACTTAACTCAGCAGATGATATAGTGTTACTTAACTTAGCAGATGATATAGTGTTACTTAACTTAGCAGATGATATAGTCTTACTTAACCAGCAGATAATATAGTGTTACTTAACTGAGCAGCTGATATAGTGTTACTTAACTGAGCAGATGATATAGTGTTACTTAACTGAGCAGATGATATAGTGTTACTTAACTTAGCAGATGATATAGTGTTACTTAACTTAGCAGATGATATAGTGTTACTTAACTTAGCAGAAGATATAACGTTACTTAACTTAGCAGATGATATAGTGTACTTAACTTAGCAGATGATATATGTTACTTAACTCAGCAGATGATATATTGTTACTTAACTTAGCAGAAGATATAGTGTTACTTAACTTAGCAGATGATATAGTGTTACTTAACTGAGCAGATGTTATAGTGTTACTTAACTTAGCAGATGATATAGTGTTACTTAACTGAGGAGATGATATAGTGTTACTTAACTTAGCAGATGATATAGTGTTACTAAAACTTAGCAGATGATATATGTTACTTAACTCAGCAGATGATATATTGTTACTTAACTTAGCAGATGATATAGTGTTACTTAACTTAGCAGATGGTATAGTGTTACTTAACTTAGCAGATGATATAGTCTTACTTAACCAGCAGATAATATAGTGTTACTTAACTGAGGAGATGATATAGTGTTACTTAACTAAGCAGATGATATAGTGTTACTTAACTGAGAAAATGATATAATGTTACTTAACTGAGCAGATGATATAATGTTACTTAACTTAGCAGATGATATAGTGTTACTTAACTTAGCAGATGATATAGTGTTACTTAACTCAGCAGATGGTATAGTGTTACTTAACTTAGCAGATGATATAATGTTACTTAACTTAGCAGATGATATAATGTTACTTAACTGAGCAGATGATATAATGTTACTTAACTTAGCAGATGATATAGTGTTACTTAATTTAGTAGATGATATAGTGTTACTTAACCAGCAGATGATATAGTGTTACTTAACTTAGCAGATAATATAGTGTTACTTAACTGAGCAGATAATATAGTGTTACTTAACTTAGCAGAAGATATAATGTTACTTAACTTAGCAGATGATATAGTGTTACTTAACTTAGCAGATGACATAGTATTACTTAACCAGCAGATGATATAGTGTTACTTAACTTAGCAGATGATATAATGTTACTTAACTTAGCAGATGATCTAGTGTTACTTAACTCAGCAGATGATATAGTGTTACTTAACATAGCAGATGATATAGTGTTACTTAACTTAGCAGATGATATAGTGTTACTTAACTTAGCAGATGATATAGTGTTACTTAACTTAGCAGATGATATGGTGTTACTTAACTTAGCAGATGATATAGTGTTACTTAACTTAGCAGATGATATAGTGTTACTTAATCAGCAGATGATATAGTGTTACTTAACTTAGCAGATGACATAGTATTACTTAACCAGCAGATGATATAGTGTTACTTAACTCAGCAGATGGTAGAGTGTTACTTAACTTAGCAGATGATATAGTGTTACTTAACGTAGCAGATGATATAATGTTACTTAACTCAGCTGATGATATAGTGTTACTTAACTGAGCAGATGATATAGTGTTACTTAACTTAGCAGATGATATAGTGTTACTTAACTCAGCAGATGATATAGTGTTACTTAACTTAGCAGATGATATAGTGTTACTTAACTTAGCAGATGATATAGTGTTACTTAACCAGCAGATAATATAGTGTTACTTAACTGAGCAGATGATATAGTGTTACTTAACTTAGCAGATAATATAGTGTTACTTAACTTAGCAGATGATATAGTGTGACTTAACTTAGCAGAAGAAATAATGTTACTTAGCTTAGCAGATGATATAATGTTACTTAACTCAGCAGATGATATACTGTTACTTAACTTAGCAGATGATATAGTCTTACTTAACCAGCAGATAATATAGTATTACTTAACTGAGCAGATGATATAGTGTTACTTAACTGAGCAGATGATATAGTGTTACTTAACTGAGCAGATGATATAATGTTACTTAACTTAGCAGATGATATAGTCTTACTTAACCAGCAGATGATGTAATGTTACTTAACTGAGCAGATGATATAGTCTTATTTAACCTGCAGATAATATAGTGTTACTTAACTGAGCAGGTGATATAGTGTTACTTAACTGAGCAGATGATATAGTGTTACTTAACTGAGCAGATGATATAGTGTTACTTAACTTAGCAGAAGAAATAATGTTACTTAACATAGCAGATGATATAATGTTACTTAACTCAGCAGATGATATACTGTTACTTAACTTAGCAGATGATATAGTCTTACTTAACCAGCAGATAATATAGTGTTACTTAACTGAGCAGATGATATAGTGTTACTTAACTGAGCAGATGATATAGTGTTACTTAACTGAGCAGATGATATAATGTTACTTAACTTAACAGATGATATAGTCTTACTTAACCAGCAGATGATATAATGTTACTTAACTGAGCAGATGAGATAGTCTTACTTAACCAGCAGATAATATAGTGTTACTTAACTGAGCAGGTGATATAGTGTTACCTAACTGAGCAGATGATATAGTGTTACTTAACTTGGCAGCTAATATGGTGTTACTTAACTTAGCAGATGATATAATTTTTCTTAACTCAGCAGAAGATATGGTGTTACTTATCTCAGCAGATGATATAATGTTACTTAACTGAGCAGATGATATAATGTTACTTAACTTAGCGGATAATATAGTGTTACTTAACTTAGCAGATGATATAATGTTACTTAACGGAGCAGATGATATATGTTACTTAACTTAGCAGATGGTATAGTGTTACTTAACTTAGCAGATGATATAGTGTTACTTAATTTAGCAGATGATATAGTGTTACTTAACCAGCAGATGATATAGTGTTACTTAACTTAGCAGATGATATAGTGTTACTTAACTGAGCAGATAATATAGTGTTACTTAACTTAGCAGAAGATATAAAGTTACTTAACTTAGCATATGATATAGTGTTACTTAACTTAGAAGACGATATAGTGTTATTTAACTTAGCAGATGATATAGTGTTACTTAACTTAGCAGATGATATAGTGTTACTTAACTGAGCAGATGATATAGTGTTACTTAACTTAGCAGATGATATAGTGTTACTTAACTCAGCAGATGGTATAGTGTTACTTAACTGGGCAGATGATATAATGTTACTTAACTTAGCAGATGATATAATGTTTCTTAACTGAGCAGATAATATAATGTTACTTAACTTAGCAGATGATATTGTGTTACTTAATTTAGTAGATGATATAGTGTTACTTAACCAGCAGATGATATAGTGTTACTTAACTTAGCAGATAATATAGTGTTACTTAACTTAGCAGAAGATATAATGTTACTTAACTTAACAGATGATATAGTGTTACTTAACTTTGCAGATGATATAGTGTTACTTAACCAGCAGATGATATAGTGTTACTTAACTTAGCAGATGATATAATGTTACTTAACTTAGCAGATGATCTAGTGTTACTTAACTCAGCAGATGATATAGTGTTACTTAACTTAGCAGATGATATAGTGTTACTTAACTTAGCAGATGATATAGTGTTACTTAACTTAGCAGATGATATGGTGTTACTTAACTTAGCAGATGATATAGTGTTACTTAACTTAGCAGATGATATAGTGTTACTTAACTTAGAAGATCATATAGTGTTACTTAACTTAGCAGAAGATATAATATTATTTAACTTAGTAGATGATATAGTGTTACTTAACTTAGCAGAAGATATAATTTTACTTAACTTAGCAGATGATATAGTGTTATTTAACTTAGCAGATGATATAGTGTTACTTAACTTAGCAGATGATATAGTGTTACTTAACTCAGCAGACGGTAGAGTGTTACTTAACTTAGCAGATGATATAGTGTTACTTAAATTAGCAGATGATATAATGTTACTTAACTCAGCAGATGATATAGTGTTACTTAACTGAGCAGATGATATAGTGTTACTTAACTTAGCAGATGATATAGTGTTACTTAACTCAGCAGATGATATAGTGTTACTTAACTTAGCAGATGATATAGTGTTACTTAATTTAGCAGATGATATAGTCTTACTTAACCAGCAGATAATATAGTGTTACTTAACTGAGCAGATGATATAGTGTTACTTAACTGAGCAGATGATATAGTGTTACTGAACTGAGCAGATGATATAGTGTTACTTAACTTAGCAGATAGTATAGTGTTACTTAACTTAGCAGATGATATAGTGTTACTTAACTTAGCAGAAGAAATAATGTTACTTAGCTTAGCAGATGATATAATGTTACTTAACTTAGCAGATGATATAGTGTTACTTAACTTAGCAGATGATATAGTGTTACTTAACTTAGCAGATGATATAGTGTTACGTAACTTAGCAGATGATATAGTGTTACTTAACTGAGCAGATAATATAGTGTTACTTAACTTAGCAGAAGATATAATGTTACTAAACTCAGCAGATGATATAGTGTTATTTAACTTAGCAGATGATATAGTGTTACTTAACTTAGCAGAAGATATAATGTTACTTAACTTAGCAGATGATATAGTGTTACTTAACTTAGCAGAAGATATAATGTTACTTAACTCAGCAGATGATATAGTGTTACTTAACTCAGCAGATGGTATAGTGTTACTTAACTTAGCAGATGATATAGTGTTAGTTAACTGAGCAGATGATATAGTATTATTTAACTTAGCAGATGATATAGTGTTACTTAACTTAGCAGATGATATAGTGTTACTTAACGGAGCAGATGATATAGTGTTACTTAAGTTAGCAGAAGATATAACGTTACTTAACTCAGCAGATGATATAGTTTTACTTAACTCAGCAGATGGTATAGTGTTACTTAACTTAGCAGATGATATAGTGTTACTTAACTGAGCAGATGATATAGTGTTATTTAACTTGGCAGATTATATAGTGTTACTTAACTTAGCAGATGATATAGTGTTACTTAACTTAGCAGATGATATAGTGTTATTTAACTGAGCAGATGATATATTGCTACTTAACTCAGCAGATGATATACTGTTACTTAACTTAGCCGATGATATACTGTTACTTAACTCAGCAGAAGATATGGTGTTACTTAACTTAGCAGATGATATAGTGTTACTTAACTTACCAGATGATATAGTGTTACTTAACTGAGCAGATGATATAATGTTAATTAACTCAGCATATGATATAGTGTTCCTTAACTCAGCAGAAGACATGGTGTTACTTAACTAAGATGATATAATGTTACTTAACTCAGAGGAAGATATGGTGTTACTTAACTTAGATGATATGGTGTTACTTAACTTGGCAGATGATATAGTGTTGCTTAACTTAGCAGAAGATATAGTGTTACTTAACTTATCAGATGATACAGTGTTACTTAACTTAGCAGATGATATAGTGTTACTTAACTCAGCAGATGGTATAGTGTTACTTAACTTAGCAGATGATATAATGTTACTTAACTTAGCAGATGATATAATGTTACTTAACTCAGCAGATGATATAGTGTTACTTAACTGAGCAGATGATATAGTGTTACTTAACTTAGCAGATGATATAGTGTTACTTAACTCAGCAGATGATATAGTGTTACTTAACTTAGCAGATGATATAGTGTTACTTAACTTAGCAGATGATATAGTCTTACTTAACCAGCAGATAATATAGTGTTACTTAACTGAGCAGATGATATAGTGTTACTTAACTGCGCAGATGATATAGTGTTACTTAACTGAGCAGATGATATAGTGTTACTTAACTTAGCAGATAATATAGTGTTACTTAACTTAGCAGATGATATAGTGTTACTTAACTTAGCAGAAGAAATAATGTTACTTAGCTTAGCAGATGATATAATGTTACTTAACTTAGCAGATGATATAATGTTACTTAACTTAGCAGATGATATAGTGTTACTTAACTTAGCAGATGATATAGTGTTACTTAACTTAGCAGATGATATAGTGTTACTTAACTGAGCAGATAATATAGTGTTACTTAACTTAGCAGAAGATATAATGTTACTAAACTCAGCAGATGATATAGTGTTACATAACTGAGCAGATGATATGGTGTTATTTAACTTAGCAGATGATATAGTTTTACTTAACTCAGCAGATGGTATAGTGTTACTTAACTTAGCAGATGATATAGTGTTACTTAACTTAGCAGATGATATAATGCTACTTAACTGAGCAGATGATATAATGTTACTTAACTTAGCAGATGATATAGTGTTACTTAATTTAGTAGATGATATAGTGTTACTTAACCAGCAGATGATATAGTGTTACTTAACTTAGCAGATAATATAGTCTAACTTAACTTAGCCGATGATATACTGTTACTTAACTCAGCAGAAGATATGGTGTTACTTAACTTAGCAGATGATATAATGTTACTTAACTTAGCAGATGATATAGTGTTACTTAACTGAGCAGATGATATAATAATAATTAACTCAGCAGATTATATAGTGTTATTTAACTGAGCAGATGATATATTGCTACTTAACTTAGCAGATGATATAATGTTACTTAACTAAGCAGATGATATAGTGTTAATTAACTCAGCAGAAGATATAGTGTTACTTAACTGAGCAGATGATATAGTGTTACTTAAATTAGCAGAAGATATGGTGTTACTTAACTCAACAGATGATATAGTGTTACTTAACTTATCAGATGATATAATGTTACTTAACTTAGCAGATTATATAGTGTTACTTAACTTAGCAGATGATATAGTGTTACTTAACTTAGCAGATGATATAGTGTTACTTAACTTAGCAGATGATATAATGTTTCTTAACTTAGCAGAAGATATAATGTTACTTAACTTAGCAGATGGTATAGTGTTACTTAACTTAGCAGATGATATAATGTTACTTAACTGAGCAGATGATGTAGTGTTACTTAACTTAGCAGATGATATAGTGTTACTTAACTCAGCAGATGATATACTGTTACTTAACTTAGCAGATGATATAGTGTTACTTAACTGAGCAGATGATATAGTGTTACTTAACTTAGCAGATGATATAGTGTTACTTAACTTAGCAGATGATATAGTCTTACTTAACCAGCAGATAATATAGTGTTACTTAACTGAGCAGATGATATAGTGTTACTTAACTGAGCAGATGATATAGTGTTACTTAACTGAGCAAATGATATAGTGTTACTTAACTTAGCAGATAATATAGTGTTACTTAACTTAGCAGATGATATAGTGTTACTTAACTTAGCAGAAGAAATAATGTTACTTAGCTTAGCAGATGATATAATGTTACTTAACTTAGCAGATGATATAATGTTACTTAACTTAGCAGATGATATAGTCTTACTTAACCAGCAGATAATATAGTGTTACTTAACTGAGCAGATGATATAGTGTTACTTAACTGAGCAGATGATATAGTGTTATTTAACTTAGCAGATGATATAGTGTTACTTAACTCAGCAGATGGTATAGTGTTACTTAACTTAGCAGATGATATAATGTTACTTAACTTAGCAGATGATATAATGTTACTTAACTGAGCAGATGATATAATGTTACTTAACTTAGCAGATGATATAGTGTTACTTAATTTAGTAGATGATATAGTGTTACTTAACCAGCAGATGATATAGTGTTACTTAACTTAGCAGATAATATAGTGTTACTTAACTTAGCCTATGATATACTGTTACTTAACTCAGCAGAAGATATGGTGTTACTTAACTTAGCAGATGATATAGTGTTACTTAACTTAGCAGATGATATAGTGTTACTTAACTGAGCAGATGATATAATGTTAATTAACTCAGCAGATTATATAGTGTTATTTAACTGAGCAGATGATATATTGCTACTTAACTTAGCAGATGATATAATGTTACTTAACTAAGCAGATGATATAGTGTTAATTAACTCAGCAGAAGATATAGTGTTACTTAACTTAGCAGATGATATAGTGTTACTTAAATTAGCAGAAGATATGGTGTTACTTAACTCAACAGATGATATAGTGTTACTTAACTTATCAGATGATATAATGTTACTTAACTTAGCAGATTATATAGTGTTACTTAACTTAGCAGATAATATAGTGTTACTTAACTTAGCAGATGATATAGTGTTACTTAACTTAGCAGATGATATAATGTTACTTAACTTAGCAGAAGATATAATGTTACTTAACTTAGCAGATGGTATAGTGTTACTTAACTTAGCAGATGATATAATGTTACTTAACTGAGCAGATGATGTAGTGTTACTTACCTTAGCAGATGATATAGTGTTACTTAACTCAGCAGATGATATACTGTTACTTAACTTAGCCGATGATATACTGTTACTTAACTCAGCAGAAGATATGGTGTTACTTAACTTAGCAGATGATATAGTGTTACTTAACTTACCAGATGATATAGTGTTACTTAACTGAGCAGATGATATAATGTTAATTAACTCAGCATATGATATAGTGTTCCTTAACTCAGCGGAAGACATGGTGTTACTTAACTAAGATGATATAATGTTACTTAACTCAGAGGAAGATATGGTGTTACTTAACTTAGATGATATGGTGTTACTTAACTTGGCAGATGATATAGTGTTGCTTAACTTAGCAGAAGATATAGTGTTACTTAACTTATCAGATGATACAGTGTTACTTAACTTAGCAGATGATATAGTGTTACTTAACTCAGCAGATGGTATAGTGTTACTTAACTTAGCAGATGATATAATGTTACTTAACTTAGCAGGTGATATAATGTTACTTAACTCAGCAGATGATATAGTGTTACTTAACTGAGCAGATGATATAGTGTTACTTAACTTAGCAGATGATATAGTGTTACTTAACTCAGCAGATGATATAGTGTTACTTAACTTAGCATATGATATAGTGTTACTTAACTTAGCAGATGATATAGTCTTACTTAACCAGCAGATAATATAGTGTTACTTAACTGAGCAGATGATATAGTGTTACTTAACTGAGCAGATGATATAGTGTTACTTAACTGAGCAGATGATATAGTGTTACTTAACTTAGCAGATAATATAGTGTTACTTAACTTAGCAGATGATATAGTGTTACTTAACTTAGCAGAAGAAATAATGTTACTTAGCTTAGCAGATGATATAATGTTACTTAACTTAGCAGATGATATAATGTTACTTAACTTAGCAGATGATATAGTGTTACTTAACTTAGCAGATGATATAGTGTTACTTAACTTAGCAGATGATATAGTGTTACTTAACTGAGCAGATGATATAGTGTTACTTAAATTAGCAGAAGATATGGTGTTACTTAACTCAACAGATGATATAGTGTTACTTAACTTATCAGATGATATAATGTTACTTAACTTAGCAGATTATATAGTGTTACTTAACTTAGCAGATGATATAGTGTTACTTAACTTAGCAGATGATATAGTGTTACTTAACTTAGCAGATGATATAATGTTTCTTAACTTAGCAGAAGATATAATGTTACTTAACTTAGCAGATGGTATAGTGTTACTTAACTTAGCAGATGATATAATGTTACTTAACTGAGCAGATGATGTAGTGTTACTTAACTTAGCAGATGATATAGTGTTACTTAACTCAGCAGATGATATACTGTTACTTAACTTAGCAGATGATATAGTGTTACTTAACTGAGCAGATGATATAGTGTTACTTAACTTAGCAGATGATATAGTGTTACTTAACTTAGCAGATGATATAGTCTTACTTAACCAGCAGATAATATAGTGTTACTTAACTGAGCAGATGATATAGTGTTACTTAACTGAGCAGATGATATAGTGTTACTTAACTGAGCAAATGATATAGTGTTACTTAACTTAGCAGATAATATAGTGTTACTTAACTTAGCAGATGATATAGTGTTACTTAACTTAGCAGAAGAAATAATGTTACTTAGCTTAGCAGATGATATAATGTTACTTAACTTAGCAGATGATATAATGTTACTTAACTTAGCAGATGATATAGTCTTACTTAACCAGCAGATAATATAGTGTTACTTAACTGAGCAGATGATATAGTGTTACTTAACTGAGCAGATGATATAGTGTTATTTAACTTAGCAGATGATATAGTGTTACTTAACTCAGCAGATGGTATAGTGTTACTTAACTTAGCAGATGATATAATGTTACTTAACTTAGCAGATGATATAATGTTACTTAACTGAGCAGATGATATAATGTTACTTAACTTAGCAGATGATATAGTGTTACTTAATTTAGTAGATGATATAGTGTTACTTAACCAGCAGATGATATAGTGTTACTTAACTTAGCAGATAATATAGTGTTACTTAACTTAGCCTATGATATACTGTTACTTAACTCAGCAGAAGATATGGTGTTACTTAACTTAGCAGATGATATAGTGTTACTTAACTTAGCAGATGATATAGTGTTACTTAACTTAGCAGATGATATAGTGTTATTTAACTGAGCAGATGATATATTGCTACTTAACTCAGCAGATGATATACTGTTACTTAACTTAGCCGATGATATACTGTTACTTAACTCAGCAGAAGATATGGTGTTACTTAACTTAGCAGATGATATAGTGTTACTTAACTTACCAGATGATATAGTGTTACTTAACTGAGCAGATGATATAATGTTAATTAACTCAGCATATGATATAGTGTTCCTTAACTCAGCAGAAGACATGGTGTTACTTAACTAAGATGATATAATGTTACTTAACTCAGAGGAAGATATGGTGTTACTTAACTTAGATGATATGGTGTTACTTAACTTGGCAGATGATATAGTGTTGCTTAACTTAGCAGAAGATATAGTGTTACTTAACTTATCAGATGATACAGTGTTACTTAACTTAGCAGATGATATAGTGTTACTTAACTCAGCAGATGGTATAGTGTTACTTAACTTAGCAGATGATATAATGTTACTTAACTTAGCAGATGATATAATGTTACTTAACTCAGCAGATGATATAGTGTTACTTAACTGAGCAGATGATATAGTGTTACTTAACTTAGCAGATGATATAGTGTTACTTAACTCAGCAGATGATATAGTGTTACTTAACTTAGCAGATGATATAGTGTTACTTAACTTAGCAGATGATATAGTCTTACTTAACCAGCAGATAATATAGTGTTACTTAACTGAGCAGATGATATAGTGTTACTTAACTGCGCAGATGATATAGTGTTACTTAACTGAGCAGATGATATAGTGTTACTTAACTTAGCAGATAATATAGTGTTACTTAACTTAGCAGATGATATAGTGTTACTTAACTTAGCAGAAGAAATAATGTTACTTAGCTTAGCAGATGATATAATGTTACTTAACTTAGCAGATGATATAATGTTACTTAACTTAGCAGATGATATAGTGTTACTTAACTTAGCAGATGATATAGTGTTACTTAACTTAGCAGATGATATAGTGTTACTTAACTGAGCAGATAATATAGTGTTACTTAACTTAGCAGAAGATATAATGTTACTAAACTCAGCAGATGATATAGTGTTACATAACTGAGCAGATGATATGGTGTTATTTAACTTAGCAGATGATATAGTTTTACTTAACTCAGCAGATGGTATAGTGTTACTTAACTTAGCAGATGATATAGTGTTACTTAACTTAGCAGATGATATAATGCTACTTAACTGAGCAGATGATATAATGTTACTTAACTTAGCAGATGATATAGTGTTACTTAATTTAGTAGATGATATAGTGTTACTTAACCAGCAGATGATATAGTGTTACTTAACTTAGCAGATAATATAGTCTAACTTAACTTAGCCGATGATATACTGTTACTTAACTCAGCAGAAGATATGGTGTTACTTAACTTAGCAGATGATATAATGTTACTTAACTTAGCAGATGATATAGTGTTACTTAACTGAGCAGATGATATAATAATAATTAACTCAGCAGATTATATAGTGTTATTTAACTGAGCAGATGATATATTGCTACTTAACTTAGCAGATGATATAATGTTACTTAACTAAGCAGATGATATAGTGTTAATTAACTCAGCAGAAGATATAGTGTTACTTAACTGAGCAGATGATATAGTGTTACTTAAATTAGCAGAAGATATGGTGTTACTTAACTCAACAGATGATATAGTGTTACTTAACTTATCAGATGATATAATGTTACTTAACTTAGCAGATTATATAGTGTTACTTAACTTAGCAGATGATATAGTGTTACTTAACTTAGCAGATGATATAGTGTTACTTAACTTAGCAGATGATATAATGTTTCTTAACTTAGCAGAAGATATAATGTTACTTAACTTAGCAGATGGTATAGTGTTACTTAACTTAGCAGATGATATAATGTTACTTAACTGAGCAGATGATGTAGTGTTACTTAACTTAGCAGATGATATAGTGTTACTTAACTCAGCAGATGATATACTGTTACTTAACTTAGCAGATGATATAGTGTTACTTAACTGAGCAGATGATATAGTGTTACTTAACTTAGCAGATGATATAGTGTTACTTAACTTAGCAGATGATATAGTCTTACTTAACCAGCAGATAATATAGTGTTACTTAACTGAGCAGATGATATAGTGTTACTTAACTGAGCAGATGATATAGTGTTACTTAACTGAGCAAATGATATAGTGTTACTTAACTTAGCAGATAATATAGTGTTACTTAACTTAGCAGATGATATAGTGTTACTTAACTTAGCAGAAGAAATAATGTTACTTAGCTTAGCAGATGATATAATGTTACTTAACTTAGCAGATGATATAATGTTACTTAACTTAGCAGATGATATAGTCTTACTTAACCAGCAGATAATATAGTGTTACTTAACTGAGCAGATGATATAGTGTTACTTAACTGAGCAGATGATATAGTGTTATTTAACTTAGCAGATGATATAGTGTTACTTAACTCAGCAGATGGTATAGTGTTACTTAACTTAGCAGATGATATAATGTTACTTAACTTAGCAGATGATATAATGTTACTTAACTGAGCAGATGATATAATGTTACTTAACTTAGCAGATGATATAGTGTTACTTAATTTAGTAGATGATATAGTGTTACTTAACCAGCAGATGATATAGTGTTACTTAACTTAGCAGATAATATAGTGTTACTTAACTTAGCCTATGATATACTGTTACTTAACTCAGCAGAAGATATGGTGTTACTTAACTTAGCAGATGATATAGTGTTACTTAACTTAGCAGATGATATAGTGTTACTTAACTGAGCAGATGATATAATGTTAATTAACTCAGCAGATTATATAGTGTTATTTAACTGAGCAGATGATATATTGCTACTTAACTTAGCAGATGATATAATGTTACTTAACTAAGCAGATGATATAGTGTTAATTAACTCAGCAGAAGATATAGTGTTACTTAACTTAGCAGATGATATAGTGTTACTTAAATTAGCAGAAGATATGGTGTTACTTAACTCAACAGATGATATAGTGTTACTTAACTTATCAGATGATATAATGTTACTTAACTTAGCAGATTATATAGTGTTACTTAACTTAGCAGATAATATAGTGTTACTTAACTTAGCAGATGATATAGTGTTACTTAACTTAGCAGATGATATAATGTTACTTAACTTAGCAGAAGATATAATGTTACTTAACTTAGCAGATGGTATAGTGTTACTTAACTTAGCAGATGATATAATGTTACTTAACTGAGCAGATGATGTAGTGTTACTTACCTTAGCAGATGATATAGTGTTACTTAACTCAGCAGATGATATACTGTTACTTAACTTAGCCGATGATATACTGTTACTTAACTCAGCAGAAGATATGGTGTTACTTAACTTAGCAGATGATATAGTGTTACTTAACTTACCAGATGATATAGTGTTACTTAACTGAGCAGATGATATAATGTTAATTAACTCAGCATATGATATAGTGTTCCTTAACTCAGCGGAAGACATGGTGTTACTTAACTAAGATGATATAATGTTACTTAACTCAGAGGAAGATATGGTGTTACTTAACTTAGATGATATGGTGTTACTTAACTTGGCAGATGATATAGTGTTGCTTAACTTAGCAGAAGATATAGTGTTACTTAACTTATCAGATGATACAGTGTTACTTAACTTAGCAGATGATATAGTGTTACTTAACTCAGCAGATGGTATAGTGTTACTTAACTTAGCAGATGATATAATGTTACTTAACTTAGCAGGTGATATAATGTTACTTAACTCAGCAGATGATATAGTGTTACTTAACTGAGCAGATGATATAGTGTTACTTAACTTAGCAGATGATATAGTGTTACTTAACTCAGCAGATGATATAGTGTTACTTAACTTAGCATATGATATAGTGTTACTTAACTTAGCAGATGATATAGTCTTACTTAACCAGCAGATAATATAGTGTTACTTAACTGAGCAGATGATATAGTGTTACTTAACTGAGCAGATGATATAGTGTTACTTAACTGAGCAGATGATATAGTGTTACTTAACTTAGCAGATAATATAGTGTTACTTAACTTAGCAGATGATATAGTGTTACTTAACTTAGCAGAAGAAATAATGTTACTTAGCTTAGCAGATGATATAATGTTACTTAACTTAGCAGATGATATAATGTTACTTAACTTAGCAGATGATATAGTGTTACTTAACTTAGCAGATGATATAGTGTTACTTAACTTAGCAGATGATATAGTGTTACTTAACTGAGCAGATAATATAGTGTTACTTAACTTAGCAGAAGATATAATGTTACTAAACTCAGCAGATGATATAGTGTTACTTAACTGAGCAGATGATATAGTGTTATTTAACTTAGCAGATGATATAGTTTTACTTAACTCAGCAGATGGTATAGTGTTACTTAACTTAGCAGATGATATAGTGTTACTTAACTTAGCAGATGATATAATGCTACTTAACTGAGCAGATGATATAATGTTACTTAACTTAGCAGATGATATAGTGTTACTTAATTTAGTAGATGATATAGTGTTACTTAACCAGCAGATGATATAGTGTTACTTAACTTAGCAGATAATATAGTGTTACTTAACTTAGCCGATGATATACTGTTACTTAACTCAGCAGAAGATATGGTGTTACTTAACTTAGCAGATGATATAATGTTACTTAACTTAGCAGATGATATAGTGTTACTTAACTGAGCCGATGATATAATGTTAATTAACTCAGCAGATTATATAGTGTTATTTAACTGAGCAGATGATATATTGCTACTTAACTTAGCAGATGATATAATGTTACTTAACTAAGCAGATGATATAGTGTTAATTAACTCAGCAGAAGATATAGTGTTACTTAACTGAGCAGATGATATAGTGTTACTTAAATTAGCAGAAGATATGGTGTTACTTAACTCAACAGATGATATAGTGTTACTTAACTTATCAGATGATATAATGTTACTTAACTTAGCAGATTATATAGTGTTACTTAACTTAGCAGATGATATAGTGTTACTTAACTTAGCAGATGATATAGTGTTACTTAACTTAGCAGATGATATAATGTTTCTTAACTTAGCAGAAGATATAATGTTACTTAACTTAGCAGATGGTATAGTGTTACTTAACTTAGCAGATGATATAATGTTACTTAACTGAGCAGATGATGTAGTGTTACTTAACTTAGCAGATGATATAGTGTTACTTAACTCAGCAGATGATATACTGTTACTTAACTTAGCAGATGATATAGTGTTACTTAACTGAGCAGATGATATAGTGTTACTTAACTTAGCAGATGATATAGTGTTACTTAACTCAGCAGATGATATACTGTTACTTAACTTAGCCGATGATATACTGTTACTTAACTCAGCAGAAGATATGGTGTTACTTAACTTAGCAGATGATATAGTGTTACTTAACTTACTAGATGATATAGTGTTACTTAACTGAGCAGATGATGTAATGTTAATTGAACTCAGCATATGATATAGTGTTCCTTAACTCAGCGGAAGACATGGTGTTACTTAACTAAGATGATATAATGTTACTTAACTCAGAGGAAGATATGGTGTTACTTAACTTAGATGATATGGTGTTACTTAACTTGGCAGATGATATAGTGTTGCTTAACTTAGCAGAAGATATAGTATTACTTAACTTATCAGATGATACAGTGTTACTTAACTTAGCAGATGATATAGTGTTACTTAACTCAGCAGATGGTATAGTGTTACTTAACTTAGCAGATGATATAATGTTACTTAACTTAGCAGATGATATAATGTTACTTAACTCAGCAGATGATATAGTGTTACTTAACTGAGCAGATGATATAGTGTTACTTAACTTAGCAGATGATATAGTGTTACTTAACTTAGCAGATGATATAGTGTTACTTAACTTAGCAGATGATATAGTGTTACTTAACTTAGCAGATGATATAGTCTTACTTAACCAGCAGATAATATAGTGTTACTTAACTTAGCAGAAGAAATAATGTTACTTAGCTTAGCAGATGATATAATGTTACTTAACTTAGCAGATGATATAGTGTTACTTAACTTAGCAGATGATATAGTGTTACTTAACTTAGCAGATGATATAGTGTTACTTAACTTAGCAGATGATATAGTGTTACTTAACTGAGCAGACAATATAGTGTTACTTAACTTAGCAGAAGATATAATGTTACTAAACTCAGCAGATGATATAGTGTTACTTAACTGAGCAGATGATATAGTGTTATTTAACTTAGCAGATGATATAGTGTTACTTAACTCAGCAGATGGTATAGTGTTACTTAACTTAGCAGATGATATAATGTTACTTAACTTAGCAGATGATATAATGTTACTTAACTGAGCAGATGATATAGTGTTACTTAACTTAGCAGATGATATAGTGTTACTTAACCAGCAGATGATATAGTGTTACTTAACTTAGCAGATAATATAGTGTTACTTAACTGAGCAAATAATATAGTGTTACTTAACTTAGCAGAAGATATAATGTTACTTAACTTAGCAGATGATATAGTGTTACTTAACTTAGCAGATGATATAGTGTTACTTAACCAGCAGATGATATAGTGTTACTCAACTTAGCAGATGATATAATGTTACTTAACTTAGCAGATGATCTAGTGTTACTTAACTCAGCAGATGATATAGTGTTACTTAACTTAGCAGATGATATAGTGTTACTTAACTTAGCAGATGATATAGTGTTACTTAACTTAGCAGATGATATAGTGTTACTTAACTTAGCAGATGATATGGTGTTACTTAACTTAGCAGATGATATAGTGTTACTTAACTTAGCAGATGATATAGTGTTACTTAATCAGCAGATGATATAGTGTTACTTAACTTAGCAGATGATATAATGTTACTTAACTTAGCAGATGATATAGTGTTACTTAACTCAGCAGATGATATAGTGTTACTTAACTTAGCAGATGATATAGTGTTACTTAACTTAGAAGATCATATAGTGTTACTTAACTTAGCAGAAGATATAATATTATTTAACTTAGTAGATGATATAGTGTTACTTAACTTAGCAGAAGATATAATTTTACTTAACTTAGCAGATGATATAGTGTTATTTAACTTAGCAGATGATATAGTGTTACTTAACTTAGCAGATGATATAGTGTTACTTAACTCAGCAGATGGTAGAGTGTTACTTAACTTAGCAGATGATATAGTGTTACTTAACTTAGCAGATGATATAATGTTACTTAACTCAGCAGATGATATAGTGTTAGTTAACTGAGCAGATGATATAGTGTTACTTAACTTAGCAGATGATATAGTGTTACTTAACTCAGCAGATCATATAGTGTTACTTAACTTAGCAGATGATATAGTGTTACTTAACTTAGCAGATGATATAGTCTTACTTAACCAGCAGATAATATAGTGTTACTTAACTGAGCAGATGATATAGTGTTACTTAACTGAGCAGATGATATAGTGTTACTTAACTGAGCAGATGATATAGTGTTACTTAACTTAGCAGATAGTATAGTGTTACTTAACTTAGCAGATGATATAGTGTTACTTAACTTAGCAGAAGAAATAATGTTACTTAGCTTAGCAGATGATATAATGTTACTTAACTTAGCAGATGATATAATGTTACTTAACTTAGCAGATGATATAGTGTTACTTAACTTAGCAGATGATATAGTGTTACTTAACTTAGCAGATGATATAGTGTTACTTAACTGAGCAGATAATATAGTGTTACTTAACTTAGCAGAAGATATAATGTTACTAAACTCAGCAGATGATATAGTGTTACTTAACTTAGCAGAAGATATAATGTTACTTAACTTAGCAGATGATATAGTGTTACTTAACTTAGCAGAAGATATAATTTTACTTAACTCAGCAGATGATGTAGTGTTACTTAACTCAGCAGATGGTATAGTGTTACTTAACTTAGCAGATGATATAGTGTTAGTTAACTGAGCAGATGATATAGTGTTATTTAACTTAGCAGATGATATAGTGTTACTTAACTTAGCAGATGATATAGTGTTACTTAACTGAGCAGATGATATAGTGTTACTTAACTTAGCAGAAGATATAACGTTACTTAACTCAGCAGATGATATAGTTTTACTTAACTTAGCAGATGGTATAGTGTTACTTAACTTAGCAGATGATATAGTGTTACTTAACTGAGCAGATGATATAGTGTTATTTAACTTAGCAGATTATATAGTGTTACTTAACTTAGCAGATGATATAGTGTTACTTTACTTAGCAGATGATATAGTGTTATTTAACTGAGCAGATGATATATTGCTACTTAACTTAGCAGATGATATAGTGTTACTTAACTCAGCAGAAGATATAGTGTTACTTAACTAAGCAGATGATATAGTGTTACTTAAATTAGCAGAAGATATGGTGTCACTTAACTCAGCAGATGATATAGTGTTACTTAACTTATCAGATGATATAATGTTACTTAACTTAGCAGATTATATAGTGTTACTTAACTTAGCAGATGATATAGTGTTACTTAACTTAGCAGATGATATAATGTTACTTAACTTAGCAGAAGATATAATGTTACTTAACTTAGCAGATGGTATAGTGTTACTTAACTTAGCAGATGATATAATGTTACTTAACTGAGCAGATGATATAGTGTTACTTAACTTAGCAGATGATATAGTGTTACTTAACTCAGCAGATGATATACTGTTACTTAACTTAGCAGATGATATAGTGTTACTTAACTGAGCAGATGATATAGTGTTACTTAACTTAGCAGATGATATAGTGTTACTTAACTCAGCAGATGTTATACTGTTACTTAACTTAGCCGATGATATACTGTTACTTAACTCAGCAGAAGATATGGTGTTACTTAACTTAGCAGATGATATAGTGTTACTTAACTTACCAGATGATATAGTGTTACTTAACTGAGCAGATGATATAATGTTAATTAACTCAGCATATGATATAGTGTTCCTTAACTCAGCGGAAGACATGGTGTTACTTAACTAAGATGATATAATGTTACTTAACTCAGAGGAAGATATGGTGTTACTTAACTTAGATGATATAATGTTACTTTACTCAGAGGAAGACATGGTGTTACTTAACTAAGATGATATAATGTTACTTAACTCAGAGGAAGATATGGTGTTACTTAACTAAGATGATATAATGTTACTTAACTCAGAGGAAGACATGGTGTTACTTAACTAAGATGATATAATGTTACTTAACTCAGAGGAAGATATGGTGTTACTTAACTTGGCAGATGATATAGTGTTGCTTAACTTAGCAGAAGATATAGTGTTACTTAACTTATCAGATGATATAGTTTTACTTAACTTAGCAGATGATGAGTTTGATAGGTTTACTGCTGAGTGCTGCAGGGCAAGAAAGAAAATCAGTACTGTGAAAACTGAGACATTCATCCTCTCAAGGAAGCCTGTGCAGTTCACTATAAATGTAAACTGTGTTCCACTGAAGCAGGTGAAGAAGTTCAAGTATCTCAGGGCCATATCCATGAGTGATGGAAGGCAGGAGGCTGAATTAAGTACAATAATTGCAGGAGCTGGTGCAGTAATGTGCCAGCTTCAGCATTCAGTAATTAGAAAAAGGGAAGTAGGTGTAAAAGCCAAACTTGCTATTTTCAATTCGATATTCATGCCAACCCTTACCTATGGTCATGAATCTTGGGTAATGACCAGAAAAATATGATCATGAATACAAGCGGCTGGGAGGGGATTCCTCTGAAGGGTCTTTGGAGTAACATTACTCAATAGAGTGCATAACTCTGAGATCTGATAGTCACTCCAGGTAGAACCCCTACTTCTCTGAATTGAGAGATCACAGCTTCAATATGTGGTCAGAATGTCTCAGTGGACATGTGGTTAGAATCTCTCAGGAAAGAATCACTGAATAGATTTTATGGGCAATACCAACTGGTAGGAGACCCAGGGGTAGGCCTCGAGCAAGATGGTGTGATAACATCCATGAGCTTGGCTGGTCTCGCTAACAGAAGACGGGAATAAGTGGGCGAAGAAGAAGAAGAAAAAGAAGATGAAGGTACAACTCCAACAAATTGGGTGGAGGGGAAAATCGATTAAATTGACCTCAATACGTTACTAATACTTTATTTTATCAACCCTGTAAGGATGAAAGGCAAAGTTAACCTCGGTGGGATTTGAACTCAGAGAGCAGAGATTAGAACTAAATACCAAAAAGCATTCTATCTGACGTTCTAGCAACTCTACCATTCTATCTTACGTTCTAACAACTCTGATATTCTATCAGATATTCTAACATCTCTACCATTCTATCTGACGTTCTAGCAACTCTACCATTCTATATGACGTTCTAAGCACTCTACCATTCTATCTGACGTTCTAGTAACTCTGACATTCTATCTGACGTTCTAGCAACTCTACCATTCTATGTGACGTTCTAACATCTCTACCATTCTATCTGACGTTCTAACATCTCTACCATTCTATCCGACGTTCTAGCAACTCTGCCATTCTATATGACGTTCTAGCAACTCTACCATTCTATATGACGTTCTAGCAACTCTACCATTCTATCTGACGTTCTAACATCTCTACCATTCTATCTAATGTTCTAGCAACTCTACCATTCTATCTGATGTTCTAACAACTCTACCATTCTATCTGACGTTCTAGCAACTCTACCATT
This sequence comes from Eledone cirrhosa, assembly GCA_964016885.1. Classification (NCBI taxonomy): domain Eukaryota; kingdom Metazoa; phylum Mollusca; class Cephalopoda; order Octopoda; family Eledonidae; genus Eledone; species Eledone cirrhosa. Next base: position 431,007,568 of record OZ024740.1, read on the forward strand.
CTATATGACGTTCTAGCAACTCTACCATTCTATATGACGTTCTAACAACTCTACCATTCTATATGACGTTCTAGCAACTCTACCATTCTATATGACGTTCTAGCAACTCTACCATTCTATATGACGTTCTAGCAACTCTACCATTCTATATGACGTTCTAGCAACTCTACCATTCTATATGACGTTCTAGCAACTCTACCATTCTATATGACGTTCTAACAACTCTACCATTCTATCTGACGTTCTAGCAACTCTACCATTCTATATGACGTTCTAGCAACTCTACCATTCTATATGACGTTCTAGCAACTCTACCATTCTATATGACGTTCTAGCAACTCTACCATTCTATATGACGTTCTAGCAACTCTACCATTCTATATGACGTTCTAGCAACTCTACCATTCTATATGACGTTCTAACAACTCTACCATTCTATCTGACGTTCTAGCAACTCTACCATTCTATATGACGTTCTAGCAACTCTACCATTCTATATGACGTTCTAGCAACTCTACCATTCTATATGACGTTCTAGCAACTCTACCATTCTATATAATGTTCTAGCAACTCCACCATTCTATCTGACGTTCTAACATCTCTACCATTCTATCTGACGTTCTAGCAACTCTACCATTCTATCTGACGTTCTAACAACTCTACCATTCTATCTGACGTTCTAGCAACTCTACCATTCTATATGACGTTCTAGCAACTCTACCATTCTATCTGACGTTCTAACATCTCTACCATTCTATATGACGTTCTAGCAACTCTACCATTCTATATGACGTTCTAGCAACTCTACCATTCTATATGACGTTCTAGCAACTCTACCATTCTATATGACGTTCTAACAACTCTACCATTCTATCTGATGCTCTAACATCTCTACCATTCTATATGACGTTCTAGCAACTCTACCATTCTATCTGACGTTCTAGCAACTCTACCATTCTATCTGACGTTCTAACATCTCTACTATTCTATATGACGTTCTAGCAACTCTAAGAGTTCACCACATCTAACAATAATTGTTTCTACTTTTGGCACAAGGCCAGCAATTGCCCAGTGCATTACTGGTACTTTATTTTATCGACCTCGTAAGGATGAAAGGCAAAGTTAACCTCGGTGGGATTTGAACTCAGAATGGAAAGGGCCGTAACTCTATGCATCAAAGCATGGCGTCCGACCCTTGTTTCACATCCGCTTTTCCTGCTAGTAAAGGTTGGACAATAATAATAATAATAAAGATATGAACCTATATTCTTCAAGAAATCTATATGGGATGAACATCACCACCACTATCACCATCATCACAATCACCACCATAACCATCATCACCACAATCATCATCATCATTGTTGTCTATTTTCCACACTATATTACCCCCTCAGTCATTACCAACATATTATTCCCAACACCAATACAAAGTCCTCTTTATATTCCACTAACCTACCTTCCTCTTGTCACATTTTCTACTTCGACATGTGACTAACATTCACCTTCTATATTTATTGACTCTAAATAATTTCCCACAGTCAATTGTGATTACATCAGAGCCACAACAATAAACCCTGATCTTGATTTTTGTTTTCTAGTTTTCTTAACAAAGACATCAGAGTCGGATATTTTAAAGTCATTTAACATTGACACGTGAGCTTTGAAATACACATCCTACACACATAGCTACAGACAGTACATACACTACTAAACTACAGTCATTACCCACAATCGAGTATGACTTGGTAGTATATACCATGTTTTACTATACACATCCTACACACATAGCTACACTCATGACACACACATATTCACATAAGAATGAATAGCTTTTTACATATATAAAAATATATCAACAAATAATTATGCCTGAATATATACACATTTCACATACATTGTATATATGGTAAATTCCCGAGATCGATGGACGAGTTCTCTCCAGCGGTCTCTGTCCTGCATCATCGCTGCTATGTCCTGCCTCTCCCAGAGACCAGTGCCTGTCCTTAGGGTATCAATATATGTCAACCTTGGTCTCCCTGTTCTAGTGTCTAGTGTGTCCGTGTAGGGGCTCCTACAGGAGCACTGAGTGCAGTGTCAACTCTGGATGTCGGTGAGCATGTCCAGCTAACCTCAGTCTCCTCTGTGTTACTTTCGAGCTGACATTTGGGAGGCTCCCGTACAGCTCTGAGTTCTTCATCCTCAGTGTATACTGATTAATTTTCAGAGCCATCCTCGGCATTCTCGTATAGCACCCATCCACCATCTGAGTGAGTTTCTTGGTCAGTGTCCAAGTCTCAGACCCGTACAGCAACACAGACTCCACTACAGCAATGAAGAGACGGATCTTCAGGTCTTTACAAAAGTCCGACTTCCACACCGATCTCAAGCTGCGGCACACTGCCAGGCTTTGGTCTTCCTCTCCATTACATCATCCTCTGTGTTCCCAATCTTTGCTCCCAGATACAGGGAGTCCTCAACCAACTCTAGCGGCTTCCCACCTACTTTCATAATCTTCTCTGGCATCTTAATATTCTCTACCAGATACTTTGTCTTAATCTCATTCATTCTCAACCCCACACTCATCGACACAGTCTCCACCTCCTGCATCAAATCTTCTGCCTCCTTCACAGTGTTTGTCACCAGAACTATGTTGTCAGGAAATTCAGCATCTGATATCTTTTATATATATATCTGATATATATGTAAGCTTATTAGCTATCATCAGCATCGTATACCTTCCTGTCAGATGATTGAACGTCTGAAAGTATATACTTTCCTTATGCATATTAACAGCTGAGCAGCCTAATTTGCATATCGAGTGAGTTAGTTGGCCGGGGTACCGAAAACGATAAATGGAAAAGAATGAAATGAAATTTCATTTCTCAGTCTTAGTACGGCTGATACTTAAATATAAGTATGTATACATACATACATATATGTATACAGGCGTACAGTAGTATGTATATATATATATACATACATGCACACATATATATATGTACGTATGGGTTTACCGAACATTTATTATAATGTTCGGTTTGTTTGTAAACAAACAGCCCGAATTAAGCCGTACAGTGTTCGGCAACCATCGTTGCCCTAATAGCTAAGAAGCTTGAAACTATTTCAACGTTCCTTTGTCAGTGTTGAACAAAAAGGCGACGATTGTTGCCGAACACTGTACGGCTTCATGACTTTACTTAAATAATTGTTTCTACTTTTGGCACAAGGCCAGCAATTACCCAGTGCATTACTGGTACTTTATTTTATCGATCCCGTAAGGATGAAAGGCAAAGTTAACCTCGGCGGTATTTGAACTCAGAATGGCAAGGGCCATAACTCTATGCTGCAAAGCATGGCGTCCGACCCTCTAGCGATACTGCCAATACCCCGCCCTTCGTCGAAGTAATAATTGTTTCTACTTTAGGCACAAGGCCAGCAATTACCCAGTGCATTACTGGTACTTTATTTTATCGATCCCGTAAGGATGAAAGGCAAAGTTAACCTCGGCGGTATTTGAACTCAGAATGGCAAGGGCCATAACTCTATGCTGCAAAGCATGGCGTCCGACCCTCTACCGATACTGCCAATCCACCAAGTAATAATGGTGAGTAGGTAGATGTATAAAATACTAATGACAGTAATGATAATAACATGAAAAGAAATATGATATACAATATATGATATGTGAAATGTTGGTCTCTTGTAGATTGGTGAGTTGAGGCCGTGCTAATATAGTGGATTGAATTCATGAATTGGCGAAATAAAAGTGATAAAAAATAATAAAGGATTAAAATAAAAAGTAAAAGAAAAAATAAAGAATAAGGATTCTAAGATAAAACATAAAAGATAGGAATGAAAATCAGAGAAGAGTAAATAGATAAATAGGGAATAAAAAGTAAAAGGGACAGTGATGATATGTAGGTGATTCAGGTAGGAGTAGATTGACTGTTTTATCTTAATAGAGGTGATAAGACTATAGAGAGAAAAGGAAAGAAAGGTTAAGGGATTCCTGAGGTTGATTTAATGACCAGTTGGTCAGTTGACAGCTAATAACAGTGGAGCGGTGTAAAGTTGGTACATTTTAATCCGGGTGGTTTCGACTGAATACTGACATCGCTGGATCAAATTATGCCGGTCACAGTTTGAAGTTGCAAAATTTGGTGGCTGCTTTGTGTCAGTTTGCTCTATCTTGTTATTAAGCAATATTTTATGTAAATGCTAAAGGGTTCTTTTATAAGTCTGTCAGTAACATTTGGGGTTCATATACGAAATACAGAATTTAAGGATTCTTTGAAAGATAATAGTTTCTTACCAGTTCCATACACTGAACACTGCAGTTCCTGGGCCTTTGGATCACCCCACAATTCTGAAAAAATTGAAATCTTTATGGAGCAGCTCCATATTGCATAGTCTGCAGTGGGACATTCCCTTTCTGTAGGCCCTTACGTTCGATAACTTCGACCAGCTAATCTCATATTCCTGATTGATGTCCTTAAGCTGCCAGATTTTATTGGCCTGCGTCGTTGTATTCCCAAGTTTACGGTTTTTTATGGAGTGTCTGAAGCATATAGACAATATGCCCCCACACCCTTCCACTGTAAAGTGGTCGTGGAGGTGCCACGGCAAAAAAGCATCCAGCCCACACTGTAAAGTGGATGTGTAGGTGCCACGGAAAAAAAGCAACCACCACTCACTGTAAATGAGGTTGGTGTTAGGAAGGGCATCCACCTGTAGAAATCAAACCAGAATCAGTTCCCGTATGAGCAAGACAGGGTCAGCCGACCGGACACTACCTACAACAGGACAACCCGTCTAACCCATGCTAGCATGGAAGAAGGGACGTAAAACGATGATGATGATGATGATGTTTAAACTTTTAAGATACTTCTGAATTTATATTTTATTTTTGCATTTGTCTATTTTCTATGATGACTGTGTCTATGCACATACCATCTTTTTTTTAAATCGCCAGCCTTAGAACCAATGTAGTGGCATGCTAGGTTGCCAGATTTGATAGTGCACAGGTATACTATGTACCTGTGCACTATCAAGGGCCGAAAGACTTCTCTGAAGACCTTCTTGCTCGAAGCCTACTCCTGGGCCTACAGGCAGTTGATTTTACCTGTAAATCTGTTCAGCAATTCTTTCTTGAGACATTTTAACTAAATACCTGTAATATCAGAGGTGTGTACTCTCAATTCAGAGAGGTAGCGGCTCTACATGAAGTGAGTTTGCCCTTCAGAAGAAACCCATTTCAACTGCTTATATTTACAAGGGCCTGTTACCATGTGGGAACACAGGAAGGACCCCACTATTTTTCAATGGTCTACCCATAAATTTAGAGGTTATGATTATAGTCTTATTCTGAAACTGTGCCTTAGAATTATCATGGATAAGAGTGTCCACCTGGAATGTTCTGAAGCTGTTATCGAGCTCCAAATCCTTGTGATGGGCCTGGGGTGTTCTTGATCAGGTTTGTCTGGGTTCTGTGTTGTCAGGTCTAACTGGGGTCTGTTTCTCAGGTCTACCTGGGGTCTGTTTCTCAGGTTTACCTGGGGTCTGTTTGTCAGTCCAACTTGGGGTCTGTCTGTCAGTCCTACCTGGGGTCTGTTTGTCAGGTCTACCTGGGGTCTGTTTCTCAGGTCTACCTGTGGTTTGTCTGTCAGGTCTACCTGGGGTCTGTTTGTCAGGTCTACCTGGGGTCTGACTGTCAGTCCTACCTGGGGTCTGTTTGTCAGTCCTACCTGGGGTCGCTTTGTCAAGTCTAGCTGCGGTCTGTTTCTCAGTTCTACTTGGGGTCTGTCTGTCAGTCCTACCTGGGGTCTCTTTGTCAGTCCTACCTGGGTTCTCTTTGTCAGTTCTACCTGGGATCTTCTTGATCAGGTTTGTCTAAGGTCTGTTCCTCAGGTCTACCTGGGGTCTGTTTGTCAGTCCTACCTGGGGTCTGTTTGTCAGTCCTACCTAGGGTCTGTTTGTCAGTCCTACCTGGGGTCTGTCTGTCAGTCCTACCTGGGGTCTGTTTGTCAGTCCTACCTGGGGTCTGTTTGTCAGTCCTACCTGGGGTCTGTCTGTCAGGTCTACCTGGGGTCTGTCTGTCAGGTCTACCTGCGGTCTGTTTGTCAGGTCTACCTGGGGTCTGTTTTTCAGGTCTACCTGGGGTCTGTTTGTCAGTCCTACCTGGGGTCTGTCTGTCAGTCCTACCTGGGGTCTGTCTGTCAGTCCTACCTCGGGTCTGTTTCTAAGGTCTACCTGGGGTCTGTTTCTCAGGTCTACCTTGGTTCTGTTTGTCAGTCCTACCTGGGGTTTGTTTGTCAGTCCTACCTGGGGTCTGTCTGTCAGGTCTACCTGGGGTTTGTTTGTCAGGTCTACCTGGGGTCTGTTTGTCAGGTCTACCTGGGGTCTGTCTGTCAGTCCTATCTGGGGTCTGTCTGTCAGTTCTACCTGGGGTCTGTTTGTCAGTCCTACCTGGGGTCTGTTTGTCAGGTCTACCTGGGGTCTGTCTGTCAGTCCTACCTGGGGTCTGTTTGTCAGTCCTACCAGGGGTCTGTTTGTCAGGTCTACCTGGGGTCTGTCTGTCAGTCCTACCTGGGGTCTGTTTGTCAGGTCTACCTGGGGTCTGTCTGTCAGTCCTATCTGGGGTCTGTCTGTCAGTCCTACCTGGGGTCTGTTTGTCAGTCCTACCAGGGGTCTGTTTGTCAGGTCTACCTGGGGTCTGTCTGTCAGTCCTACCTGGGGTCTGTCTGTCAGTCATACCTGGGGTCTGTTTGTCAGTCCTACCTGGGGTCTGTCTGTTAGTCCTACCTGGGGTCTGTTTCTCAGCTCTAACTGGGGTCTGTTTGTCAGTCCTACCTGGGATCTGTTTGTCAGTCCTACCTGGGGTCTGTCTGTCAGTCCTTCCTCGGGTCTGTTTCTCATGTCTACCTGGGGTCTGTTTCTCAGCTCTACCTGGGGTCTGTCTGTCAGTCCTACCTGGCGTTTGTTTGTCAGTCCTACATGGGGTCTGTCTGTCAGTCCTTCCTCGGGTCTGTTTCTCATGTTTACCTGGGGTCTGTTTCTCAGCTCTACCTGGGGTCTGTCTGTCAGTCTTACCTGGGGTCTGTTTGTCAGTCATACCTGGGGTCTGTTTGTCAGTCCTACCTGGGGTCTGTCTGTCAGTCCTACCTGGGTTCTGTCTGTCAGTCCTACCTGGGGTCTGTTTGTAAGTCCTACCTGGGGTCTGTTTCTCAGGTCTACCTGGGGTCTGTCTATCAGTCCTACCTGGGGTCTGTCTGTCAGATCTACCTGGGGTCTGTTTGTCAGTCCTATCTGGGGTCTGTTTGTCAGTCCTACCTGGGGTCTGTCTGTTAGTCCTACCTGGGGTCTGTTTGTCAGGTCTACCTGGGGTCTGTCTGTCAGATCTACCTGGGGTCTGTCTGTCAGTCCTACCTGGGGTCTGTTTGTCAGTCCTACCTGGGGTCTGTTTCTCAGGTCTACCTGGGGTCTGTTTGTCAGTCCTACCTGTGGTCTGTCTGTCAGGTCAACCTGGGGTCTTTTTGTCTGGTCTATCTGGGGTCTGTTTGTCAGGTCTACCTGGGGTCTGTTTGTCAGGTCTACCTGGGGTCTGTCTGTCATTCCTATCTGGGGTCTGTCTGTCAGTCCTACTTGGGGTCTGCTTGTCAGTCCTACCTGGGGTCTGTTTCTCATGTCTACCTGGGGTCTGTTTCTCAGCTCTACCTGGGGTCTGTCTGTCAGTCCTACCTGGGGTCTGTTTGTCAGTCATACCTGGGGTCTGTTTCTCAGGTCTACCTGGGATCTGTTTGTCAGTCCTACCTGGGGTCTGTTCGTCAGTCCTACCTGGGGTCTGTTTGTCAGGTCTACCTGGGGACTGTCTGTCAGTCCTACCTGCGGTCTACATGTCAGTCCTACCTGGGGTCGGTTTGTCAGTCCTACCTGGGGACTGTCCTTCAGTCCTACCTGGCGTCTGTCTGTTAGTCCTACCTGGGGTCTGTTTCTCAGGTCTACCTGGGGTCTGTTTGTCAGTCCTACCTGGGGTCTGTTTGTCAGTCTTACCTGGGATCTGTTTGTCAGTCCTACCTGGGGTCTGTCAGTCCTACCTGGGGTCTGTCTGTCAGTCCTACCTGGGGTCTGTTTGTCAGTCCTACCTGGGGTCTGTTTCTCATGTCTACCTGGTGTCTGTCTGTCAGTCCTACCTGGGGTCTGTTTGTCAGTCCTACCTGGGGGCTGTTTCTAACGTCTACCTGTGGTCTGTCTGTGAGTCCTACCTGGGGTCTGTTTCTCAGATCTACCTGGGGTCTGTTTGTCAGGTCTACCTGGGGTCTGTTTGTCAGGTCTACCTGGGGTCTGTTTGTCAGTCCTACCTGGGGTCTGTTTGTCAGTCCTATCAGGGATCTGTTTGTCAGTCCTACCTGGGGTCTGTTTGTCAGGTCTACTGGTGTCTGTTTGTCATGTCTACCTGGGGTCTGTTTTTCAGTCCTACCTGGGGTCTGTTTGTCAGGTCTATCTGGGGTCTGTTTGTCAGTCCTACCTGGGGTCTGTTTGTCAGTCCTACCTGGGGTGTGTTTGTCAGGTCTACCTGGGGTCTGTTTGTCAGGTCTACTGGAGTCTGTTTGTCAGGTCTACTGGGGTCTGTTTGTCAGGTCTACCTGGGGTCTGTTTGTCAGTCCTACCTGGGGTATGTTTGTCAGTCCTACCTGGGATCTGTTTGTCAGGTCTACTGGGGTCTCTTTGTCAGGTCTACTGGGGTCTGTTTGTCAGGTCTACTGGGGTCTGTTTGTCAGGTCTACCTGGGGTCTGTTTGTCAGTCCTACCTGGGGTCTGTTTGTCAGGTCTACTGGGGTCTGTTTGTAAGATCTACCTGGGGTCTGTTTCTCAGGTCTACCTGGGGTCTCTTTGTCAGGTCTACATGGGGCCTGTCTGTCAGTCCTACCTGGGGTCTGTTTGTCAGTCCTACCTGGGGTCTGTTTGTCAGGTCAACCTGGGGTCTGTCTGTCAGGTCTACCTGGGGTCTGTTTGTCAGATCTACCTGGGGTCTGTTTGTCAGTCCTACCTGGGGTCTGTTTGTAAGGTCTACCTGGGGTCTGTTTGTCAGGTCGCCCTGGGGTCTGTCTGTCAGTCCTACCTGGGGTCTGTTTGTCAGGTCTACCTGGGGTCTGTTTGTCAGTCCTACCTGGGGTCTGTTTGTCAGGTCTATCTGGGGTCTGTCTGTCAGTCCTACCTGGGGTCTGTTTGTCAGGTCTACTGGGGTCTGTTTGTCAGGTCTACCTGGGGTCTGTTTCTCAGGTCTACCTGGGGTCTGTTTGTCAGGTCTACCTGGGGTCTGTCTGTCAGTCCTACCTGGGGTCTGTTTGTCAGTTCGACCTGGGGTCTGTTTGTCAGGTCTTCCTGGGGTCTGTTTGTCAGTCCTACCTGGGGTCTGTTTGTCAGTCCTACCTGGGGTCTGTTTGTCAGGTCTACCTGGGGTCTGTTTGTCAGTCCTACCTGGGGTCTGTTTGTCAGGTCTACCTGGGATCTGTTTGTCAGTCCCAACTGCGGTCTGTCTGTCAGTCCTACCTGTGGTCTGTCTGTCAGTCCTACCTGGGGTCTGTCTGTCAGTCCTACCTGGCGTCTGTTTGTCAGGTCTACCTGGGGTCTGTTTGTCAGGTCTACCTGGGGTCTGTTTGTCAGGTCTACCTGGGGTCTGTTTGTCAGGTCTACCTGGGGTCGGTTTGTCAGTCTTACCTGTGGTCTCTTTGTCAGGTCTACCTGGGGTCTGTTTCTCAGGTCTACCTGGGGTCTGTTTGTCAGTCCTACCTGGGGTCTGTTTGTCAGTCCTACCTGGGGTCTGTTTGTCAGTCCTACCTGGGGTCTGTCTGTCAGTCCTACCTGTGGTCTGTTTGTCAGTCCTACCTGAGGTCTGTCTGTCAGGTCAACCTGGGGTCTTTTTGTCAGGTCTACCTGGGGTCTGTTTGTCAGGTCTACCTGGGGTCTGTCTGTCAGTCCTACCTGGGGTCTGTCTGTCAGTCCTACCTGGGGTCTGTTTGTCAGTCCTACCTGGGGTCTGTTTCTCAGGTCTACCTGGGGTCTGTCTATCAGTCCTACCTAGGGTCTGTCTGTCAGATCTACCTGGGGTCTGTTTGTCAGTCCTATCTGGGGTCTGTTTGTCAGTCCTACCTGGGGTCTGTTTGTCAGGTCTACCTGGGGTCTGTTTGTCAGTCCTACCTGGGGTCTGTTTGTCAGGTCTACCTGGGGTCTGTTTGTCAGTCCTACCTGGGGTCTGTTTGTCAGGTCTACCTGGGGTCTGTTTATCAGTCCTACCTGGGGTCTGTTTGTCAGGTCTACCTGGGGTCTGTTTGTCAGGTCTACCTGGGGTCTGTCTGTCAGGTCACCTGGGGTCTGTCTGTCAGTCCTACCTGGCGTCTGTTTGTCAGTCGTACCTGGGGTCTGTTTGTCAGGTCTACCTGGGGTCTGTCTGTCAGGTCACCTGGGGTCTGTCTGTCAGTCCTACCTGGCGTCTGTCTGTCAGTCCTACCTGGGGTCTGTTTGTCAGTCCTACCTGGGGTCTGTTTCTCAGGTCTAACTGGGATCTGTTTGTCAGTCCTACCTGGGGTCTGTTTGTCAGTCCTACCTGGGGTCTGTTTGTCAGGTCTAACTGGGATCTGTTTGTCAGTCCTACCTGGGGTCTGTTTGTCAGTCCTACCTGGGGTCTGTTTGTCAAGTCTAACTGGGATCTGTTTGTCAGTCCTACCTGGGGTCTGTTTGTCAGTCCTACCTGGGGTCTGTTTGTCAGTCCTACTTGGGGTTTGTTTCTCAGCTCTACCTGGGGTCTGTTTCTCAGCTCTACCTGGGGTCTGTTTGTCAGTCCTACTTGGGGTTTGTTTCTCAGCTCTACCTGGGGTCTGTTTGTCAGTCCTACCTGGGGTCTGTTTGTCAGTCCTACCTGGGGTCTGTTTGTCAGTCCTACCTGGGGACTGTCTGTCAGTCCTACCTTGCGTCTGTCTGTTATGACGTTCTAGCAACTCTACCATTCTATATGACGTTCTAGCAACTCTACCATTCTATATGACGTTCTAACAACTCTACCATTCTATCTGATGCTCTAACATCTCTACCATTCTATATGACGTTCTAGCAACTCTACCATTCTATCTGACGTTCTAGCAACTCTACCATTCTATCTGACGTTCTAACATCTCTACTATTCTATATGACGTTCTAGCAACTCTAAGAGTTCACCACATCTAACAATAATTGTTTCTACTTTTGGCACAAGGCCAGCAATTGCCCAGTGCATTACTGGTACTTTATTTTATCGACCTCGTAAGGATGAAAGGCAAAGTTAACCTCGGTGGGATTTGAACTCAGAATGGAAAGGGCCGTAACTCTATGCATCAAAGCATGGCGTCCGACCCTTGTTTCACATCCGCTTTTCCTGCTAGTAAAGGTTGGACAATAATAATAATAATAAAGATATGAACCTATATTCTTCAAGAAATCTATATGGGATGAACATCACCACCACTATCACCATCATCACAATCACCACCATAACCATCATCACCACAATCATCATCATCATTGTTGTCTATTTTCCACACTATATTACCCCCTCAGTCATTACCAACATATTATTCCCAACACCAATACAAAGTCCTCTTTATATTCCACTAACCTACCTTCCTCTTGTCACATTTTCTACTTCGACATGTGACTAACATTCACCTTCTATATTTATTGACTCTAAATAATTTCCCACAGTCAATTGTGATTACATCAGAGCCACAACAATAAACCCTGATCTTGATTTTTGTTTTCTAGTTTTCTTAACAAAGACATCAGAGTCGGATATTTTAAAGTCATTTAACATTGACACGTGAGCTTTGAAATACACATCCTACACACATAGCTACAGACAGTACATACACTACTAAACTACAGTCATTACCCACAATCGAGTATGACTTGGTAGTATATACCATGTTTTACTATACACATCCTACACACATAGCTACACTCATGACACACACATATTCACATAAGAATGAATAGCTTTTTACATATATAAAAATATATCAACAAATAATTATGCCTGAATATATACACATTTCACATACATTGTATATATGGTAAATTCCCGAGATCGATGGACGAGTTCTCTCCAGCGGTCTCTGTCCTGCATCATCGCTGCTATGTCCTGCCTCTCCCAGAGACCAGTGCCTGTCCTTAGGGTATCAATATATGTCAACCTTGGTCTCCCTGTTCTAGTGTCTAGTGTGTCCGTGTAGGGGCTCCTACAGGAGCACTGAGTGCAGTGTCAACTCTGGATGTCGGTGAGCATGTCCAGCTAACCTCAGTCTCCTCTGTGTTACTTTCGAGCTGACATTTGGGAGGCTCCCGTACAGCTCTGAGTTCTTCATCCTCAGTGTATACTGATTAATTTTCAGAGCCATCCTCGGCATTCTCGTATAGCACCCATCCACCATCTGAGTGAGTTTCTTGGTCAGTGTCCAAGTCTCAGACCCGTACAGCAACACAGACTCCACTACAGCAATGAAGAGACGGATCTTCAGGTCTTTACAAAAGTCCGACTTCCACACCGATCTCAAGCTGCGGCACACTGCCAGGCTTTGGTCTTCCTCTCCATTACATCATCCTCTGTGTTCCCAATCTTTGCTCCCAGATACAGGGAGTCCTCAACCAACTCTAGCGGCTTCCCACCTACTTTCATAATCTTCTCTGGCATCTTAATATTCTCTACCAGATACTTTGTCTTAATCTCATTCATTCTCAACCCCACACTCATCGACACAGTCTCCACCTCCTGCATCAAATCTTCTGCCTCCTTCACAGTGTTTGTCACCAGAACTATGTTGTCAGGAAATTCAGCATCTGATATCTTTTATATATATATCTGATATATATGTAAGCTTATTAGCTATCATCAGCATCGTATACCTTCCTGTCAGATGATTGAACGTCTGAAAGTATATACTTTCCTTATGCATATTAACAGCTGAGCAGCCTAATTTGCATATCGAGTGAGTTAGTTGGCCGGGGTACCGAAAACGATAAATGGAAAAGAATGAAATGAAATTTCATTTCTCAGTCTTAGTACGGCTGATACTTAAATATAAGTATGTATACATACATACATATATGTATACAGGCGTACAGTAGTATGTATATATATATATACATACATGCACACATATATATATGTACGTATGGGTTTACCGAACATTTATTATAATGTTCGGTTTGTTTGTAAACAAACAGCCCGAATTAAGCCGTACAGTGTTCGGCAACCATCGTTGCCCTAATAGCTAAGAAGCTTGAAACTATTTCAACGTTCCTTTGTCAGTGTTGAACAAAAAGGCGACGATTGTTGCCGAACACTGTACGGCTTCATGACTTTACTTAAATAATTGTTTCTACTTTTGGCACAAGGCCAGCAATTACCCAGTGCATTACTGGTACTTTATTTTATCGATCCCGTAAGGATGAAAGGCAAAGTTAACCTCGGCGGTATTTGAACTCAGAATGGCAAGGGCCATAACTCTATGCTGCAAAGCATGGCGTCCGACCCTCTAGCGATACTGCCAATACCCCGCCCTTCGTCGAAGTAATAATTGTTTCTACTTTAGGCACAAGGCCAGCAATTACCCAGTGCATTACTGGTACTTTATTTTATCGATCCCGTAAGGATGAAAGGCAAAGTTAACCTCGGCGGTATTTGAACTCAGAATGGCAAGGGCCATAACTCTATGCTGCAAAGCATGGCGTCCGACCCTCTACCGATACTGCCAATCCACCAAGTAATAATGGTGAGTAGGTAGATGTATAAAATACTAATGACAGTAATGATAATAACATGAAAAGAAATATGATATACAATATATGATATGTGAAATGTTGGTCTCTTGTAGATTGGTGAGTTGAGGCCGTGCTAATATAGTGGATTGAATTCATGAATTGGCGAAATAAAAGTGATAAAAAATAATAAAGGATTAAAATAAAAAGTAAAAGAAAAAATAAAGAATAAGGATTCTAAGATAAAACATAAAAGATAGGAATGAAAATCAGAGAAGAGTAAATAGATAAATAGGGAATAAAAAGTAAAAGGGACAGTGATGATATGTAGGTGATTCAGGTAGGAGTAGATTGACTGTTTTATCTTAATAGAGGTGATAAGACTATAGAGAGAAAAGGAAAGAAAGGTTAAGGGATTCCTGAGGTTGATTTAATGACCAGTTGGTCAGTTGACAGCTAATAACAGTGGAGCGGTGTAAAGTTGGTACATTTTAATCCGGGTGGTTTCGACTGAATACTGACATCGCTGGATCAAATTATGCCGGTCACAGTTTGAAGTTGCAAAATTTGGTGGCTGCTTTGTGTCAGTTTGCTCTATCTTGTTATTAAGCAATATTTTATGTAAATGCTAAAGGGTTCTTTTATAAGTCTGTCAGTAACATTTGGGGTTCATATACGAAATACAGAATTTAAGGATTCTTTGAAAGATAATAGTTTCTTACCAGTTCCATACACTGAACACTGCAGTTCCTGGGCCTTTGGATCACCCCACAATTCTGAAAAAATTGAAATCTTTATGGAGCAGCTCCATATTGCATAGTCTGCAGTGGGACATTCCCTTTCTGTAGGCCCTTACGTTCGATAACTTCGACCAGCTAATCTCATATTCCTGATTGATGTCCTTAAGCTGCCAGATTTTATTGGCCTGCGTCGTTGTATTCCCAAGTTTACGGTTTTTTATGGAGTGTCTGAAGCATATAGACAATATGCCCCCACACCCTTCCACTGTAAAGTGGTCGTGGAGGTGCCACGGCAAAAAAGCATCCAGCCCACACTGTAAAGTGGATGTGTAGGTGCCACGGAAAAAAAGCAACCACCACTCACTGTAAATGAGGTTGGTGTTAGGAAGGGCATCCACCTGTAGAAATCAAACCAGAATCAGTTCCCGTATGAGCAAGACAGGGTCAGCCGACCGGACACTACCTACAACAGGACAACCCGTCTAACCCATGCTAGCATGGAAGAAGGGACGTAAAACGATGATGATGATGATGATGTTTAAACTTTTAAGATACTTCTGAATTTATATTTTATTTTTGCATTTGTCTATTTTCTATGATGACTGTGTCTATGCACATACCATCTTTTTTTTAAATCGCCAGCCTTAGAACCAATGTAGTGGCATGCTAGGTTGCCAGATTTGATAGTGCACAGGTATACTATGTACCTGTGCACTATCAAGGGCCGAAAGACTTCTCTGAAGACCTTCTTGCTCGAAGCCTACTCCTGGGCCTACAGGCAGTTGATTTTACCTGTAAATCTGTTCAGCAATTCTTTCTTGAGACATTTTAACTAAATACCTGTAATATCAGAGGTGTGTACTCTCAATTCAGAGAGGTAGCGGCTCTACATGAAGTGAGTTTGCCCTTCAGAAGAAACCCATTTCAACTGCTTATATTTACAAGGGCCTGTTACCATGTGGGAACACAGGAAGGACCCCACTATTTTTCAATGGTCTACCCATAAATTTAGAGGTTATGATTATAGTCTTATTCTGAAACTGTGCCTTAGAATTATCATGGATAAGAGTGTCCACCTGGAATGTTCTGAAGCTGTTATCGAGCTCCAAATCCTTGTGATGGGCCTGGGGTGTTCTTGATCAGGTTTGTCTGGGTTCTGTGTTGTCAGGTCTAACTGGGGTCTGTTTCTCAGGTCTACCTGGGGTCTGTTTCTCAGGTTTACCTGGGGTCTGTTTGTCAGTCCAACTTGGGGTCTGTCTGTCAGTCCTACCTGGGGTCTGTTTGTCAGGTCTACCTGGGGTCTGTTTCTCAGGTCTACCTGTGGTTTGTCTGTCAGGTCTACCTGGGGTCTGTTTGTCAGGTCTACCTGGGGTCTGACTGTCAGTCCTACCTGGGGTCTGTTTGTCAGTCCTACCTGGGGTCGCTTTGTCAAGTCTAGCTGCGGTCTGTTTCTCAGTTCTACTTGGGGTCTGTCTGTCAGTCCTACCTGGGGTCTCTTTGTCAGTCCTACCTGGGTTCTCTTTGTCAGTTCTACCTGGGATCTTCTTGATCAGGTTTGTCTAAGGTCTGTTCCTCAGGTCTACCTGGGGTCTGTTTGTCAGTCCTACCTGGGGTCTGTTTGTCAGTCCTACCTAGGGTCTGTTTGTCAGTCCTACCTGGGGTCTGTCTGTCAGTCCTACCTGGGGTCTGTTTGTCAGTCCTACCTGGGGTCTGTTTGTCAGTCCTACCTGGGGTCTGTCTGTCAGGTCTACCTGGGGTCTGTCTGTCAGGTCTACCTGCGGTCTGTTTGTCAGGTCTACCTGGGGTCTGTTTTTCAGGTCTACCTGGGGTCTGTTTGTCAGTCCTACCTGGGGTCTGTCTGTCAGTCCTACCTGGGGTCTGTCTGTCAGTCCTACCTCGGGTCTGTTTCTAAGGTCTACCTGGGGTCTGTTTCTCAGGTCTACCTTGGTTCTGTTTGTCAGTCCTACCTGGGGTTTGTTTGTCAGTCCTACCTGGGGTCTGTCTGTCAGGTCTACCTGGGGTTTGTTTGTCAGGTCTACCTGGGGTCTGTTTGTCAGGTCTACCTGGGGTCTGTCTGTCAGTCCTATCTGGGGTCTGTCTGTCAGTTCTACCTGGGGTCTGTTTGTCAGTCCTACCTGGGGTCTGTTTGTCAGGTCTACCTGGGGTCTGTCTGTCAGTCCTACCTGGGGTCTGTTTGTCAGTCCTACCAGGGGTCTGTTTGTCAGGTCTACCTGGGGTCTGTCTGTCAGTCCTACCTGGGGTCTGTTTGTCAGGTCTACCTGGGGTCTGTCTGTCAGTCCTATCTGGGGTCTGTCTGTCAGTCCTACCTGGGGTCTGTTTGTCAGTCCTACCAGGGGTCTGTTTGTCAGGTCTACCTGGGGTCTGTCTGTCAGTCCTACCTGGGGTCTGTCTGTCAGTCATACCTGGGGTCTGTTTGTCAGTCCTACCTGGGGTCTGTCTGTTAGTCCTACCTGGGGTCTGTTTCTCAGCTCTAACTGGGGTCTGTTTGTCAGTCCTACCTGGGATCTGTTTGTCAGTCCTACCTGGGGTCTGTCTGTCAGTCCTTCCTCGGGTCTGTTTCTCATGTCTACCTGGGGTCTGTTTCTCAGCTCTACCTGGGGTCTGTCTGTCAGTCCTACCTGGCGTTTGTTTGTCAGTCCTACATGGGGTCTGTCTGTCAGTCCTTCCTCGGGTCTGTTTCTCATGTTTACCTGGGGTCTGTTTCTCAGCTCTACCTGGGGTCTGTCTGTCAGTCTTACCTGGGGTCTGTTTGTCAGTCATACCTGGGGTCTGTTTGTCAGTCCTACCTGGGGTCTGTCTGTCAGTCCTACCTGGGTTCTGTCTGTCAGTCCTACCTGGGGTCTGTTTGTAAGTCCTACCTGGGGTCTGTTTCTCAGGTCTACCTGGGGTCTGTCTATCAGTCCTACCTGGGGTCTGTCTGTCAGATCTACCTGGGGTCTGTTTGTCAGTCCTATCTGGGGTCTGTTTGTCAGTCCTACCTGGGGTCTGTCTGTTAGTCCTACCTGGGGTCTGTTTGTCAGGTCTACCTGGGGTCTGTCTGTCAGATCTACCTGGGGTCTGTCTGTCAGTCCTACCTGGGGTCTGTTTGTCAGTCCTACCTGGGGTCTGTTTCTCAGGTCTACCTGGGGTCTGTTTGTCAGTCCTACCTGTGGTCTGTCTGTCAGGTCAACCTGGGGTCTTTTTGTCTGGTCTATCTGGGGTCTGTTTGTCAGGTCTACCTGGGGTCTGTTTGTCAGGTCTACCTGGGGTCTGTCTGTCATTCCTATCTGGGGTCTGTCTGTCAGTCCTACTTGGGGTCTGCTTGTCAGTCCTACCTGGGGTCTGTTTCTCATGTCTACCTGGGGTCTGTTTCTCAGCTCTACCTGGGGTCTGTCTGTCAGTCCTACCTGGGGTCTGTTTGTCAGTCATACCTGGGGTCTGTTTCTCAGGTCTACCTGGGATCTGTTTGTCAGTCCTACCTGGGGTCTGTTCGTCAGTCCTACCTGGGGTCTGTTTGTCAGGTCTACCTGGGGACTGTCTGTCAGTCCTACCTGCGGTCTACATGTCAGTCCTACCTGGGGTCGGTTTGTCAGTCCTACCTGGGGACTGTCCTTCAGTCCTACCTGGCGTCTGTCTGTTAGTCCTACCTGGGGTCTGTTTCTCAGGTCTACCTGGGGTCTGTTTGTCAGTCCTACCTGGGGTCTGTTTGTCAGTCTTACCTGGGATCTGTTTGTCAGTCCTACCTGGGGTCTGTCAGTCCTACCTGGGGTCTGTCTGTCAGTCCTACCTGGGGTCTGTTTGTCAGTCCTACCTGGGGTCTGTTTCTCATGTCTACCTGGTGTCTGTCTGTCAGTCCTACCTGGGGTCTGTTTGTCAGTCCTACCTGGGGGCTGTTTCTAACGTCTACCTGTGGTCTGTCTGTGAGTCCTACCTGGGGTCTGTTTCTCAGATCTACCTGGGGTCTGTTTGTCAGGTCTACCTGGGGTCTGTTTGTCAGGTCTACCTGGGGTCTGTTTGTCAGTCCTACCTGGGGTCTGTTTGTCAGTCCTATCAGGGATCTGTTTGTCAGTGCTACCTGGGGTCTGTTTGTCAGGTCTACTGGTGTCTGTTTGTCATGTCTACCTGGGGTCTGTTTTTCAGTCCTACCTGGGGTCTGTTTGTCAGGTCTATCTGGGGTCTGTTTGTCAGTCCTACCTGGGGTCTGTTTGTCAGTCCTACCTGGGGTGTGTTTGTCAGGTCTACCTGGGGTCTGTTTGTCAGGTCTACTGGAGTCTGTTTGTCAGGTCTACTGGGGTCTGTTTGTCAGGTCTACCTGGGGTCTGTTTGTCAGTCCTACCTGGGGTATGTTTGTCAGTCCTACCTGGGATCTGTTTGTCAGGTCTACTGGGGTCTCTTTGTCAGGTCTACTGGGGTCTGTTTGTCAGGTCTACTGGGGTCTGTTTGTCAGGTCTACCTGGGGTCTGTTTGTCAGTCCTACCTGGGGTCTGTTTGTCAGGTCTACTGGGGTCTGTTTGTAAGATCTACCTGGGGTCTGTTTCTCAGGTCTACCTGGGGTCTCTTTGTCAGGTCTACATGGGGCCTGTCTGTCAGTCCTACCTGGGGTCTGTTTGTCAGTCCTACCTGGGGTCTGTTTGTCAGGTCAACCTGGGGTCTGTCTGTCAGGTCTACCTGGGGTCTGTTTGTCAGATCTACCTGGGGTCTGTTTGTCAGTCCTACCTGGGGTCTGTTTGTAAGGTCTACCTGGGGTCTGTTTGTCAGGTCGCCCTGGG
The DNA here is from genome assembly GCA_964016885.1 of Eledone cirrhosa. Lineage (NCBI taxonomy): Eukaryota > Metazoa > Mollusca > Cephalopoda > Octopoda > Eledonidae > Eledone > Eledone cirrhosa. The sequence goes on from OZ024740.1 coordinate 431,026,865, forward strand.
GTCTGTCTGTCAGTCCTACCTGGGGTCTGTTTGTCAGGTCTACCTGGGGTCTGTTTGTCAGTCCTACCTGGGGTCTGTTTGTCAGGTCTATCTGGGGTCTGTCTGTCAGTCCTACCTGGGGTCTGTTTGTCAGGTCTACTGGGGTCTGTTTGTCAGGTCTACCTGGGGTCTGTTTCTCAGGTCTACCTGGGGTCTGTTTGTCAGGTCTACCTGGGGTCTGTCTGTCAGTCCTACCTGGGGTCTGTTTGTCAGTTCGACCTGGGGTCTGTTTGTCAGGTCTTCCTGGGGTCTGTTTGTCAGTCCTACCTGGGGTCTGTTTGTCAGTCCTACCTGGGGTCTGTTTGTCAGGTCTACCTGGGGTCTGTTTGTCAGTCCTACCTGGGGTCTGTTTGTCAGGTCTACCTGGGATCTGTTTGTCAGTCCCAACTGCGGTCTGTCTGTCAGTCCTACCTGTGGTCTGTCTGTCAGTCCTACCTGGGGTCTGTCTGTCAGTCCTACCTGGCGTCTGTTTGTCAGGTCTACCTGGGGTCTGTTTGTCAGGTCTACCTGGGGTCTGTTTGTCAGGTCTACCTGGGGTCTGTTTGTCAGGTCTACCTGGGGTCGGTTTGTCAGTCTTACCTGTGGTCTCTTTGTCAGGTCTACCTGGGGTCTGTTTCTCAGGTCTACCTGGGGTCTGTTTGTCAGTCCTACCTGGGGTCTGTTTGTCAGTCCTACCTGGGGTCTGTTTGTCAGTCCTACCTGGGGTCTGTCTGTCAGTCCTACCTGTGGTCTGTTTGTCAGTCCTACCTGAGGTCTGTCTGTCAGGTCAACCTGGGGTCTTTTTGTCAGGTCTACCTGGGGTCTGTTTGTCAGGTCTACCTGGGGTCTGTCTGTCAGTCCTACCTGGGGTCTGTCTGTCAGTCCTACCTGGGGTCTGTTTGTCAGTCCTACCTGGGGTCTGTTTCTCAGGTCTACCTGGGGTCTGTCTATCAGTCCTACCTGGGGTCTGTCTGTCAGATCTACCTGGGGTCTGTTTGTCAGTCCTATCTGGGGTCTGTTTGTCAGTCCTACCTGGGGTCTGTTTGTCAGGTCTACCTGGGGTCTGTTTGTCAGTCCTACCTGGGGTCTGTTTGTCAGGTCTACCTGGGGTCTGTTTATCAGTCCTACCTGGGGTCTGTTTGTCAGGTCTACCTGGGGTCTGTTTGTCAGGTCTACCTGGGGTCTGTCTGTCAGGTCACCTGGGGTCTGTCTGTCAGTCCTACCTGGCGTCTGTTTGTCAGTCGTACCTGGGGTCTGTTTGTCAGGTCTACCTGGGGTCTGTCTGTCAGGTCACCTGGGGTCTGTCTGTCAGTCCTACCTGGCGTCTGTCTGTCAGTCCTACCTGGGGTCTGTTTGTCAGTCCTACCTGGGGTCTGTTTCTCAGGTCTAACTGGGATCTGTTTGTCAGTCCTACCTGGGGTCTGTTTGTCAGTCCTACCTGGGGTCTGTTTGTCAGGTCTAACTGGGATCTGTTTGTCAGTCCTACCTGGGGTCTGTTTGTCAGTCCTACCTGGGGTCTGTTTGTCAGGTCTAACTGGGATCTGTTTGTCAGTCCTACCTGGGGTCTGTTTGTCAGTCCTACCTGGGGTCTGTTTGTCAGTCCTACTTGGGGTTTGTTTCTCAGCTCTACCTGGGGTCTGTTTCTCAGCTCTACCTGGGGTCTGTTTGTCAGTCCTACTTGGGGTTTGTTTCTCAGCTCTACCTGGGGTCTGTTTGTCAGTCCTACCTGGGGTCTGTTTGTCAGTCCTACCTGGGGTCTGTTTGTCAGTCCTACCTGGGGACTGTCTGTCAGTCCTACCTTGCGTCTGTC